>OX371202.1:19283230-19950730 GCA_947310845.1 Yponomeuta plumbellus | reverse complement strand
ATTTTAATCTTTAGTAGGTAAAGGTAGGTTGTACTGTAAGTAACAAGAATAATTTTCGAGAACTTTCCTCAATTAAAAATCGTCCATTGATTGTTTTTCTCCGAAAGAGATTAGGGTCGTTAGAATTGCTCGAATAAAAAAATATTAAAATTGCCGGAGGGTTCCGTTGTATATATTTTTAACAATTTTATTGATTAAATCTATATAAAATGTTTAAAATGTACCTAGGTACAATAATAATAAATTTTACACACCGAAATCAACAGAGAATTTACACATCCACGCGTACTGTGTGAACACACTACTTTGGTCTTTTTAATAAGGTTTGTTCCTGTTTTCAGTTCTGTTTTAATTTTTTGAAGCTCTTGTAAATTATAATTTGATAATATAATAAGTCCCCTTGGCTTACCAAGGGGTCTTATGACATAAGACATAATGGGTTGATGATAATGATGAATGTAATAATATTTAAAAATAAAAACAGAAAATATGGCCCGAACGGTATTATTTTCCTGGAATTTTACTACAAAAGTCGATTCAAAAGGCAACTTAGTGAAAATCAAGAAGTGGAGCAAGTCAATCCCAGTTTCACATTTGGGCACTATTAAGAAAGTAAGATGTAAAATTATTAGGTAGATACCCAATAACATAGTGACTTTAAATAATTCAGGTGATTTATGCTTAAGGTACAGTATTCTATTGCTTTCAGATAGCTCTTTCGTTTCTATCTAAAATCCTGTAAATGTACTATCAAATAGGCCGTTACTATTTCATGGTACATTTTCGAACAACATGCTTGTAACATGTTCATGCTTTATGAATGAAATGAAATGAAAATGAAAAATGAAATATAAAATATTTATTTTGTACTAAAAGTGTTACAGTATTTGTCCTGGCTCCCAAACTAGGATACCCTGTGCTATGGGTCGCCAATTTGTTTGAATTTGTTTTAACAAACTTAATTTTTCATAGGACACGTTTCGTTACAAACCACTGCGGGACCCTAAAATCCGTGGCGTGATTCTCAAATCTTGGTCTCTACAGCTCCCTTCCCCAGCCCCCAATTAAGCATGGAAGTACTTGTCTCTGAAATCCTCTTACGACCGGCGCAAAGTTGATTGGACAAGTGTGTCCATTTCTTTTGTCCTCAAACTCTGGAAATCTCAAGTCTCAAATGATGGGTCGGGAATATTGCTGGGCCTCGATTCTGTTAGTGCATTATAGTACGATGACAGATGACAGATACGGTCAGAAGTTTTCAAGCTGCCCTATTAAGGCCTCTGACTTGGCTTAACGACTGCCATCTAGCGATGGCAGCCGGCACCAACTGCCTAACGTGCCTTGCGAAGCAAAAATATCACTAACGTTAGTCATAGACGGTCACCCATCCATGCACTGAACGCTTCCAATGTTGCTTAACCTTCGTGAACGTTTAAGATCACTCAGGCAGCCGGGGCTACGTGCGATTGAAACTACAAATATTTTCTTTTTATAAGTGTAAAAGTATAGACAAGAATACTCGCGTCGACTTGAAGCAGTAATGAAACTAAATCGTTATTTTCGTACAGTTGTCATTGTACTACAATGCATTAACAGAATCTAAACTCCTGTAAGTGGTTAATAATATATAGTACTGACGGAAGTTTGGTGCGAGAATATTCTACATCGTGGTGTACCTCTATAAATGGTTTCCCTTCGGGGAGCTTGGATTAGTTTTCCACGTTTTTAAAAGACTGCTCACATAATAGAAGACGTTTCTTGGTTTCGTTATTCCACCGTAATTTCTAAATTTCCCGAGAATATAGACTTGCCAAAGGGAGAATATTCTCGGGTATTCCCCACCGTAAGAGAAATACATAAGTTTATTTGTGCTGTGAAACACATGAATCATAACATGAATAGTTGAATACAATCAATTTTCACATTATGAATACAAACACAAATCATAACAATTTATTTTGAATTATTACTGTACGTGAATCAGACATCTAATTCACGTACCTACTGTAACACGTACGCTTAAGCAAAAAATAGGTTTTTTCGTTTCTTTATTTCGAAGCAATAAGAAAGAAAACTTTTATTAGAATTGTCACAGAAACACAATTTAGACAAGTAGGTGATAAACAAAATACACAAAAGTCAACCAAAGAAATATGGGAAAAATAAACACAAAACAATCATGATAAGAACATGTAAGGCATGTAAAATCGAAGGCAGCCGGGCTCTAGTAGTGTATGGCGCCCAGCCATCCCCGTATTTCGCCATAACTTCTGATCTTCTCAATATTCCCCATATTTCCGATAGGAGAACATTCCCGGAAATTGCCCACTACTAGACGTAACTAAAATACGAGTACATTTCCTCGAAAGATGCTACGTTCGACTTCGTTCCTCTTTTACATAGAACGATTCAACTTTTCAATCTATTTTTTTACAACGAAGTTACTACAACCTATTACGAAATATTCCATGAACTGTTAATAGGACCTACCAGTCATTTTACGAGCTCTAGGAAAATCGACAGATTGAAAGGCATTTTCCGATAATGGCAATATGCAAAATACATTTTCAGTTGCATTCGCGATTCGCATCGGGTAGTATTACTGTGGACCTTCCAACGAATCAATAAATACCTAGTCTGTTTTTTAATTCAATGCAAAAAAAAAAACTGTCATGTTGATATATGTCTGAATGTTGCTAGTACGTAAAAACCAAATAACACCATTTTACTTACAAGTTAATGTGTGCTACGTAGATGTTTTTTTAGACTTTCCTCTTATGAGTAACTAGCTGTTGCCCGCGACTCCGTCCGCGTGGGATTTAGTTTAGTAAAGTGTTTGCAAATAAGATAGGGACACTTTTAGCGCATGCAAAAGAGCTTTCATTCTAACTTCGCAACCCCTCTTACCCCCTTAAGGGATGATTTTCGAAAAACTATTTTTCACGGCTTTCATGAATTTGAATGACGGACCTTCATGCTGAATTTCATTCGAATAACTTCATAAACGGCAAAGTTTCATACTAACTTTGCACCCCCTTTTTACCCCCTTAAGGGATGATTTTCGAAAAACTATTATACATGTGTTTCATAACTTTTACTGAAGGAACTTCATATAGAATTTCATTCGAATAACTTCAAAAACGGCAAAGTTTCGTACTAACTTTGAACCCTCATTTTACCCCTTTAGGAGATGAATTTTCAAAAATCCTTTCTTAATGCTCCCCTGCGTTACAAAAGGAACCCTTGTGCAAAATTTCAACTTTCTAACCCTTATACTTTAGGCCCTACGCTGATATGTCAGTTAGTTAGTCAGTCAGTCAGACAGTCAGTCAGCTTCTCCTTTTATATATATAGATTAAATTTTAATGTATTTCATGTGATAAGGATTTTTGTCACGTGAGCCTTCTATTCACGGTAAAAATAAATCTAATGATTAAACCTTTATATTTTATAGTGGTGACACGGCTTCATGTCTTTTTGCATCGAATTCAAAACCGGACGGATATGGAAAGGGCTTTGCTCTGAATTTCTCTACGAGACCAAATAAAAAATGATGAGGTCCGTAGACAAACGAAAGTCGTCAATATAGCCCACCGAATGAGTTCTTACTCATCCGGTGGGTTATGGTGAAGTGGCAGTGGGCGGGGCACATAGCACGCAGAACTGATGGCCGATGGGGCCGAAAAGTTCTTGAATGGAGACCACACATCGGCAAGCGCAGCGTAGGACGACCAGCCACGAGATGGACAGATGATCTCATCGAAGTAGCCGCTTCCAACCAGTCTTTTTGGAAGTCCATGGAGGAGGCCTATGTCCAGCAGTGGACTTTGATGATACACAAGTAAAGCTAATAAAATCGCGATAAAAGAAGATTGGTAAAAATGGGCCTAACCGTTACAAGAACGGGATAGTGATAAAAAAATATTATGTATTTTTTTGGAATTTAATGTCAAATATCAACATTTCTTTCTATGGGATAAAAATGTAACAATTTATAAGGATTTAAACGATATTCATATTCTACTCTACTTACGGAACTCAAGGAACAAAGAAAAGTATTGCCAACAGCAAAATCATATAGTTTTTAATTAATTACTCTTCGATTACTCTATTTTATTTTTTCGATTTTCTTTTAAAAATATTAGCTCATATGGTTATGAATTCTTAAAAAAATTATAAATAAGTAAGTATTTTACTCACATGTTCTGAAAGACTTTTCTTTGATAAAAGAAGTAATCTTAGCGAAGAATTAAAAATTAATCGAAAGTATCGAATCATCGATAATATTCTTACACTATTAGTTAAGCTGGTAACAATAATACAAGCGGAAGCGTAATTTTGACATTTATGACATTCGGTTCGCTTCCCCGGTTCGAGTTGTTTGTTTGTGAGTTTTACGTGATTTTATTGT
The DNA here is from genome assembly GCA_947310845.1 of Yponomeuta plumbellus. Taxonomy (NCBI): domain Eukaryota; kingdom Metazoa; phylum Arthropoda; class Insecta; order Lepidoptera; family Yponomeutidae; genus Yponomeuta; species Yponomeuta plumbellus. The sequence continues at coordinate 19,946,319 of OX371202.1, read as the reverse complement.
AATTCCTATTTATGTTCGACTATTCTGGCTACAATTACTGAATGTGTCGGAGGAGGAGGAGATTTTGTCGTGATTACATATCTATATTTAATAAATAAAAGCATTTAAATAAGGTGATAGTGCCTGTTTACATTTTTGATGTCTTAATTTTTAATACCTACTTATCTTGCGAACCCCATAGAAAAGCATTACAATATTAATACTAAAATAATGTGTATTTCTCGCTTTACAATACGGTCCAAAAGTCATCAGTGTAACGCTTAGGCCCAAAGTTCTTAGGAACTTTACCATTCTCCTTTCAAATAAAATCCTGTGTTCGTAATAAACCCACTGTATATTACATCGGGGTTCTGCGAGGAAATTACAGGCTTCCCTGTATGCAACTTAGTTGATGTTAGATATTGGAACACAAGTCAGCTTGTGCACTAATTATTATTCAAATTACATCACGTGAATACACGCACCAATAAATAACCCAGGTGTTGGATGTTTACGTGTTTGTGATGTCGCTGTTTCTGGTTCCCATGACGCAGGGTATCCTAGTGTGGGGCCAGAAGCAATGTATGTGCCTGTATGTAAATGTTTATGTTTAATATGTATCAGTATCACAATTTCACGTCGTGAGAAAACCTGCGAGGTGGAGAATTTCAAGGTAAACTCATGCCTATACCCAGGGGAGGTAGGCAGAGTTTGCCAGGTACAGAATAAAGAAATTTGTTTCCAAAGAGTTTGCCGTGTTGAAACAAACCAAAACTATGAGTCAACATGTTTACACAAGCTTCTGCTGCTATGCTAGGCTTGACACCTGTATTACAGCAAGCCGTGTCTATTTCCCAGTGAAATGAGTCAGTTTCTACTTACAGATGAGATCGCAACTCTTCTGTTTAGAAAATGAACTAGTCAAAATTTAAGACTATTAGCGTAAAGCCACAAATCTATACGTTCACCTTAACAAGAGATATACTTAAATAAAATAACCATAATTATTAGCAGAATAAAAAGTTCCTAAGGTATGTGCATTTATAAAGGTAAAGTAGCAATAAAACTCTAAGACATTGTTAGTGCGCCATTCTGTGCGGGGGGATAAATATTGGTTGTTAAATATACCTAATAATACAATTATTGTAAAATCATCTTTACCATTTGATTACCTACAGTTAGTGTAAGTTATGTGTTTGACAAAGCATGAAGTTCATAAATTTTTTGGTTACGTTGTATCTATAGACGAGAATCTGTTATTTGGTCTTAGTTACCTAATTTTATTCTACTAGAATAATTTTCTATAGCTGATAATTCTTCAATTTGAATAAATAAATAATCATCATCATCATCATTCAGTCACAAGAAGTCCACTGCTGGACATAGGCCTCCTCCATGGATTTCCAAAAAGACCGGTTGGAAGCGGCTTTCATCCAGCCTCTTCCTGCCACTTGGATGAGATCGTCTGTCCATCTTGTGGCTGGTCGTCCTACGCTGCGATTGCTGATATGTGGTCTCCATTCGAGAACTTTTCGGCCCCATCAGGCATCAGTTCTGCGTGCTATGTGCCCCGCCCACTGCCACTTCAACTTACTCGTCCACTGGACTATGTCGACGACTTTCGTTTGTCTACGGATCTCATCATTTCTGAATAAATAAATACATAAATAAAACTCGCCGTCTTCCTTCAGAAAACGTCGTGAGGAAACCTGACTGGGCACGCGTGGTGATTAAAGCCCATACTGTCTACGAGAGAAGGACAGTGCCCTATAGTGGGACAGGCGGCTTACAAAGTATGTATTGGATTTTTTATCTCGAGCACAGCAATCAATTAATCGCGAGAGAGGAAAATGCGTTTCATGTCGCAGGACAGAAGAGCTATATTACGTTGAACATGCGGCAGTTCGTTAAAATTTCGAATGTGCTTTATTTTCTTCGGTCTACTTTGTCCTTCCACTTTGTTCAAATCACTGTGTTCATGACTGTCCACTAAAACAGGAGGTTTCAACAGTTTGCAAGGCACTTTAAGCAGTTGGTGCCGGCTGCCGTCGATGCATGGCAGTCGTTAAGCCAAGTCAGAGGCTTTAAGGCGGCTGCAAACTTTTGACAGTAAGACCAGCCACTAGTTTTACAAGCCTCCACCAATCCGAACTTGGCCCCCGTGGAGGAGTATGGCATACCTTCCTCAGGGAAGAAACCCGTGCACCTCGGTGGGGACATAATGGGTTGATGATGATGAAAAAAATAATAACGAAAAAAATTTATTTTAAAAATAACCAAAACCTAAGCAGGCTGAACAGATATTCAACATTTAATGGCCTGCGAGGTATCTAGTTTAGTCGCGCCAAATTACTAGGTAATTAAGCTGTCGAGCTCTTATTTTTTTATTAAGATTTTTTTAATGTTTTATTTCATTTAAGACAGCTCAGTTCAAGACAATTTGCATTGTTCCATTTTCAAATCAGCAGCGAGATTCAAAGCTGGCCAGCCGTAAAAAAAACAATAACAATTCGACCCTTAGAAAAACAAAACACTATCTGGCGCAGGCAAAGAAATAAAAGCTGCTAGCGAGAGCACAAACTTTGATCAAACTATCTCTCTAGCAGCAAGACAAAGATGCTCTGCTTTTTTCGAAACTAAAGCAAGAGGGATTAGGGCGGCGACTGAGTGGAATAACTGGAATAGCTTTCAAGCGTCGTCGTTCCACATGCTGAAGCATAATGTGTACTTAGTGCCTACTCAGCTACCGATTTGGGTTTGAATGCTTTTAGTATTAGTGTGTAAGACACATGCACACTTTGTCAGCAGCCGTAGAATATCGTTGCAGTGTTTTACAGAATCAGAATTATTTATTCTATAGCGACTGCCCCGGCTTCGCACGGGTGGCAAAAACGTTTCCGTATAAATAGCTATATTAGTTCTGTGGCAAATTCCCGGGGAAGTAATTTTTTTACTGCTTGGGTTAAATTATTCGAAATTTCGTACGGAACCCTAATCTTCTTGAAAATCCAATATACCCTATGTTACTCACGAAGAATGTAGCTTTCTAATGGTGAAAGATTTTTTAAAATCGACCAAGCAGTTTCTGAGCCTATTCATTACAAACATACACACAAAAATACAAAAACACAAATATTTTCTCTTTATAATATTAGTATAGATGAACATAGGTATACATAATATAAAAAGTCTTGAATGTGAATGTTTGTAACCCATTATGTCCCCACCGAGGGGCACGGGTCTCTTCCCAGAGGAAGGTACTCGTATAGGCCATACTCCACCACGGGGGCCAAGTCCGGAGTTCCGGACTGGTGGAGGCTATAAGACTAGTCTTACTGTCAGAAGTTTTAAGCCGCCCTAAGGCCTCTGACTTGGCTTAAGACTGCCATCTATCAACTGCAGCCGGCATCAACTGCTTGACCTGCCTTGCGAAGCACTGAGCCGCTCGGAAAAATGCCACTAGCGTTAGTCATAGACGGTGACCCATCCATGGACTGAACGCGCCGTATGTTGCTTAACCTTAGTGATCGTTTAAGATCACACAGGCAGCCCAGTATACGAGCGATTTTTCAAGTCTTAAGAAATATTATAGTGAAGTTAATTTCATGTTTTACCCATTTTGGACGTTTGAATATTCATTCACGCATGCCCGGAACACGAGAAAAAAGAATTTTCCATAGTACAGTTGGCCGGACTATGGAAGATTTTTTTTTCTATAGTTCTGTTGATTTTGAATAACGATAGCTTGAATAACGTCTGAGTAGACGGTACTCAGACGTTACTAAGCTTAGTATTCGGCTTATCACACTAATATTATAAACGTGAAAGTTTGTGTGTGTGTTTATATGTTTGTCAGTCCTTAGCGCTGAAACGGCTGGACGGATTTTAATAAAATTTGGTATGGAGTTAGCCGATACCCTGGATTAAAACATAGGCTACGTTTTACTGCGGGGAAATATCTTATTCCTACGGAAAAATCGATGAACCGCGGGTAACACCGCGGGGCACAGCTAGTAATCTTTATAATTCCTCTCACTCAATCTTTACTCAGAACGTCTATGTTACTTGGGCGATCGTTTAAATTTTTTATCTGTTTGACCTAAACATTCAGTTTTACAATGCTGTGTGTTTTTCGTTGTAGAAAAAAAATATATTCTCCAACATATGTGCATACACATATGTTGGAGAATATTTTTTTTTTCTTATTTGATTAAACATAACATTGTTATTTTAAGCCTCCTTTGAGTCAATTAACGTTTTTTTTCTTATTACTTTCCTCCTTTGAGTTTATTCCTATACTGTATAAAAAAGGCAACCGGACCACGTAAAATATTATTTTTCGGAGTAGTCACACTTGGCTTATCATTTTTTCGTTGCAAAACCATGGATTTTTCTTCCCGTGGTCCGGTTTACCGGACAACTGAACCGTACCACGGGCAAAGAGTGAACCCGTCTAATCCTCTACCGCTTATCGCTCGCCCGTTGCTATCATCACAGCCCTTGCCATAGATAAACAAGTGTTTGCTCAATAAGGCTTTTATTTCCTACAGCTGTGTTTATACTTCTGTAGATTGAACGTCGGCAGTCCAGTGAGACGGTGGGAAAAGAATTGCTGCACTCCGTCTAGACTGCGCTTTGTCTAAACTCGTAGAGAAATTTTCTGCGATGCAGTGCTTGATTTTTATGGATTCTACGCAATAACGTTTTACAAAACATTCTTGGTTTTATGGCTAGTCTTAGCTACAACGGTTAAGTGGTAGTAGCGCTTCGGTGAAGCCCTTGTCTTATAGTCGTTGGACTTGAAAGTTACGTCCACTTTTTTATCTTTATTCCGGAATCCTTTACTTGAATGTTGTCGGGAGAATTCGAACAGGTTTCGCCCTTGTTTTCAAAGGCTTGGGGTGAGAAGAAACGGAGCTTGCGTCGTCGTTGCTCGTCGCTGACTGAGTAGCGTTACCGACTCAGTGTTACATAAATTGGTTAATAGGCTATTTGACCGATTTCAGAAAGCCATATTGTTTGTTAGTGTTCATGAAGTCCTCAGAAAGTGGTCATTTTTAATTCTTTCATGTATTTCTTCTAAAAAAGGCATACAAAAATGTACTTAGATTAAGAAATACCTGTGTAATTTCCTTTTTTATGTACAATAAAGTGTTCTCTATCTATCTATCTACTTTTCAAATAAGTCGCCAAAACGCTATCTTAGGCAATATGGCGTCGCTCAGGAATTATGACCTAACATCCCGGTAAACCAACCAACGTAACGTAAGAAAGAATGAATCACAGTAAGCGTCAGGACGCCATTTTTGCTGCCATGTGACGTCATGATAGAATCGGCCAATCCAGGCCGTTTTTGATACAATGGCGGCAGATACAAATTATCAAATTTTATCCTGTGTTTTTTTATAAATCATAATTGTTTTTTTAGTTAAAATGCCTTAAAGCGGTTTTAAAACATATCATTTATACTCGTACGAATACGTATACATAATACTGTTTTCTTCACACTGTCAAATAGCATATTTATAGTAACAACTAGCTGAGCCCTGTAGTGGTATCCGCGGTTTATTAGGGAAAATAAATTGTGTATTAACAGTAAAATGATAACTATTCACAGTTTTAAAAGGAAAATAATTTAATTGTCTATTTAAAACATTTTTTTTTAAAAGTTATCTACAAAGTTTCCCATTTATCCGCGAATTAATTTTCATCGATTATCCCATAGAAATTAGGTATTTTCCCGCAGTAAAACGTAGCCTATGTGTTAATCCAGGGTGTCAGCTAACTCCATACCAAATTTTATTAAAATTGCTCCAGCCGTTTAGACATGAAGAAGTAACAAACATACACACTCACAAACTTTCGCCTTTATAATATTATAGTGTGATACCACTCGTGAGTATTGTTACTAGACTACTGAAGCACACACAACAAAAGAAGAATATTTTAACACTTATAAACAATTCCCACTACTTACAGCACTTTACTTATAACACAAAATAAAAACAGTGGTCTTTGTAAAGTCATTCAGAGAACAACGGATTATGTCTATAGTTTCACTTATAGAATGGAGTGTGCGTAGGGCTCGCGTGAGGAGTGTTATTGACATTTCTGTCCTGTGGATTAACCCACTGAGATTTACTTAATTCTTTACACATGCTAAGCAGTGCTAAAACATTTTGTAATATTTTTTGTTATCCACAATGCAGTAAGCTTAGGTCAAATAAAGCCACATTTAGTTTAAACTTAAGCCTCTCAACGGCCTCTGTCTGGGTGTTTTTCGAAGTATGTAATGTCCTTGCATGGTGAGCATAGCATAGGGGTATTCTAGTTTGGGACAAACATAAACACAAACATTTACATACCGGCACATACATTGCTTCTGGCCCCACACTAGGATACCCTGTGTCGTGCGAACTAGAAACAGCGACATCACGATTAGGTAAACATCCAGGACCTGGGGTTTTTGTCCTTAGCCGGGATTCAAACCCGGGACCTCTCGCATAGTGGGCAGATGCGCTAGCCGCTGCGCCACAGAGGTCGTCAAGGAGAAAGAAGTCGTCGCTTGTCAAGGTCAAGTAATTGTACCCGTATTATGTTGGAGTCACGTTCGCGTTTTGTTTATTGTTGATAACTGCGTGAAAAGAGAATTTCAGTTTCTGGTTCCCACGATACAGGGTATCCTAGTGTGTGGCCAGAAACAATGTATGTACCAGTTTGTAAATGATAAGTTATGTTATTAAAAAAACATCAAAATAATGACCAACAAACAGCCCTAGATAAAACACTGAAAATTAATTCAGATGTTTAATACTAGCCGTTAGAGAGAGAAATTTTAAAACCACTGTTTTGTTGCGGTCTGAGAACCGCAGCAAGTTTCCTAACATTCCTTTCTGGCGAAAGAAAACACATCCATTCGCTCGTGACCTGCGTCGTCGTGGCCGTGCAATTTGCATGGCTCGCCTTCAATGCCGGGCGGCACAAAAGACCGCTACTCGACCGACTGACGTCTTACTGCGTGGTCCAAGTCACGAGAGAAGATTTTTTAACCCCTAAGGGTTATTCCTTCCCCTTTTCTTTCACAGCTAAGTTAGTTATTCACTGAGTAATATTTGAAATTTATCACAGTTTAAAAAAAAAAGAATAAGTCATGCGACAACAATAAGACATAAGACATTCACATTCGGTTAGAGAGCCCGACTCTTGACCGGGTTTTTTATTATTATTTATTTAGGGTCACTACGAATGTGCAGATGAAGGTACATTATTGACATTCACTAAGAGCGTATCAAATGTTAATTATAGGTGTCCAGTCCACACCATGCAAACATTATAAGAAAACACCTATGTAAAATATAGTAGATGCTTTCGCATCTTTCGCAACTTAAGCATCTTTTTCGCTAACTATTAAAAACACACAGGTATAATTTAACAGGTATAGATATAAGTACCTTCCTCAGGGAAGAAACCCTTGCCCCTTGGTGGGGACATAATGGGTTGATGATCATAAGTTATTGATAATATGAAAGAAAGAGAAAACGATAACGGGCATGGTGAAAGAATACTTTTTGTGTATGTTTGCTATTTGTAAAGATGGAGAATCCCCAGTCTGTACTGACTTTTGGTATCCGCCAGGAAGCCAACGTCACCAAGCCTGTTAAGACTCCTGGCTATATTTAACGTCTTTCAGTTCAGTACACATTAATTCGCAACACTAATGCCATCTGTTGACACGCATAATAACTAATTTAATGGATGAAGAACAGTCTGGGTGTGTTTTCATGCTTGTCAAGTCCTTGCCTGGTTACTAAAGCACTTGATATCCTAGTTTAGGACCATGACAAGTGATTGTGTTGTATGTAAGTTATTATTTTGGTTTTATTCCGTTCCGGTTTCAGCTTATGACTTGTCCACTGACTGTTGCTCGCATCTCAGTAATACTTCAAACACAATGCCGTCGTGTTCTTTGTGGCCGCTTGAAAGATCGACACACGTACCGAAAGCCAAGTCTGACACTGCGCCTTTTGCACCTTGTTGTGTGGCTAATAGAGGCTAGTTTGCAACGGTGAGCGTATTTCGGGCAGGAAGATTGACAGGCGTTGGAGATACTGGATGCATGTTCTTGTTCTAGGCGGACGTTAAACAAGAATTCATTGTTCATTTATCTCTGCGTTTTGCTTTTCTAGAAATATGATACTTAGGCCATACTGAAAGTTTCTGGAACGGACTAGTTACAAAAGGAAAATAAAAAAACCACTGATAGGGTTTGAACAAGGAACTCTCTGTCAGTACATTTATTTTTAAATTGTGAGTCTGTCATTTGTTTTTTCATCGTGGCGTTGTTTTGAAATTAGTGCGTCGCTATTACAATGAATTTAAGTCGAGAAAATTTCCGTACTATGATTTTTTAAGATTTTCGTTATGGCTTAAGTCAGCAAGAGAGTTGTCAAAGACTTCAGTTAGCATTTGGTGATGAAGTCCCATGTCGTTGCTCTATTTATTCGTGCTTTGGTGAATGTAGACGAGGACGTGATCATCTCTATGACGTTAAACGTGAACGCCGGCCGGCGATCGCGGTTACCGATTTTAATATTGATACTGTGCGACAACTAATTGAAACGGATAAAAAAATTACCTGTCAGCAAATCCGCACTACCTTAGGCATTGGAATGAGCCAAGTGCAAAAGTTATTGCATGAGCATCTGAAGGTTCGGAAACTTTGCACTCGATGGATACCGGATGATTTGTCCTAAGATCAGAAACGACTGCGTGTAGAGTGGTGCCGTAAAATGATAAAAAAATATGACGGAGAACAATCAATGGCTGTGTATAACATTGTAACATGTGATGAAACTTGGGTGTGCTGCTTTGAACCAGAAAGGAAAAGTTAATCGGTGGAATGGGTCTTTCCTTTTGAAGAGTAGCCAACGAAAGTCAAAAAAAGCCGCAGCACTGGCAAGAAAATGGTTGCTTCGTTTTTCGGCAAATCAGGCCATTACATCACTGTATCGCTTGAAAACCAAAGAACCGTAACTACAGATTGGTATGTTAATACGTGTTTGCTTGAAGTGTTTGACAAAATACGCGAAAAGCGTCCCCTGAGCAAAATAGTCCTTCATCATGACAACGCGTCGGCACATTCCGCTAAGGCAACGAATGCGTATTTGAAGGCTTTAAAAGTAGAATTAATGACTTATCCGCCATACAGTCCAGATCTAGCACCCTGTGATTTCTTTCTGCTCCCGAATATTAAAGGTAAACTCAGAGGTTTACGTTTTACAAGCCCGGAAATGGCGGTGAATGCTTTTCACAAAGCCATCGAAGAGGTCCCTAAGGAAGACTGGACCCACTGCTTTTCACAATAGTTCCAGCGAATGCAAAAATGCGTAAATAGTGAGGGTATATACTCTGAAAAACAATAAATGTGTTATAAAGATAATAGGTAGTCTTATTTACCAGAATCCAGAAACTTTCAGTATGGCCCACGTATGCTACATACATGCATACATAAGCTCACGCCTGTATACCAGAGGGGTAGGCACGGACCACCTACCACGGTGCTGACATATCACTTTCGCTTCGTCGACAATCATTAGTGGTTGCATGCACGCTTGTTGGTTTCGGGTACTTTTTATCTGGCCTTTTGCTAATGCGTCCCCTATTTGGTCGAAGTATGTCAGCCTGGGGAGTCCCTTACCGGCCCTTCACTCACATTCACCGTTAAATTTGCTTCGTCAGTCTTTTTTCCTTCAACCTCTCTACATGTCCAAACCAACGCAACATTCTATGACAGGCTAGTTGACCAAAAAATATATTTTGCTCTCATTTGAATGAATAAATGAGTGAAAATTCTTTATTGCACAATAAAAATTATGTACGTAGGCGAGCTTAATACTAAAAAGTATTTTCTTCCAGCTAACCTTTGTTGATGAGGATAATGGATGGGGTAGTGCCGGAAGATATTTATTAGAAAGAGGTTGTAAATTATATAAACATGATACACATATTAAACAACATAAAATAAAATGATTGAAAGGCAATGTTACGTACGATAAATAATCCTGTTAAAGACTTATCGTCCACAATATTCTCTTATTAAAAAAATAAAATCAAATAAGTTTTTGTTATTATTGAAGTTAAGTTGTTTATTAGATTTTTTCTATTATTGAGTTATAAATGTTATTCCGGATACACTTACTTGACTTTTTGTCGGAAGAGTCCGACCAGGTAATAATGTCTAAAGCTTACGAAAGTTTCAGTTAAAAAAACATAGAGTTAGTTACTCTAGAGTAACTCTTAGACCGATCTCTCGTAGCCCCGGCTGCCTGAGTGATCTTAAAACAATCACGAACGTTAAGCAACAAAAGGCGCGTTCAGTGCATAGATGGGTGACCGTTCTATCACTCACGCTAGTGGCATTTTTCCGAACGGTTCCGTACTTCACAAAGCACGTTAAGCACTTGGTGCTGGCTGCCGTCGATAGTCGGCAGTCGTTAAGCCAAGTCAGAGGCCTTAGGGCGGCTTGACAGTAAGACCAGCCACTAGTCTTATAATTAAGCCTCCATCAATCCGGACTTGGCCCCTGTGACGAAGTATGGCCTATACCTTCCACAGGGAAGAGACCCATGCCCCTCGGGACATAATGGGTTTATGATGATGATAAACTCTTAGTCCACTGTCGTATTTTGATCAAGGTACAGTCGAGAACAGTTTGTTTTCGACAATTATAATGTCCTTTTAATATAACTGATTTGAGTGCATGTATGTAAAGGTTGATGTGATGTCGACTGTACACTTATACCAGCTTAGTTTAATGAATAGGATTATCCTTATTTATTATCCCAAGGTTGTATACTGACTAATGTTCTGGTTAAGATCTTAAAGAAAATCTTGTGAATATCTATGCAATGTCTTCTCATCGTCTTCAAAAACAAAAACTTTGCAATGAAATATAGAATATTTTCTTGCATTTTCAACGAAGAAACAGATATTATTTCGCTCTTTGTCAGTGCAAAACCGTTTGCGTAGTTTTTAGACTGAACTCCTTTGAGAGAAGAAAAGTCTTGTTTTTAATTCCAAAGAAACGTGCCTGCAGATGTTTTGCAGCTATCTTGGCTTTGGACTTGATAAACACTTTGGTGGATTGATTTCAAACACATTTTTTGTCATAAAGAACTCTCAGCTCACTAAATGTATGACATGACACAAAGTAAGAACTCGTACTTAGTTACGAGTATAATTTGAAGACTATTAAATAACAATAAAAATAACATTAATAATATTTAATGGTTCTTTTTTTCTTTTTTTATTATGTAATTAAAATTTATTTTTATATGCATTCAATGTTCTATGTAATTTTTTTCAGCTGGTAATTAATGATAAATTATTATATTTTTGAAGTCGTGTTTAAAATGACTCAAACCAGCTATAAGATGACCCACCATCTTATAGCACGCATGCACCGCTCTGGCTAGGCATTCCCATTGAATCAAGTTGGTGTCAAAATATATATGGAAAAGTGCCCTTTTAAAACAATAAACTAGCGTTTTCTATAGCTACTTTCACGCCAACCAAAACTCACGGTGTTAAATAGATGAACACAAAATAAAACCGAACAAAATAAAATAAACCAATCAGGAAAGACAAAAAAATACCTTAAAGTTTTTGACATGTTCAATCGCAGGTGTACAATATATCTCCAACACTCCTTAACTCAAATGTACGTGAGAAAAACACGCAGGCAAACCTAGTTTTAAGCCAAAATAGTATGAAATAAAAACAAACACATTGAGAATACCGAAAGCAGCACATTTCACCTCAAATATTTTATGTAAATCGCTCGTAGCCTCGGCTGCCTGAGTGATCTTAAAAAACGATCACGATTAACCAACACAGGGCGGGTTCAGTGCGTAGATGGTGAGTCTATGACTAACGCAGGTGGTGTTTTTTCGAGGGTTTCCGTGCTTAGCAAGGCACGTTAAGCAGTTGGTGCCGGCTGCCGACGACAGATGGCTGTCGTTAAGCCAACTTAGAGGGCTTAGGGCGGCTTGAAAACTTCTGACCCTAAGACTAGCTAGGGCAGAGGTGGGTTGATGATGATGATGATGATGGTGATAAAAAGTTTAGGCAGTGATAGCACGTCCTGAGCGTAATTCGGTGTTTCTAATTAATTATCAAATTTGTATTTAAATTCCCCGCACATTTTTTGTAATTAAAAATAACCAACCAACCAAACTCCACCAATCCGGAGATGACTCCCGTGGTGAAGTATGGCCTATACCTTCCTCAGGGAAGAGACCCGTGCCCTCGGTGGGGACATAATGGATTGGCCAATAAACCATGATGATTTAGCCATGGTCTGGAATTCCTTCCTTTTCTTTATATCCCAACTAGCTGTTGCCCGCGACTTCGTCAGCGTGGGCTTTAGTTGAAACATGTTGAACACCCCTCTTTTACCCCATTAGGGATTGAATTCACAAAAGGGATCTCGGAATAATCATTATTAGGAACTTATAACCCAAAAAGAACATTTTATTGCAAAAAACCTTGAAAATCAAAGAACTTTCATACTTACTTTGCACCACCCTTTCACCCCCTTAAGGGATGATTAAGCGAGCTTAAGGTATGATTTTCGGAATAATATGTTATACATGTTTCATGACTTTCGATGTAGAACCTTCATACAGAGTTTCATTCGAATAACTTCAAAAACAGCAAAGTTTCATACTAACTTTGAACCCCGATTTTACCCCCTTAGGGGATGAATTTTCAAATATCCTTTCTTAGTGCTCCCTTAAGTCACAAAAGGAACTCCTGTGCAAAATTTTAAGTTTCTAACCCTTATAGTTTAAGCCCTGCGTTGATATGTCAGTCAGTCAGTCAGTCAGTCAGTCAGCTTCTCCTTTTATATATATAGATTGAAGCGAAGGCGCTGTCTTAAATATTGTACGTTGACACTCAACAAACGGAATATAACTTTTAGACATCATTCCTGATAAAGCTTGCATGCATACATACATAATCTCTCGCCTGTATCCCAGTGGGGTAGGCAGATATCAGGGACTGCCACTTGCCGCGATCCTGACAGATTGCACACTTTGGCCTCATCAACATTCAATTTCATTAGTAATGACTAGGTATGCAATGGCATGCACGCACGCCGCCGGTTTCAAGTACTTTTCATCTTCCCCTTTGTTGATACATCGCCTATTTGGTCTAAAAAAAAACATATATATATATATATATATATATATATATATATATATATATATATATATATATATATATATATATATATATATATATATATAATTTTCTTTTTTTTTCCGATATATTTTCTTTTCAATATGTATATACATGTATACATATCTATATCAAACATATAAAATGATCGTGTCACAGTGTTAGTGCGCATACACCTCCGAAACGCATGACCGATTTTGATGAAATTGTATGTGTTAATTATATGTATCTTTTAGAATATAGAAGAGAATGATGGTCAGAATGAATGAGTGCTAAAAATACATTTACAAGTATTCATTCTCTTCACGACAGTCCGTCAAAAAGTGTACGATTTCTTTACACTGTAAAGTCTTACCTACCTTTCCCACAGTTGCAGCTTCGTGCAGTCTTGCCTCAAAGTCGTAATGATTCAAAAGTTCTGCGGGATGTTTTATGGTATTAAGCATCTCACGTTTTCTTTGCCTGGGGCCACCGAGAACCGCTTTGGTACAGTCAACCGTGGATAAATCTTCGAATTATTGTTTGAAAATCACCCGTAACATAATGTGTAGAGTGTACCTCTTCCTTGAGGAAGGTATAGGCCATACTCCACCATGGGGGCCAAGTCCGGATTGGTGGAGGCTCGTAAGATTAGCGACTGGTCTTTCTGTCAAGTAAGAGACCCATGCCCATTGGTGCAGACATAATGGGTTGATGATGATGATGATGAATACTGTACCTTGTGAGAGCGGTAGTAGTCAAGCGGTAGATTGCTGGCTTCGTATTTGGGATAGGTACTGTGGGTTTGAATCCCGGCACGTACTAATAACTGTTTGCCCATTATTGAGCAATACCACTCGCTAACTAAGAAGGAAAACATCGTGAGGAAATCTGTACGTTATGTGCACATATCTCAGCGCTTGAAATCCCCAATCCACGGTGGGCTCGCGTGGTGAATAAGTCCATATCTTCGATGAGATATGGGCTATCATTTATGTCCGAGAGACTCCATTACATTCAGCCCCAAGGCAGCGGCTAACATTAGCATTATAAGTACATCGACATTCAACAAACAGGATGTAAATTCTTTACGTTGAAATCAATTTCTGATTTCTGATTTCTTGTGCCCCCACTGTAGGGCACGTACATAGATAGATAGACAGAATATTAATAATAATATTGTACTCGTACGCTGAAATTACATCAACAATTTTTTCTTATTTACAATAATTATACAGGCAATAATATAAAACTAGACCTACTAGCACCTACATACATCCATAAGCTCACGTCTGTATCCCGGAGGGGTGGGCAATGACCAGGGACTTCCACCTGCCATGATCCTGAAAAATCACTTTTGCTTCATTACGCTTACCATTAGTCGTTGCCTGCACGCCCGTCGCGACGGGCGACGACCGTTGTAACCGACGCGTCGGTTACAACGGTCGTCGGTCGCTCGCATTGAATTGAATTCAATAAGAATATTCAGTAACGCCAGCCACTAGTCTTGGCCTTGGCCCCCGTGGTGGAGTATGGCGCGTACCTTCCTCAGGGGAGAGACCCGTGCCCCTCGGTGAGGACATAATCGGTTGATGATGATGAGGTATTTCCGGGCTGATATTGGGGCTTAATTTTGTTTGAGTATGACTAGTTTTTATGATATAAATATATAGTTATGATAATGTTTTTTTTATAATTTACCATTTTTTTCATTTAACTTGTATTATTTAAAACAGTATCTCTTCAATTTCTCGATTTGGCACTACTTCACCTTCTCTCGCCACCAATTCCTGCCTAGAATAAAATACTAATTAGTATTAAGCCCACCTATTGTACAATATTTTCTAAGTGCAATAAAGAATTTTTTGTAATAATAGTCTATCTCTTCAGGATTTTCTGCCTTTTAGTTTGACCAATTTATCGTTTTAAAAGGTAAAATTATTTTATATTTTTATCCCGGCACAAGACTAAGATTCATGCAGTTATGCTGCTTTGATTACAAGCCGCAAGATTTAATTTGAGCTCGAGCGTATGACGTAAGTGTGCGGTACTGGCCGAAAATAGCATAATTCATCGATTTTATTTGTGACTAGCTTTCGCCCGCGACTCCGTCCGCGTGGACTTTAGTTCAAAATTTTGCAACCCCGTTCACACCCTTAAGGGTTAAATTTAGAAAAACGGCGTAACACGTGTTCAATCAATTGTGTTGAAGAGTGTTTATTTTAAGCTTCAAGAAAATTAGACAACATTCTTTATACCTCCCATACAAATTTTGGCAACCCTTTTTAAAAAATCCGGTCTTATTCCTTGCTTACGTTATAGGTCCATTGATAGGTCCAACGGCTTGGGCTGGGCGTTGATGAGTGCATGAATCAGTCAGTCAGGACTTTGAATTTTATTTATATAGATAGAAGATAGATTGGATTGGTATATTTTAAAAATGGAATAATATTTTTCGTGAGTGTTGTAAGAAGTGCGGAGATTGGCAGGGGCGCTCCCCTCCTGACCTCCTCGACCTTGAGACCTCGACCTTTACCTTGGGCGTTTCTTTCGAGTCTCAAGCTTACTTCGGCGGGTTTTTTTAAATGGTTTAAGGGCAACCAATAATTCTGCCAGTGTCAGGGTTGCATAAAGTAACAGTTCAGAGAATGGTCAGTTATTACATTAAAGTTTCACTATGTTAAGCTATTGAGCCGACCGAAGCGATAACAAAACCTTTTGGTTTGTATCTCTATTAGTTGGACAGTTTTGTCTTTTTGACAGTAAATCTTTGACGGAAGCAGGAATTTAAGGCTTAAGAAATAGGTATAGGGCTGATTTCTGAATTGAGAATTTCGCTAAGTAATTACTTAACTGTAGTGCTGTCTCGTCAAATTTCTTTAGAAAAGAGCATGAGAGCATGTTATTTAAGTACTTAAGCGTAAATTATCAATTCAGAAATCGGCCCTAAAGCTAAGCGACCACCGCATCGGAACCGCTCCGTACGGAGCGGACGGATTTGTTGCTTTGTATTGATTTCTATGGTACCGCGTGCACTGGATCGTCATTTCTGCTTCGGAGTGCGATATTACTGCCGATGACGTCATCCGCAGCCGACGCGCTATTCGGATTCCGAACGCTTCGAGTTCTGACGTGTTTGCGACGCTTGTGCATGAATGACTATACTGGGGCCAAGTTCGATAAACAATAAATGTAAACAAAGCAATTTAAGATCAGCACAACGCGAGCTAAAAAATAAAGTATACTTTTGGTATTATTGATTTAACTACAGAATTTTACACAGTAATATTGATAGGTTTATTGGATTAGAAGGGCATTATTCATTATGAGCTGTTACCGCTACATTTCATTTCAGTATGAAATGAAATGTAGTATTTGTCTTACGATTACTTTTTCTCTTATTATTATAGATTACAAAAACTTACCTTAAACAAAATAAAAACCTTTCCTTTGTTCCAATCGCCTTCCTAAAATTCGTGTCTTACCTAGTTAGGTGCGGTTCGATAATATAGTGAAGTTCAAAGAATTTGGTTCGAGACATAGCTATGAATGTACACAAAAAATCTATTTTCATTTTCTAATAAATTTTAATCATAATATAATGTATGAAATTCTCCAAACATAAGTCTTTTTGAGTTTATTTTATGAACCCACATCTTGCGTTTCCTTTTGCTTTTTTCCTCCTCAGCTGATAACAAACAACTAATGACAACAATATCCTCGTCACTATCCTCCATTGCGAACACACGTGCACAAGCGAACTCGATTGCTTTGAAAATACCGAAACTGCCGACGGCAAATCCGAATGCAGTAAGCGCACCCTTTCGGCATTTTGTAAATGCTGACGGCCCGTACGGTGCGGACGCTCCGATTCCGATGTGGTGGACGCTTAGCTTTAGGCTTTTACACTTGAAGCCAATCACATTCTTAGACAATTTTATAAAGATGAAAGGCTGAAATCATACGCATATCCAGCAGGTTCAATGTCTTCTCAAGGAGAGTTTGCTAATAAAATTGATTTACTTTTCCTAGAATAGTAGTTCTCATAAATATTTAGGTTAAGCTTTGGTTTACTGAGGAATTTAAGATAATAAGTCTATGTTTGCTTTTCTGCTGTTTCGCTGACTTTATTTGTAAGAAAAAGTGAAGTTGCAAACTTTTCTCGAACCAGTAAAGGTGCTTAGCTGCGAACGCTTGCCTTTTAAAGGAAAAATGAAATAAAATAAGAGCAAACTGTTTCTGAAATAATTTCATGGTGCAGCGAGCGACAATTTTTGCTTCCCTGGGAGAATTTCTGTGTTCTGAACCTTTCCTGCAAAATATAACGGTACTTATAAGGAACGGCTCTTTGTATATCCTTTCTTTAATTTTGTGGCGAAACATACTTTAAAAAAGAGAGAAAGCTCTATTTATTTGCAATGCGATGAAACTATTCGTAATTCACTCTAAGCTTTGTTTTTGTAAGCAAAGTATAAAAAAAAATATATATACCATAACAGTAAAAAAAAAAAATTGATTTATAGTAAGTGTAGATGTAAATTTTAACTACGAAGCAACATTTTATTTTTCTTTCAAAACTGAGGACAAAACTGAGGCATTGCTACGAGCTACGGCGGCTACGCAACTACGCGACTACGTTTGCTACCACGCTACGGGCTACGAATGCGTAGCACCCGCAGAATACTTCTCTTACTATAAACCACCATTAATCTTGATCGAGACATGATTTTGATGTACGCCTATGTTCCTAGACCTATGCTGTATTTAGATGCTTTTATACTTTTTTTTAATGAGGCCTTTGCATCTACGCGATGAGATTATTTATACAGCGCCCAAATATCTATATCTATATATATAAAATTCAGTCCTGACTAACTGACTCACTCATCAACGCCCAGCCAGAGAGGATCTATATATACTGTAGGCAAGGAATAAGAACTGATTTTTTTTAAATTCAACCCCTAAAGGGTTGCCAAAATTTGTATGAGAGGTATAAAAAATGTTGTCTGATTATCTTGAAACTTAAAATAAATACTCTTCAACACAATTTATTGTACACGTGTATCGCCGTTTTTTCTAAATTTAACCCTTGAGGGAGTGAACGGGGTTGTAAAATTTTGAACTAAACTCCACGCGGACGGAGTCGCGGGCGAAAGCTAGTCAATCAATATAGCAAAACAAAGTTAGCCGAGTCAACTGTTATGCTCATCTATATTAATAATTTCGTACCGGTCTACAGTACACTCGAATGAAATGCGCATAAAATCGAGTATTTTCAATAAAAATTTAATTAATAAATTGCTATATAATGGCATTTCTAAGAAATCATGTCTTCACATGTCAATGTTGGTGTCACGTTATCACGCGTCACACATTTGTATTCTGTTATTCATTGTGACCTCATTAGAGCTTAGTCTTAGTTCATTGATTTTGAGACAGAGACGTGATATTCATTTGAGTAAATAAAATTTAAGAGAAATACGTACTGGTGAAATGTCGATACATAACTAAGCTGGTGTTATTATGCGTCTACAATGTATCCGAGCAAAGCCAGGGTTTTGTCTAGTATAATATATCGCACCCTTGCAAGAACAACGTGATATTTTGAATCATACCATTTTTTATTCACAGATTTTTTTCTTTTTAACGCAATGTTATTTACTCCTAAAAACGTGCATCACGTTGTAGCGCTATCTTTTCGGCCATTACTTTGAAACCTTAAAAAAATGCTTTCATGTAACGTAAGGGTTTCAAAATAACACGTTGTTCTTGCAAGTATATTAATACGTTTAAGAAATACTGTAGCTCGTATCCTTGTATTGTAAAATAAAGGCAAGACAAACCCGGTGCCTTAAAAGGCAACCCAGCAGTCTCACAACAAACTGGCTAATTAAATTAAAACAATGACGCGCCTAGCGACGTCACTCCCGTGCTCCGGATATCCATATTGCGACAACGTTACAAGGTACAGAAGCTTTTCAATAACCTAACTAGACTAATTACGAAAACTAATTCTAACATCATAGACCTTTGCGTCTGTTACGGACGATTCAACCAGTGCCTAAGACTTTGACAGTCGTACTACAAAAAACTAAAACAGCTGTTGAGCACGTGTCTAAAAAAGTGCTACCATAAAACAGTGTTTAACGGATGCCTAGAGAAAGATACGGCTTAGACATTGTTTAAAGTTAAACAGACGAAGGGGCCTGGTTGCTAAACACACCGTTAAACAATGATTAAATATTTAGACATTGTTTAAATAAACGCATGTTAAACCAGTGTTTATTTTATTTTTTGTGGTAAGACTGTGATACTTTTTCGAGTGACTAAAAAGTCTAATTCGAACTTATTTGTCTAACTCTAAATCAGTGATTGATTAACGAAGTAGACCCGCCATTTTGCCAAGAAGGGATTAAAAACGTTGATAAAGGAATCGACATCTATCATCGTGCTCGTAGTGGACATTTTCCAGATATCATTTTCATTCCTAATTGCCAAACTATTCTCATCGTAATAGATACATAAAAAATTTGAATCATCTTTATGTTTTATTTCGTTTTAGAAAATAAAGTTCTTGTTGAAAAACCCTTTATGAAGGAAAAGTCAGGAGTTAGGTCGGTACGGATTTGGTGCCTCTTGGCTATTTTAACCGCCAGTGCCGAGCACCATACTTCGTCGCAGGTCTTGCGACCGAAGCGTGGCATGGCGGCTTTTGGGATCAAGGACAAAGATGCCATGAGAGTAATACTAACAATAATGACTCCCACAAACCACCATCACTTGACCTGGGCTCATTATGTAATTTTTGCAACGGATATTCACACTCCTTAAAAAGTCATTTATACCACTACTGTATAGCACTATCTTCTTCTAAGATCCTATGTTAGAGCGAGACAGTACTCCGTACGACGTCGGTTTTGTGTTGACGTGACTTTTTAAGACGTATGAATATCCGTTGCAAAAATTACATAATGAGCCCACAGGTCCCGAACTAGGATGCCCTGTGCTATGGTGACCTGGCAAGGACTTTACAAACATTGAAAAACACCCAGACTGAGGCGATATTTACGGCCACATATAAATATTTACATGAGGGGGCTCCCATACAACAAACTTTAATTTTTTTGGCGTTTGTATAGACTGTACCTACTATCTCTTGTTAGATACGCACACCTTGTCTTATTTTCTTCGTATACTTCTTTATTTTAATGTAAATTTTATTTTAATGAGGCAAAAAATTAATACTTTTTTTATCTTATCTCATCTCATCTCATCTCATCTCATCTCATCTCATCTTATCTTATCTTATCTTATCTTATATTTGCTAATTCGTACATAGACAATGGTACGGAACCCTTCATGCCCGAGTCCGACTCGCACTTGGCCGTTTTTTTCTGCGTCCGCCGTCCATGACCGTGCTAATCTATATTTATAACAGCCTACTTGAACTCATGGCGTTTTCACCAGTTCACAATCCACTGCCCACTATCGTACCATCAACAATCTTGTCAATAACATTCTGGATTAACTAACTTGACGTTTTGTCGAATGTGTCCGACCAGGTTTCGCTCTGATTTGCAGAGCTCAATCATGGAGAGTCAAGACGAGCAACTGACGTTGCGACCTCCGTTTCGACCCATCACGATTAAGCTGAGCAGAGCCAAACCTTGTCGGACTCTTCCGACAAAAATTCAAATAAGTGTATACAAAATAAAGTTAATAATATATAGTCCTTGCGAAAGTTTTAGTTCAAAAAGAATTTTGTCATTCTTTCTACATTTCTTCCCGAATACAAACCACAAAAACTTTTAATATACTTTTAATATACTACTTAATATAAACGTAGAATCGTTACGAAAGTACAGTCCGTTAGCTTTTAGAATATACCTCGGGCTCTAAAGTAGGCTTCGGTTTTCGCCGAAAGCACACGAGTGTAAATACTACTTCCTGCTCTGTATAAAACTTTTCTTCACTATTTTGAAAAGTTATGTAAAGTTATAAATAACAATACAAAATAAACCTTACCTTCATCATCAACCCATCATGTCCCCACCGAGGGACACGGGTCTCTTCCCTGAGGAAGGTATAGGCCATACTCCACCACGAGGGCCACGTCCGGATTGGTGGAGGCTTGTAAGACTAATGGCTGGTCTTACTGTCAGAAGTTTTCAAGCCGCCCTAAGGCCTCTGACTTGGCTTAACGACTGCTATCTATCGACGGCAGCCGGCACCAACTGCTTAACGTGCCTTGCGAAGCACGGAATCGCTCGGAAAAATGCCCCTAGCGTTAGTCATAGACGGTGACCCATCCATGGACTGGACGCGCCGTATGTTGCTTTACCTTCGTGATCGTTTAAGATCACTCAGGCAGCCCAGGCTACGAGCGATTCAACCCTACCAACCTAACCTTAATGCAATAGAATCGGTTTAATTGACAGTAGACGAGGTATATTCTAAAAGCTAACAGACTGTATTATATAATTTCTTCATACGCACCTTCTGGAAGTCTTTTGATTTCTTGTGATATTGCTCTATGAATATTCGTCGCTTGACGTGCCTTGGAGATATAAAAGGAGCAGAGCACTGTCTCTAGACAGCGTCGTTGACGGAGTAATCCTACTCCATCTAAGGAGAGTCTCATTGAAATATAGAAAAATATATAGATAGATAACACTTTATTGCTCAACCAGGATACACTGGGTTTCGATTCTTTTAATGTGTTATAGTACGCTGGCAGATAAACGGTTGGGTCTAGGATTGTAGTTGTTTTAATGTTAATTTAGTTTTAGTTTAAGAAACCTCGTGAGGCACTACAACGTCCGTACCAATTTATACTGTTTAAGGGCAAGATGTAGATGTAGTAGCCCTAGAAAAAAGGATAACTAACATATAAATATACAAAAACCAAAAGGCACGGACCCCGCGCCTGTGGAAAGTAGAAGTAGGTATTTATAAAAAAAAACGGTTAGGTCACATGACGCATTTTTTCTATTTGCGGCCAGATGGTTTCATAAGTGTGCGCGCTTCGAGTAGAAGCGGCAATGATAACAGCATTGAACTGTGGAGCCGCTTGGGCAGGAGAGCAAAAATATATAGTCAAAAGCATATCAATACTGCCGAGCCAAGGAGACAGATACAGATTGAGAATGAGGAAGAAAACATCTATCTGTTTGTTCTTGTTGGTTCTTGCAACAAATTTTTATGTCGTTTCAAGTCAAAGATAAGTACATAGGTACATACGTATATGTATATGAGAAACCCTAAAAAGGAATTTAGGGCTATTATTATGAATTCTTTATTGCACAAAATATAGACTTTCCGTATCCGTCTACAACCCTGATGTTTGTTGTATGTACTAATAACGGCAACAGGTACATACATGATATTAAAATACTTTATAGATAACTAGCTGTGCCCCGCGGTGTTACCCGCGGTTCATCGATTTTCCCGTAGGAATAAGATATTTCCCCGCGGTAAAACGTAGCCTATGTTTTAATCCAGGGTATCGGCTAACTCCATACCAAATTTTATTAAAATCCGTCCAGCCGTTTCAGCGCTAAAGACTGACAAACATATAAACACACACACAAACTTTCACGTTTATAATATTAGTGTGATGAATGTGGGAATGGAACGTTGACGGACAGACTAGAACGGAACGCAAGGTATGAGTGAGAGACAGGAGTGAGAGCGGGATGCGAGATTAGAACAGATTGGGATATTGTACGGATCGGGGAAAGACGAAGCGAATAAAATCAGAAATTCACAAGCTGTTTTTTAATTGCACAAAAACCATCCCTACATTTTTGGGGGCTCGTCCGGGATGTGTGCATACCCAGTTGTTACTGAAGCAATTTTTTGCCTAGTATCACTACAATTTTTTGATATTGTTGCTTTGGATCATAAAGCTATAAGGGAAAAATACCAAAAAAAATCTGGGTTTTCTGGAAAGCTTGGAAAATTAGGATCGTTTTAACGATCAGTAGTAATATGCTGGTAGGATATCGCCCATACAAGAACTCGTTTGGCGAATGTCTCGAATATATATGAGAAAAACACGAAAATGTTACCAATGTTTTATTTTTATTATGAAAATTAACAATAACAAAATTAATATTAGGTATGTACTTATGCAGTGGTATGTATTGAAACATGTTTTTGGATGCAAATGGATCCCACACCTTTGACATTAAAAGTTAGTATTTTTTTTTGCAAAGCGCACATCGAAGCTGAGAGTTGCCGTACACCATTAGGTGATCAATTCTGTCATAGCGAGAATTTTCCCGAAAGGGACACGGACCGCGCTTTTTACTTTTTTTATGTCTTTCTAAGATACTCCTGGCAATAGTTCCCCGAAATGTAAGATGATCGTACTCTCCTCCATTACTTTTATAAAGTTGCCATGCATTGTGAGTGGCCATGTCCAAGCAGTGGCATAATGAAAAATACCATTTCTTGCCACGGACAGATGTACGGTATAGACCTATGTTTTGGTCGGACCTATCGACACCTCCCATATTTTCATTGTAGCGTAAAACTAAAGTATAGTAAAGTGTATATCATTGTACCGTTGGAGTAAGAAAAGTAACTGCAGATACGTTGACTGTAACCGAATCTGAACTGTCTAAAGATGAAGATGTAGATGGCTCAGATTGACGATGTTCAACCAGGGCTTCTTGGGTGGTTCGACTTCTTTTTGCTAAAGGCGCACTATCCGAATCAATGCCCGAGGACATAATATGAATATATTATATTCTACCCCTGCAGGAGCTCTTAGCTGTGAACCTAGAAAAAATAAAAAATATGTAACAACTAAGAGACATACGTCAGCATTTCTACAAAATATTTATATCAAACCTGGAAGATTGGTCAAAATAACATTTTCCTCATCACCTGAATTTTCATCTATGACATCAGCATTAGCGTTATCTGGTGGAATTTATTTAACTTCCTTGGAACTGAGGCTTCAACGTCTAATTGCTCCAATTCGTCAATGATTTCATTCAGAGACAATGGCTTGTTACACCTTGGTCTGGAAATACAAAATGCATCCCCATATTACTATTGATCTTTATAACGATCATGAAAGTTATCATCATATCTCATTATAAAAAGGAATACAATTATGCAATACTATGGCACAGGGTTACTTTATAGGTTATAGATTTGTCAATAACATACACTATGTTTATTATATTTAAAGGCAAATTTATCAAAACTTACCGCTTTGAAGAGATGGCAAATGTTTATTCAACTGATACAAGTTAAAACACAAATTCACTTCAAAATAACAGTTATTTGTTTATTATGACTATGCTAAAACACTGTCAGACGATCTCTGCGACAATAGAAAAACAGCAAGTGAACGTTTTCCATTAGTTAACATTTTTAAATCGAGGGTACTTTTGATACATTATTTTGATCTTTATAACGATCGGTCGCTGTAAATGGGAAAAGCAAGTGATTACGACGAATACTTACGACGATACACGAAGACGATACGAAGACACCGCGTTCTCAAGACGCCATTACGTGGTACCTAAGAAGAAGGACGAAAATACAACGTGTGCGCATGTGTGAGAACGAAAAAACTGCCCAAACGACGACGACCGCAGCTATTACGAGTGATCCGACGACGACCCGACTAAATAGGATGGAGGCAGCCATGGACCCCACGTGCGGTATTGCCAAGTTCAGTTCAGACGATCCGGCATATTCGGCATCCAAATGGGCGCAAGATATCGAAGACAACGCTGAAATCTTCAACTGGACGCCTCAGCAAAAACTGATAATAGCCCGAAGATCCATCACAGGTACGGCAGAGCTATGGCTTCGAACAGAAAAGGTGCACAAATCGTTCGAAGAACTCAAAACAGCCATCTTGAAGGAATTTCCTGAAGCCCTAAATTCGAAGGAAATGCACGAAGCTATGGCAGCGCGTGTGAAGAAACGTGACGAATCGTACTATCAGTACATGCTCATCATGAAAGAGATGGGGAAGAGAGCCAGATTTCCAGACTATGTTGCGATCCAGTACATCATCGATGGGATCCTCGATACCGAAGTTAATAAGATGGTACTTTATGGAACTACGACATATCCCGTGCTCAAGAAGAAACTTGCACTCTACGAGAAGATTAAAGAAAAGACAGCCCATCAGGTCATCCGGAACCGTGCGGAAGCTAAAAAACATCAAAATCCCAGCGTCAGTAAACGATGTTACAACTGCGGCGAGGTAAATCACGTGGCTACGATGTGTCGCAATGGAATCAAGTGTTTTCGGTGCAACAAGTTCGGCCATAAGGGCAACGAGTGCAGCGAAACCGTCGTCGGTAAAGCAGCAGTCAAGTACGGCAAGTGGTGCCACCGCACACAAACCGAGCACGACACCATCGATGAAGCAGCGCTCCGCCATGTTCGGCCAGACAGCCAATCCGGACAGCGAAATAGAAATCCACGATGGCGGCCAAATGTCATTGAGTGACAGCACCAGAGAGGTTATGCAAGTTGTAGACAAGACGGAATTGACTAACAAGGCGGTAAAACCGGTGATTATCGACACGGGCAGCGACCTAAATCTGATGGCAGAAAACTTCTACAACGAACTTTCGATCGCGAAATACGACGACAATACGGTGTTAACAGGAATTGGACTGACAAAAATAAGATCGAGTGGTAAATGTATTGTGAGTGTTCACATCGACGACCATGAATACGACGAGGTTACATTCCATATTGTTCCGCAAAGCTGTATGCCTTATAGGTTAATAATTGGGCAAGAATTTCTTCATAGTGTCTTCATGGTTATGTCTGAGGGTTCTATTTGTTTGATGCCACGAGAAGAAGAATGGCTGATGAGAGTGAACTGTTGTGTGAGTAATGAGAATGTTTCAGGTTCAATTGCAGACCCCAGTATCAAAGGTGAGGTGCAGAAAATTGTCGAAGAATACACGCCGACTTGCACAAAGGAGTCTCCTATTGAGATGAAGATTATCCTGAAAGACGAAATACCAGTAGCCCAGCGGCCAAGACGTGTGTCGCTGAGTGAGCAAAGGCTCATTGAGGAGCAGGTGAGGGAGTGGCTAGCCAATGGAATTATTCAGGTAAGTTTTTCTGAATATTCTAGCCCGTTAGTGTTGGTGAAGAAGAAGGATGGATCAACCAGAGTGTGTGTTGATTATCGCTTGTTAAATAAAAAGATGGTCCAAGATAAATTCCCACTTCCCTTGATTGATAGATAAATTGAGACATGCCAAAGTTTTTAGTGTCCTGGACTTAAAGAATGGATTCTTCCACCTGAAAGTAAGCAAGGAGTCTGTGCAATACACATCGTTTGTCACACACAATGGACAATTTGAGTTCTTACGTGCTCCTTTCGGTCTGTGTTTGTCCCCTAAGTATTTTATGAGATTCATAACAGTTATCTTTAGAGAACTGATAGCCGCTAATGTGATGATGATTTTTGTTGATGATATAATCATTCCAGCTACCAACGAAAACGATGCAGTAGATAGACTACGTATGGTACTGAATGTGGCCTCGCAACACGGCTTAGAGATAAATTGGAAGAAAGCTAGACTCATAACACACGAGATAGAGTACCTAGGTCATCTCATTAAAGACGGAGAAGTACGACCAAGCCCCGCAAAGATAGAAGCAGTGAAGAAGTATCCAGAACCTAGAAATGCAAAGCAACTAATGAGTTTTATTGGTCTCACGTCATATTTCAGAAAGTACATTCAGCATTATGCAGCGATTGCCAAGCATTTGTATGACCTGTTAAAGAAGGATGTTGTGTTTACTTTTGGAGAAGAGCAAAGGCAAGCCTTTAACATACTTAAAGAGAAACCGACAAGTGATCCTGTGCTAAAGATATATGATCCGAAGCTAACAACCGAGCTACACACAGATGCTTCAAGCCAAGCACTAGCTGCAATACTATTGCAAGAGCAAGAAGATGGTAACTTGCATCCGGTACACTACATGAGTCATAAGACAAGTGAATCTGAAAGTAGATATTCCAGCTATGAGTTAGAAGCATTGGCCGTGGTTCATGGAGTAAAGAAATTCCGGCATTATCTGTATGGATTACACTTTAAGATAGTAAAAGATTGTAAAGCATTCGAATTGACTCTAAAGAAGAAAGATCTTACCCCAAAAGTGGCCCGTTGGGCACTAATTCTAGATGAGTTTGACTATGTAATTGAACATTGATCTGGTACAAAAATGCGCCATGCAGATGCACTAAGCCGCTACCCGTTTGTAGCAACTGCAACAAGTTTAAGCGAAGAGCTGAAACAAGCACAGAAGATGGACGAGGAACTTAACGCTATCCGGCAGCTAATAGAGAATAACGGAAACTACCAAGACTTCTGGATGGATAATGATATCCTTTACAAAGGTAACCAGAAACAGATTATGGTTCCGAGATCAATGGAAAAAGAAATAGTGAAGAGAGTACATCAGAATGGACATTTCTCGGCAAAGAAGATGAAAGAAGCAATAAATAAAGATTACTACATAAGAAGTCTTGATAAAACTATAGAAGAAGCAATAGTAAGTTGCATTCCATGTCTGTTAGCCACCAGAAAAGAAGGCAAACAAGAAGGCTACTTAAACCCGATAGATAAGGAAGGAATGCCACTACATACCCTACACTTGGATCACATAGGACCTTTGACTGAAACCAGAAAGCAGTATAACTACATACTTACGATGGTAGATGCATTCACAAAGTTTGTATGGCTCTATCCTACAAAGTCAACTTCGAGTGCTGAGGTGCTGAATAAGCTGCGTGTTCACCAGCAGACTTTTGGTAATCCTATCAGGATTATAACTGACAGAGGAACCGCATTTACGAGCGGAGAGTTCAGAAGCTTTTGTAAAGATGAGAAGATACAAAATGTGACAATTACAACTGGAGTACCTAGAGGCAATGGACAAGTGGAAAGAGTCCATCGCATACTAATTCCGATGCTAACAAAGCTATGTCTCGAGCATAAGTCTTTATGGTTCAAGCATGTCAGCCGTGTACAAAGAGCTATAAATAGCACATACCAGAGAAGCATTGATATGTCACCATTTGAGCTCCTAGTAGGCATCAAGATGAAGTGCAAAGAGGATATGGAAATTAGAGAGTTATTACAGAAAGAATTCACTCAGAATTTCCAAGAAGAGAGAGAAAAGCTAAGACAGACTGCTAAACTGCAAATACAAAAAATTCAAGAAGAAAATAAGAAGAGTTATGACAGGAAGAGAAAGCCAAGTAACAAGTATGAGCTTAATGACTTAGTAGCAATCAAGAGGACTCAGTTTGGTCCCGGTCTAAAGTTGAAGTCACAATTTTTAGGACCCTACCAGGTGGTGAAAGTAAAACGAAATTATCGCTATGATGTTGAGAGACTCTATGACAGCACCGAAGGTCCAAAGAAAACTTCTAGTGCTACAGACTTGATGAAAAAGTGGCCAATGGTTGACTAGGTAAGTAAGAACTAATAAGATAGAATGAAAGAGGGTGAAAGTGATTTTGAGTGGCAGAATGAAGAATGGAGTAATTGTATTTTCTTGTGTCATTTCATATAGATAGACCTACCTATTTCTTTAAAATTGTCGGACTATTAATAATAATAATAGTTTGTTAACTGTAACTCGAGGGCTCTCTCAATATTAAACTTAAGTTGTTACTTAATATCTCAAAGTTGTTTAAAATTAAACTGAAGAGATCAGTGTAGTAAGATAGTTATTTTGTCTTGGGTGTGTACCTAATGTTGTTAAAGAGTGTTAAATTAAACGATTTAAAGTATCTAAATATCCTTTAATCCATCATGAAGATTACATTTGAGGTAACATAGTACTATGAATGTTAATATTATCTTAAAATGGTGAAGTCAAAATGTACTATCTGTACATACTGTTTATTTACTTAGTTTGTAAGTACCTATTAGAAATCTGTTTAACTTCAGGTGCAAACATAGATTTTTAACAAAAGTTTCCATGTTTATTTCATTTCATACCAGGTATGGTTATTTCATGCTATGTATTACGGTGTGTTTAGAATGTAAGTAGATTTAAGAGGAAAATAGGATTAGATGGCATACCTGTGGACAAATATGAAAGTAGGATGGCCGAATGTGGGAATGGAACGTTG
The DNA here is from genome assembly GCA_947310845.1 of Yponomeuta plumbellus. Lineage (NCBI taxonomy): Eukaryota > Metazoa > Arthropoda > Insecta > Lepidoptera > Yponomeutidae > Yponomeuta > Yponomeuta plumbellus. Next base: position 19,916,972 of record OX371202.1, on the reverse strand, counting down.
ACGGACGGACTAGAACGGAACGCAAGGTGTGAGTGAGAGACAGGAGTGAGAGCGGGATGCGAGATTAGAACAGATTGGGATATTGTACGGGTCGGGGAAAGACGAAGCGAAGAATAAAATCAGAAATTCACAAGCTGTTTTTTAATTGCACAAAAACCATCCCTACATGAATAATATACGAAACCGATCGAATAAAAAATTTAAAAACAGTATTATAAAAAGGGCCACCTTGTTTTGTTCGTAATTTTTTATGTTTTTTTTTTGTATATGTACAGAACAATTAACTAACTTTATTCGGCATGCATTCGTGTATGTAGTGTATGCACACTTGCTCTATTTTGCGCGGGAAGAGTTGGACTAGGCTTCATTCTGATTCATTTCACTCTCTGCCACATTGAGCACAGAACTCGTACCTCCATGTGGCGAGGCCCCGCAAATTACAAAAGCGGCCCTCGAGAGCGCGACGTCGTAGCGACGTCGCTCCACTCGTTAAAAATACTCCATTTAGGAAATAACGAATGCAAACAGCCTTGTAGTACCCATTGTTAGAGAACACGGTGAGATTGTTTCTGCTGAAGACCGTAGTATTTGATTTGTGCAAATGGCTTCGCGATGGCCGATGGGGCCGAAAGGTGCTTGAATGGAGACCACACATCGGCAAGCGAAGCGTAGGACGACCAGCCACAAGATGGACAGACGATCTCATCCAAGTGGCAGGAAGACGCTGGATGCAAGCCGCTTCCAACCAGTCTTTTTGGAAATCCATGGAGGAGGCCTATGTCCAGCAGTGTACTTATTGAGGCTTAATGATGATGAATGGCTTCAGTCTGGGCTTGATTCCGTGTTTGTGTCAATGACTGGTCAGGTTCAAATGTGACCTACTGCTGGGCAAAGGCCTCCCCTCCTGATTTTCATCTCTCTCTGTCTCCAGCCTCGCACCATTACGGCAAGAATGCATTTATGTCGTCCCGCCATCTTTGTCTTGGTCTGCCGCGTCGGTGTCCATGTTGAGGTAAAATACTGCACTCCATACCCACTGGCAAACCTTGAGTTTGGACTTCTGATTTTCAGTCAAAGACCAAGTATGAGCGAGTGTCTCCAGTATTATTTCAAGAGAATAATATTAAGGTAAAACCATGTCACTATTTTCTCTTGAAATCTCCCAGTAATGCACAATGTAGTTAAGAAATAAGAAATACTGTTGTAAATCCGCGGCAGTATATCAAAACGCAAGAAGCTCTTAGTTGGAATTGTGACGGTGTGCCGGCCGGGCGTCACTTGGCAATAACAGAAGAGTCATTTGGACTTTATTCCAGAGCTTTAAAAGTTATTTTTAATCATTCTATTTCTTTCATTGTTAAATCAAAATATAACCCTTTGGCTCAACTCTCCAAATGATAAGTTGCCTTGACATAAGGGACTTTAGAACGATGGTTAATGAATTTGAGGTTTAATTTCGCTTCCGAGTATCTGCTACCAAATTTAGTAGCCGCCGAGCCAGCAGGTTAAAATTACGTCACCCATTGCTAGATTTCATTTGACATTCATTCCTACTTCACCGTTTGATGAGATCATGAAATGAAAACTTTCTACTTGCTAACCACGTCTATTTGTCCACAGCAGGGCTCTTCCAAGTACGTTACTTTATTCTGTCCTCGCCTATCCTTCCTTATACAGCCACTATTAGCAATCTGCTAGTGTTACGAAAGAAAACTGGCAGATTTCTGTTTTTCGAAATAAATAAAATAAATTAGTCTTAACAAGTTTACAGTCCAGTGAGCCCAATGTGGCGTCACATCTAACTTTGCTGTCAAGTCCGTGGCACCACATGGGCTCACGGTGGTGTGCAAACTTCGAATTCAACTATTTTGGACTTACCAGTGACTTTCAGACTTTCGTATGGGGACTGTAAAGGTGTTAAGTAATCCCAACGCAGCGTGGCTTATCAAAACGCCAAAGTGTTTTTTTCCCACACAACACAATCACTTGACCTAGTCCCAAACTAGGATACCCTGTGCTATGGTAACCAAGAACATTATGAAAAACACTCAAACTGAGGCCACCTGCACAATGTACGGCGGCCTCCAGTGGGAATCAAACCAACGACCTCTACACCGACGAGGCAGTGATAAATTTATGAGTGGTGCCTGTATGTAAATGCTTATTTTTTATTTTGATTTGTTTGATTTTCGGTCAGGTTACATGGTGTTCATCTTCAGATAGCATTTACATAGCAAAAATCCGATAATACCGTTCTGCTCGTTCAATGAACTACTCTTTCTAGTTCATATATCAATCAATTCTTCTGTATTTCTCTCGTAGCTTGAAGCTGCGTTGTATGAGTGAAATATTGCTTCTGCTACGACTCTGGGAAATAAAAGACATTGGCTTTTATAGTAACCAGGCGGAGTACTTAGCTGCCGTCTGGGGAATATTGTCCTAGCATTGTTCTTATTATGAAAATCTATTACAGAAATATGTAAAGGGTGTCTCAATAAGCACGATTTAAAATTGACGCAATTTTTTTTCTTTACACGTTACATAAACATAAACATAAATATTTACACATAGGCACACACACTGCCTCCAGCCCCACACTAGGATACCCTGTGTCGTGGGAACCAGAAACAGCAACGTCACAAACATGTAAACGTCCAAGCCTGGAGTTTTTTTTTTCCCCAGCCAGGCATCGAACCCAACTCTGTAATTTAACAGCTAACATTAACTATTGTTCCGATTATTAAAAATGCAGCGCTACACAATGTAACAAAGCGTTATCATTGTAAAAATGAGGTCAGAAGTGCAATGCCATCGATGACAGCGAAATAGGATTTTGTTACAGGAACATAATAACGCAGTTCCTGTGGCCCTCTGGCCTCAACCTGGATTTAAACGACATGTGGTTTCAGCAGAATGGTACCACCTTCCACACCACGCACAAAACATCGATTTATTGGAGCAGCAATTTCCAGACCGATTCATCTGCCGAAATTCCGATGTCGGCTTTAAAGCCGTGTGATTTCTTTCTTTGGAGTTTTTTGAAACTATGTGGACAAACCACAAAAAAATCCGGTGAGTTAGAGCCACAGATCTTTAGAGATCTTCGACTTCAGACTTGCCAAATGTTATCTAACATTTCGTGAAAAAAGCAAGAGCCTGTGTTCAGAGCCGCGGGGCCATTTATTCCATACATAATCGGAACATGTGTAGGTTAATAATGCAATAAAAATATCGTTACTAAAACAGAAAAGCATTTTTCTTTTAAATTAAATCATGCATCTCTTATTGGGACACCCTTTGCTATCAGCCTCTTTAGTCTCGACGCTAATTTGACTTACTTGGGTTCATCATCAACCCATTATGTCCTCACCGAGGGGCACGGGTCTCTTCCCTGAAGAAGGTTTAGGCCACAGTCCACCACGGGGGCCTAGTCCGGATTGGTGATGGCTTGCGAGACTAGTGGTAGGTATTACTGTCAGAAGCTTTCAAGCCGCCCTAAGGCCTCTGACTTGGCTTAACGACTGCCTTCTATCGACGGCAGCCAGCACCAACTGCTTAACGTGCCTTGCGAAGCACAGAACCGCTCGGAAAAATGCCATTAGCGTTAGTCATAGACGGTCACCCATCCATGCACTGAACGCGCCATATGTTCCTTAACCTTCGTATATGTCCAATGCACAGGCCGATGGAAAGCGCACCCGTGCTATGAGAGACGTCACACTGGATCGCAGTAACTTGAGTCTTAGAGGCTATAATCACTTCTGGCAGAATTAACATAGTCAACATCAATGCCACTAAAACACAAGCTTGTCTTTTTACCGCTAAACGGAGTTCATCCACCCTGAAGCTAAGCGTCCACCGCATCGGAACCGCTCCGTACTGTTATAGATAAGCTATGCACCCTTTCTTGCACGCTAGTCGGTCCCTTTTGCAGACTCAGCACCTTTCATCCACAACCCGTGATCCCTCGCATTATGTCACCAGTCTCATTCCAACATCCAAGCTAGACGGCTGCCTCTCCTATTCAATTGACTTTTCTTTTTTAAAAAACCAAATCCTTCGAGACTCATAACATTTGGTGGCAGCGTAAAGGGATTCAGTAAAGAGTCCCCGGTACGTCTCAATAAATATTTCCTAAATAAAATCTCGACGCGTGTTTGTGTGTGTTGAGTGTAAGTGCCGACTCCACTGTGTGAACTTTCATTACCACACCGAGTTCCGGCCCGGCCCAAGGCATCCCAACGTTCCTGACCAAGTTCCCGAAAGGCCCACTGCTGCGTATCACCTGTACTGCAGCCGGTCTTCATCGAGAACAGCAGTTTGCCCACTGTCACGCAAGAGTTCCTGCTGTGACCGGTAAACAAGCTACCTAGCGACGCGACGGAGCGAGGCTTATCTCAACGTAAACATTTCGCCGAGAGCAGCGCTACTTCCGAGAATGATCGTCCTTATCGCCCTATGCACATTCCTGTGAGTCATTACTGATATTAACTATTGTAATACTTCGCCTCTGTTAAAAAACACTCTGTTTCTATTTCTGTGCGTAGTTATAAATAGTCTCATAATTTAGTAGTTTTATCCAAGATCCTATTACGAGTGTAGCCATGGCTGAGAGACCAAACAGCCCTAAACTAGGAAAACCTGAAATCGTTTTAGCTGACATAGAGGAGGAAGGCCAAGACCAATATCTGCCTCTTCCTGGACCTTCTAACAGATCCCAAGTAAAGAAAAGGACGGCCGCGGTAGGAAAACCGGCCGTCGAAGTCGAATTATCCACTTTACTCAAATTTATTAAGCCGTATGACGGTTGTCGCGAACAGTTAAACTCATTTCTGGTAAACTGTAATAATGCGTATAAGTTGGCATCAGAGTCCCAGAGAGATATCCTTTTCAAATACATCCTTTGCCAACTGCAGGGCAAGGCTGAAACAGCCTGCTCGATCAAAGAGTTCGCCAATTGGCAACAGTTAAAAGAGTTCCTCAAAACACAGTTCAGTGAGAGGAAACATTATGCCCACCTCCTTACAGAATTACAAGACTGCAAACAACAGCCAATGGAGCCAGTGAGCCAATATGCTCTAAGAATTGAAACCTGTTTGTCCCAATTGTTGACGGAAATTTCCATATCTCACGGCCATAAAAGCAGGGAAATGATAGGGAGAACTGCGGCCATGGAGGAACTTGCCCTCCATCATTTCCAGATGGGTTTGTCACCCCGCCTTTCAAACTTTGTCAGATGCAAATCAGCGAAAACCTTAAATGAAGCCATTAACATTGCAATCTCAGAGGAGAGAATTCAACAAGCACTGTCCAAATCAGGTCCAAGCCAGTCTAGCGTTCAATATTCACGGCAAGATAGGTCCAACATGCCAAGGGCAAATAACCAATTCAACCGTCGTAACCAGGGCTTCTCCGGTCAATCGAATCCAAGACCAAATTTTAACTCCAACCAACCTAATAACAACTTTCCCAACAATAATGCCTCTGCCCTGTTCTGTAGGTATTGTAAAATCCCAGGACATACTCTTGAAAAATGTCGCAAACGAGAATTTAATAACAACCGTTACAAAAATTTTGACCAAAACCAACCAAGAGTGTCTCAACGTGTTCATTTTGTATCTGATGAGTCATCGGAACCCATCAATGACGAATATCCAGCCGACCCAGACGACGGATATGATACCGTCGATACTAATCCAAAAAACGAGTAATCGTCTCGTCCCAGTGTCGTGCGGGACCCTGCGATTTAAAAACCGACACAATCAATTCACTCAGGGAATCCAAAGAAATTCATAAAAAATCCAAATCCAAACCTGAGCTTTCCAAGGCATCGCTACATGATCGCCATACAAAATCCCTAAAAGCAAACGGACAGGGTAACCAGCCCCAAACTCATTGCTCTAGCAAATTTACGAAATCCACTGTATCCGTGCAGTCACCTAGCATGGGTGATCTGCCAAATCCTGCTAAATCCAATATATTTGAAATAATTAATAATCCAGCAAAGACACTACTACCTCATGTCCTAGTGACATCCTCTGTATCCGACATTCCATTGTCACTACTAGTCGACTCGGGATCTTCAGTAAGTCTGTTGAAAAACTCGTGCATTGAGAAACGCCCTAAATTTATCAAAGAAACCATCCAATTAAAAGGCATTGACCCTGCTGAAGAAACGATCAGCACTAGAGGTCACTTCCAATTAAAATTGCAATTCCCCAAATCAAATGTTTCACATTCATTCCACGTAATTGATGCAATACATTTGCCATACGATGGAATAATCGGTTCTGATATGCTCAATGCTCATAACTGCAGCATTAATTACAATGACAACCTTCTTCATCTCGATAAAACGTCCATAAAGTTACATTTCCATGATCCTGCTTACATCATTCCTCCTAGGACGGAGACCATTATTGAGTGTTCAGTATCAAACCCTGAAATAAAAGAAGGATTAATCCTCGATCAAAAGGTTTCTGAAAACCTATTAATTGCAAATTGCCTGGTGGTTGTAAAGGAAAACAACCGAATAAATTTATCCATAATTAATACGTCAGAAAAGCCGATCACACTAAAATCCGATTTAAACCTCAGACTTAGTCCTTTCCATTCTTCCGATTTTACGGAACGACCTTCTGTCCCAATAAACGTTTCAACGGATTGCCACAAACGTACTGAGGAAGTACTAAAACAACTACGGGTTTCACACCTCAATCACGAAGAAAGAGAGTCGCTCTTTCAATTGTGTTCAGAGTATTCCGATGTTTTTCATCTTCCCGGTGAACACTTAACTTACACTAATGCCCTGAAACACGAAATCAAAACTACTACAGATACCCCAATACACGTTAAGTCCTATAGATTCCCCGAAGTCCACAAAGCCGAAGTACGCAAACAAATTAACAAAATGTTGGAACAAAAAATCATAGAGCCTTCTGATTCTCCTTGGTCATCACCTATTTGGGTAGTCCCCAAGAAGCTGGACGCTTCTAACATACAAAAATGGCGCATAGTGATCGACTATCGAAAGTTGAATGACATCACTATTGGCGACACCTACCCTATACCACAGATTACCGAGATATTAGATCAACTCGGTAATAGTTCTTATTTTTCCACCCTAGACCTGGCATCTGGGTTCCATCAAATCGAGCTTAATGAAGCCGATAAATCCAAAACAGCCTTCACAGTCCCTGAAGGACACTTCCAATTTACTCGAATGCCGTTTGGGCTTAAAAATGCCCCTTCGACGTTTCAGAGGCTTATGAACTCTGCCTTGACAGGCCTCCAGGGCATTCGATGCTTTGTCTATCTGGACGACGTCGTCTCATACGGACACGACCTGAATTCCTGCATCAGCAATTTAAAAGCCATTTTCCAAAGGATCCGAGACTTCAATTTAAAACTACAACCCGACAAATGCGAGTTTTTAAGACGTGAAGTTTGTTATCTAGGGCACATAATCACCGAACAAGGTGTCAAGCCGAATCCTGAAAAGGTCAAGGCCGTAACGGCATTCCCAATTCCTAAGACCCCGAAAGATATCAAGTCATTCCTTGGCCTTGTATCCTACTATCGCCGTTTCATACCCGATTTCTCTAAAGTCGCTAAAGCCCTTACAAACCTATTAAAAAAGGACACGCCTTTCATATGGCAGAACCAACAACAACTAGCCTTTGATACACTAAAACATAAACTGACAACTGCTCCGCTCCTTATATACCCAGATTTTTCAAAGCCGTTCATACTCACCTGTGACGCCTCAAACCACGCTGTTGGCGCCGTCCTCTCCCAGGGCCCTGTCGGCAAAGATCAGCCGGTCGCTTTTGCCTCACGAACTCTCAACAAAAGTGAATGCAATTACAGCACCACTGAAAAGGAGTTGCTGTCCATCCTATACGGTTGCAAAACATTCCGTCCCTACTTGTATGGACGCAAATTCCTCATCGTTACTGACCATCGACCCTTGAAATGGTTGTTTAATCACAAGGACCCTAGCAGCAAACTCCAAAGATGGAGATTAAAGTTGGAAGAGTACGACTATGAAATAACCTACCGTAAAGGCAAATTAAACTCCGCCGCTGATGCTCTTTCTAGATATCCGGTGAATCCCGTAATTCCTGCTAATTCCTCGGAGCAAACAAATAACGATAACTCTCCCAGTCCGTCGCAAGGACAAAACCCGACTTCTCCTGCTGCTACAGGCGACAACATCCCTTTCAGCCCCTTAACTCTCGATGATCTGAGTGTTCAATTACCCGTTCCATCCGAAGGTGGCGACAGCATGCCCTGTATTGACCTTTTAGAAGGAGACGATGAAATCGATCTACAGTATAGCCCTGTTGAACACAATAATCCAGGCGCATCTGTCACAATTTCACCTCCACTACAGCCCTCTGCTCCAAGTGCTGAAACTGAAAGTCCTGTACCTGCTCAGAATTCTGCGCAATCATCCAGTCTTAATTCTGAGATCCAACCAAACTTACTAGATCCAATCCCATCCGATCTAGGAAATCCATCAACAACTGAAAACCGACCTGAATCCGACGAAACATATAGTAAGTTCCTGAAATCACCCACGAAATCACACGACACTCACATTATAGAACATAATGAGACCCTTTTAAAAGGAATTCAGAAATTGATCATTGTGCCTACCTCAATAGACATGGATGACTCCATGCCTTATGTCCAAGAAATTATTAATAATTGTCCAGAACCTGAACGCGACGAATTCCTGAAAGCAGATAGAACATTAAACACCTTCTTACCTCTTACAGTCGCGAACAAAACTTACCTGTTCTTATTCACAAAAGTACATCACTTCGATGATTACTCATACACTGACATTTTCAAATCCCTAAAGTATGCACGTGATCAAATAATGATGTCATATCCCACGGTGAATGAAATTAGTACATCCGACTTTAAAAACCCGTTTGATAGACACTCCTTTATAAAAATATATAATATGTTCAGTTATTTATTCAACGGAACCAATATACACATCCATATTTACCATGATTCTGTAATATATCCATCGGTGAGTGAAATTCCCAAGATTCTTAAAGAGAATCATGACATTCCTATCGCTGGACATTTAGGGACCATCAGAATGTTGAACCGTATAAAGGAAAGGTTTTACTGGAAAAATATGCGCAGCGATATAGAAAATTACATCAAAAAATGCTCATTGTGTCAAACAAACAAAGCCCTACGTAAAGCTAACAGAGCACCCATGATAATAACATCCACTTCAACCACTCCATTTGAGAGATTGTCCATTGACATCGTAGGACCTTTACCCGAATCTGGTACAGCCAAACTTAAATACATTTTAACCATGCAAGATGACCTCACTAAGTTTTCAATAGCCTACCCAATTCGCAGTAATACTGCTGAAGAATCATGTGAGTGCCTCTTACATTTTATTTCCTTGTTTGGAATTCCAAAACAAATACTTACTGACCAAGGCACCAACTTCACCGCTGAGGTATTTAAGAAGACATGCGATTTTCTGAAAACCAAACAACTTTGGTCCACGCCATACCATCCGCAAACCCAAGGTGCCTTGGAAAGATCACATTCAACCTTAAAAGAATATTTGAAATCTTATGTCAACGAAAACCAGGACAATTGGCCCCGGTATGTTTATACTGCAATGCTTGCATATAACACTGCCGTACATTCGACAACACATTATTCGCCATTTGAATTGTTATTTGGTTATAAGTCTCGTATACCAGACTCAGTGTACGACGACAGTTCTAACGCGACGTATCCAGAATACGTCAAAATGCTCCAACATCGGTTGAAGCATACTAGAGATAGAGCCATAGAATTCACAGAAAGATCTAAAAACGCCTCAAAGAACTACTACGATTCCCGTACTCGCCCTGTACAATACAAAGTAGGCCAGTACGTAATGTTGAAGAACCATCTGAGAATGCGTAAAGCTTTGTCCCCTGTATGGAAAGGGCCATACAAAGTTGTCAAAGTACATGGGAACCATACATTGTCATTATTAATAAACAGGCGCCATGTTAGACACCACTTCGATGAAGTCAAACATGTAGAAAGCCAAGACAGTTAATTTTCTTTTATTATGTTTTTTTACATGAATTTTAATTTACATTATTTTATCTTTTGTTTTATTACTTAGGTTAGGTACTTTATTCCACAGGTATGAGTAGGCAGCTGCGTATAGATTATTAAGTAATACAACTAACTTTCCAAACAGAATGCCTCTTTTCATTACAGCATATTGGCCCAAGGTCATCCGGAGGTCGTCCAAGAAATCAACTCAAGTTCTGGCATATACTTTGACCCAATTGGTGAACTCAAAACTCGCGTAAGCCACCTAGACGTAATAACGCCTATAGATATATCGTATATCGGACCTCATATTGAAAATATAAACTCCGTTTTGGGTACTTTGCGCCTCGCATGTACTCAAATCCAATTAGAGAGCAATTACAATTTAGAATGCCATAATACTTTAGAACCGCTAACAGTTAGGTATCACGATTTAGTTTCTGATTACTCTGCTATTTCTCACCTGGTGGAAAAAAGGGCTAAGAGAGGGGCATGGATAGGTGGTATTGGCTCTCTCGCTAAAACGATATTCGGGACCTTGGACGAAGATGACGGTATCAAGTTCGATAACGCCATCCGGAATGTATACGATAATGAGAAAAGATTGGCATCGTTAATTAAAGAAAATGTGTTGGTCACCTCTTCAGTTTTATCTCAATTTAATAAAACATTACATACCATAAAAATTAACGAGGCCAACCTTAACCAAGCTATCGACAATTTCTCTTTAAAATTAAAAAATATTATATTGATTTCTAATGAGTTAACTATCAAAACAAGTATTAATTCAATCCTGAACAGTTTGGAAGCTTCATTGTTGACCTTATCGTTCCGGTTGGAAGACATAACAAACGCTATCGTGATTAGTAACCAAAACATTTTGCACCCGGCAGTATTATCTCCCGCGCAGCTTTATCGTGAAATTGTCGCTAACTACCGATACTTACCTGTGAACTTTAAATTACCTGTAGATTTAGTATTAAATAATGTTTATATATTATTAAATGTCTCTAGTGTAATATGTTATAATTTAAACAACAAGATTGTCTTTGTATTAAGAATACCTTTAGTTTCACCGAAAGAGTTCAATTTGTACCATAGCATAGCGTTGCCTACACCTCACGACAAATTAAAGCCGAAATCTTTTACATATATTATACCTAGCAATAGATATATAGCAATAACCAAAGACAGATCGGAATACTGTAACCTTGACTCACTGAAGGAATGCATAGCGATAAGCCCGCGCGAATACATCTGTGACGTCATGACTGTGTTCCCCGTTAGTGCAAACCCGAGCTGTGAAAGTGAATTAATGACCAGTGTTCTGAAAACCATTCCAACGCAGTGCAAAACTGACTTTGTTCACGGAAATATCGATTTATGGACACCACTCTATGATAATAACTGGATCTATGTACAATCCCAAAATAATAAATTATACATTGAATGCCCGGACCAAAACATTTTAGAAATAAGTATCATTGGCACAGGAATACTTACGGTACCGGACAACTGTATTGCTTTCTGTAGAACTACGAAATTAATACCGAAATTTAAAAATAATGTAAAAATTAATGCTACCATAATTCATCCCGACTTTAATATTATAAACCAATCTTGTTGTACTTTAGATAAGCTTAGAAATGTATTAAGTAATGAGGCTCCCATGAAACTACAGAATATCGATTTAGACGTCTTTACTTTAGAAACAAAATCAAAATTGAGATCTATATCTGATCAAACTGACAAATTATTAAATCAACATCCAATGATTAGATACGAGACTCATTACTCAGTTACCTTCATAATTATTATATGTCTAGTTTTAACTTTTTGTATTTTTAAGACATTTTTATACATTAAATCGCGCAGCCGTCTGACCTACCTTTTCCCGAGACCCTCTCGTGCCGATACTGTAAACTTACCCGCAGAGCAAACCCCAACTCCTGGACCAGCTATTCCCTTGAAAGTCATTGAGCGTCATTCTAATATAGAAGAACTCCCATGTCCTAGTATTCGCAGAAACGTGTAATTGTAACCTTTTTCCAGTTTTCTTCCTAAACATCGATCATTTCACCCCGATGTTTAGTCTACCCCCGGGAGGTGTTATAGATAAGCTATGCACCCTTTCTTGCACGCTAGTCGGTCCCTTTTGCAGACTCAGCACCTTTCATCCACAACCCGTGATCCCTCGCATTATGTCACCAGTCTCATTCCAATATCCAAGCTAGACGGCTGCCTCTCCTATTCAATTGACTTTTCTTTTTTAAAAAACCAAATCCTTCGAGACTCATAACAGTACGGAGCGGACGGATTTGTTGCTTTGTATTGATTTCTATGGTACTGCGTGCACTGGATCGGCATTTCTGCTTCGGAGTGCGATATTACTGCCGATGACTTCATCCGCAGCCGACGCGCCATTCGGATTCCGAACGCTTCGAGTTCTGACGTGTTTGCGACGCTTGTGCATGAATGACTATACTGGGGCCAAATTCGATAAACAATAAATGTAAACAAAGCAATTTAGGGTCAGCACAACGCGAGCTAAAAAATAAAGTGTACTTTTTAATGTATAGTTGACTGCATTATTCTGTCAGTTGTCTTACAGTGCGGACGTGTGTTTTGTGCTCTCATAAGTTTTATTCTAAATTTACCACTGTGAATTTCTTATTGATGGAGAAAGGAAACTTTCAATTCTCGCTTGCACGCACGGGCCCCTCCCAAAGGGCGGATCTAGAGTGAGATAGTTTGATTTTTGGAAGCTCCGACGAGACCTGGACGTTTTGATTGACATCTGGGCCCTTAGTGCGAGTTTTTTCATTCACTTTCGATAGCGAGAGCGTTTGCAATTTGTATATGAGTGACAAAGAGACAACTAGCTCGCGCGCTTAGTCACTCCTATAGAATATGAGTTTACATCAACGTGATCGAGTAGTTAAAAAAACTCGCACTAAGCCCACTGAGCCTTGATACGTCAACTGCGGGTGCGGCGTGTAAGGTTGACTTTTTTGTGCAACTTGCCAACCCCGGTTTCGAATCCACGAACGCGGTGAGTCTCGCAATCGAGCCGGATCGGAGCCACTGACCGCTGCGCCAACAGGCATCGTGACGCGCGGGTCAAAATACACGACCACTTTCGCTCGCATCTACTACGCGGAGTGCTACGCGACTACGTGTGTTACGCCTCGCGTCTCCTGTCCGCTACGCCACGCATCTATCTTCCGCTACGGAACACAAACATAACCTGTCCGCTTCGCCACGCATCTATCTTTCGCTACGAAATACAAACATAATATTACACTTATCAAGTGAACTTAGTGTGAGTATTGACACTTTTTCTGCTACGCTACTCGGACGGAATGCCTGTCGATCGAACTCCTCCTAAAGACCAATCAACAGGATTATCACATACGCAATCCGACCCTGAACTACTAGAAACTGCTCTAGCAGAGGAATCGCAGTACTCCAGTGTTACTCGCTTCAAACTAGCGCGACTGGAGTCGACCTCCCCCCCACCAAACATGAACTTGGAGGTGTTACTTAGATCGTGGAAGAAAGGCCAGGATGAGGCGATGGCCAAGCTCGCAGCCGATATTAATGAAGTAAAGCTTCAGAACCAAAATATTCTTAAAATAAACTCGGAGATAGTGGAGTCTTTATTGCGCTTGAATACAAAATACGATAATATGGAAACCCAACTAAAGACCTACGAGCAGAACCAGAAAAAATTGTTTACAAGAACAGAGTTTTTTGAAAAAAAACTTGATGACTTGCAGGCTTACTCCCGCTCGGCTGCAATTGAAATAAGAAATGTCCCAGACAAGGAAAAATAGTCACTGAATGACCTCATTTACATAGTTACGAACACAGCCAAAGTTATCGACGTGGAACTGAATTCCCAAAACCTTCGGGACGTGTACAGATTGTCTGGTAAACCAGGATCCAACAGAACGATTGTTGCTGAGTTTGGCACTGTGGTTACCAAAGACAACATGCTCCAGGCCGTGCGCTCTTACAACAAGAATCGCCCATTACACGACAAATTAAACAGCGAGCAAATTTGACTACCTGGCAAAAAAAATCCTATATACATTGATGAACACTTATCCGGCTCCACCAAGAAGCTCTACTTCCATTCGCGTGAATTTGCAAAATCGAACGACTTTAAGTATTGTTGGACGAAAAATGGAAGAATTTACTTACGCAAGGCAGAAGGTGCCAAAAGCATCCCTATAAAGACCCAAGAATGCTTGGATAATCTCTCAACACCAACTATGTGACTAGTCTCTCCTATGCATCTCTATATCGTTATGTGTTTAATTCTCATATTTTATCGAATAGTATATTCATATATATACACCTCGTATACATTTAATACCTCCATGAATATTAATTTTAATATAAAACTTATCAATATAATTACTCCTTATTTTTGTATTTTATACCGTAACAACAGTCCAAAAATCATAAGATCAAAACTTTGCATAGGACCTAAGAAAACCCCAGCGCGCAGTCACCAGCGGGTAATGCAACTACGCAAAACACATCTCCATAGTCAGGAAAATGGCTAGTGAAATTGTTGATCAAGTGGCCGCCGATATTGACGATGTAGTCAAGGTCGGCGGTGCATTTCTCGCTGATGACCCTGACGAGTGCGTGAATTTTGTAGACGAGTCAAATAAAAAAATTAATATTGTGGTCCAAAATATACGAAGCATCGATAAAAAAATTTATGACTCTCAGATACTCCTTTCAAGGCTTAATGTAAACCAAGATCTGGTTGTATTGACTGAGTGTTGGCTGCCACACCTTAAAACATTGCCCTCATTAGCAAATTGTAATTGCTTCTCAACGCAAAATCATAAAAACCAGAACAGTGGAGTAGTTGTATATGCGCATCAGTCACTGAACGTCAGTGTATATGAACCGGATTTTGATGAAGCAGACTGCCTTGTTATAAAAGTAGGTACCGATTATATGTGTCTATAGGTCGCCTTCGGTTACGTCTTTAGATAAATTCCTTATATCTCTTGATAATCTACTAACAGATGTTAAGAAATCAAAACACATAGTCTTACTTGGTGATATAAATGTAGATATTAAGGACGGTAATAGTGATGCTAGGTCTGGCGATTATCTAAATCTCTTGGCAATGCATGGACTCCTACCGGGGTATACCCTTCCTAGACGAGACCTCAACTGCATTGATCACTGCTTTGTTAAAACTGTTGCAAAGACCACTACAATCGTCTGTAAGACTACGATCACTGACCACCACACTATCATTATCTCAATGTCTAAGCCTACACCCATAAAAAATAATAATAATCAAATAGTAACTTCGACAGACTACAAAAAGGCCTTGGCAGAACTCTCTGAAACAAATTGGGACAACCTTTTATCTAATGATGATCCGAATGTAGTAACGAGCATATTTCTTCATACAGTATCTAGCATACTGCAAAAACATACAACAAAGTTTAGGGTGTCTAAACGAAAATGTAGTCTAGAACCTTGGATTACACCTGGATTGGTGAGGTGTATGAGGTTCCGAGATAGACTACATTTAAAAGTTAAAAAGTCCCCTAATGATAAGCAGGTAACCTATAAGCGTTATCGAAATTTTTGCAACAATTTATTACAAAAAATAAAAAGGAGCTATGAAAGATCAGAAATTAATAAGAACAAGGGCGACATTAAAAAAACTTGGAACATAATAAAAACAATTTGTAATCTTAAAGTCAATGCGAAGTTGCCTGGTGAACTAGTTAACTTAAAATCTACCCCGGAAGAATCTCTAAATTATATTAATGACTATTTTATAAATATAGGTAAAAACCTAGCTGATAACTTACTTTCTAACTTAAATTCTTCTGAATCAGACCTCGTTTCAAAATATAAAAGTAGCAATAGCCCCGTACTTTCAGCACGTTTCCATCCGACAGATGAAAATGAAATATGAAATATTATTTTGTCATTAAAGAGTACTCCTTCTTCTGGATGGGACGGGATCTCCGCAATTTTTCTGAGAAATGGTGTGATGTATATTTTGAAACCAACTACCCATCTCTGTAATCTGTGCTTGTCGTGTGGTGTGTTCCCGGATCAACTCAAACAGTCTGTTGTTACACCAATTTTCAAATCTGGGGATAGGAACTGTAATAGCTTTTCCTTCGGGGGAAAACTCCTCTAACAGATTCTTAATAAAATCACGTATGCACAATAGAAGTCTTTTATTGGAAGTGGTTCGGAGAAAAAAACATGGCGGTGACAAAAAGTTGCGTTCCAAAATCTACAACATCCTCCCGGGGGCAAATTCAAAGTTTACAGTCCACCGGTACAAATTAAGCAAGTGGAATAGAAAACAAATTACATGTCTATCACGCAAACATTTTAAATGAAAACATGTACATATCACAAACTTCACTTAATATTTCTAGAATATATAGGTTGATCATAAAGTCCAGAAACGGAATCGAAGTGTAACTAAATATTGTACGAACTTTACAGGCCATCTTCTATTCTAATATAAGCACAATTATTGTAACTGCGACCAAGGTTAATTCTCCTTGCTGAGACTATGTCTTTTAGTACCAAAAGCTTGGTTATGGAAATTAAAAGTATTAGCAAAATCATCTTTAATTTCTACTCTTTCTGGTCAAACTATACTTTGTCAATAAACATTTTGAGTCTATCATGATAAATGTAACTACAACATAAGTAGGTACTGTTAAGTAACATATTCTGAACCTCGATGGCACAAACAAAAATATAGCTACTATGTATTCTCACAACATAAACTTAAAAATTATTCATATTCTTTGAAACACAATCCACTTATTCTAAGTTAACAATTCTGTTATACACTAATATTTTAAAAGCTATTGTTGACAATTCTTTCATTGAAATGAGGCACACCAGAGAGCAAATAAAATCACTTCAAAAACCGAGTTGGCATTTTTATTACACGACCTGACCTAGAAGTTGAGGCTAAGCGTGGAGGTGTAGCATAATGCTGTGAATTACCTGGGTGTGACAATGATGGTGGTGTAGGGTCACTGCTGGAAACTGGAATCTTTTCCAGCCACTCCTGAGAAACTGTGGAGAGTTCAAGTGGATATAATTTTTGATAAGCTCTTACCTTTTCTCCAGAAGCCATTTGAACTCTTGCTACTCGAGTGAAACCATCTCTTCCTGTGTATGTTTCTTTTACTATGTAGTGGCCAATGTAGTCTGCTTGTATCAGACTCCACAAGCACTACTTCACCTACTTTGGGTTCCTTTCTGTCTGCTTTCCCTTTACTAATAAGAAGAGCAAGATATTCACTCTTGAACCTTCTTCTAAAGTCTGTTCGTAGCTGCTGCAGGTACTTGTAGCGTATCTGTAAATTCTTCTTATCAATTTGATCTAAATCAGGTGTTTCGCCTGTTGGTAGGCTCTGTAAGAATAGCATTGGTGTCAGCGGTCTGATTTCTCCCATATCCACATAAGTCAGCGGTCTGCTATTTACTACTGTCTCACAGTCACATAGAATTGTTTCAAGTTCTATCCAATCTACTGACTTGTTACCTAAAATTCTGCGTAACAAATCCTTTACTGTTCTTATTAATCTTTCCCAACACCCTCCCCACCACGGAGCTGCTGGTACGGAGAATTGTTGTCCAGTGGATCTTGTTGAGGTTGGTGGCTTCTTGTATTTCTTTGAAGTTAATCTCTTTAAACTGGTTAGCTGCGCCAACAAAGTTAGTACCATTATCGGTATATATGGTATTTGGTCTGCCACGTCTCGATATAAATCGTCGTAATGCCATAAGAAAGCTGCTTGTGGACAGAGAATCTGTGAGTTCCAAGTGAACTGCTCTGTAGACTGCGCATGCGAAGAGGAAGAGGAGGAAATGTCAAAGGAATGCAATATTGGACCTCAGCTCAATAGCCATGTGTGATAAATCACAAAATAGGTTTCAGCGAGCTGAACAAGAGTTACTATACCGCCAACAGCCAAATGTTAGTTTTTTTTTTTCAATACAATATAACTCCGAAAGGACAAACATTTGGCTGTTGGCGTCATAGTAACTTTTGTTCAACTTGCTAAGACCTATTTAATGATGTATCACACATGGCTATTGGGCTAAGGTCCAAAATTGCATTCCTTTGACAGCCATTAGATTTTTTTTTTAGTTCATCTGAAAACTGCTCATTCATCCAGTAACTGACCACTGAGCGTCCGTGACCCTTTGTTACATAATTAAATTATGATTAAATTGTTGTGGATTTCTGGGATAATTATTTTCTGTTTTGGTAAAGATTTTCTTAGGTGAAATTATTTTTGTTTATTTATCTACAACGCACCCATCTTATTAAAACCTAACTCTAGTCTACACTTAAACTAGAGTCGCATTTTGAATCAAAATCATTTATTTTTAAACATACTGTATAGTGAAATTGCATAAGTGTGAGTACTGTGAACGTGCCAGCTTTAGATAACTGACCTGTACCGATACTGCCGACGGTAAATCCGAATGCATTAGACGCACCCTTTCGGCATTTTGTAAATGCCGACGGCTCGTACGGTGCGGACGCTCCAATTCCGATGCGGTGGACGCTTAGCTTTACTCTGACTTTCCGGAATACGAGGGGTGTTCAATGAGTTGTGAAAATGAGGTATAAACTCCTTGTTGAGAGAAAACGAAAATACTGGCAGGCATAGGCCAATTATTTGTCGACTTATATTAAATGAAAAGATTGTGAAAATGATGTATAAACTCCTTGGTGAGAGAAAAAGAAAATACTGGCAGGCATAGGCCAATTATTTTTCGACTTAAATTAAATGAAAAAAAAAGTTTGTTTATTTTTGTTTTTTCAATCTTAAAAGGTTTTTGCTTGTATTCTGTCGCAACGAGAATCGGAAATGGAGAAAATTCAAGTTCGCGCGGTAATTAAATAATTATCTGAGTTGTTAGAGAATTAAGATGACGATTTTTTTAAGAATGGAATTTCACGTTAAAAAAAACATATGCTAGTGTACAAGTAAAAGATGATTATCCTTGACCTCTGACTTGGTAAATAAAATAAGACAGTACTTCACAACAAGGCAGCTTTTGGATCTACACCAAGCACAGGCAGGTCCGGTCACGCATAGAGTATTGCAACTACCTCTGGAATGGTTCAAGCAAGTACCAGCTAGAGGCTTTGGATACGAATGAGCGTCGAGCTATCAAGCTAATGACCGACAATGTACTCGTCAATGCGCCAAATGCGTAGGGCATGTATTTACTTTGGTGTGTATCTTTTATCTCTATTTTTCTTATTATTATCACTGCACTTATATTAAATTTCATCATCGTCATCAACCCATTATGTCCCCACCGAGCAGCACGGGTCTCTTCCCTGAGGAAGGTATAGGCCACAGTCCAACACGGGGGCCAAGTGCGGATTGGTGAAGGCTTGTTAGACTAGTGGCTTGTCTTACTGTCAGAAGTTTTCAAGCCGCCCTAAGGTCTCTGACTTGGCTTACAACTGCCATCTATCGACGGCAGCCAGCACCTTCTGCTTAACGTGCCTTGTGAAGCACGGAACCGCTCGGAAAAATGCCACTAGCGTTAGTCCATGGACTGAACGCGCCGTATGTTGCTAAACCTTAGTGATCGTTTAAGATCACTCAGGCACCCCAGGCTACGAGCGATTCAATTCAATTTACTCTTTAGATCTAGTTTGTTATGGTCTTCCTCTAAATTTCACACATTGTTATAACAATATGTTGTAAAAAAAATATTAGATAATTTAGGACAAATTGTCATACACATCTGTTAATAGGTTATGTTATATCTTGACTGGCTCACAAGTCTAACTCTAAATCACTTGCTCACTAAGGTTAGTTTGATTGGAAATATCGCACCTCTGAGTAATTACCGTCTGATTTGTAATTTGAGTGTTCCCCATATTTGTAACGTCATGACATTTTAGCAAGGACACAAAAAGTAACTGCTTTTCCCACATAATATGTTATTATGTAACATATTTAAGACAATAGATTTTTTTTTAATACACCACGACTCGTACTCCTGAATACAAATGTCAGTTACTGTGGGGACTGACTGAAAATCAGCGTTGTGCTGAGGGTGTGATCTCTATAACTCACTCACTCACTCTCTCACTTTCTCAATATATGCATGCTTTCGTGCTACTAATGAGCACGTGTGTCAGTACCATTACTCCCAATCTTTTCTGTATACAATGTAGGCACATAGACATTTAACAAACAGAATGTAAATTCCTTACGTTGAAATAAGTTTATGATTTCTTAAGACAGTAACACTGACAACAACAATGTCTTAGGTTATCAAACCTCAAAAAAAGGAAGACCGATAGATTAAAACATCGAATACAAAATACAGAAAAAATTGGGAGTAAAGCACTTGCTCAATATAAGCATGCTTTAGTGCTACTTATGAGCACGTGTGTCAGTAACTTTACGGAACCCTAATAAAAACGCAAAAGCATTCCAAGAGGCTCGATAGTGCTTACCCATGAATAAACAAAGCGATTTATCAGATAGTGTTGACGCAAGCCGGCCTTAAAGAAGAAAGAAAAATACAAAAGTGTATTTTAAGATCATTTTCCCAAGTAAACTCTACACAATAAACTTTCGACAAGATAAATCTAGCAGTTCTTAATCGCCCCGTCCCGGAAGGACACCATCGCCGGTTTATCGTGGAGGCCGCTTCAAATTAAAAGTTCGCAATCTCAGTGACACGTCGTGCGTAAATCCGCACTGACATCCAATTTGCCCTCGTGATGTGGGTAGAGGGAGGGGAGACGAAAAAATTGAAAATAAATTGATCTGCTAACGCGAGTCGTGTGTGTGTGGAGCTAAAAGACAAGGCACGCTTTTCCAAGCGCATCTTGTGAAGTTTTCGAGAACCTATATAAACTAAGATAATATATCTTATCTTGGTGGTGATATCAATCTCTAATCTCACCTCGATAAGATATAAGATGACATTGAGATGACATGGGATGAAATGAGACGAGATAAGATAAGATGAAATGAGATGAGACGGGACGGGACGTAACAGGACGGGACGAGACAGGACCAGACAAAATAAGATAAGAAAATGATTTATTAAAAACAAGAGACATAAATAACAACTTCGACGTTCATAAAGTAAAAATTTTGTTTTTATTGTGAATAAAATACTTGAATCTGAATAAAAAACGAACAAACAAACGCTGCAGCGCTTGTTTCTTCGTATATATATTATGTTTATGTTCGTGAAATATGTAACATAGTTTTGTTTTCATTTTTGTGGAAGCTCTGCGCCGGCGCGCGTGAATTACGTTTGGATCGCATTTTTAATTCATCGTGGGCGATGGCTCCCTATATTTTTTTGGAAGAACGTAGGGCAGGGCTATGTTCTTCCAAAAAAAATTGTGTGGATTTTGTTTTATCTATTGGTTTACGACAAGTTACAACAATAAAATAAAAAACCTACGCGCACTGCAAAGCACAAGCGTGGTTTCGTAAAAAGAGCTGGTTTTTACCTACTTTACAGAGCTAACTTCATGAAAGTATTTTAATGTTAAATGATTTTGTACGCAAATGTCCTTCTATAAGTTGGTCGCCTATCACGCGTTTCTACAATCAGCCGTTTATGAACCAGAAACAGCGACATCACAAACATTGTGAATGAAATTGTATCGATTTTCCGCCTGCTTAGATTGCCCTATTGTAATATCAATGTCCTGACGCCTACAGGCTACGCCTACTGTGGGGTCACCATTATTCTTAAGTTGTTTTCACAAAATTTTATTTTTAATATCTAAGCACTGTGTTATCCAAGACCTGGGGATTTTTCGTATCCCCAGCCGGGATGCACTACCACTGCGCCACAGAGGTCATTTTAAGCACAAACGCATGTTGAACGCCACAGAAGACAGTACAGTCAGTTAGCTTTTAGAATATACCTCGGGCTCTAGAATAGGCTTCGGTTTTCGCCGAAAGCACACGAGTGTAATACTACTTCCTGCTCTGTATTAGTTTATTTTCGAACTAATATGACACTTAATTTTGAAATCGGAACATACGATTTCGAAATTAAGTGTCATATTAGTTCCGATATTTCTATTACACGAATATATCCGATAGTAGCCGAGGTATATTCTTAAAGGAAACAGACTGTAGTAATAAACAGTTTTTATTCCAGGCAAGTTCCCAGTGTAAGTAGGCACTCTATAGAAACTCGCCGTGACACGGGGCAGGCAATCGCTTAGAAAATATCGGATTACGCAACTCGTTGGTGCCAGCTCAGCGGGAACGTCTCCGAATGGAAATAGCTCCGACATTTGTCATAGTCGATGCGGCGATAGTTATCCTTTTCACGTGACGTACCGTCGAGAGTTGTGAGAGAGATGGCTGATCAAGGTTTTGAATCGCTCGTAGCCCCGGCCGCCTGAGTGATCTGAAACGATCACGAATGTTAAGCAACAAAGGGCGCGTTCAGTGCATGGATGGGTGACCATCCTATGACTAACGCTAGTGGCATTTTTTCGATCGGTCCATGCTTCGTAAGGCACGTTAAGGAGTTGGTGCCGGCTGCCGTCGACAGATGGCAGTCATTAAGCCAAGTCAGAGGCCTTAGGGCGGGCGGCTTGAAAACTTCTGACAGTAAGACCAGCCACTAGTCATACAAGCCTCCACCAATCCGGACTTGGCCCCCGTGGTGGAGTATGGCCTATATCTTCCTCTGGAATGAGTCCCGTGCCCCTCGGTGGGGAAAGAAAGAAAGAAGTATATTATGGGTTGGACATAATGGGTTGATGATGATGATCAAGGTTTTACGCTAACCGTAAGGAAACCCGCGTCTTGGTTTTTTTTATTAAGATTCGTATTTATTTGTTGGATTCCCCACAAAACATGAGTCTCATAAACTCACGTCTGTAACCCAGAGGGATAGGCAGAGACCAGGTACTGCCACTTACCACGATCCTGACAGATCACCTTCGCTTCATAGACATTCATTAGTTATTGCATAAACGCACACGGCATTCGGGTATTTTTTACAAATAAATTGGTTGGTTTGGAAAGAAATAAAAAAATTTGGTAAACTCCGCAGACGGTCAGGTTTTTTCAGTAGTTCGGGTAATTTTTATCTTGCCCTTTCCTATCACATGCCCTATTTGGTACAAGTATGCCCACCTGGGGCTTCCCTTCCCGGCCTTTCCACACATTCGCTCGATATATTTCTTTCGTCAGTCTTTCTTCTTTCATCCTCTCCGCATGTGTAAACCAACGCAACATTCCTTTCTTTAATCTAGTAACTATAATTATCCTCTTTCGGTCCACAACGTTCGCAATAATACTCGATACATTATACGTCTCAACTATAAACAACAAGAAAATGCCAAGTGCATGTTTTCTCACGCGCAGTATAGGGTTCTGTACAAGGAGGAGTTTCTCAAATTAATGCATTACATATAACATAACATAACATTTACATACAGGCACATACATTGTTTCTGGCCCCACACAGGGTATCCCTGTGTCTTGGAAACCAGAAACAGCGACGTCACAAACATGTAAACATCCAAGACCTGGGTTTCTTTTTACAACCAAAAACTACGGATTCAATGTTCAATGGAATTCGTACGAAATTTTATTTTTTTAAATAAACATAAATAGCATTGTAAACTTTTTGTCCGGATTTACTTACGGGAACTTCAATAATACGGTTCTGCAAGAACCGTAACCGGAACCGAACCGGTTCCGGTTACGGTTTCTGCAAGAACGAAGACGTTGTGAGCTGTGTCTGTGCCGTCATGCCCAGCGACATTGACGACGGGAAAGCAGCAGGCGCCGCGTCGCAAGCCAGCGGGAGTCCCCCGCAGCCGGTGCCGGCACCCGCCCCACCCATCTCGGCGCGGGCGCGCCGCGCGCTTGCCCGCAGTGTGAGACGAGCAACCGACGACGCGAGCTCCGTCTTTGCTCACCATGATTAAGCTCTGCGAATCTGAGCGAAACCTGGTCGGACTCTTCCGATATAACAACACCCGTAAGTAAATCCGGACAAAAAGTTTACAATGTGTTGTGCTTACGAAAGTTTTAGTTCAAAAATAAATAGCATTTCCACAATTTAGACTTTCTTGTTAATACGTCCTTTATGGGGCACTGTACTCGTACAAGGTTCTACAACAAGATTCCTTAAGATATATTAGAGTTACCTCCGACGCGGTTTAAGAATTGTGTTAAGCACACTCTGTACAAAAAAACTTATTACAACATCATCGATTATTTAAAAGACAAACATGTCTGGTGTTAAACAGTAGATCAATATGACATGTAGTCAGAGGAGAATTGTGTCTAGCGTTCGACACATCCAAGAATAATATTTTTTAAGTGTGAAAGTTTGTTAATTAATTAAGGAAAAACATATACACTTATACCTTCATATACCTACCTACCTACCTACCGATATACCTTCCTCAGGGAAGAGACCCGTGCCCCTCGGTGGGGACATAATGAGTTGATGATGATTATATTTTGGGGCCGAATATTGACGCCAGCCAGCACCGGGCTGCCTCTTAACTCAAATCCGGAATAACAACTTCAACGCAACATCTGCAAGATTCTTCAGCGTCTCGACTACTAAATCCACGGGAATATCCCAGGCAAAATACTCTGTCGGAATCACAAAATACAATTTTATATTTCACATTGATGCCAGCGTCTTGAGCCCGAAATATGGTCCAATACCGTCCACACATAGTGACACTTTTTGTCAAAGAAATAGGAGCTCAGAAAAGTCTCCTACTACGCGCATTGATACGATCTTTATTCTTGTTATCCTGTAAGTTCAGGCAGTATTTGAGAGGAATGATGACGGATAGAGTATCGCATAGTTAGGTCTCCCTGATCCGTAATATCCATCATAAAGTACCGCATTCCTTTATTGGACCGAGATTGGATTTTTTTCTATATCTGCCGGAGTATTCTCCTCTTTTTGCATATTCGGAGCGATGCGATTATGTTTCTTTTATTAAAAAGAATGTTGCTTATAGTTTCCTTCATATCGCTGAAACAAAAATTGTATTTCCTTCGTCTTCTGTTCAAGATAAGAAAATGCGCTGCAGATTTGCCAAATGGTTTGATTTCAACAACGTTTTCAACTTTTTGTTGTTTGTCGGATATTACGTATAAATTACTTTACTTGCTTCAGCCCGTGATTTTGCCTTCAATGATACTGCAGTACTGCACTCCTTACAAATAATTATTTAGGTACCATATTTTCCTTCGACGTTTGATTTTTTTCAATACTTGTTACATGCATAGCATATTATTCAGTCACTGCGCGCGACGAACTCCTGGACAAAATAATGAAGCGATATTTCCTCATTTAATTGAATACAACTTACGCCTGTGCCAGTGTGAGTAATTAAAAAAAATAACAAGGTACAATAGAATATAAATTCTTCTTTTGGTACTTACACAGTTATTGAATACAGCAGATAATTAATATTAGCGCCATCAATGAAAAAAATCGGTCAAAGGCGAGGCCTTCTGAGAGCCAAAGGGGCTCGTCAACCGACGATATCCACCCGATCCCGAGATTAGGGGTCTTAACAGACAGTCAGACGGATGAAGGACAACAAAGTGATCCTGTGACGGTTCATATTTTTCCCTTTTAGGTATGGAACCCTAAAAAACCATATCCATTGACAGAAGTCGTTTTTTGTACAAAATGTCTTTCTATTCTAGAACTAGTGCATCTCGACCCTTAAACCATCACGGTATTGCTACTATTAGATAGATTGATAGAATAGTCTTTATTATATCTGTCGACCTCTGTGGCGTAGCGGTTAGTGCATCTGCTTACCATGCGAGAGGTCCCGGGTTCGATCCCCGGCTGAGGAGTAAAAAAAAAACTCCAGATCTTGGATGTTTATTGTTTGTGACGTCGCTGTTTCTGGTTCCCACGACACAGGGTATTCTAGTGTGGGGCCAGAAGCAATGTATGTGCCTGTATGTAAATGTTTATGTTTATATCTACACCAGGAATTTCACATGAGATTTGATAATAACATAGTACAGTAAAATTGGCGGCCTTATTACTAAAAGTAATTTCTTCCAGACAACCATTGACGGAAAAAGATAGAGAAGCTAAATTCTGGTAGACGATGCAACTAAACAATACTAAACAAGATACGAGTATCTAATGCACATACATAAACGATACCTAAGTATGAAATAAACGTACGTACATAAATAAATCAAAATTCACATGGATGGAGGAGAATTAATACACCGTACAACACTACCACGCCAATAAGATTATCCCTTTACAAGGTAGTGGCACCTTAAAATTGTACCTTATCACCTTGGAATAAAGTTCAAAGCCAATGAAAAATTTATACTAGTTCTGCCCGTTAAAGGGTTAAATACCGTATATTTGGTGTGTAGAATTGGGTCTGTTTAAAATACAGGATGTCACCATAAAGATAAACAAAACCAAGAGGCAAACGAGCCCGAAATAAAAATCCCGAGTCCAAAATACTGAAACCATATTTTGCACGTGCGTTCGGGGCTATGGGCTTGGCGCATAGACAATATAAACTCATAGACCGGGTCCGCGTGGAACAAAGAGCCCATGTACCGTACCTGCTTGCTTTATACAGTGCAGACGCACAGTGTGCACCAAATCCTTAATGTTTCCTATCATCTAACTATGAAATTCTATTCAAATTTATTGATCGTTGTTTTGTCGTTCTTATTTGATTTTTTTAATAGTATTATTTTCACTTATATGCAATAAACGTATTAAAAATAAACCGCAAAAGTTAAGCCCAATGGATCACTGTAATGTATACTTTCGGATTTTCGTTGAGGCATTCCGCAATACCAAACGCAGTAAATTCATACAAACCCACGGACCTGCCACATATGGTACAAAAAAAAAATAACGAAATCCCGTCCCGAAATTCCGTAACCGAATAATTCCGATTGTAAGTGGCCATTGTGATAATTTTTAAGTCTTCTCACCGATGCGATTTCTACGACTTGCGTGGTCTATGGTTCCCTAGTAATGAGCAATCTAATGTCACATGTCGGTTTAATGGCGCGAAATAATCGTCGCTGATTCGCCCGTTTGAATTATATAACGGCTTTTTATGGCGGTTCGTTCCAAATATGAGTTAAGGTTTTTTTTATTTTGTTGGGGAGTTTTGGCTTCTTTTCGGCCAGTTTTATGTGAAAATAAAGTTTTTATGAAACGGTTTAAAATCTACCCGCAGCTTTGGATGCCAAACGTTGTTGCACATAATTAACAAAGTTCAAAAAAGAATGCCATCTCAATTCGTCCATATTTTTTATGTATGTTCAAAGATTTTTTTTAAATCATTTGATTCAAAATCATGTATATTTTACCACAAAAGTTGCCTACATTCTTTTTCTTGATGCCATCTAACATCCAACATATCGGAATCAGTTCAGCAAACAAAGTACCCGAAACTGACGAGACGTGC
This sequence comes from Yponomeuta plumbellus, assembly GCA_947310845.1. NCBI lineage: Eukaryota > Metazoa > Arthropoda > Insecta > Lepidoptera > Yponomeutidae > Yponomeuta > Yponomeuta plumbellus. The sequence continues at coordinate 19,889,356 of OX371202.1, read as the reverse complement.
AACGTCTAATGAATGTCGATGAAGCGAAAGTGATTTGTCAGGATCGTGGCAGGTTGCAGTCCCTTCCCCTATGCCCACCCCTCTGGAATATAGGCGTGAGCTTATGTATGTGCGTTCAGAGGCTTAGGGGTGTAAACGTCATGATAACCATCACCATGCCCTCTGCAGGACAGCTTTCTTCATGGTTTCCAAGTTCCGTGTCGCCGTAACCAAATCGTCACACCATCTGGTGGGGGGCCAGCCAGCCCACGCTGCATCGTCCGGTCCGCGGTCGCCAAGTCACATCTTTTCCACTCCAGCGGCCATCAGTTTCCCGAACTACGTGCCCCGCCAACTGCTACTTCAATTGATCATTTATTAGAGCTATATTACTAACTCGAGTTCGTTTGCGGATCTCCTCAGTGTCGAAAAACTAACGAAGTAAATCTATATATATAAAAGGAGAAGCTGACTGACTGACTGACTGACATATCAACGCAGGGCCTAAACTATAAGGGTTAGAAACTTGAAATTTTGCACAGGGGTTCCTTTTGTAACGTAGGGGAGCACTAAGAAAGGATTTTTGAAAATTCCCCCTAAAGGGGTAAAATGGGGGATCAAAGTTAGTATGAAACTATGTCGTTTTCGAAGTTATTCAAATGAAATTGGGTACGAAGGTTCTTCATTTCACATTATGAAACACGTGTAAAATATATTTTTTTAAATCATCCCTTAAGAGGGAAAAAGGGGGGTGCAAAGTTAGTATGAAACTTTGCCGTTTTTTGAAGTTATTCGAATGAAATTCAATACGAAGTTCCTTCATTAAAAGTCATGAAATACACGTAAAATAGTTTTTCGACAATCATCCCTTAAGGGGGTAAGAGGGGGTTGCGAAGTTAGTATGAAAGCTCTTTCGCGCTAACAGTATCCCTATCTTATTTGCAAACACTTTACTCAACTAAAGCCCACGCGGACGTAGTCGCGGGCAACAGCTAGTGAAGGTATAAATCTACTGAAGACTGTAGGTACATACAACACGCGAGCTAGAACTCGGTACACGGTTTTGTCCGCCGGCGCAACTTCGCCGAAGTTTATAATGAATTTATGCATTTAGTTGTGTCGCACTAATTTCGCGCCGCGACACTGTTTTGTGTCGGTTATTAGCGTAGTTTGTTGCGCGGGCTGGGATTTACTGCCTGCAGGTAATTGAGTTTTATGGACGAAATTGGTGGCGCTTTGCGATAACTTCGGGGTGTTGCGGACACGTCCGGTGGAATTAAAGCTGTTAGGAAGGTTCTCACTGAGCAGACCCTAATGCCCTCCTAAATAGGAAACGTTGATCTTAAATGACGTCATAGTCACACTTTTTTGTCTCGGTTGCGCAACCTGAGATTAACTGCCTGCAGGTAATTGAGTTCGGTAATTAGTGGTGCTTTGCGATAACTTCGGAGTGTTGAGGAAGCTTCCAGTAGAATTTAAGAGAGGTAGGAAGGTTCTATGTGTTAGTTATGAGCGTAGCTTGTACGTGGCATGGGATTCAGTGCCTACAGGTAATTGAGATTTATGGAAGAAATTGGTAGCGCTTTGCGATAATTTCTGGGTGTTGAGGAAACTTCCAGTGGAATTTAACCAAGCTATACTCATTTTCTGGTGACCTCCTAATTAGGAAAATATCACCTTAACTGTGTCGTGTCGGTTATTAGCGCAGTTTATTGCGCAGCCTGGAATTAACTGCCTGCAGATAATTAAGTTTTCTGGACGAATTAATTAAGCTTTATTGCACTCCACACAATTAACAGAACAATACATGAGAAATACCATGTGCAAAGGCGAGCTTATCTCTGTAAGAGCTTTGTTCTAGCAAACCTTGGAGAGTCGAAAAATCAGTAACATACAAAATTGGTGGCGTCTTGCAATGTAAATGTAACCATTTTAACTATCAATAAAGATTTATTATTTACTATTATTATTATGAGGGAAAAAAAAGGTAATTGTCTCGTCTGACCAAAGTGGCCAGACGGACGCCCTCCGGCTTAGGAGTCCAAGCGGCCGGAGGTCAGGGCGACAGCGAGAGAAAACGCCGGACTATCCGGGCTGTATCAAGCAGCACTGCCTTCTGCATGATAGCCGGAAGTATGCCCACACGGAGTTCCAACCGCCTCAGATGGTTAGCGAGACTTATTATTATAACGGCGAGGTGTTGCATAATCGTCCGTTAGAATTTAAAGGATGTTATATTATTATGAACGTTTTCATTAAGCAAACCCTAATATACTTAGTTAGGAAATAAATTCGGCTAATAGGTAGGTACATTCCAGCCTACGTTCTACAATAAATTCTCTAGAGCGCCGAGTGGTTCCAGTAAACTAATACTGCTTATTCTTGCTCAAGTCCATCGCACCCACGTCACGAACACCCTGTAGGATTAAAAAACAAAAAGTCGAAGAAACTTTCAGTCACATCCGATTCCCCTTTGTTGTATCGACAAATCCGCCGGAGCATATTAGAGAGTGATGGATGGGCCAAGTTCGACAGAAAAGCTCGAAGAGTTGTCTTGGACCGACACAGAGGATGAAAGATTGAGAATGTCCAATTGACTTTATTTCGAGTAGGTACTTACAAGACTTAAAAAAAACCCAGGTCTTGGATGTTTACATGTTTGTGACGTCGCTGTTTCTGGTTCCCGCGACACAGGGTATCCTAGTGTGAGGCCAGAAGCAATGTATGTGGCTGTATGTAAATGTTTATGTTTATGTTTTATGCCAGAGACGAGCAACCGACGACGCGAGCTCCATCTTTACTCACCATGATTAAGGCTCAATTCACACTGGTGCAGAGTCGAAGCGTCGCGTCGCGGCGCAAAGCGTCACGTTTTTCAACTGTTCTAAATTCATCTCTATTTCTCTATCAATACGGTACGAATTTGTGTTGTGAAAATTTGAAAACGCTGAGCGACGCGCATCTGCGCGCGAATGTGCGCGTCTTCGCCTGCACTGCAAGAGTTGCTCGGGTTCGCGCGTCACCGCGCGCAGATATCAACGGTGTCTGCAGTCAACGGGGCCAATTATTTTGCTTAATAATCGCTCGCGACAGATCTGCGCCAGTGTGAATCGAGCCTAAGTGTCTCCGGAATAAAGTTAAAGTTAGTGCTTACGAAAGTTTTAGTTAAAAAAATGTCCAAAGTCTGACTACATTAAAAAAACAAATAGTTATTGTTTTCAAGTTCCAGATTCAATGGTTCCAGGTTACAGACCGCAGGTTCAAGTCTGCAATGTAGTAACTGTATCGAAAGTAAAAACTTTACTCTTCGGCTGGGAATAGAATACAAGCTTTAGTCTTTGTCTAAGAATTGAATATTAGTGTCTTATTTTGGGGCCAGGTCAAGTGATTGTGTTGTGAGAAAGTTTTTCTTTAGTCCTCGGCTAGGAATAGAATGAGATATTTACTCCTCATCTAGGAATAGTATAGATACTTTACTCGTCGGCTACAAATAGAATAGAAACCTTACTCATCGCCTTATTCACCGGCTAGGTGGAGAAAAAAACCTTACTACTCACCTTGGAGAGACAAAAAGCTTCATCACACGGCTTCTAGAGACAACAAGCGTCACAAATCACCTAGGAAGAGAATAGAAGCGCCACCACTCGGTTAGGAAGAGATTAGAAGCGTCACTACTCGGCTAGGAAGAGAATAGAAACATCACTATTCGGCTAGGAAGAGAATAGAAGCGTCACTACTCGGCTAGGAAGAAAACAGAATTTTCACTGCTTGGTTAAGGGAGACAAAAAGCTTCACTACTCGACTCGGAGAGACTAATAGCTTCGCTACTTGGCTAGGAAGAGAATAGAAGATCCACTACTAGAATCGGAAGATAATAGAAGCTTCACTACTCGGTTAGGAAAGAGATGAACAGCTTAATTACTCGGCTTTTATTGCCTCTATAGTCGAGCCATTAAAGTACTTAGCTACAAAAAAAAAAGGGTTTGATTCCCACAGAGGGCCACCGTACATTTGTACACTCTGAGTGTTTTTCGATGTTTGTAATGTCCTTTCCTGGTTACCATAGCTCAGGCTATCCTAGTTTGGGACCAGGTCAAGTGATTGTGCTGTGTGGGAGTTATTATTAATATTGGGAGAGACGAAAAGCTTCACTACTCGGCTAGGAAGAGAATAGCCGCTTCACTCCTTGGCTGAGAATAGAATAGAAGCTTCACTCTTTGGCTGGGAATAAAATAGAATACAAGCATCACTCCTCTGCTAGGAATAGAAGTGAAGCTTCTATTCACCGCACTATTTTGTGCAACTCCAACCAAGTATCGGGTGGAAACCGTTGACTGAACTTCGGTCGTTAGGTGCTCGCTACAAACAACGGAGGTCGTGTAAGTAAAGTTGTGTTATTAAAACTTTTTTTCCCGTTTTTTCTGTCCGTAAGCTATGTACACCTATAAGTTAGCACCTTGAGTTAAGGGTTGTCCATGACAAAGAAATATACCTTCTTTCCAAGATAAAAAATTGCAGCAGAATGTTACAAAATATCTCAAAAATTAATGGTGATTTTACAAGGACCGTGAGCAGAAATTATTATGAGCTATGAACTAGATTCTTGGTTATTAGCTGAGAAAATTGAAACACTCTTAACAAGAAACATAAAATATGATTTTTGTAGGCACTGACTAAAAATCAGCGCCTAGAACTAGCGTCCGTCCGTCTGTTTGTCTGTCAACAACCTTTCATCATCATCAACCCATTATGTCCCCACCGAGGGGCACGGGTCTCTTCCCTGAGGAGGATATAGGCCATACTCCACCAAGGGGGCCAAGTCCGGATTGGTAGAGGCTTGTAATACCCTTTAATCCATACTTATTTGTAAAAGGTTAAGTAAGTAAATTATGTGTAAATGAAGAGTAACCACTAGTACAAAAATAAAAGAACCATAAGTTCGGAGAGGTTTTCTGATATTTGCTTTAAGGCTTTAAAAAAAATTATTGGTGACGTCAAATACCTTAAGCGGAAAGCTCGGGTATAGAAGATGAAATTATTTCTCAACAAAAAAATTAATTCTGCTGCTGTGGTAGATAAACTAAAAAGAAAAAACAAGATATAAATATATACGAGCTAAACACATTACACTCCTCTTGGGTTCTGCCGCAAGGGTAAAGAAAAAAGAGTTCCTAAGCGTTAGCTTTCTAAGCGACCATCTTTATCACACAATTACATCGTCGTGTGCAGGCTTACTTACCTCTGTCTACCCCACCGAGATATAGGCGTGAGTTTATGCATATCTGACCTGTTCATACAGTTACAACTGAAAATCAGTTTTCCTAGTGATGTGTTATTAACAGCACACACCAACAATGCATGCTGAGTTGGTGACCCATTTTTTGCCACGGAGGCATAATGTCGCATTTGTATGTTTGTCCTATTCATATTTCTCTTTGTAATTTTTGTAGTCATTGTGTCAATTAAGTATTTTTTTTAATTGTGCTTTTGTTTTTTCGCAATGAAAATAAATGCTTTCTTTCTTGCGAACCACGAAATACAAAACAACGCTCGTTTATACGATGGAAAAAAAAGCCTTTGTTTTACTCAGTTTTAAACGCAAGCGGTGAATTCCGGCTTAAGTTTTCACCATCCTCAAATATTGGTGACATTCATTTTCATACTATATGTTCAAGGGAAAGTTTCACCGCAATTGTCTTCGGGTTTAGCTAGAACTTCTGGACTACACCGGCGAAGTTTCAGACTCGTCCTTGGAGAGTCATCAGTTGTTGTCAATGTTCTACCAAACGTAGATATATGGTTAGACTGAAGTGTTCTTGGAAAGGAGACCCAAAGCCTCTTTGAAACGAATGCAGGTCATTATATTATAATGTATTGTTTGTAAAACTAACGTTTACAAACAGGCAGGTGTTTATTATTGTATAGTTTAGTATTATATACTTTTGTGCTAACGTTAGATATATATTTCTGGCGTTCTTATATCTATGTAGGCATTTATGTAAGTTGTATGTATATTTGTAAGTAGTTTATTATTATTATTATTTTTATACCTGCTTAAGAGTTGTTATCCACTTCATGTGCCCTACCCCACTCTCTTTTTTAACATTCCTAAATTTCTAGGCTGGCTGGAAGAAATTTCTTTAGAAATAAGTCCGCCTTTGCACATTGTTTTTATCACAAACCTGTTATTTAAGTCATATTATGTATTTTCTTTTGTGCAATAAAGTGTAACAACAACAACAACATACATTACTTCTGGCCCACACGGGCCCAAACGCGTAAACATCCAAGACCTGTTTTTTTTTGTCCCCAGCCGGGGTTCGAAACTGGAACCTCTCGCTAGGTAGGCAGATGCGCTACCGTTGCGCCACAGAGGCCATCAATATTTGCACCAACTACCCGTATCTTATTATTAATTTAATTCCGGATACATGCAGATACGTCATCATCATTCAGCCACAAGAAGTCCACTGCTGGACATAGGCCTCCTCCATGGATTTCCAAAAAGACCTTTTAGAAGCAGCTTGCATCCAGCGTCTCCCTGCCACTTGGATGAGATCGTCTGTCCATCTTGTGGCTGGTCGTCCTACGCTGCGCTTGCCGATGTGTGGTCTCCATTCAAGAACCTTTCGGCCCCATCGGCCATCAGTTCTGCGTGCTATGTGCCCCGCTCACTGCCACTTCAACTTACTCATCCGGTGGGCTATGTCGACGACGATGCAGATACGTACATACGCGGAACAAAATTTATAGAAAGATAGATAGATAGAGAACACTTTATTGTACATAAAAAAGGAAATTACACAGGTATTTCTTAATCTAAGAGTACAGACGGCGGCCTTATCACTAAAAGTGATCTCTTCCAGACAACCTTATATTGTCTAGTGCTTACGAAAGTTTTAGTTCAAATACTCGTATATCTTTCTGATTCGGCTACCTTACCAAAAGCAACGTTGTCTGGAAAAAATAGCTGTAAGCAATAAGGCTGCCCATTGTATTTTTTCAATGTAATGGATGTTTACATGTTTGTGATGTCGCTGTTACTAGTTCTCAAGACGCAGGGTATACTACTGTGGGGCCAGAAGCAATGTTTGTGCCTGTAAACTATATGCAAGTATTATAAAGAATTTGTATTACCATGATAATGATTACGACAAATTCTAGAACAAAGCGGAGTCGAGTTGTGTCGGGGAATTGGCTAGTTGCCCTAAAAAATGTAATTAGTCCGTCTTTTAGATTATTCAAAAATAAGGGACACGTATTTTTTTATTTGTAAATTAGACCAAAAATGACAAAGATATAGCCCATCACAGTTACGTGTGACGTCACGCCGTCCTGCATTTTTTAGCACGGAGTGACGTCACACGTAACTTTAATGGGCTATATCTTTGTGAATTTTTTTTAATCGAAAAAATAAAAAATACGTATCCAATATTTTTTTATAATCTAAAATACGGACTAAATAGAATTAAATTATTTTGACCCTGGAACTTACCCTACGGCTCCCCAACTTAACTGCCTATTGAGATAGGCTGAGGCTGTCTGTTTTGTACAGAGGATTTAGCTGAGCCCGAGACTAACTCGCTCGTTTCAAAGGATTTGGCAAGTATGTTTTAAGGAGTTAAGAGGTAAACCCAAGAACGTCCAAACATCCTTCAGATAAAGCTCGTTAACGGTAAAGAATTTGACGGATTTAAGAGAGTAAGGCTTGCACCAAAATCGTTAAGCGTGTTTAGTTGCTTATTTTATTTAAATGAGACTTGTTTGCATAGTTTGACATCTACCTAAATATAAATCTTACTTAGATAGATGTTATAAACTACTACATAAATAAATTATAATACCTATGTGTAAGAGGAGAATAAAATGAATATAATATACCTACATAGACAGGAAACTAATCTTATATATAAAAATTAATTGCTGTTCGTTCGTCTCACTAAAACTCGAGAACGGCTGGACCGACTTCGCTGGTTTTTGGTTTTTTATATTTCTAGAATTCCAGGGAAGGTTCAAATGGCGCAAAAATATGAAAATAATTAAAACTTTGGCAATACGAAGTTTGCCGGGAGAGCTAGTCGAGAATAAATACTTGGTTTATAGAGAAAGATACAGTCAGTTAGCTTTTAGAATATACCTCGGGCTCCGGTTTTCGCCGAAAGCACAGGAGTGCAATACTACTTCCTGCTCTGTATAAAACTTTTCTTCGCTATTTTGAAAAGTTAAGTTAAATTAAGTGTCATATTAGTTCCGATATTTCTATTACACGAATATATCCGAGACTGTACATACAGTGTACAGTTCTTTTACCAAATTTTCCAATACAGCTGGAGACGGGAGCGCCTTATTGAGACCGGCAGATCATTCCACAGCCGCAACTTTAAAAGCCGAAGCATTACTTAATTTTCTTACAAAAGTGGGAATATGATATAAACAGCACCCGTTCACGAGCATAACGCGGGGGTCAGCCTTCTCAACTATTTCAGATGGAGATAGGAGACACGGCCACCACGCCACCATTGAAATAACCTTTAGCACTTGCAGATTTAGTTCCTGTTAGTTATAAAAAGTGCGTTATTAATTAATAAACCTAAGTACTAAGTTGAAACATACCCGGGCAGAACTTAGTCGTGAAACGTGTAAAACCGCTATTTCATGTAAATTTCCGGCACCACAACTGACGATCTGTTAAAAGTCGCGGCCCAGTGACCCGGACCATATCCCCGAAGGTTCTTCTGTCAAAGCCCACTTAGGGGCCCGATCGGACGTTAAATTGTCAACTAATCTCAGTGAGTCCGGCCCGCAGAGAGCACGAGCAAAGAAGTGACAGTCAAAAATAGTGACAGTGAAAAGTGAAATCATTTATTTCTTTTGTAACACAAAAAAATCGCTCGTGGCCCAGCCGCCTGAGTGATCTTAAACTATCACGAAAGTTAAGCAACATAGGACGCGTTTAGTGCATGGATGGGTGATCGTTCTATGACTAACGCTAGTGGCATTTTACCGAGCGGTTCCGTGCTTCGCAAGGCACGTTAAGCATTGGTGCCGGCTGCCGTGCCGTCGATAGATGGCAGTAGTTAAGCAATGTCAGAGGCCGTAGGGCGGCTTGAAAACTCCTGACGGTAAGACCAGCCACTAGTCTTACAAGCCTCCATCAATTTGCACTAGGCCCTCGTGGTAGAGTATGGCCTATACCTTCCTCAGGGAAGAGACCCGTGCCTCTCGGTGGGGACATAAATGGGTTGATGATGAACAAAAAAACGTTACGAAATGGAAATTGGAAATAAAACAAAAATCTTAACATGAAGAATTTGCATGGCCTTAAGACTCGAAATTAAAAAATGAAGGCTAGCCTAATCATCTCGTCGCCTCTGCGCTAAAGCACGCCTATTAGATGTAAAGCGCAAAATCAAAATTGGACAGTCCCAAAGGCCTGCCGCCTATTACTCGGCCGCTAGTTTCCATAAAATTACGGGTTGACTATAAAGACATTCCTCGAGGGACTTCGGGCGGGCTCAACTGTTCTCGATCCTAATTTTTGCACACCATATTGAAGACTTAGTTTATTGTTTCGTATAGACAAGAAAAAAATTGCTTATGGCTAAGGTCTGATGAATGCTATGAAATTGTGTCTTGACCGGCCCACATCTTATACTCGTACGGACAAATATTATTTTAAATCAAATATTCTTTTGCGTCTTTTATTAAGAAACAAAAAATCTTACTACCTTATCTAAAGGTTACACACTTCTCAATTTATTCATTTAGATTTTTAAATCATGGAGTAAAGTCATAACTCTACCCAAGTAGAGGAAAGTCACCAAATATGAAATAGTATCCTAATATGGAATACCTTCATTTCTCTAAGACTATAAGTATGAAACGCAACAATTGACCATCTTCTGTTTCATTCGGTCTACTAACTATCGCACTCACACCATCGAGTCAGTTGCGCGAACGCTTCACGTGTGGCAGGCGTGTTTTGTTTTGTTGTCGTGCAGAAAATTTTAAAGGTAAGTAATAAATGAGTATTACTAGCTGTTATGTTTGTATACATAAGTGTTATACTATTTAGTATATCGGTATTATGTTTATTTCACCATTTTGTGATCTTTTGTCATAAAAATCCAAATATGGACAGTCGTCGGTGTCTAATTATGGAACATGATGAGTTGATGGACCAAGTACCTCCTGACTCTGCTGATGCAGAATGTATGTTCTGTTCAAGACTTTTTTCCATGGATAAAAGTGGAGAAAGCTGGATTAAATGCTTGATGTGTGGGCTCTGGGCATATTATGATTGTGCTGGTCCAGAGTTTGATACTTGGATCTGTGACTTTTGCAAGTAATTATGTAACTTCTCTCATTTATCACAATATGTTATATTCATTTAATTGATCTCAAAGATATTAATGTCCATTTTTGTTATTGTTATGTTGATTTATGCTTATATTCCATATATGGGTACCTATTCCATATTTGGTTACTCATTTGTGATTTTGTTTTTTGTGTTAGATTTTGATTTGATAACTAATATATTTGATTAAAGGCTGTTAATTACAACATATAAATGTATGACTGATTAGTAAAAACATTAAACTGATTTAATTTATAAGAAGTTTTTTTTTTATATCCCAAAAACAAAATGGTATTCCATATTTGGTGACTTTCCTCTACTTCACCACGTTTCTAGAATTTCGGTCAGATCTCAGAATTTTAAAGCACTTTGTCGAATCACAGAGAATGTATTATTTGCTCACATTTTGCAATATCAAACCAAAACAGTTTTGCTATTACTATTGCATTTGCAATGCATTACTTAGTATAAGTAATGTAGCTGCCTGCCGCGCGCTGCGCGAGTGTGCAATGCGCGGGAGCAACGAACATACGTCCGCTCGCAATGAAGATCGCACCGGTCTGCCCATATAACTTTATAATCTGTGGGTCTACCGAGCGGCGTGCGACTACCGCCGCTATATTTATACGTGCGTGTGAGATACCGCAATACAAGATTATTCGCCTCTCACTCGCCAAAGCGGAGCCAGTTCATTGGTTGTAATATGCTGTCTTTCTGTCTATTGGTCGATAATATATCTTACTTCAGATATAAATTAAACCGAAAATAAACGGATCCATTCCAATCTCAACTCAATAATAATAGACCAAGCACTATTATTTCTCACCAACTATCCCTTTAGTGGTGACCCCGAACGAATACAATACCAAAATGACAACTAAAGAACCATCTGCATCCAATCAAAACACAACTCACGAAGTCGGAGGCATTGCTACCGCGAGTCGAATCCCAATCTTCTGGCGGAATAAAGTTCGGCTATGGTTTCTCAGCTTTGAAGCCGCCACCAGCGATCTCAAGAAGAGCCAAGCTCAGTTGGCCCAGCTAGTCGTTGCGCAACTGGACAAACACGACGTGGAAAACACCAGCGATTTACTCACCAACCCCTGCCCTCACAGTCAATACCAGAAAGTGAAAGAATGGCTTATCTCAGTCTACGAGGAAAGTGATCAACTGCAATTCCAGAAACTTCTAGAAATCGAACTTGGTGGCCAGCGGCCAGGCCAGTTAAATCTAGCCACGGGCAAGGTGTCGGAGTCAACTTTGCAACTTATGTGGATGAACCACATGCCGCCGAATATACGCTCGGTTCTCGCCATCACAGAGAACTTCACGCTCGACAAGCTCGCCCTCATAGCGGACAAGATGATGGAACACTCTCAGGAAGTTGCCGCCATGTTCTCTGCTTCAAATCGCCCGCAACTCGCAACTCGCACGCCCAACGCAGATACCCAATACCTTGTTGAAGAGATAAGGAGGCTATCATTGGAGGTCGCAGAGCTCAAACAACTCCGCGGACGCTCTCCACCGCGTTCGCGCCGTAACCTACCTCCGCGATGGCGCTACAACTACTCACCGCATCCACGCCGTGACACCCGTTATGGGTCGAGAGATCGGAATTCGTCAACTCGTTCTCGCACTGCTTCGCCGTCACCGTACTGTTACTATCACCGCAGATTCGGCGTTGAGGCTTATCGCTGCACAACACCGTGCACTTACAAAGAAGATCAGTTATCAAAAAACCAGTAACTACGCCGGCCGTGGCGGACTCCAGCGTAACTGAACTATCCCACCGCCTATTCATCACAGACAAGAAAACCAGACTGACGTTCCTGGTAGACACTGGAGCCAACATATCAGTCATACCAAAAATGAAAGGAACATATGCAAAACCACTGCCATTTCAACTATATGCCGCCAACAACACTATCATACCTACGTACGGCGAGAAGACACTGAATCTCGACTTAAACTTTCGACGGCTTTACAAGTGGAAGTTTATTGTCGCCGCTGTCAACAAACCAATCCTGGGAGCTGATTTCCTCAATCACCACAACCTTATAGTGGACCTAAAGAACCGCCGCCTGATTGACAATATCACGTGCATCTCCACCCGTGCATCAACAAGCACTTCGAACTTACCGAAAGTCAGAAGCATTGATGACAGGGAATCATTCCATGACATACTGGCTGATTTCCCTGGCACCACGCGTTTGTCTTCTATGAAGCTCAGTCCTAAGCACCACGTCGAACACTATATCGAGACAACGGGCCCACCCATATACGCACGCGCACGGCTCGTGCCTCCTCACTGATACTCAGCGGTGAAGAAGGAGTTTGAAAGCATGATAGAGCAAGGCCTATGCCAGCCCAGCAAGAGCCCATGGGCCAGCCCACTTCACATAGTGCCGAAGAAGAATGGGGATCTCCGAGTATGTGGCGACTACCGCAGACTCAACTCTGTGACCAAACCAGACCGCTATCCCATCCCCCGGCTGCGGGATTTCACACATCAGCTAAATGCTAAGAAGATTTTTTCTACGCTTGACCTAAACCGAGCCTATCAGCAAATTCAAGTCGCAGGAAGTGACGTCGAAAAAACGGCAATCATAACGCCGTTCGGGCTATACGAGTTTCCTAGAATGTGCCCTGGGTTGAGAAACGCTGGACAAACCTTTCAGAGGTTCATTCACGAAGTACTAAGAGGTCTCGAATTTGCGTTCCCGTTCGTCGACGATGTCCTCTTGGCCTCTGAAGATGAAGAACAAAACCGCGCGCACTTACGCACAGTACTAGAAAAAATCGAAGAATATAGAATAACGATAAATCCTTCGAAATGCGTGTTTGGGAAGCCCGAAGTCAGATTTCTCGGCTACACAGTGAACGAGCACGGAATTAAGCCGCCATTAGACAAGATCACTGCCATACTAGATTTTCCGAAACCATCTACAGTGGAAGAACTTCGACGCTTCCTCGGCATGATTAATTACTACAGAGAAAACATACCGAAAGCAGCCGAGATTCAAGCACCTCTAAACTTGTTTCTGCACGGCACGAGAAAGAAAGACAAGACCGCTATCGTATGGAATGACGAAGCGACCCGAGCCTATAATGAGTGCAAACAAAGCATTCAAGACGCGGCACTTCTCGCTCACCCGCATCACTTTGTCCCGCTCGCACTAATGTGTGACGCTTCTGACAGTTGCGCCGGGGCCGTACTCCAACAGTTGGTGAACTCGACGTGGCAGCCACTCGGCTACTTTTCCAAAAAATTCTCGGAGGCACAAACAAAATACAGCACCTATGATCGAGAGTTACTGGCGATCTTCATGGCGGTCAAACACTTCCGCAAGACTTTCGAAGGCCGGCAACTTATAGTCTTCACTGACCACAATCCACTCACATTTGCTTTCACCAAGACTCGCTGCGACAGTGAAACACCACGAAGAACTCGTCAAATACTCTTCAAAAGCGAGTTTACGACCGACATTCACCATATCAGCGGCAGTGATAACGTGGTCGCCGACGCCCTATCGCGAGTAGACGCCATCTCCACGCCGTCCAGCATTGACTACGAACAACTCGCCGATGCTCAACAGAAAGACACATCTTTACCTACGCTGCTTCAACAAATCAACTTACAATTAAAAAAAGTATCCCTGCCTACATCAAATAAGAAAATACTCTGCGAATGTTCAACGCCACACATACGCCCATACATGCCTCACGAGTTCCGTTACGCTGCCTACAACGCCGTGAACAATCTCAGCCATCCTGGAATAAGAGCCACGCGCAAACTAGTACAAGAGAGATACTTTTGGCCGGGAATGAACGCTGAAAATGGGCAAAGACCTGCATCGCATGCCAACGAGCCAAGATACAGCGGCACACGGCAAGCGCAATCTCGTTGTTCCCACCAACCACCGATCGATTCACACATACACATATCGACACCGTCGGGCCGCTCCCGCCCTCTCCGCAACGCCATCGCTACCTGGCTACTATGCTCGACCGCACCACCAGATGGCCTGAGGCAGTGCCCGTCGAAGATATCTCGGCTGACACCGTGGCCCGTGTTTTCTATGAGACTTGGATCTCTCGTCATGGTTGCCCTGAAAAAATAACCACAGATCAAGGACGACAGTTCGAGAGCCGACTGTTCATTGCTCTGACAAAACTCACAGGCACTGAGAAAATCCGTACAACGGCCTATCATCCACAGAGCAACGGCCTGGTCGAAAGATGGCATCGCTCGATGAAGACTGCTCTCACTGCGCACCTCCAGTCCACCCGGCACTGGGTCGACGAGCTTCCCACGATACCGCTGGGCCTACGAGCCGCTGTGCGCACCGACACCGGCGTGAGCGCGGCGCAGCTAACTTACGGTCGGAGCTTGCGGCTGCCCGGTGATTTTTTCGTCACATCGCCCGCTAACGACGCTATGGACCATAGCTACGTGGACAATCTGCGCCAGACCATCAATGCACTGAAGCCCATACCAGCGGAACCACACTCGAACTCGCGCGCAATCTTTGTGCATCCAGATTTGAGAAGCTGCGAGCAAGCATTCGTACGGGTCGACGCAGTAAAGAAACCCCTGCACCCGCCATACGACGGACCGTTCCCAGTTATTAAATGAAGCGACAAGGTTTTCGTCCTACAACTGCCAGGGCGACAGGTTTCTGTCTCTATCGATCGTTTGAAGCCTGCCTATACCATCGAAGACTCGGAGACAGCCACCACGGCATCTACAAGCATCCTGAGGACCAGCAACATCAAGCACACGAGATCTGGCCGAGCCGTCAAGCTGCCGGTACGCTTCACTTGAAGGGGAGCCCTGTAGCTGCCTGTCGCGCGCTGCGCGAGTGTGCAATGTGCGGGAGCAATGAATATAATATTATGTACGTCCGCTCGCAATGAAGATCGCACTCTTGCCGAGCGGCGTGCGACTGCCGCCGCTATATTTATACGTGCGAGTGAGACACCGCAATACAAGATTATTCGCAACTCACTCGCCAAAGCGGAGCCAGTTCATTGGTTGTAATATGCTGTCTTTCTGTCTATTGGTCGATAATGTATCTTACTTCAGATATAAATTAAACCGAAAATAAACGGATCCATTCCAATCTCAACTGCAAACCAAGCACTATTATTTCTCACTAACTATCCCTTCAGTAAGAACAAAATTAAATTGCACAAGAAAGTGGCAAAAAACATCACTTTTCATTCAAATAAATGTAGCCGTTACACGTTTAACATTTAAACAATCATTAAAAGTATTCATAAATAATTAATAAACAGCCCGTTCATGAGCCTATCAGGAGATATCACCTATTACGTCAGAATCATGCTGATAATTATGTGAAGCATAATTTAACACATAAAATTTATTTACAAGGAATTATGGTATATCATCATGCTGATATATGATAGTACTATATGATAATACTAGCTGGTGCCCGCGACTTGTTCTGCGCCGATTTACCGGGTTTGATAACCCGTAAATCGTACCCTATGTCCCAATTCAGATCTTCATCTATGTGAACGCATAGTTTCATGTAAAACCATTCAGCCTGTATTGATTGTGATGCATGATTTATTAACAAACATCCAAACATCTTTACAAACTTTCATACTAAGGGTCTGTTTCACAATCTGCAGATAAAGTTCCGGTTAAGCTATCCACAACCAGGGCTGACATTTGTTCTAAATTTGAAGCCATAAATGAACACAGGCAATATAGGAAAATTTATTTGAATTTAGAACAAACGGCGGCCCTGGTTGCGGATAGCTTATCTGGAACTTTATTTGAATATTGTGAAACAGGGGCTTATAATAATAATAATAACAACTTCTGCACAAAACACAAACACTTGACCTGGTCCCAAACAAGGATACCCTGTGCTATAGTAACCAGGCAAGGACATTACAAACATGCAATAACACCCAGACTGAAGCCATTTGTACAAATGTATGGCGGTCCCCAGAGGGAAACGAACCCACGACCTATAACAAGTTAGATAAACGCGTTAACGGCTAGACCAATGAGACAGTCTGTATAATATTACATAATATGTGTAGCATATAAATTAACAAGTGCTAACACGCCACATTTATTCCGAGTGGAGAAAATATATGCCGAGTTTCGTCTAACCCTTTTCGAAATTGACGAAATATGAAGCCGTTTTCTACCGCGTTGATTGAATTTGTCACCGGCATTGTAAAATGTCCACAAAATTGTACAATGGCCGTGAACAAAGCCTGTCGGACCCAATTTGTATCACCCGGGGTGTTCTCGTGAATTCACATATACATATGTAATGTAACGCCTATATCCCAGAAGGCAGAGACCATCGCGGCCGCGGCTACAAGCTATTCATATTTCGCAGCCCTGGATGAAAACCCCACTAAGTCGAAATAATATGTGAAAATTTAGTTAGCTACGTTTTCGACTTCCTGACCTTATACCGGACCGGAAAATATAACTCCCATAACGTCTCCTTCAAGTTGAATTTCAATTTATTGATCTGTTGCACTTCCTCTTAATCAGTTGCGCTCTTACCTTGACAATAACTATTATAAACCATATGGTGACTCAGCGAAAATAGTCTATTTGATAGTGTGAAAAAAAAAGTATTATCTATATATATTCGTCTAAATTACAAGTCTTTGAACCGCTTGCAGGCACTTCAACTTAAAAAAATGGGTCATTTGTCCAAAAAACCAAAACAAAATTTTATAATTCTATCGAAAACAGCCTCGATTGGCCGAATCTATAATGACGTCACAGCTCATTGAAGATGGCGTCTGATATCATGTCGTTCTTACGTTCATTGGTTTTGTTTACTGAATCTTGACGTCATGACGCCAGATTGCTCAAGATGGCGTTTAGGGGGCCTATTTTAAAAGTGAATTTTTATTTGGTTTTTTTAGAATAAATACATGAAATAATCTGGACACGCGACAGCGAGTCCAGCCAAGTTCGAGAAAAAGGAACTGGCGTAGCAGCAGCCGTGTGTAATATTACAGGAACCACTTCGAGCTACTTTTTACCCCTTCACAACTCTACAATTATTTAACCTACCTATATGAAATTTGGCATATTTATTAAAGTCCCTTAGCTTGCCTAGAATCAAATCTAATGAATAACAATTTACATGTCTAGTGATCTTGTAACTAAAATTTCATGATTTTCTACAGAGAACTTGGCAGCACCCATATAGATCTCAATTCTTTTGTCGGCGAAGTCAATAACGACGTCTGTTCTTAATATTGAACTTGGCTTTCATTCACATTTATGTTTTTGACAGGATTACAATTACTTCTTTCTGAGCACTTAATGAACACCAACAAAGAAACTGAGATGGTTTTCAGAAACCTGTCAAATTGCCTATTCTAAGAGTAAAATGGCCACCTATAGTGACATTTAAGAAGTAGTGCAAATCAAACTAAGCTAAATTAAACTAAATTTACATTTCTATTGTTTTATGTACAAAATGTTTATGTCATGTTTTGAGTATGGTGTCGTTAAATAAATGTTTTTATCTATATATCTATCTATCTACGAAACTTTCCTTCCACCTCCCAAACGACATTAACTAGATCAATCTAGTTAAGAAACCTAGGCAATCTGCTGACCCAACCAGATATAATAAATATCATTACTCAGTCAAGGGACCAAGAGGCCGGATTTAGCTAAATCTGAGTTGAGATTAGGTCTTAGCCCGTAAGTCTTGGGATTATCCGATTTGCTACCGTACTAAGTTTGCAAAAGGCTTGTAAGACTCTTTTTACATGCCAAATTACTTCTTCTGAGAATGGTAATAAGATGGAAATACTTTTGAAAGTTGGCCTTTTTGTACATAAAAATTACTTAGAAATAAAATTACAATCCACGGCGCAGTTAAAGCCAGGATTCGTCGACCTGTGCACTCGGTAACTATTATTATCAACCCATTATGTCCCCACCGAGGGGCACGGGTCTCTTCCCTGAAGAAGGTACAGGCCATACTCCACCATTGGGGCCAAGTCCGGATTGGTGGAGGCTTACAGTGGGGTCTTACTGTCAGAAGTTTTCAAGCCGCCCTAAGGCCTCTGACTTGGCTTAACGAATGCCATCTGACGGCAGCCGGCACCAACTGTATAACGTGCTTTGCGAATCACGGAACCGCTCGGGTGAATGCCACTAGCGGTAGGCATATACGGTCACCCATCCATGCACTGAACACGCCCTATGTAGCTTAACTTTGGTGATCGTTTAAGATCACTCAGGCAGCTGAGGCTACGAGCGATTCACTCTACTTAATGCAGTACCTATATTACCGTGGCTTAAGTTACGCGTTTTGTGACGCTAAAAGTCAGAATTTCAAAATTCGTTTCAAAAAAAGATCTGGGAATTCGTGACATTATCCAATAATCCGTGTTTTTGCGATACGCCTAGGATTTTTGCGAAAATCCAATTTATCAAATCGTCCTACGACATATATAACCGAATTGATACCGGCTAGACCTAGTCATACCCGAAAACAATCGGCTTATACTTTAGCTAGATTTAACTAAGAGTAAGCGGCTACACCTAGTTCTAACCGGCTAAAACTAGGTGTAGCCGCACTTCGGTTTTAGCCGTAACATATACACCAGGAATCGCACATGAGATTCGACAATAACAAATGTACAGTACTGTACAATTGGCGGCCTTACTACTAAAAGTAATGGAAGAAGAAGAAAACACATTACAGCAACAGTTACACAAAACATTAGTCATACTTACTATTTAATACATAGAGGCACTACGAAACAAAGTACTTAACAAAACATTTACAAACAGTGGTCACGGTGTGTCTCTGCTGCTGCAATAGGCAGCTGACTCAGCATACTGCCGAGGGTATTCCTAAGCACTGATTTAATTCAGACAACCATTGACGGAAATACTAGAAGGTACATTACGGGTCGTCGGTGCAACTAGACAATACTAAATAATATATGTTATATATCTAATCATCATGCTACCAGCTGGGCGAGTTATTTATTTCTTATTTGAAAGTCGGCCAGTATTTCACTACTGGCCGACTTTCAAATAAGTTTGATTAAGACAAATTCACAGTTTCACAAGGTGTTAAACAATGATTTGATTCCTAAATTCACGCTCCCGTGGACGGCAAAAGCTCTGCCAGAACAAATTAATGGGCATTATGCTCGCACGAGTTATTTTGACAATTATCATTCATTAAATTGTGCATCGGACTGTGTTTGGATCAAACCGGATGGCTGTGTGAAAGTTTGCCTGTGCAATTATTGCCACAGTGGTTACACTTCATATAGATAGATAGATAGATAGAGAACACTTTATTGTACATAAAAAAGGAAATTACACAGGTATTTCTTAATCTAAGAGTACAGACGGCGGCCTTATCACTAAAAGTGATCTCTTCCAGACAACCGTTGGATGGACTGGAGCAAAATATTGGATATTTAAGCATTACATATATATATTTTTACATATATTTAAGCTTACAAACTTTGTGGGGCACAGAGTACATGTTGTGGGGTCAACTATTACGTATAGTATAGAAAAGTAATGGCTCCAGCGTATAGGAGCCATTACTTTTCTAAAATAAATAAAACCTTTTAACTGTAATCCAATCAAATTAAAATGTACTGTTAGTACCAAAAACCAGCGCTAGGTACGCCTATGTCTTTGTCTTTGTGTGCTCTTTAATTTGTTTGTCTTGTAATGTCAGCCTGTGCTAACCACTACTACGTCCTGAAATAAAATCCAACTGAAACTATTTGATCCCGTTTTATTCGTCCTTATTATTACGACTTTTTTTTGTTATGACTTTAGATCGATAGTAAAACTGAAATAATACAAGCTAAATTTAAGAATGACAATAGCTCTGCTGGCTCTACTTTGATTGATTTATAATTCAGGCAACTAGCCACCTGTAATAAATGGTGTATTTTGTTAAAGATTCGTGCGGAGGGTCTGCGGTATTCTAGGATACATAATTGAGCAGTTGAAAATAATTTGAAAGTGACCTCCTCCTACAACAATAAAACGAGGAAACTCCGTGCGGACGCGTAGGACTAGCATTGCGTAGCTTTTATTTAACTTTAAGGCATTTTCTTTTCATATTTTGCGGGCGGTTTTTTGGTTTGTGGAACAGCAAATGTTTTGAGCAGTGAATTTGGCTGTTGACGCTTGTTTTTAAGTTGTAACCTAGTCCACATCATATAATAATATCGTGAAGATGTGTTCGGGCTTTGACTGTTTGCGCACTGTATCCCTCACTACACCAGTTGCGTTCGATTTGAGGTGTCTAAATTGGCAAAGTCACCCCTGACTGAACAATCGAAGCGTTTGTACGTAAATTCTGCAATACCCCAGGGTATTTGTATAAAAACTTTGGCATTTCGAGTAATTTCTACAAAACCGCCCCCCTCTAATTATTTCGCTTGATCATTTGTTCGTGGCAAGGTTTACCATGGCGAAGTTTCGGTTTTACTCAGGATGTATAGCTAAAGATTGACTTTGTAGCCTTCGGGTGACCGTGAAGTGAAAGTGAAAGTGAAAAGCATTTATTTCGATTGTAACACCATAACACAAATTATAAACAATATTTGTAGTAAACCAAAAACATAAAAATAAAGGTACCTCATACAATTATGCTGAACGAAATGTGCTACAACAGAAAAAGGCTGCAGCTCAGCAAAATGTTAGTCAGAGGCGACTAGCGCTGGTTTTCTGCTGCACCTAATTCGCTGAACTATGAACAAAATGTTATTATTTACTATATCTAAAATTTTATTAATATAATAATTGGATTAAAAACATTTTTATAGAAATAAGCATAAAATCGAATAAAGTAATGGCCCAAATGCCAGAAATAAAACTAAAGCAAATTTAATACATTTCGGCGTGTGTGTGTATGTGTATGTGTGTGTGTGTGTGTGTGTGTGTGTGTGTGTGTGTGAGGGTGCGTGCGTATGTGTATATGGGTGCGTGCGTGCGTGCGAGCGTGCGTGCTTGCGTGCGTGCATGTGCGGACATAAGACGGGTACATACAGGTAACACCTCAAGTAGCAAGGCAACTATAGTGAGGACTGTTTGTCCAACAGTAACATTTTATAATTGAACTTTAAGGTTGCCTTTGAAATGGGTTTTTGAAGCGGCGGCGGGAGATTATTCCAACATTTAGTTGCCTGATAGCGAAAACTACCCTCAAAAGCTCTTGTTTTGTGATAAGGCGTTGCTAAAATCGGTCTTTGTGCCCGGCGCGAATTAAAAGAGTTATGGAAGGTGTACCAGCTAAGTTTGTCGTAGAGGTATTTGGGTTTTTTAAATTTTACTACGCTATGGACAAGGCCAGCCAAGTGCAGCACACGTCTGGAGTCCATGTTCAACAACCTAGCTTTATTAAGGTACGGAGTGATGTGACTACGCGGGGCAATTTTGTAACAGTATCTAATACAGGCATTCTGTACCCGCTGTATCAGTTTTTTTGATCGTGCCAGTAGACGAGGACCTGTCACAACATCACAATAATCCAGCAGGGAGAGAACCAGGGACTCACATAGCATTAAACGTACTCTTTCACACAATAAATGGCGTATCCGGTACAGTACCCTGAGACGACTAAAACAGAACTTGACAGCGTTAAGAACATGGTTTTCGAAGCGGAGTTTACCATCCATTAGAACACCAAGATTCCTAGCCTCCTCTACTGGTTCGATATCAGCTCCAGCTATTGCTGGATAAAGTCCATGAGAAAGGCTTGACTGAACTTGCATTTTAGTTCCCAAGACCATAAATTTCGATTTACTGGGATTAAGAACGAGGGCATTCTGCAATGCCCAGTCGGCTATTCGATTCAAATCTGAGTTTAACCTAGATATAGAAGGCGCTACGTTTTTAGGGTCTGCAGTAATGTAAACCTGGACATCATCGGCATAGAGATGAAACTTACAGATCTGTTTCGCCATGTCAGAGGTGTACAAAATAAATAAAAGAGGGCCAAGAATTGACCATCGCTTCGTCGTAGTTTAACTATCTGGGATCTGTTACAGAGATAACTCCTAAACCACTCCACAGCAGATGCACCTATGCCGTAATAATTCAATTTAGAGAGAAGCAATTTTATGTTTATGCAGTCAAATGCGCGAGAGAAGTCCAAGAGTGTTAAGATCATACTCAAACCATCATCTGCAGCAGCCAATATATTGTCAGTCACATCAAGTAAGGCCGTGGCCGTACCGACACCTCTCCTGAAACCGGACTGAACTGCTGGCAAGATATTGTTTCCTTCAAGATACTCTGAGAGCTGCAGATGGACAATTTTCTCCAGCACCTTTGAGAGACAAGGCAGGATGCTTATGGGTTGTAGGTTTAAGTCCCGCTCTAGGCCTAGTTTATTCCAGTATAGGCTATTTGACAGTGTAAAAAAAAACAGTATTATTTATACGTATTCGTAAAAGTTATGTGTCTTAAAACCGCTTTCAGGCATTTTGACTAAAAAAACAATTATGATTAAAAAAAAACACAAAATAACATTTGATTTGTCTCTGCCGCCATTGTATCGAAAACGGCCTGGATTGGCCGATTCTGTGATGACGTCACATGACAGTAAAAATGGCGTCTGGCATTCATTCTTTTTTAAGTTCATTGGTTGGTTTACCGGTAAGTGACGTCATAATTCCTGTGACATACCATATTGCCTAAGATAGCGTTTTAGCGGCTTAGTTGAATAGTAAATTTTCGTTTGCCATATTTAGAAGAAGTACACGAAAGAATTTAAAATGACCACTTTCTGAGGACTCCGTGAACACCAACAATCAATATGAGAAGGCTTTCAGAAATTAGCCCGAAATCTTCGAGTCTCGAATCGAATTGTAATGCATTTTTCAGAAAATTATGTGTTTATTACAATCGGTTCGGTAGAGTAAGAGTTAGAACAAAAATTTGTTAAATAAAAATGTTTAAGGAAAACACGAAACCGACTACAAAGAAGAATTAGAAGAAAAAGAAGATGTATGTTCGGGAGCGATACTTTCGTCTTCATGGCAGAAAAATAATATAATAACTCAGACGCTCGGTTGTTAACAGAAAGAAAATATTGTAGGTACGCGTAATGAGAAAGAAAACAAGGGAAACAAATCTGTTTTCCTCCTTACTTCCTCGTTTTCCTCAGTACTGTATCATCAATTACACTAATAATCAAATTAAGGGTAGGTTTACCGGGACGAACATGAACCTTTTTTAGAAATTTTGTACTAGGCTTTTTGACAGTGAGAAAAAAAACGGTATTATTCATACGTGTTCGTAGCAAATTAATATGAGTATTAAAACCGCTTTAAGGCATTTCAAATAAAAAAAACAATTCTAATCTGCAGACATTGTATCGAAAACGGTCTGGATTGGCCGATTCTATGATGACAAAAAATGCCAGTAAAAATGGCGTCCGTCATTCATTCTTTCTTACGTTCATTGGTTGGTTTATAGGCAAGTGACGTCATAATTCCTGTATATTGCCCAATATAGCGTTTTGGCGGCTTATTTGAAAATAACATTTTTGTTTGCCTTTTTAGAAGAAATACACGAAATAATTAAAAATGACCACTTTTTGAGGACTCCATGAACACCAACCAAACATATGAGATGGTTTTCAGAAGCTGTCAAATAGCCTATTGAAGTAGTTAGAGCGTGAACGGAAACGTCGTATTGACTTATGGGAAACCTGCGTCAAACGTAGATTGGTTTGACATTGCTTTTATACTGTGAGATTCAGGTGCAGGTGACGACCTTTGTGGCGCAGTGGTTAACACATCTGCTGACCATGCGAGAGGTCCTGAGTTCGAATTCCGACTTGGGACAAAAAAACAGGTTTTGAATGTTTACATGTTTGGCATGTCGCTGTTTCTGGTTTCCACGACACAGGGTATCCTAGTATGGAGCGAGAAGCAATGTATGTGGCTGTACGTAAATGTTTATGTTTTACAGGTATCGAAAAATGCGAAAAATTCAAATGAATATGTAATTGATAAAAAAACTTATTATATTTTTTTCCATTGTATAGACTTACAATATACACTCTGTATGTATTTTTTTTACGTAATTATTGTAACATCGATAAACTCACCATACACTCTAAGGAATTAGATGCACCATGTGATGTGATAGTTTTGTAACGAGGCGATCGCCTCGTTGCTTTTTAATTCATTTCGGCCTTTTATCAATTCCAAATTTAACTATTTTATGACATTCGCCGCAGTGTTCGGACGTATTTGGCACAGACATTCCTCAGCCTCCGAACAAAGTGGACGTGAACGTCTTTCCATTTTACTACGCCCGACCTAATTTATTATTACTGTTATTACGATTGCTCTATTCTCCGTAACCTCTACTTATTTATCTACAAAATCACAAATATTTAAAAGGCACATTATAATGTGCCTTTCTTTTACATTATAAATAAAACATAATTTCACCGTGCCCCTGGATACCCTCTTTCATTTTACAGATCGCACCTCTACTTACCTATCGTGCCACAGTTTTAGCCAGATTCGTTGATACGAATGTCCTCGGTGAGGACATAATGGGTTGATGATGATTCATCAACCCATTATGTCCTCACCGAGGGGCACAGGTCTCTTCCCTGAGAAGGTATAGGCCATACTCCACCACGGGGGCCAAGTCCGCATTGGTGGAGGCTTGTAAGACTAGTGGCTGGTCTTACTGTCAGAAGTTTTCAAGCCGCCCTAAGGCCTCTGACTTTTTTTTTTTTTTTTTTTTTTTTTCACGCTGGGAAAAATGCGTTACGCATCTCCTCCCGTCGGGGACGGAAGGAGTATGTGGGACTCCCCGGGAAAGTGGTTCCCGGTATACTCACTAAACAACCCAGCGGCACTCCCTCTTCGCCTTGGTGACGGGGTTCTGGGAATCTGGCACTTCTTCCAGTCCCCCGCCGGTGATTGCCCGCCTAGACACGGCGGGCCCCTCGCGCCCCTCCCTTCACGGGGAGGGGCCCGGGGACGACCGGGAGTGCTCGGTCGTCCCCATACGGCGCGGTGATGAGCAGTGCAATGCGGACGAGGGCGCCCCCGCACCTGTCGCCCGCTGCTCATCACCATGGGGCGAGAGGGGGCGGTTGGGTTGGGCGGCGGAGAGGATCGTTCTCCCGCGCGCGCTCCGCCTCCTCCTTCTGTGCCATCACGTCCTCACAGAAGGAGGCGACCGCCGTCCACGCCTCCTCGCTCCCCAGCATGGCATTTACCACGCCGGGAAGCGAGAGGTCCGGCCCAACCACGGCGACAAGACTGCGGCGCCGCTCGGACAGCGACGGGCACACCTCAAGGGTGTGCTGCGCCGTGTCGTCAGCCGCGCCGCAGCCGTGGCACCCCGGGTTCTCCTCTCTCCCGATCCGGTGCAGGTACGATCCGAAGCATCCGTGCCCGGACAGCACCTGCACCAGTCTGAAAGAGAGGAAACCGTGCGAGCGCTCGAGCCAGTCTTGCAGGACCGGCCCGAGCGCGTCCAGGGTTCGGCGGCCGAAGGCTGCGGTGGCGAGGTCCACCGTCCAGTGATGGACTATTGCCTCCCTCGCCTCCCACCGAACGGCCGCCCGTACCTCAGGGGTGGGGCGCTCTCCGAGCGCCTTTCGCCCCGCCGTCCATTCGTACACTCTGGCGAGCACCCACGCCTCTAGCTCCCAAGGCGGGGTGCCCGCCAGAGCGCACGCGGCCGCGAACCCAACCATCCGGTAGGTTCGCGCCACCCTCTGGGCGATGGCCCTTTGAGGCGTCCGAAGGGCGGTGGCATTCTCTCTCCTTTGGAGGGAGTCCGCCCAGATGGGCGCCCCGTACAGGGCCATGCTCTTCAGTATGCCGGCGTACAGCCGCCGGCATCGCCCGCTCGGCCCTCCCAGATTCGGCATGAGCCATGAGAGGGCCCTCGCCGCCTTCAGCAGGCGCGACGACAGTCCGCTGAAGTGCGGACCGAAGCGCCACCTGCTGTCCAGCGTCAGGCCCAGATACTTCATCTGGGCCTTCACCTCAATCCTGACGCCCTCAACAAAGATATGGGCGTCAGGCGGGGGGCGCTGCCTAGGACCGTGAAAGAACACGGCCTCGGTCTTGTGCAGCGCCACCCTCAGCCCTAGGCGGCGGATCCTCCCGGCGGTTAAGGATCCGCCCGCCGAGGCCAGACTGGCCGCCTCCCTGAAGCTTCCTCCCCGGGCGGTGAGGAGAGTGTCATCTGCGTAGCAGGGCTGCGTAGCCTCGGAGGAGGGCTCCCCGCAACAGCCAGTCGAACCCGATGTTCCAGAGAAGGGGTCCTAAGACCGACCCCTGCGGAACACCGGATTC
This sequence comes from Yponomeuta plumbellus, assembly GCA_947310845.1. Classification (NCBI taxonomy): domain Eukaryota; kingdom Metazoa; phylum Arthropoda; class Insecta; order Lepidoptera; family Yponomeutidae; genus Yponomeuta; species Yponomeuta plumbellus. The sequence goes on along the minus strand of OX371202.1, from coordinate 19,862,664 downwards.
GACGCCGTATCGCCGGAGCCAGCCAGTCTTGTCTACGAGGAGGACCACTCGGTCCTCCAGGTAGTCCGCCAGAAGGCCCCGCAAATACCGAGGCACGGTATACCGAGTATACCAAATACCGAGCACGTGGGGAACGGAGTTGAAAGCGTTGGCTATGTCGAAGGACACAGCCAACACTCCGTCCCCAGCGTCCACGGCCTCCTTCACCTGACCCTTTAGCAGGGCCAGGGCGTCCACTGTCGAACGCCCAGTCCGGAAACCAAACTGAGCGTCCGACAGGTCCGGTCCGACCGCCCGCAGGTGGTCGTTAAGGCGGGCGGCGATGATCCCCTCGAACATCTTACCGACCTCATCGAGCAGAACGATGGGCCGGTATGCCGAGGGGGAATCGGACGGGCGCCCTTCCTTACGGAGGAGGCACAACTGCCCCTCCTTCCATGGTTTCGGGAATCTCCCCGACGCAAGACACGCGTCGAAGAGATCCCGAAATCTGCCCACCATCCGGGTGGCGGCTATTGCCACCACCCTCGCGGGGACGCCATCTGGCCCGGGGGCCGTCTTCTTTGCGCGGAGGCGAAGCGCCACCGCGCGAAACTCGGCCTCCGTGAGAGGAGGCACCACCTCCTCCTCCTCCTCCTCCTCCTGAGCGGCGGCCCGAGGAGGATCCATCGCTGGTGGGGTGAAGTTGGCCCTGTTTGGAAACAGGGACCGGACCACCCCGTCCAGCAATGCCGGCTCGAGGGTCTCCGACAACGGGGGGCCAAAGGGGCGCAGTTTGTTCCGCGCCGCCTTATATGGCCTCCCGAAAGGGTCGTTGTCGAGACCCTCCAGCAGCTCGTCTCGCGACGAGTCCTGCGCGGCGAATATCGCAGACCTGAGGGCCACCTTCGCCTCCACGTACAGCTCGTAGAGGCGGTCCTCGTTGGCCTGGTCGCGTATTCGCCGCCGCCGGCTTCTGGTGTACTCCCGTCGGGCCGCCACACAGTCAGCCCGGAGGCCCGCCAACTCCTCCGACCACCAATAGACGGCGCGCCGGGGGGGCCGTCGACGAGACCTAGGCATGCTTGAGTTGCACACCTCGGTCAACGACCCCCTCAGCTGGGCCGCAGCGGCGTCCACGTCCAGGACATTTAAGGCCGGCGAAAGCCAGTCCTGGACGAAGGCCGCCTCCTTGGCCGCCTCCCTGTCCAGGTGGACGAGAGCCCACCGAGGGAATGGGGATTGGCCCGGTGGGGCCACTCCCTGGGGGCTCTGGGTGGAGATCTCGAACCGCACGTAGCGGTGGTCTGAGAAAGTCTCCACCATGTCCACCCGCCAGTTGTCCACACGGGCAGCCAGTGCGGGCGAGGCAAAGGTGAGGTCCACGATTGACCCACCCTGCCGTCGCACGCACGTGTGGACACTCCCTCTGTTTAGGAGGGAGAGACCGGAGGAGGCAGCCCACAGCTCCAGCTCCCGCCCGCGCGCGTCTGTGGCCGGGTTGCCCCACGCCACCGACTTGGCGTTCAGGTCTCTCAGAACGCAGACCTGACGCGACCCAGCCCTGCCGACGAAAGAGGCGAGGACTCCGAGGAAATCCTCGAAGTCCGACAGTGAGCGGTTTGGGGAGAAATATACGCCCACAAAGGCTATCTCTCCCCACGCGGCGGCCACGTATCCCGGTCCCCTCTCTAAGAGCGAGAGGGGAGGGGAGTCCGTGGAAGACCGCGCCACAAGCGCCACCAAGCCGTCCCTATCTCCTAGCCAGCGGCCAGGGACGGAGTACGGCTCGGCGACAACCGCCACGTCCACCAACCACTCGGCCATGACCTGCACCAGCAGGTCCTGGGCCACTCGGCAGTGGTTGATGTTCGCCTGTAAAATGCGATGGACCTCCCCCATTACTGGTCCATCGCATTTCCCTCGTCGGCCGGCGGTGTCGGACCCTCGGCGGGCTCGACAGCGGCGGCGGCGGCAGCAGGCCGGACTGGCACCTGCTTTCGGCCCTTCTTTGGTGGAGGATTGCACTTCCTCCCCGCCATCACGTGGTCGGCCGGGCGGCCGCTGGCGGAGCAGACAGCGCAGCGCGGCGAGGCCACGCTGCAGGCCTTCGCCTTGTGCCCCACCTCCCCGCAGCGGTAGCAGAGCTCTGACCTGTCTACACTGGATGGGCACAGAGCTCTAGTGTGTCCAAGTCCGAGGCACTTGAAGCAGCGGAAAGGCACGTCTTCAAGTGCCCGGACCACCGCCGCTCCGAACCCTACGGGGAGCCGCCCCTTGGCCAGGACAGCCTTCGCCGCCGCGACTGGGCACTCCACACGTATAGCGCCCAGTCCACCGCGGCCGGGTCTGATGACCCGGCCCAGCACCGCCGCCACCTCGCAGCCTCCTGCAGCTGCGACCGCCGCCACGACCTCCTCTTTGGTGACCGAGTCATCGAGGCCGGTCACCTCCAAGGACGCCGTCTTCGCCGGGCTGACCACCTTGGCCACGTCCGCTATGACCTCTTGCAACTTTGTTGCAAAGAGGCCAGCGTTTTCGTCACGGTTGGCCCCCGGGAACTCGAACAGTCGAGCCCCGGTTTGGGTCAGGCGGCACGTCACCGGCCCAATTCCCAGCGCAGCTGGGTCGACGTTGGTACGAGCCCGTTTCAAAACGGACTCGTATGTCTCGCCCTTCTCCGCGGCCTCCGCAGTGAGCGTCACTACGACGGCCGCGGTTTTGGGAGGAACGAGTTTCCTCCCTGCTGGCTTGGGGGCCGGTTTCTTGCCCCTGCCTTTCCCTTGTCCCTTGCCCGTCGATTTCGACGGGCCGGGAGGGGTTTTGGCAGAGGGGGTGACGGCCGACACCGCCTTTTTGGCGCCTCTCTTCTTCCTCCTGACCACCTCAGCCCACGACTCGTTGGACGGGGTGGTGGAGGGAAGGAGGGCGTCATCCCTCAGGGAGCTTGGGGCCGCTGATGCAGCCGCCGGTTCAGCCTCTCGTTCTGCCACTGGTGCCGGAGGGGTCGCCGACGACTTTTTCCCCTTGCCCTTGCCCTTTGAGGGCCTCGGGGTCGCGGGAGGAGCCATCGAAGCTTGGGCTGGGGCCGGGACAGGCGCAGACTTGTCCGCTGCAAGTGGCGGCCGGACACGCCTCTCAGGCAGGAGCCTGTCCTCGATGCCCGCTATGCAGGCCCTGGTAAAAGCCCTCTGCTCCATCACCACCTTTCGGATGATGTCTTCGAGATTGGAGGAGGAGAGGTCCACCGCCGGTGCTGCCGGTGAGGCCCGAACGGGCTGCGCCGTGGCTTCAGCGAGCTTCTTGTGAAGCTCGCTGACCTCCTTCTGCAGGCGGTCGACCCTTGCCTGCAGTTGCCCGACCTCGTCAGTAGACGTGCGCTGCGCCAGTTCGCATACTATGTCGCGCATGCTGGCGGCGCGACATTTGAGGGCCTTTTGAAATGTCCCCTTCAGGTTGGAGGACTTTGAGGCGACCCTTACGATCTCCTCTTGGTCCTCTTGGGCCATCTTTGCCAGCTCCGCCAAGGAGTAGTCAGCGTACAAGACGACTGATGCGCCGTAGCCTGCCTTGGCCCTTCGGGCGCGCACCTGCTTCTCCTTGGCGGCGACCTGCTCTTCGAGCTCCATCTCGAGCTGTGCCCTGTTTGCCGCCTCGAGATGGCGCTGGGCCTCCTTCAGACCCACCTCGTGGCCTGTGCTAACCGCGGCGGGGGTGGACGACTTTTTAGTCTTCCCTTTCTTTCTGGGCCCACTTTTGGCCGAGTCGGAGGAGCCCTCCGAACTCTGCCTCAAGAAGGCCCGCTTGTTGGCCCGTCGGCCCGACGGCTCCGCCGCAGAGGCGTTACCGTCGGTGTCCGACAGGTCCACGTCCACCAAGCTGGCCGCAGATGCTGCGCGGCTAGCCTCTGACACCTCGGCCTCTGACTTGGCTTAACGACTGCCATCTATCGACAACAGCCGGCACCAACTGCTTAACGTACCTTGCGAAGCACGGAATCGCTCGGAAAAATGCCAGTAGCGTTAGTCTTACAACCCATCCATGGACTGAACGCGCCGTATGTTGCTTAACCTTAGTGATCGTTTAAGATCACTCAGGCAGCCCAGGCTACGAGCGATTCGTATGGAGTATTCTTTCACCACATGACATAAAAATTAGTTCATTTGTTCATAATATTCAATACAAGTCAAGAAAAAATAACATTATTAAAACACATTTGATTTTTAATTTGAGTTTTTAAGGGTTCCTCGTCTACTGCGGGACCCTAAACACCAGCGTCACTCAACCCAGTGGAGACATTTTTTGAGACATTTCAGATTTTCAACTTCGAATTACGCCAAGTCACATTCAAACTCTGTCTCAATCGTTGATCTACTATGGACAAATATTCCGCGCAGCCAATATAATATTTATACGTCATCAAGCGAATATACCAAACTTTGCTCTTCCTATAAAGCCTCCATTACCATGCTAATGGGAAAGGGATTACAGCGTTATGTATGTATGTGAGTATTGTTCGAGCGTCGAGATGGATGTATGCACTAATGATTCGAGCAATTAGGAGATACTTACATTGGCAATTAATTACTTAAGCGCGATGTCATGTAATATTAGTTGGCTGTATTGACAGGCCTGTCGCACTCCGCATGTAGATATCGAACGCTTAAGTACATGCGGCGGCCACTCCAAAGTGGCGGATAAGTAGGGACTCACGCACGAGCGAGATGTGACGCGCGCGGGAGTTACGCGGTAGAAAGAGAGGCAACATGTAGTAGTTGAATATAACTGTAGATTTTTTAGCGCCGTGCGATCTGAATTGCACCTAATTGTATCGCTGCTAGAGTCCCTTTTTCTTTAATTTATTTTGCCAAGTGAATCTTCTGTACGGTCTGTACTATTATGTATTCTGTGGTATTGATTATATTCTTATGTAAGTTAGCACCTACAAATGAATAAATACAATTTTTTGTTCATATTTAATGTTGTTAAATACTTTTTATATTTAACAAAAAATAATTGAGCATGCGTTAATTCCGCGGATTGCTCGTAGCCCCGGCTGCTTGAGTGACCTTAACCGATCACGTAGGTTAAGCAACATAGGGCGCGTTCAGTGCATGAATGGGTGATCGTTCTATAACTGACGCTAGTGGCTTTATTTCTAGCGGTTCCATGATTCGTAAGGCATGTTAAGCAGTTGGTGCCGGGTGTCGTTGATAGATGGCAGTCGTTAAGCCAAGTCAGAGATCTTAGGGCGGCTTGAAAACTTCTGACAGTAAGGCCAGCCACTAGCCTTACAAGCCTCCACAAATCCGGACTTGGGTGGAGTATGGCCTGTACCTTCCTCAGGGAAGAGAGAGGTGCCCATCACTGGGGACATAATGGATTGATGATGAAATGTTAAATATATTTTATATTAATATATAGGCTCATTGTATTTTATTCTATATATTTTATTATAAGTATGTGTAAGTATAAAATAATATTCATTGTGTAAGTTTTATTTAATACACCTAAATGAATGAATTAAAATGTATTTAATTACTTTAATTAATTTAATTACTTTTCTTACACGCCCACCAATTATTTCCTATACCTCCTGAGTTTGACTGGTAGAAAATGCTTATTACATTAAGTCTGCCGCATTGTACTATTTTTTTTTTGTTAGTGCAATAGACTTAGCTATCAATAAATTAACTAATTCATTGATTTTTTTTCCGGTCTGACTTTATAACATGCAATAAATAATGTAAGACCTAAGCCTAGGCGCACACTAGCGACACGTGAAAGGCGACAGCTCGGCGACTAGACGCGACGACAGGCTACGGCTGTCAATTTTCATACATTTTGTTCGAATCTCCGCACACTTGGCGTCAGAGTCCCGGAGTAGCGACGACAAGACGCCAGAAGCAAATGACAACGTCGCGTCTGACGGGGCGACTTGACGCGGCGACAAGTCGTCCTGTTTGCGACGGCTCTAAATACCTCTCCGCGCAAAATGCATGTCGCACCACGCGATGCTAACAGTAATATTACGTCTATACGCCGAACTTACCGAAACCCGCAGTACAAAAGCCTAGATATAGTTCTGTGGGTAGTTAGGTACTCAATCTTCAAACTGCTTCGTTCTATAAAGTCAAGTGCGCGGAACAGTACTCTCGCATCGTACACTTTTTAAAGCATTCTATTTTGCAGACTGGAGCGAGAATATGCCCTACCGGACCTACATGGTCATAGTAAGATTAGTAAGTAAGTATAATACGAGTATGGTATCTGCGTTACATCTCTGGGATTGAGGCCCGGAGGCCAATGTAGTATTATTGCAAGTCTTTTTTTTGCCCTTTTTTAAAATTTTGCCGTTCCCAATTAGTATGAGTTCTTTTAAAACTCAAAATGTAAACAACAAACTTTTCTCTTCGTTGCCCTTGTGGTTACACCCTAATAGACATAATTTGATTGCCTTGTTGTTCCAGCGCTATTAATGATTTACGCTATTAATGTCTGATTACCATGCTGGAGGTTGTGGATTCGATTCCCACAGGGTGCCGCAGTACATTTGTAATTTTGTATGTACTATTCTTGCTTGGTTACCAAAGCAAAGATTGAAATTCAAAGTTGTTTTATTCAAATAAAAAAACATAATTGTTTTATTGAGCAGTACAATACAATAACTTAGTTTTAAACCAGGGCCTCAATTTTGTCAGTGCAATGTAGTTAATTTACCGTTACGTGAGCGGGTCACGTGACTTTTATTATTTTTATTATGATGATGAAACACTTTTACTAGTTCAGTTTCCACTACCCATCGGAATCACCCAATACCCATCGGAATCATCTCAATACCTTGAAAGAAGGCACATTCCTCCGAGGTGTTAAAATATTCCATAGGATACGAGTATCAATATCCTTAACAAGGTATTGACAAGGTGAGTATGGTCTTTGTAAGGCAATTCGAAAGTTTCAAGTATTATGTAATTTTTACGTAATACTTGAAACCTATATCTAAAAATTTAAATGTGCTTTTTCAAAAGAATATAGTAACTGTAACTATATGACAGTTACAAGTAAAAGTGTCCATTTCAAAATCTACATTATATTAGAGAAAAAAACTTCAAGCTTATTTATTTCATATTTGGAATCAGAATCAGAATCAGAAATTTATTTCAACGTAAAGAATTTACATTCTGCTTGTTGAATGTCAGTGTACAAACAGTTATGTATAATGTTAGCCGCTGCCTTGGGGCCGTCTGTAGTGGAGAAAAAGGCAGCGAAAAAAAAACCTCCACACTGACCATCTTTTCTCAAATCAACTTAAAGCTAATACAAATAAAACTTACAAAACAATATCTTGGATGTGTTGAACACTAGACACATTTATCCTCTGATTAAATTTAATATTAAACTACTATTTAATGCCATACGTCCTTGTCTTCTAAATAATCGTTGATTTTATAATAAGCTTTTTTGCAAAGAGTGTGCTTAACACAATTCTTAAATCGCGTTGGAGGTAACTCTAATATATCTTGGGGTATCTTGTTGTAGAACCTTATACAGTGCCCCATAAAGGAAGTATTAACTTTTGCAAGTCTAAATCGTGTAAATGACAATTTATGTTTATTCCTAGTATTAACGTTATGATGGCTACCAAGTGTTTCGAAGGCTTTAATATTTTTCCTAACGTACATAATATTTTCATAAATGTATTGGCTTGCAACTGTTAGGATGTTGATTTCTTTGAAAAAATTTCTTAGTGTGTCCCTACTACCTAGCTTGTAAATAAATCGGATCGCTCTCTTCTGCAATATGAAGATAGTCTCAATGTCTGTGCCCGGCCCCATAGTAGTATACCATAGGACATAATACTATGGAAGTAACTAAAATAAACAAGCCTAGCAGTTGCAACGTCAGTAAGTTCTCGAATTCTTTTCACGGCATATGCTGCGGAGCTAAGTCTATGTGCTAATTTTACAATATGTGGGCCCCATTGTAGTTTGGCATCGATTGTGATGCCCAGAAATACAGTATCTTCAACAAATTCTAGTTTTTCATTTCCAATCACAATGTTATTTTCAACTAATTTTACATTAGGTAGGGTAAACTTCATACATTTTGTCTTTTTTGAATTTAACAACAGATTATTTGCTGTAAACCAATCTAGAACGTGCGAGAGAGCATTATTTGCTTCGTCAAGATTATTTTCCTGTCTCCTTATTTTAAAAATAAGTGACCTGTCATCAGCATATAGCACTATCTCACACATTTTTTGTACCATAAACGGTAAATCATTTACATAGACCAGGAAAAGGAACGGCCCTAAGATAGATCTCTGGGGGACTCCCATTTTTACAAGTGAACCTGACGATTTAATACGGTTTATGTCTGCTTTTTGAACCCTTCCTTCTAAATATGATTTTTGAAGATCTAAACTTAATTTTTTTATTCCATAGTGTTTTAATTTTGAGAGCAGTGTTTTGTGGTCTACACAATCAAATGCCTTTGACAAATCACAAAATACTCCTATAGCATCATTATGATCCTCCCACGCACTGAAAATATGTTTAACTAACATGACTCCAGCGTCTGTTGTATTCCGCCCTTTAGTGAAACCGAACTGCTGACTATGGAGGAGTTGGTAATTATTGAAATGAATAAGCAATTGATCTAAGATAATTCTTTCAAATATTTTACTTAATACTGGTAGGACTGAAACGGGTCTAAAATTTGTTGGGTCTTGTTTATCACCGCTTTTAAATAAGGGCACTAACCTACTATATTTCATGAGGTCTGGAAATACTCCTTCATCTACGCATTTATTGAAAATCTGTGCTAACGGCAAAGCTAGGATATTTATCACTGAATTAACTATTTTTACTGACAAACCCCATAAGTCCTCGGTTTTTTTAAGATTCAATAATTTAAAATTCTTAACAATGTCATGGGGCTCAATGTAATAAATGTAAAATCGTGTTCGCACGCGGGGACATGGTCCCTTAATAATGTCGCCGCACGATCTGGTGACGAGTCTAATGGAGCTGTAGTTACGATTGGGACATTAGTGAAGAACTGTTCGAAAGCTGCAGCGATACCTTCATTTGTTGTTATTATTTTGTCATCGATCTTAAGTGAAATATCCCGGTCTCCTAATTTTGCTTTACCCGTTTCTCTATTTATTATGGTCCAAATTGTTTTTATTTTATTCGGTGATTGTTGGATTTTACCTTTTATATGATCGCATTTAGCTTTATGGCAGACGGCCTTAAATAATTTTGAATATTTTTTTACGTACTGTATGAAGTTGGCATCTAATTCATAAAGTGTGTCTCTGCTCTTTCGAATACCTAACGTTGCCCATTCACTAAATCCTACTCTATTGTCTGATTTAAACGAAACTAATTTTTTACTTGTTACGGGCCGGCAGAGGATAACCGGTTCGGCGTTTTTTGTATTTATTTCAAACAACTTGACCGCTGTGGTCTGACTTTAGACAATTTACTGTGGAATAATCTGAAAAATCGCAATCGCAGTAAACATTATCATGGCTCTTAATTAACATAGTTTATACATTATTCTTAAGCCGGGAACCGGTTTAAATTTCTTATTCGTTTGTAAATGAATACAGTAACAAGTTAACGAATATGAGATAAGAAGATAAGAATATTCTTTATCGTACCTGGAAAAACACAGTGATAAAACATTTATACAAAGATACAATTGGCGGCCTACGCAGAATTCTTGAATACCATACGAGGGCAGCTTATGTATGCGGAATAGAAAAAATAAACAAATGTATATGGCTAAATATGCTTTTATTGTTTTTCAAAGTATTCTCCGCTATGATCGATGCACTTTTGCATTCCAACCAATTTGTGAAACACTTAAGGAGTGACATGACCTATTAGCAGGAAAACCAGTGTGACCAAACTCACACATAAGCCAAAACCCACACTATGAATGCCAAGCTGCCATTGGCAAATAAAGGCAATGCCGAAAAGGTCTACATCATAAAAGTTCCACGTAACATATGAACCTTTTGGTGATATAAACAACGATCAAAATCAAATGATAATGATGAAATTAAGTTTGACATTAGATCTTTGTTTCGTAGTACCGCTACTCTACACTAGATGGAACTCCCGCCGCGTCTGACCGTCGAGAAGTTTTATGTGATAGACCATAAAGTCGAAAATTAAAAAACAAGTATCTGCAATGGTCCTTCTCAGCTATAGGGATGGGACATATTGCGAGTTTTAGTAAGAACCTATCGACAAATTATAGAATTGTTTCGTAAAGCGACAGTTGATAATTAATTCAATTACAATTCGATGTAAATTACGCAGCCGGTTAGTATACTAACCTACCTTCTGGATGATCGGCTACGCAACGTATATGGAATTCTCATTATGAAACTAACCATAGTCGCTTTTGAAACGAGGCCCAGCAAACTTATCGTACGTATAGTTTGTTTAATTTTTTATTTATTTATTTAAAATGTCGTTATCCATCAACGGTCAGACATTGCGTTTAAAATTATTGGAATCCCAGATTCCGCATACATAAGTAGCAGCCTATGTAGTAGGTCTGTAAGACTGTTGAATTCCGACGTTTTGTAGGTAGTGAACCACCTGTTCGACTCAATGCCCGCTCTCAAAGTCTGTCCCCGTATAAAGCAGTGCCTGGATGTCAATGCGACGTCTTTGTGCTAAACTGCTTAGCGCGTTTGCGAAACTTATCTACATATCGAGTATTGATTAGACTTCACGGCCCGAGAGCTTTGGATTGAGCTCAGTACAATCAATAAGGAACTTCGATACAGACTAGTGTAAATATGAACATTTACATACAGACACATACATTGCTTCAGGCAATGTAGTTTATCATATTTAGAGTGCCTTTACCATGCAGTTACAGATTTAACCGTAGTTGTCATACTTTATTGTATACACCAAAGAAGTGTTACAAAAACATAACATAACATAAACATTTACATACAGGCACATACATTGCTTCTGGCCCCACACTAGGATACCCTGTGTCGTAGGAACCAGAAACAGCGACGTCACAAACATGTAAACATCCAAGACCTGGGTTTCTTTTTTTTTTCCCCAGCCGGGGATCGAACTCAGGACCTCTCGCATGGTAAGCAGATGCGGTAACTGCTACGCCACAGAGGTCGTCAAATGATTAAAAGAAATAGTTTTTCCGAATCATTTTATAATTTTTGTTTTAATCGAGCATCTCAAATAATTTATTGTTGATAGTGTCAAATACCGTACGTATAAATCACTCAATACGCGCTTAATTTTCACCTAACACGTCTAAACAAAGTTTTGAATTTAGAATTGTGAATTGAATTTTAGTTACGAATTGTGAACTCAGTCCAGATATTATTGCAATAACATTCGTCCGTAACTCAAAGTTCATAGCGATTCCCAACAATTCTTCAAGTAACAACAAGACACTCCTAAAACCTGACGCCTTTCAGACCAACAAAGTCCGGGACAAACCCGCCTGAAAACCACTCAAACTTAACTTTTTTTCCTCTACAAACGCTACAAACGTCAGTAGGAACAGAAGAGAGCGTACAAATTGTATTGGACGCCGTTGCTGGATCCTTTGTCACACAGACGACGTGAAAAGACGCCGCGACGTCTTTGATAGCTTGCTTTGGGCTGCAGCCGCGACAGAGCTGTAATAAACAGAAGTACCTGGGTGAGCGAGCTTTGCTCGGTACTTTTTTTGTAATATAAAATATGTAATATAAAATTAAAATAATCCTTTTTCAACAAAAAAAGAACTTTGAAAAAAAGCATCATGACTCGAACCAGGTCTCTTGAGATCGGCCCGAAACGGGTCGCCCGTTTTCCCGTCAGAACTATCCCAACCTTGCAGGTGGACGCGAAATTTACCTCTGTATGTTATTATAGCAAATTTCAATTGCATTAAAACACGAATAAAACAACGTTTTCTAAAAATGTAACCTAGTTAGATCAATTAAACGCCCCCGAAATCATCTGCCTACAAAATTTCGTGAAAATCGTTGGAGCCGTTTCCGAGATTCTGATTATATATAAATATATATACAAGAATTGCTCGTTTAAAGAGATAGATAGATAGATACTCTTCTTCGGTCTAACCGGTACTACATGCCAGAAGCCGTGGGTTCGATCCCCACTGGAGGCCACCATACCTTTATACAAATGGCCTCAGTCTGGGTATAGTGTTGTGTGAAAGTTATTCATTTACATGAATTTTATTTTTATTTCTTTACATGTTTGTGACGTCTCTGTTTCTGGTTCCTACGACACAGGGTATCCTAGTGTGGGGCCAGAACCAATGTATGTGCCTTTATGTAAATCTTATGTTATGTTATTTATTTGAATATACATACATACATAATCTCACGCCTGTATCCCACAGGCGGTGGAGACGAGGCGATCACTTTCGCTTCATCGAGATTCATTAGTCGTTGCATTGCATGCACACCGGTTTCGGGTACTTTTTATCCTGCTCTTTGCTAATACATCCCCTATTTGGTCGAAGTATGTTCGCCTGAGGCGTCCCCTGCCGGCCTTATTTCAATATAGGGTGTAATATAAGTGCAAGATGTACAAGTGCAAATGCAAGATACAATGTACTCAAAACCGGCGACCGTACGAGTACATGCAATGACTAATGAATCTCGATGAAGCGAGACTGATGCGTCAGGATCGTCCCAAGTGGCAGTCCCTCGTCTCCACCGCCTCTGGGATGTTTCTACACCAATGCCTAAGCTAATCGTCCTTTTATGCAATTTTAAAAACGTTCAAGTATTTATTAAGAACACAAAGCAGAACAGACACATTTTTGCAATTTCACATACACTATAGATCAGATCTAGGCTATGACCCTGAACTTGTGTATCTATAATGCATTTAGATACTTGTAATTTTTAATCCTAACTAAATTTGGACTTATTTTAAGACTTTATAACTTATTAGCTGTCTCGGAACTTGGTATCGCCAAATTTTTTGTAATATTTCCATATTTTGTCACCATTTAAATATTCCCTGGACTTCTACAAATATAAAAAAATAAACATTAGCCAAATCGGTCCAACCGTTCTCGAGTTTTAGTGAGAGTAACGAACAGCAATTAATTTTTATATATAAAAAAATATATATTAATATATTATATTCGCATGTGGCTTACATAAATAGTTTTATATTTATCATTTTAATTTACAGTCACAAGCAATAATATATGTATATGTACACTGTCACATTTTGTACGACGTACTCATTTTGTTTTGTACTGCAAAATGTGTTCGACAATTTGCCCTAAATTATCTAAGCATTGGTTACATAATTTTGACTAGACTGTCGTACACTTCTTTTTAGATTGTTTTAAGTTAAGATTTTTAGAAAATGTGACAGTGTCATTATTACTTTACATTATTAGTATTATAATAGTATTAGTGACATTTTTGCTCGTGACTGTACACGTACCTGATTTCATCTGCCTTTCTGAATTCCAACTCTATGGAATCGACGCGAATGAACGGCTTTCTGGTGCAACCAGTGTTGTGTTGATTTCAGCTGCCTCACAACGGGAATTGTTATGTGTTGTGCACATTTTGTCAACATACTCTGCAGGTACTAAGTAAAACACCATTGCAGAATAAACATTATCCGTACATTGACATTCAACAAACTGAATGTAAATTCTTGACGTTTAAACAAATTGCTGTCTTCTAAATTGACTTCAAGATACGCTCATTTTTTATAAAATAAATTAGTAAAATCTGAATTTGAGTACCTATGTAAATAATCGAAAACAGAGGCGAAGGAATATTCACTTCGCGCGTCTTTTTTTTTTCACAAACTTTTTTTCTTAATTTGGCTATTTGGCTCGCGGCTCGCGCACTGTTTCTTTATCGTATCTATCAGCCAGTTACTTGCTTATACAATGTTCGTGATTGTCCTCTTTGGTGATTGGAACTTTTACAAGAAATATGCACATTCCAAATTCAAATCACTTTTCCTTCCTAGGGTTCAAAGAGCTATTTTAGTCCGTGTTAACTAAAATCTAAACCAGCTCTTTTTGAATAGATACGATAAAAAAATATAAGTACACATATGGGTAATCCGTCAGCTCATTAGCATACCTTGAGGAGGTCCATGTCCATCAGTTTGCTTATCATTTTTAAAAACTCTTTATTAGCATAAGACTAATTAAAATATTGTACACACCATTTACAAAGTAAAGTAGGTATACAAAATACTGGGCTAATTATCTTCAGACTACAGTTTACATACGTACCTGTGTGTTTATCTACGTTAACTTTCGCCTGTAGGTATCCCAGGCACGCATGCACGCACGCGGTTTGGGTACTTTTATAGGTTAAGATCTATCCATAAAACTGATAAATTGTGCCCGGTTAACGGCGACAGGCTTGCCACTTGTCACGTTGGGACCTAATAAACCCGGCAAAACGTGGGGCCAGTTCTAGTGATTGGTGCCTCTGCTTTTTTACGAGTTCTTTTTATTATCTTTGTCTATACATAACTTCAAACATATTATCCATAGAAACACGACATTTTAAAAACATAGCTATGCCCCCCCCCCTAGTTCTGCATCATAAGCACTCACATGCTTTAGCTAGGCTGCAAGGACGAAGTGCCTCAGGGTCTTCGTCCACTGCGTTCTTAAAGTTTAATTTCCTTCTAACTGCTTTATTATTCTTGCGGTAGGTGTAACGTCTGATTCCCATGCCGGAGGTCGTTGGTTCGATGCCCATTGGGGGCCGCCGTACATTTGTACAAAGGGCCTTAGTCTGTATTTCCATGTTTGTGGTGTCCTTGCCTGGTTACTATAACGCGTTATGTGATATTTTAATTTGGAACGAAGACAAATGATTATGATGCGGGGAAGTATAATTTTTATTGAATTTAATATGCACGGTTTGTTCGCTCTTGAAATTGTTACAGATAAACGCGTGTGCGAGTTGTCAAAAATAATGCTTACCGCTCGAGGTTTTTAGATAATTTCGAAAGGAAGCGGATAGTATTTGTTTATGTGTTATATATAAAATTACTGGGAAAAGTGTGTAGATTATGTTTCAAATAATAGTTTTGTTGTATTTGATGGAAAATCAAATGAAAAAAGCCTCGAACTTTTAGTGCCGCGTCAGGCGTTTCGGCTCCGCCCGCTGGAGGTTTATAAGTTATTTCAAGAGGAAAGCAGATAGTATTTGTTTTGTGTTATATATCAAATTACTGGGAAAAGTGTGTAGATTATGTTTCAAATAATAGTTTTGTTGTATTTCATGGAAAATAAAGTGAAAACAAGCCTCGAACTTTCTGCAAAGGTTGCGCGGCCCGTGATGGCATTTATCTCTTCGTCATTTATAGCTTTATTTTGGTGATTTATATTAAAAAATAGATTAAAATAGTTAAAAATAATATGCAAATCATATTATAAGTGTTAGTTCAGTGCTAGTGAAAAGTGCAAGTGAAAAAAATGAAAAAAAGTTCAAAGTAGTAAAGGATGGTGTGGCTAGTGGAAATTCACCTCGTCATTTGGAAAACAGGTAAGTTTTATTATAATAAAATATATAATAATTGGATAGGAAATTTTATGAAGATTCTAGATATATATAACACTTATTGAATAATTACGTGGTACTTTCTCTAATTTGAAAAATGCGGAACTCCGTCCCTAACATTTCAGGGGCATAGGTCATAGGGCGATAGGGCATTGCAATTAGGCACCAATAGGGTCTCGAGGTCGAGCGCGTGACGGGTTAACTTTGTATGGGCTAACCAAAATGCCTACTGTGGGCAAATTTTTGCCTGCCACTTTCTAAAAACGATACCCTTTGTAGATTGGTAGAATTTAGGAGACGCTAATTCCTAATGATTTTGAAAAAAAGTGTTTATTTTTTAACGGAAAAAAACTAAAAAAAAGTAAAATAACATTAAATTTCATTTAAACTCTTTATATTAAGTTCACATTAAGATTTTAAAAATAAACTATACCATACCAGTAGAAAGTAAAGGTGTAAATCACGGCAACACCAAAAAACTATCTACTATCAAGATGGCGACGAATTTTCATTTTGTAAACAAGGCATTGCACTTTTGCTTTTTGGTGTTTTTCTAACTATTTGCGTTCTTTTGGCGTTGAGTTGAGTTTTTACTCCTTCGTTTGTGTGTTAAAGTGTAATAAGATAGTGACTCTAGTGTTTCACGGGGTTAAACGAAATAGTGACTATCACAGTAATGAAAACTACGAAAGTGTGCAAGTGCAGTAAATCTTTAGAAGCAGACGACGACGTACGAGTACAGCTATTTCGGTATATTGTTTTGTTATACTGTATTAAATCTGAAGCACAATTAGTATAAATGTTTTCATATCGGAAAATTGTTTATTAATTTTCACCATATCATAGTCCTCCCAAATCTTAAATATCAACTGCATTCAGTACTCAGAAGAAACATTTTGAATGAAGAGATAAATTTAACTTGTAAACTCAAAAATGGTGAGTTCTCAAGTGGAATCACCTGTTCATTCAGAATGTTTCTTTTGAGTAGGTACCTATACAGAAATCTGTTTGACAGTCCAAAATTCATATATTGCCGCCATACAATAGTTGCTGTGGGCAAACTTTAGGTGGCGCTAGTGAGACAAATGATTTTATTATTTGTATGTAGTTTTCATTCTTCTTTAATAGGTGTGTTCTGTGGTCGTGCGTGATTTTGGAAAGGCATGACGTGTGCTTTGAATGAAGTGAGTCAAAGTCGCGTGAATCCATAAAACGCAACTACGCGCGTGAGTGCGTGAAAAACCCGCACGATGATGCAGATCTGCACTCCCGCACGTACGCGCGTAGGTGCGGCGACACGCAACATGCAGTGTGGTGCGGGGCAGTGTGCGAATCGCCTAACAGGCTGTACTTCGTTAGCGAAGTAAGTTTTCAATTTGAAAATAATGATGGTTCACAAATGGGACGATAACAAAAAGTGATGGCGTTGCTGGTTACTAAAATATTTTTTAGAAAATGCATTTTATCAGCAATCGTATTATGACGCAGATTATGATGATAAAAGAAAGGATAGCATAAGATGGTAAGTAAACATATAATTTGCTGAAAATCCACTGCACTAGCAACATCCTGCTACTTCACTACTCATTAAAATAAATCGTTAATAAATGGTAATGATACTAGACATTGGCATTGTCTTGGTTGCCATAAAAAAAAAAAAAAAAAAAAAAAAATGGTAATGATGACATTATATTATAATTTTGGATTCAACCTTGACATTGTGGAACTTTTGTGAATTTATGGTGCGCAATAATTTGTACTTTCGTTTGTACATTGGGTTGTGTGTAACTTGTATGTAATGTAATTAATATTAAATAATATACTTACATATTGGTAAAAAGTTAAAAAACTTGTCTGTCTTACATTAAATTATGCAAAAAAAACTTGCAATATTTACCAGCTTCACTATTCAAACCAGTTTTACAGATGAAAACTAGATATAAAAGATAAAAAAAAAAATTTTTAAACCACGTATAAAATATTCCCCCACGTGACAGACTTTACCTAGTGTGGGGGGTCAGATTATAAGTAAAACTGTACCTCTTTATGGCAATAAATACTTTTTACTTTTTTTTTTTTTTTTACTTTACTTTACTAATTAATAAGTTATACATCTTTCCCATTGCAAAAAAATATGGTTAGCTTAAGTACTAACCCTAACTCTTACCTCAATACGCTCGATTAAAACAAAAATTACAAAATGATTCGGAAAATGTATTTCTTTTAATCATTTACTAATTATTACAATTTGTAAATAGATGAAACATAAAAAGAGTGCTCTGAAATGTGACGTCACAGAAACAAGTATTTTCATACAAAATTCCGTTTTAAAAGTAACTCATTTGACATCCTGTCAAATACCCAATTCCAGCGCTCATCCATCTTTGCTGTCCAGCTTATAAAACATTTCAAGCGCAGTGGAAGGCGGCCCTAGTAATAACAGAGGACGCACCACGCCCATCTTTTTCATCGCTGAAAGACAAAAGAGTCGGCACAATCACTTTGAGAGCGCACGTGCTCGCCCCGACCGCAGCACTCGGGCTTAGGGTTCTTCGGGTCAAAAATGAACCCTCTGATTCTTGTTTGATATCTGCTCAAACTCTTTGGAATGTTTCCGCTTTTCTTCAGTAACCTATGTTGGTTTCTGAACGTGTTCCTGAAAAGGCGGCGATTGGTCAGAATCTAGTTGGCCATGCCATGAAACAGTCCACTGAAGGAAGAAACGACGTTCGTTTGCTCCGTTTGAAATAATCTCTACATTTATTGATTTACTTTCGAAATATCTGTTATTGAACTTTACGAGTGAGAAGAAGTGAATTCTTGTGGCCACAAACGTTTTGTGTTGAACCCATGGACGTTCCATCAACCCTAGTGCCGTGCATCTGGATTGAGCTGGTTTCACGATTTGGAGCTGGCTGGGGAGCTGCAAGGTGAGTGGAAGCTTCTTCTGAGTTCAAGGGCAGATATTAAATGTATGTTCATCATAATTCTAATAGGGAAAGTAAACGAACCTCGTAAGTATAGTTTTTCCCCCACAGATTCTTCTTCGGTAATTTTGAGAATTTCGGATTAGAATGCTTTGTCTAAAGTCTGTTCGCTATCATAGTGTCACTTTGATATTTACCGCCTCGGCGCGTGGCGCCTTTTCACAAAAGAAATCAAAATAAGCCGACGCGGCGCAAACACGCCAGTGAACTTGGCTCGCAGCTCGTCTCATTCTTCTATTTTGTAGATCACGCAATTAAAGAAGTAAATCAATCAGTATTTTAGAATGTATTTATAACAAATATTCTGAGGGCACTTCGAGTGATGAAGAGTAGTTTTTTATTTTGTGCTTCATTGGGTATATTGTGTACCATGTTTTTTTATATTTAAAGTATTTTTGCCGTCTAAGTTTTATTATTGAAATAAATGGTTTTTTACTAAAACCAAGATTGCCTTCGTGTGTACCGACACTATCTAAGCGAACGGAATTTACCATAAAAATAATACTAGAACTCTCTTTGTACACACCAGGGAAAGAAACTATCTTGCCATTTGCTTTATTTTTCATGGAAAGCATACTTATCCATACAAGTAGATTAAAATTGAGAGGGCAAAAACATATCTCGATTTATAGTTTTTATTGCGGACCATATTTATGATAAAAGTTACTGCTCTTTTAAAATATCCCATATTTGTACATTACTGATTTACTATTTGCTTATGTACTTATAAAAGGAATTGGGGTCTCTATTATCTTCTATTTCTACGTAAAGCATGCTTAAAAAAAACGAAAGTAAAGCAAATGTAAATCAGGCTTCCGCATTCAGCTTCTGCAGTGAGCACTCGTATTATTATACTTTATTGCACACGAGAAATTAAAAATAACATTCCATTAAAAACAATATGTACAAAGGCGAGCTTATCTCAGTAAGAGATTTCTTTTAGCAAGCCTTAGCGAGTCGGAGCAGCCTAAACAGTTTCCTACGCTATGCAAAAAATAAATACACTACATAGACTAAATACATATAAAAGGAAAAGAATACATAATAAACAATGTATAAATAAATATATAGCTCAAAATTATGATAGAGATAGATAATGCTCTTTCAGCTGCTTCTTAAATAAACCAATTGTGGGGCTAGCGCATATCGTATCTTTTTGTTAAGCACCATGTTTTGCATGCGTGGATTGTTTAAAAACAGTTGTAAATAAACTTCGCTGGTCCACGCAATACGTCTTCCACGTTCGTAACTTCCAGGTGATCTCGCTGCCCATTCCCGGTGACTGATGGCAGAACTCGCCTCGTGGGAGTCAAAGGGCGGAACCCTTGCGCAACAAATGGTAGCCGCGAGTTATTTCACTAGGGTTCCTTAAGATTTCTTTTTTTCGTATGTAAGCTTAGTTATTTTTATTATTAACAGCTAGGTGAAATTGTATATAATTTGATACAATATTTGATCTATCTTGGTCATGGTTTACCATGGTGGTAGATTTTTTCCCTCACGAAAGACTAAAGAAAGTTATATTATGTTTTTTTTTGTGCAGTAAAGTGTAACAACAAAGACAAAGTCAAATGTGACCCCAAAATTGCCAAGCCCCAGGGCAAAAAAGGAAGCCCATTTTTAAATGTTTCAATGAGCGTTTTTCCTTATGTCAAATTTAGTTCTAAAAGAATCCCTAGGTGGCGCTGCCGTACCGTAATAATAAACGTCAAAGCAAAAAATAATGCTATGGTTCTGTGGAATTTGTAACGGTTGATTACGGAAAAACAAAAATGCTGTTGTCGTTTGGTGATAAGTGCGATTTTGGATATTTTGGAGTCTTTGCTGTGGATTGTGGGTTTGAATTTTTATTTTTATTACGAGAGACCTCGTCCGAATAGCAACCCTGGTTCCTTCTCTTGTTTAGTAATCTGTGGACTAACTTTGACACTGATTGCTACGAATCACAATTTTGTACGTAGAAACGAATAACGCCATCTAGATTATCTCAAGGAACTAAGAAAAAAAAAGAAAGGAAAAACGCTCATTCGTGTAGCCTGTGGTTGTGTCAGAAACAGTTTTGTAGTAAATCCCTAGAACCCCAATTTTAGTGACGAAATTTTTGTGAATTTTGTTTTTTGTAATTGAAATAAAATTTAAAAAACTTAATAAAAACGAACACGTGTTAATACGAAGAAAATCTCGTACATTGAATTTTGCAATTTTTGATTCTGAGCCGCCATGAGAGCCTCATCAGTCAAACTGACAGCTGTGTTGATATTCATTCACTCGCGTGTAGAGTGCACACCACAGAAAGAGGGACACTGATAATAGTGGACATTTAACGAGATCAGTTCCGGAGGGCTCTTACTGGAGACTTGACTTTATTTAACACAATTTATTCAAGATAATACGAATATCTTGACATATTATGTCTTATGACCGACCTAAGCCTCACTTAGTGCCGTTTTAGTTTAATTCATACATAAGCTCGCGCTTGTATCCCATAGGGGTAGGCAGAGACCAGGGACTGCCACTTGCCACGATCCTGACAAAGTGACTAGTGTTATCCGTTTTTTATAAGACCGTTAGACTATATAGATTAGTATAACTAGTTGCATTTTAAGATACTAAATAAATAACCGCTACGTTAAGCAGTTGGTGCCGGCTGGCGTCGATAGATGGCAGTCGTTAAAACAAGTCAGAGGCCTTAAGGTGGCTTGAAAACTTCTGACAGTAAGACCAGCCGCTAGTCTTACAAGCCTCCACCAATCTGGACTTGGCCCCCGTGGTGGAGTATGGCCACGGCTTAGGATGTGCCACACTACGTACTACGTACAACCAACTACCTATATGATACAATTACCTGTAAATTAAGATCCACCAAACTTATGGCTGCAATAAAGTATTGAGTATATGAGCGTGTATAACGGCATTTTCTCCTAAAGGCGGAACCCTCGCGCAACAAATGGCGGTCGTAAGTTATTTCACCGTCGTTCCTTAAGTTTTTTCATTCGGCGCAGAATTTGCTTACGACGACTCGTCTGTCTTGCTACTGTGGGGGCTGTAAATCCGCGACAACAGATTTGCGGAGGTACAGTCGACTGCCGACCAACTTTTACAGTTTACAGTTGCGAGGTCACAGCTGGTTAGCAACTGTGAACAAAACTTTTGTGAATGTGTTTTTTGTGGCACTTGCTGAAAGATAAAGTATATTTTTTGTCTGTAGTAATGTTTTGTATAGCTCAATTATTTAATTAGTGCCTAGTAAAGTCTATTCAGCATCATCATCATCAACCAATTATGTCCCCACCGAGGGGTACGGGTCTCTTCCCTGAGGAAGGTATAGGTCGTACTCCACCCCGAGGCCAAGTCCGGGTTGGTGGAAGCTTGTAAGACTAGTGGCTGGTCTTACTGTCAGAAGTTTTCAAGCCGCCCTAAGGCCTATGACTTGCCTTAAGGACTACCATCTATCGTTGGCAGCCGGCACCAACTGCTTAACGTGGCTTAGTGCCACTTGCTGCACGATAAAGTATAGTTTTTGTCTGCAGTAGTATGTCTTGTATAGCTCAATTATTTAATTAGTGCCTAATAAAGTCTGTTAATGTAGAAAAAATTGACCATAGTTAACTGGAATAAATAAATAAAATAATTAAAAATATAAGTATAACTTTACTGTACCTCCGCTAAATCCGTATGTCCGTGACTGAAATAATGTAGAGTTGTGTTTGCGAGGAGCCAACTCGTTGAGAGCTCAAATCTGCCCGTTTATTGCACGGACTACTCCGTGAGGAAACCTGCGCGTTTCTGGTTTCCATATTATTTTACGGTAAGCCGTTAGCCATATTACCATTTTTGTGTTTACAGAACGTGTTCTAGAA
Organism: Yponomeuta plumbellus; assembly: GCA_947310845.1. Taxonomy (NCBI): domain Eukaryota; kingdom Metazoa; phylum Arthropoda; class Insecta; order Lepidoptera; family Yponomeutidae; genus Yponomeuta; species Yponomeuta plumbellus. The sequence goes on along the minus strand of OX371202.1, from coordinate 19,840,258 downwards.
ATTTCTTTTAATACGGAACACAAATATTGGAAGAATAAAAAGCAACTATTTTGAAAGGAGGCAGATATTGCCTAGCATGAAACAGCTCATAATATAACATATTATGATTTCGCTACTTCACATACTCCAAAAAAATATGAAAAATAAACCAATAATTCAATATGACAATGTTAAGTGAAAGCACGCACACGCGCACACACGCGCACACACACACACACACACACACACACACACACACACACACACATACACCCTCACACACACACACACACACACACACACACACACACAGACAGACACACACACACACTCGCTCACTCACTCACTCACTCACTCATACACACTGATGATAATAAGATCCCATCAAAAACATAAATGTGAATGAGAGCCAAGTTCAATATTAAGAACAGACGTCGTTATGGACTTCGCCGACAAAAGAATTGAGATCTATATGGGTGCTGCCAAATTCTCTGAAGTAAATCATGAAATTTTTGTTACAAGATCACTGAGATGTAAACTGTAATTCAAGCTCAAGATTTGACTGCTAGTTTTTACCAGCATAAGTACAATACAAACAGAAAGTACACTAACCTCCGTATGACTAAACGAAGTAGGGTTCGTTAAATAAATATTATTTAGCCTGTACGTGAAAATTAGCCGAGTCAAATCTTAAGCTTGAATAACAATTTACGTCTCTAGTGATCTTGTTACTAAAATTTCATGATTTTCTTCAGAGAACTTGGCAGCACCCATATAGATCTCAATTCTTTTGTCGGCGAAGTCGATAACGACGTCTGTTCTTAATATTGAACTTGGCTCTCACTCACATATATGTTTTTGATGGGATATCACTTTTTGAACAGAGATTATTGGTTGGTATTGATCACTAATAAATATGTACATCGTTATTGCCAAGGAACCGATAACCGATGGGTTAGAAATCGGGTACAAACAGACGACCTCTGTGGCGTAGTGGTTAGCGCATCTCCTTACCATGCGAGAGGTCCCGGGTTCGATCCCCGGCTGGGGAGAAAAAAAAAACTCCGGGTCTTGGATGTTTACATGTTTGTGACGTCGCTGTTTCTGGTTCCCACGACACAGAGTACCCTAGTGTGGGGCCAGAAGCAATGTATGTGCCTGTATGTAAATGTTTATGTTTATGTTTATACAACTTGAGTACAGAAACTCATTTACAATTCGGAGAAACGTGCATAGGAAGTCGTTTACAGATATTATATAGAATCAGTTGAGACAAAACTATAGCGCGATATAGAATTAAAAAGCGCCATCTATTGGCAGAATTTGGAACCAAATACTATGCGGATATTAATATCAATAATTTTCAGTTTTTAGGTTTTTTCTCCTTTGTATATGCCTAATAGTCTACCATGATGCCAAATATCAAGTTTCTAGGTCATCTAGAAGTGGGTTAGGTTTTTCATCTATAAGTGAGTCAGTCAGTCAGTCATAAAAATGACGGTTTTTAAACGTTAATATATCTATAACTGTTTGAGCAACATTGATGAAACTTTGGATTCTACCTTCGAGAAATGTGCCAAATTTCATATACGTAGGTTAAATAGTTGTAGAGTTGTGAAGGGTTCAAAAGTAGCTCGAAGTGATTCCTGTAATATGTATTACACACGACTGCTGCGTCACAAGTTCTAGAGCAAGTTCAGGGTGATTTTTACGCGCTTACTCTGTAAAAGGAAAATAGATAAATATGTTTTTGATTTGCAACTTTTCCAGTATCTAACCTTGATCCAACAATAAAATTACATTTCATCGTTGTATATTTTTTGTTTAATACTGGACAAACTGTGTAATTCCAAAAATATTGGAGTTTGAAAACTTGAAGCAATCACTTGATTTTTCGTGACATTTGTCATTAAAATGGATACAATTTTAAATATTTCCTAGACCATGTCGATAGGATATTTTCCAATATAATAGGATACTTTCTAAAACAATTTGGCTTGTAGATCTAACTGTGAGCCAAATTTTATCCAAATCTCTTCAGTCATTTAAGATTGAGTAGGTAAAAAACTAAGCTGCGTCATATCTCATTAGTGAGCTTTGTTTTTCTTTCTCAATATTCCTTGAAATACAGTCTGTTAGCTTTTAGAATATACCTCGGGCTCTAGAGTAGGCTTTGGTTTTCGTCGAAAGCACACTAGTGTAATACTACTCCCTGCTCTGTATAAAAGAGTAGTTAGTTTTTCTTAGTTCCGATTTCGAAATTAAGTGTCATATTAGTTCCGATATTTCTATTACACGAATATATTCGATTCTATCCGATAGTAGCCGAGGTATATTCTAAAAGCTAACAGACTGTATTTATTTTGCAACCGCAAAAAATTAACTCAGGCTTCCATTGTTATTCCTGTCATGTGTCCGTAGAATCTACAATTTCCTCTTCACTTCATAAAAACCTTTCGAATGGGGTGCCGATCGCCGAAGTTGGGCGAAAATTCACTTTGCGCGATCACTATGAAGGAAAAAATAATTTTAACGTGAAAAATTTACATTTTTCATTTTTAACCAACAACATTTACATAAAGGCACATACCTACATTGCTTCTGGCACAACACTAGGATTCCCTGTGTATTGGGGACCAGAAACATAGACATTACAAACATACCAATAAATACCATAAATAAAAAAATAAAAATAAAAAATACCAACATCCAAGACCTGGGGTTTTTTGTCCCCAGCTGGGGTTCGAACCCGGGACCTCTCGCATGATAGGCAGATGCGCTAACCGCTGCGTCACAGAGGTCGTCCAATGTACAATGTTAGCCGCTGCCTTTGGACCGAATTAGTAGTATGCCTGGGCCGCACTCATCGCGATAACCCGAAGATTCGGGCTATCGTGATGTGTGTAGCCAAGTATTCGCGTATACTTCGGAGCTTCGTCCGTAGTCGTCAGGACTTCGCGTTGCTGTCGGTAAACTTTCACAGATCAAAGAGTTTTATCGCGATGAACTTCGCTTGAGCGGCCACACTTCAGTCAGCGTGCACATGTCAAACGTAGCGGACGTGTTATTTCACAGAGCAGGTGCATAAGCTGAAGCGTAACATGGATTGGAGTAATGATAAAATTTTAGAATTCATTGCAAACTACGAATAAATAAATAATAACTACGACATAAATGTAAGAAATAATTATTTGCTGCCTTAAAATACAGAGCAACCGCGGCGTCCATTTTGTTTTTTCCATTTGACATCGCTTGCACATCGCGATAAACTTTATATGGCGCATTGTGTGGCCGCGAGGATTCGCCGTAGACCGAAGACGAAGTGTATCGCCCGAATGCTATCGCGATGAGTGCGGCCCAGGCAGTAGAGAAAAAGGAGCGAGAAAAAAACTCCACTGACGTCTTTTCTCAGATCGTCTTGATGACCAGCAATATCAGACACCCGATGTGGACTAGCCTTCAGTAAAATTTAATAATTATCAATTTGACATTTTATAAATAATGTAATTTAATTTAAATATAACCTGATTTGATTTCCTTTTTCTAATTATTTAACCAACTTGAAGCTGGCTTCCCACGGTGCGCGATTCTGCCGATATCGATACGACCACGTACCCACGACCGGTACGGCACAGACGTCTGTGCTACCGCGTACCGACAAGGGAAGGCCCACGGTGTGTCGTGCGAGCTTCTGTGGGGAGTCTGCTGTGGGACGTATGTACGAGTAGACTAGATAAAATGATTGTTGTTTCTTTTTTAGTAATGTTCTGTTTAATGTTTCGTGTGCAATAAAGTATTATTATTATAAAAAAACTAGCTGACCTTGCAAACGTTGTTTTTCCAGATAGGGGTATGAAAAATAGATGACATCCTATTCGCAGACGTATTGAATATACATGTAAAATTTCATGAAAATCGATGCAGCCGTTTCAGAGGAGTATGCGCACTAACACTGTGAGACGAGAATTTTATATACTAGACGAAAACCCGGCTTCGCTCGGGTAAAATCTAGACGCAAAATAATATTCCACTATGTTTTTTTATATGGTGACGCCTCTGTATTTATCAACCACCAGTAGATATAAATATCTTAATACATTCACATACATAAGCTCACACCTGTATCCCAGAGGGGTAGGCAGAGACCACGGACTGTCACCTGCCACTATCCTGACAAATCACTTTCGCGTCATCGACATCCATTAGTCGTTGCATGTACCCACATCGGTTTCGGGTACTTTTAATCTTGCCCTTTGCTAATACATCCCCTATTTGGTTGAAGTATGTCCAACTGGGGCGTCCCTTACCGGCCCTTCCACTCACATTCGCCAGATATATTTGCTTTGTCAGTCTTTCTTCGTTCATCCTCTCCACATCTCCAAACCAACGCAACATTCCTTTTTTCAATTCTAGTCACTCACTACATCCTCTTTCTCTACATCCTCGGTCTCTGATCACACTATTGCGTATTCTGTCATTCAAAGTAACACCACACATATTTCTTAAGGATCTCATTTGTACTGCACTAATCCTACTTTCATGATTCTTCTGACTTCTGCCATACCCAAATCTCGCTACCATGCTTACATCAGTATTGGAACCAGCACACTATTACGGATAGCCAATCTTGCTCTATTGGACATGTTCTGGCTACTCACGAAGGAATGCAAGGCGAACATCGGTTACTTATCATAATTTTGTCATGGGTACCTCATCACAAATTACTAAATGAGCTTCCTTCATAAACTTAACAGCATTGAATTTAGTTAACAGCTAGTGAATCTAATGTCGTATGAGACGTAGAATCCACTTGGCTAATCAACTAAAAACAGCTCCCTCTCTTTGGCTTTACAGCTTTTAGTTTTGTATTGACCACATGTTTTTCTTCATCATTTTAATTTTTGGTATTTTTCTTATCTAGTGGCTTTTTCATTTCAATAAGTTTATTGGTACCTAACTAAGCAAAACAATAAAGATCAATTTATGACTTTGATTTCCTTTTTCAATAATTTTTCAGACCCTTCCAAAACTCAATGTCAAATTATTGTCTTCCCTCCCGCCCTCAGAAGAAGGACCTTCTTCTGAGCTCCCGCCAATGAAAAACACCACAGATTACTTACTACACCTTCTCAGTTGGCACAGATTATAATAACCTTTTTGGATGCCACGGTATTCCACACACCATGAAGTTAACAAATTAGATCAAAGGGCCGGTTTAGATTATCTTAGTGTTTAGGAGAGTGCTTTACTTTACACTCTGTTGCAACATTATGCTGAATCGGGCCCATTTTGGGGGCTCAACCTTTAACGACCTCTGTGGCGTAGTGGTTAGCGCATCTGACTACCATGTGAGAGGTCCCGGGTTCGAATCCCGGCTGGGGACAAAAAAAAATCCCAGGTCTTGGATGTTTACATGTTTGTGACGTCGCTGTTTTTGGTTCCCACGACACAGGGTATCCTAGTGTGGGGCCAGAAGCAATGTATGTGCCTGTATGTAAATGTAAATTATTATTTTCATGTTGTTTCTTTCTTTCTTTCTTTCTTTCTTAAGGAGAGTGCTTTTGCAGAAACGTGTAAGCGCCACTTGCTTTAGTACGTTTTACGGTATAGTACGGTTCTAGTTGCCTTTCAATTAGAATCAAAATAGAATTGGTTTCTATTGTTCTATCCAGTAACACCTGAGCGCGTTACTATCCTCGTTACTTATCTGTGTATAAACTAAAAATTTAGTGAGAACTTTAGGAGAGTGCGCAAGTGACCCGTGACGGGTGCGTGTTGTTTTCAATAACTCGAATTATCAAACTTACCTACTTATGTGTTCCATTAAAACTCATAGTATTTTGAGTAGGATAGCGCATATTTCGCGACGTCGACGAAGTGACACTCTACTGGAAGAAATATAAACGTTCACTCGAGCGTCTAGTAATGTACTAATGCACTTGCCTCTCTAATTGTATTAAAGCACTCTCCTAAACACTAAAATAATGTACACCGGCCATAACAGTTCACAATGAAAACTTGTGACACTAACACAACAATGATGACATTGACATGTTTACTTAGCAACGCCATTGTTGAATTTAATAATTTTTATATTGATGCTGCTCGATAATACGAATTTTCCGCCCATATGTTGTCGACTCAGATCAACTATTTTTTTACGCTCTTTCATTTGGTGTGCATATCGTTCGAGTCTACCGTAGACCCGAACGAAATTATTAATATAGATAAGACTTGCTGACTTGCGAGATCTGTTTTGCGAGATAAGGGCATGAAAAATAGATAACAACTTATTTTCAGACCTACCGAATATACATACAAAATTTCATCAAAATCTGTCAAGCCGTTTCGGAGGAGCATGCGCAAACATAACAGTGTGACACGAGAATGTGATGATGATGTTTTATTTTATATATTAGATGTTTCTTTCCAAAGTAGGAAAAACATTGATACGGCGGCCATTAGTTTGGTTGGTCTGTATGCAGCATAAGACGAGAGCGTTATTGAAATTCTATGGCTTTCCAGAATCGCTCGTCGGCTCCCAAACCGCTTGAGACAAAGAAATGTGTCCGTGACGAGAATACCGCCAGCCCCATTGCTATTCGCGAGCGAAATTAGATTTTTTTAAACAAAAAAACAACCTTTATTTATGTAACAGTAATTGAATTTATTTTTACTTCTCGAAACGAATAGAAAGGAATATTAGTAAAGGGTTGTCTCAAAAATGAAAGAATGAATTTATTTTTACTTCTCGAAACGAATAGAAAGGAATATTAGTAAAGGGTTGTCTCAAAAATGAAAGAAAGATAGACATATTCATCAAGCCTATGTAAAAAAAATCTATATAAATGAAATTCTAAGTCCTGACTGACTCACTCATCAACGCCCAGCCCAAGTCGTTGAACCTAAGAAGCTGAAATTTTGCACAGAGGGTCTATACATAATGTAGGCAAGGAATAAGACCTGATTTTTTTAAATTCAACCCCTAAGCTAAAATGGTTGCCAAAATTTGTATTGGAGGTATAAAGAATGTTGTCTAGTTTTCTTGAAACTTAAAATAAATACTCTTCAACACAATTGAATGAACACGTGTTTCCCCTTTTTCTAAATTTAACCCTTAAGGGAACGGGGTTGCAAAATTTTGAACTAAAGTCCACACGGACGGAGTCGCCGGCGAAAGCTAGTTATTAATATACAAAATGCTAGAAAGTAAAGTCAGAAGCATTTGGTCGGATTTGTCATTTTTATACTTTACAGGAGAGCGAACCTACAAGTTGTTATAAGCCTACATACGACATTATGCACCTAAATTATCTCAGCAATAGAATAAGATAGAAATATGTTTCTCATATGATTAGAAAAACTTGACGAGCTAAGATTTAGGGCCTATTTCTACACTCCAATAAAGAAATAAAGAAATTGAGAATTTACACTAAGTAAATACTTAAGTAACGTGCTGTGCTCGGTAGGGGCATAATGGGTTGATAATGAAGTTAGTTTAGGAATAGGTACATATTTTAATATGGTCCGATGGAGCTGACATGATCACATGGCGATCAAAGCCCCTAAATTAAATAAAACAAATATAAAAAAACATATGTATTATTTATTTCATAGATTTATATGAAAATGAAAATGTAAAAAAAAAATTTACCTACATTTGTTTGTTACATTTGGCATTTGCTACATTATTTGGACAGTTAGATTATTTGGACAGTTGCTGACTCCCACACTAGGCAGAGCCTTTTGCCACAGAGGCAGATATTTTTAAATATCTGATTATTTTTATTTTAAGACCTCAGACACCCAGGTTTCCTCACAATATTTTCATTCGCAGTATGCTCACGTTATCCCTATTACACTTTCACAAATTTGTGGGATAGGGATATGACTATGTACTTAAAATCCTTACTTACTTAGAATAGGGATTATGTACTTAACCTCAAAATCAAAATCGTTGGTAGGTACGAGGTACATGCGGGAATCAAAACCCCCGTTTTGTACCCCTAGGAAACCCCTGTCCTACTAGTAGGACCACGAGGGAGACCTATAAGATGTAAATTTGAAAAAAATATACTAATGTCATGTGGGTTTTGAGCCCCGTTTTCTCGCGGTCCTACTGATTTGTCCTACTACTAGGACCACGAGGGAGACCTATTTTTGTCTGTCCTACTATGTGCCTTAGTAGCTGTTGTCAATTATTTAAACTGACTGTTTTTAAATAAATATTCAAAATTAAGTACCTCTTGTTTTTGTTTGTATCCCTATGTTTAGTTTTAGTGTAAACCTTTGCGAATCGGAACCATTGAATATACAGTGGTTTAAATAATTGACAACAGCTACTAAGGCACTTTACATCTTATTGTTTTATGTTGTATCTTGTAGTAAATCACCCTATACTTATAGGTCAATCTCGTATCAAGGCCAATTGGCCATGCTACTAATTTTGGATATATATATTTTAAAATTTATTTTGAAAATATTGACGACTTTAAGAAACATATTTCCGTATTTTCAAGTTTTATTCATTATGTCAAATTTTTTTCTTAGTTAAGTTTTTTTTTATTATTTTGGTATTTGTGACGTCATCAGAGCGTGAGTAAAGAGATAGTCTTCGTGTGCAATGTTTGGGATTGGTATGGTGGCCAATAAAACATTAAAAATAAATTTACATCGAATTTATTGGGGCGCACGAAGCTTAACGTGACAATGGCGGTGCCAAGGATACACTAGGGGACAAATGTCCTACGACATGTATCGGCGACATGTCAAGCGAAGCCGGCCGATTCCGCCTGACATATCTGGCGACATCGCGCGACTTATGTCCGTACCGACGTCAGGCGAAGTCGTGCGACTTTGCGCAACTTCGCCTGACATATCTGGCGACATCGCGCGACTTAGCCAGACATGTCGCGCGAAGTCCGGCAACGTCGCGCTACTTCACCCGACGTCCCTGGCGACCCGTGTCGCGCGATGTTGCCAGACATGCCGCGCGAAGTCCGGCAACGTCGCGCTACTTCACCCGACGTCCCTGGCGACCCGTGTCGCGCGATGTTGCCAGACATGCCGCGCGAAGTCCGGCAACGTCGCGCTACTTCACCCGACGTCCCTGGCGACCCGTGTCGCGCGATGTTGCCAGACATGCCGCGCGAAGTCCGGCAACGTCGCGCTACTTCACCCGGCGTCGCTGGCGACACGTGTCGCAGGACATTTGTCCCCTAGTATATCCTTGACTATAAGAGAGGAACGACCTGGCAACAGTGTTGCCGCAACAAAATATACAAAAATATTATAATGGTACGTTCACATTTTGTTGTATTAACACTTTGACAGCCGAGCATTTAATTTTTTTCCAATCTCTGGCAGCCGATCACGTCCCCTGTCCGTGACAGTTTTTTTTGTTAGAGACGCTGATCACGTACTGCGTACGTGTGTGAGTTTCAATACTGTTTACTTTAAAACAACGGCCTGTAGGCGTGATCCGCGTCACGTCAATGCTTAGATGAATATTTAGGCTACACACACAAACGCACTTCAAATACTTGCGGTGTGTGGGGTGCGGGGAACAAAGGATCGCCCGAGCCGGGTCGACTCTCGCGCGCCAGTTGCCCCAGCGTAGCTAAGCGATCGAGACGTGTGACAATTTTTTGACAATCTGGTTGCGAGGGCTTTAGTCAATTCTTTCGTAATCTTTAACAAAAGTAGGAACAACACGCGTCATAAATTGCGATTTTCGCAGTTTTTGATGACTTGTGGTGAAGAACTGGTGCAGCATGCATCCTTCGATGATGCAGGCCCATCTCGTGGTCCACATCATACTGGTATGACGTCCAGATTAACAGGGAGACACTTAATGGAAAGGATACCAGCGACAGGTTCGAAAACGAAAGTGGCAAGAGTTTGCAAAGTCTGCGCTGATACTACAAAGAAGGAAACGGGTAAGCGAGGTCGCAAGGAAACGATATTTTTTTGCCCAGATTGCAACGTACCCTTGTGTTATGACCCGTGCTTCAAAAAATACCACACCAGGAAAGACTACACGGCATAAAATTTGAAAAATGTAGATGTAAGAGTTTTTTTTTTTTTTTTGTAAACGTGCCTTATTCTAAGTTGATTTTATAATAAACAAAAAACAATTATACATGTTTTTCTTATTTTATATAATAATATAAGATACCCTCAATACAATGAAAATAAAATCATGGCCGCAACTATTATAGTCTTTTTTCTATAAAAGTAACAAAATGGTCAAAAAGTGCCGGCGCGCCCAGAATGGTACCCTAATTATGTATGCGGCTAATTAGGATAAAATAAGCGTCACGTGCGTAATACGTGATCCGCTGTCAAAGTGTTAAACATAATCCCTACATACAAAAAAAAACAAGTGGCATCAGCATTTCTTTTTGTAAGGCAAAAGATTCAAACTCATACTGTGTTTGCTGATGTAAAAAGTCATTAAAGTTCAATGCTTTTTAATGAATATCTTAAAAAATATATGCTTTTCATCAGACATATTTGACATAATGTACAAATCTGATCAATAGAAATTGTATTGAAAGCATAATTCTCGAAAGTTTAAGATTCCCGTTCATGATCGAAAATGTAGCATCCCCAATTGCTCATGTTTGACGTTACCCTGTATAATAGAATGTTGACCTATTAGTGTGAATTGAAGACGAACATTTTATGTATTTACTAGCTGACCCGGCAAACGTTGTTTTCCCAAATAGGGGTATGAAAAATAAATAACAACATATTCTCAGACCTACCGAATATACACATAAAATTTCATCAAAATCGGTCAAGCCGTTTCGGAGGAGTATGCGCACTAACATTGAGACACGAGAATTTTATATATTAGAAGAAAGAAGATAGAAGAAGAAGACTAGCTGACCCGGAAAATGTTGTATCGCCATATTTTTTTTTTTCACTTAGGGCTATGAAATATAGATAACAACCTATTCTCAGACCTACCGATTCCGAGACCTATCAAAATTTCATAAAATTTCATCAAAATCGGTCTAGCCGTTTCGGAGGAGTATGTGCACTAACACGGTGACACGAGAATTTTATATGTATATAATATATATTTTTTTTAAAACATTTTATATTTGAACAATTAAAGTAGTTGATAATAATGAAAAGTTACTCTCGTTAGATGTTTTTGTTTCAGGCACGAGAATAAATGTTTCGTCATCAGCAGCACAGGTCAAATTGCTTTCAGGTTCAAAATAATACTTGCCCAGTTCAACATTATCGCCGGGAACCAGCGTGTACCCTGCCAGAGTCATACTATTATTCCTGCATTGCCCACTGCTGTAATCAGAGTAATCATCGCATTTGTTGGCCTCCCAAATATCCGGTCTGAAAGAGGGAACTAAACTAATCAGCACGCATTTGTGATGACTGCAAGAAAAGCTTTTGTCTTCCGCCATCCCCTCACAGCCTATTTGTGTAACACCATCGCCGGAAACAAAATTGTAGTCGCTTATTCTCAACTTGGTCCCCAAAGCATCGTTGCAGTGGAAACTAATCACTTTCTGCGCTTGACCAGACCTTACGTGCTCGTTTGGACAGTTAGCAAAGCAAGGACCCGCTGGATCCATAGCGAACAAAACTGGTAAGGACCTCGCTTTTTGCTTGACGAAATCAGCAGCGTAACCAGCCATTTGCCCTCCGAGACTGTGACCTATGATGTTCAGGTTATGTATGTTAACTTTCCTTAGTAGCTTAACAAAGAAACTGCCTATAGCTTCCCCGATTGACTTGGTGAGCGTCACGGATTCTTTAAAAGACTCCAGTTCTTTGCCTTCGGCAGATGTTGTGTATGCAGCGTGATCGATAACGATTCCCAAAGTCTTCATCCCGTTACATCTGATTTTTCCAAAGCTGCATTTGACATCGGCAGCGATGCTACTTGTAATGTTAGTATTGAAGCCAAGTATGAAGATGTTGACGCATTGGTTTGGGTTGAAGTAAGATGTGAGGATCTTATCGCTGGCTTCTTCGATGTAAGACCAGTTCTCTGTCCCGCCTGAGGCGTAGTTGTAATAGAAGACTTTAACTTTTGACACTTCAAGATTGGATACTCGGACGCAGCCACCTGAAAAAATGGTAGCACAAAGCTCTAAGTCGAACGAACTAAGGCGACAGTATCAGAGTTCGATATATATTAAGGTCCATAATACAGTCAGTCGCTCGTAGCCTCGGCTGCCTGAGTAATCTTAAGCGATCACGAAGGTTAAGCAACATAGGGCACGGGCACGTTCAGTGCATGGATAGGTGACCGTCTATGACTAATGCTAGTGGCAATTTTCCGTGCTTCGCAAGGCACGATAAAGCAGTTAGTGCCGGCTGCCATCGATAAATGACAGTTCGTTAAGCCAAGTCAGAGGCTTTAGGGCGGCTTGAAAACTTCTGACAGTAAAAGCAGCCACTAGTCTTACAAGCCTCCATCAATCCGGACTTGGCCCCCGTGGTGGAGTATGGCCTATAAATTCCTCACGGAAGAGACCCGTGCCCCTCGGTGGGCACGTAAAGGGTTGATGATGACATGTGGTTTTGTTTCGCGCGCGGTCTGTTTTTTCATTCAATGCAAAAAAAATATTGTGACGTTGACATCTCCATACAATTTTTAGGCTGTCAATGTCTGAATGTTGCTAGTACGTAAAAACCAAATAACCCCATTTTACTTCCAAGTTAAATTGTGTGTACTACGCAGGTGTTTTTTTTTAGACTGCTCTTACGAGTAATTCAATATTAATGTCTTTGATGTGATAAGGATTTTGGTCACATGAGTCTTCTATTCACGGTAAAAAAATCTACCGAGTTAACCTATAGCTTTTATAGCGGTAACATCGCGTCATTTTTTTTGCATAGAATTAAAAACGGACTGTAGTTACGTCTAACTTTAACTAGACTAACTCCCCCCGTGGGCTCCCCCACGGGGGCCAAGTCCGGATTGGTGGAGGTTTGTAGGACTAGTGGCTGGTCTTACTGTCAGATGTTTTCAAGCCGCCTCTGACTAGGCTTAACGACTGCTATCTACCGACGGCAGTTGGCAGCCGGCACCAACTGCTTAACGTGCCTTGATAAACACGGAACCGCTCGGAAAAATCCCACTAGCGTTAGTCTAAACGGTCACCCAACCACATGAACAACCAAAATTTACTAGAAAACATCATTACCACATCCTCTGTCCGCGGGTTGCAACAATGATTAACTAGCGACACCCATTAAATTAAATAATGTAGTATTTTGCAATAAAATTACTTTTTACATAAGGGTATGATTTGAGCTATCATCAATTTATTAAGTTTTGAATGTTTTAAATAATAAGGTTTGTCATTAAAATAATAGATCTGTCATCAAAATGTAGTCACCAAACAATATAAAAACAATTTCATAATAAATTACATATAATCATCGGGATACATTATCAAGTATCAAATAAATAGGTTGGTACTTATTTTAATAGGTTTGTCCTGATCACTGTATAATCAAATTAAGGAAAAACGGTCATTAACAAAATGAAATTATGTAACTTAAAAAAATCATAAAGATCTAGGAAAATAATGTTTTTGTACCTATGAATTTAACTACTATCTTACAGTAGGTATTTGTATACTGGTTGTACAGTCGAGAACACGTCAACCTATACATTTTAGTTGCAAAGTCGCCCGTAACGTAACGGAATAGAGTGCATGGGTGTATAGGTTGATGTGATCTCGACTGTGCCTATTATTGTTCAATTGATTGTTGGTCAATTTTCATAGCGCGCCAATTTGGCTCCGCCCCTTTGAACATTTTTTCATAAAATTAATGAACTGAACTATTAAATTGGTAACGAATAGTATTATTTGGAGAATTGATGGAAATAATTTGTAACTAATGTACTGATGACAAAATAACAAATAAAAACAAATCTTAATCTGCGGACGATAATCGATTTATTTGATGACAAATCTACTATTCTGAGTACGGAGCTGTTATTTTTGGAATAAACCTATTATTTTGAGAACAAATTTTTTTTCCAATGGATGAACTACGATTATATAGATAATCCATCTCTTTTTCTACGTACATAATTGGCATTAATTTGGTAATTTGTACCTGGCGACACTTTTTATTTTTCTGAGAATGAAAATATTTCCTGGCGATAGATCTACTAATTAGATAATACAAGTTGATGACAAATATAAACTTTGATGACACAAAATATAGTTCCCTTTACATAATGAAGAGACGAGGAACCGACTACTCGTATTTAATATACGTATCACTACCAGAGCACACTCCTTCTCAGAGCGGAAAGTTATGGGTGGAAGGTCACGTATTCCTATCGCGGATTGGCATGGGGCGCGGAGGTAAGTATTGGACCCCTTATAAACGCAGTTTTCTTCACGATGATTTAAAGTTGGCTTCCCACGATCCGCGATATCGCGGACGGACGCGGACGGCTGACGACCATGAATCAAGAATCAAGAATCAAGAATTTATTTCAACGTAAAGAATTTACATTCTGCTTGTTGAATGTCAATGTACATACAGTTATGTATAACGTTAGCCGCTGCCTTGGGGCCGTCTGTAGTGGAGAAAAAGGCAGCGAAAAAAAAACTCCACTCTGACCATCTTTTCTCAAATCACCTTAAAGCTTAAGAATTTAAATACAAATAAAACATACAAAATAATATCTTGGATGTGTTGAACACTAGACACATTTATCCTCTGATTTAATTTAATGTTAAACTACTATTTAATGCCATACGTCCTTGTCTTCTAAATAATCGTTGATTTTATAATAAGCTTTTTTGCAAAGAGTGTGCTTAACACAATTCTTAAATCGCGTTGGGGGTAACTCTAATAGAATATCATGGACAGCCACGCACCACGAGAGGCTCTTCCAACTGACTTGTGTCGTCTGTCTGTGCTACCGCGGACCGAGACCCTTCCCACGGTGTGTCGTGCGAGCTGGTCCGCGTCCGTCCGCGATATCGCGGACCGTTGGAAGCCAGCTTATGCGAGTGGTATTGCTTCTATACACCTTCACAAATTTACGTAATGAAATGAAATGACGACGACACGAGCTCCGTCTCTGCTCAGCATGATTAAGCTCTGCGAATCGGAGCGAAACCTGGTCGGGCTCCTCCGACAAAAATTCAAGTAAGTGTATCCGGAATAAAGTTAATAATGTCTAGTGCTTACGAAACTTTTATTTCAGAAATGAAATTAAATGAAAAAACTTTCTTGTAAAACGATTACAATACATGTTTACTGGCTCCGAAACTAGGGAGACTGACGGCCAATTCCTGAATAGGCTATTTGACAGTGTGATAAAAACAGTATTATTTATAAGTCTTCGTATAAATTATGAGTCTTAAAACCGCTTTAAGGCATTTTAACAAAAAAATCAATTATTATTTGTAAAAAAACCAGATAAAATTTGATAATTACCTATGTATCTGCACTTCAGCTCAGCCATTGTATCGAAAACGGCCTGGATTGGCCGATTCTATAATGACGTCACATGTCAGTAAAAATGGCATTCATTCGTTCTTACGTTCCTTGGATGGTTTACTGGGAAGTGACGTCATAATGCTTCTTATAAAATCTTTATATAGATTTGATTTGATTTGATTAATTCCTGTGCGGCGTCATATTGCCCAAGATAGCGTTTTGGCGGCTTATTTGAAAAGTAAATTTTCGTTTGCATTTTTTTAGCAATGCACGAATTAATTTATAATTACCACTTTCTGAGGACTCCATGAAAACCAACATAAAATATGACATTTCAGAAATCGGTCAAATTGCCTATTGAGAATTTCGCTACTCGTAACTACTTAACTGTAGTGCTGTTTCGTCAAATTTCTCGGAAAAGAGCGTGACAGAAGGTTACTTAAGTATTAACTTAGTGAAATACTCAATTTAGTATTCCCTTTTTTTTTTTTTTTTTGTTAACGGGGTGAAATGCTTTGTGCACCATAACCGCCACCCTTGGGGGAGGGCGACGGCCGTGTGTCGGACTCTCCTCTCCTAATAATAGGAGAGGCATACCTCCTAAAACACCCCGGGGGCCGTCCTGTCGCTCGTGCAATGGGGCGCCGCCGGATCTCGCAAGTGGTGAACCACAACGCGAATGCGCGGTGGTGAACCACAGCGGCGCCCCGGCGACGTCGACCCGACTCGCAAGGAGTCGGGCCCACCCTCACTGGAGAAGGGGCATGCCCCCCCCCCCCCCCCCCACCCCCTTCTCCCGTCACGATTTCGGACGGCAGGTCCCCCAACCTGCTGTCTGTGACCCTCCCTCAACCGGCGGCGCAAGCACCGCGCGGCGTCCCCCCGCGCCACCGGCTCTCCCGGCGGAGAGGCGCGAGCTCCACAAGCCTCCAACTACCGAGGACCCGTTGTGGCCCTCTGCCCGGATCCTCGGCCCATCAAATGCCCTCCCAACAAAACACCCCTCGGCCAGAGACCATATGGGGTGCCCAGTCCCTGGTCCCTGGCTTACCTCTCTCAAAATCCCTCCCTCCCAAGCCCGGCTGGAACCGTATATTCCCTGTGCTATATGTAGCCAGCATCAAAGGTTTAGAGCATTGTATGTTTGGGCCGAATTAACTTAACTGGCTTTCTATCGGACGAGTCCGACCAGGTATAAAATATTGTATTTATGTTAATGCGGAATAATATATTATGTTTATGGCAGTACGGAACCCTCCAGTCCCTTTGTCGTAGTCGCACGTGGCCCCGTGTACTTACAAATACAATGTACTTACAATTCAAGTTATCCAATATACCTCTGTAAGTACCACAAAGAGTTTGTTGGATAGAGCACAGTAAAAGTGCCAAAATCACGTCTTTCATTGTGCTATGCTCCGATAATTATAAAGAAATTTTTTACCTAACTTTATTATGTACTTCAATTGGTAAAGACCGTCGCGCTTCACTTGTTTGTTATTCAGTAAGGCAGACTGCAAATGAGGTTGTATAAAACTTTTGTCGAGAAGTATGCTGAATTAGATATGATAAAAAAACGCACAAATAAAAAATATTTATTTAAACCAATTTTTCCTCAGGGAGGAGACCCGTGCCCCTCGGTGGGGACATAATGGGCTGATGATGATGTTGATTGTAGTACAATGACAACTGCATTCAAATATGGGCTTTAAATATTGCTCTTTAGGTATATTTTACATTGGCATCATAAATTAGCTGACAGCTGACAGCGAGCTGTCTGCAAATCTACGATGCCTATCTACGACATGAATCTACCACAAAAATTTGATTAGCTCGCTCATAATTTATTATCGTTTTAAAGTTAACCCACCTATTTCCCGCTTGTCACGATTGTTACATAAAGATTGTAAGCAATAAAAAAAGTAAGCAGTAAAGATACTGTTTATTATGACAAATCATTTTGTACTTTACACTGTGCTTAAATAACAGTACAAAAGTTGATTACAAGAAGCACTAGGACAGTGTGCCTTCTGCGTAAGTATCTGTAATAGTAATATGTCATACGAGATTTTTATTATATTTATTAGCTACCTATTAGCTACTTAATATATAGGATCAAAGGCCTCCTCTAAAGCTTTCTACTTTGTTCTGTCCTTTGCAGTGCGTGTCCATTCTGGACCAGCTATCTTTTTTATGTCGTCTTCCCAACGTTTGCTCTGTCTACCATTGCTCCTTTTACTATCTCGCGGGTACCACTCTGTCACTATTGACGACCTCTGTGGCGTAACGGTTAGCGCATCTGCTTACCATGCGAGAGGTCCCGGGTTCAATCCCCGGCTAGGGAGAAAAGAAAATAAAACTCCAGGTCTTGGATGTTTACATGTTTGTGACGTCGCTGTTTCTGGTTCCCACGACACGGCGTATCCTGG
Organism: Yponomeuta plumbellus; assembly: GCA_947310845.1. Taxonomy (NCBI): domain Eukaryota; kingdom Metazoa; phylum Arthropoda; class Insecta; order Lepidoptera; family Yponomeutidae; genus Yponomeuta; species Yponomeuta plumbellus. Next base: position 19,822,397 of record OX371202.1, on the reverse strand, counting down.
TGTGGGGCCAGAAGCAATGTATGTGCTTGTATGTAAATGTTTATGTTTTAGCATGTGCCCTATCCATCTCCATTTTAGACGTTTATAGCTTGTCGAAGGGCAAGCTGTTAAAGAAAAACCGGTTGTCGGTATAATTTAGTAAAATATATATACCTACTTAAAATATCACGTAATATATAGATCATTAATTTATTTGTCATACTACGCATGTTTAAGTTACAGCAATAAAGGCTTATTTTATTTTTATTTATCTATATATATAAATAAAATTCAAAGTCCTGACTGACTGACTCGCTCATCAACGCCCAGAAGCTGAAATTTTGCGCAGAGGGTCTATATGTAATTTAGGCAAGGAATAAGACCGGATTTTTTGAAATTCAACCCCTAAGGGGGCGAAGAGCGTTGCCAAAATTTGTATGGGTGGTATAAAGAATGTTGTCTAATTTTCTTGAAACTTAAAATATAATAATATACTCTTCAACACAATTGATTGAACACGTGTTTCGCCGTTTTTCTAAATTTAACCCTTAAGAGAGTGAACGGGGTTGCAAAATTTTGAACTGAAGTCAACGTGGACGGAGTCGCGGGCGAAAGCTAGTTCATTTATATATAGAATCGCTCGTAGCCCCGGCCGCCACATAGGGCGCGTTGAGTGCATGGATGGGTGACCGTTCTATGACTAACGCTAGTGGCATTTTCCAGAGCGGTACCGTGCTCCGCAAGGCACCTTAAAAAGTTGGTTCCGGCCTAAGGCGTCTGACTTGGCTTAACGACTGCCATCTATCGACGGCAGCTGGCACCAATTGCTTAAAGTGCCTTGCGAAGCACATAACCGCTCGGAAGATTATTTTCATTTCATTTATTTTCATTCATTTCATTTCGAAAAGAGCCACTAGCGTTAGTCAATGACGGTCACCCATCCAGGCACTGAACGCGCCCTAGGCGCGGCGCTAGGTGCATGGCTGGCATGGCTAGTGGCATTTTTTTGAGCGTTTCCGTGCTTCGCAAGGCACGTTAAGCAGTTGGTGCCGACTACCGTCAATAGATCGCAGTTGCTAAGCCAAGTCAGAGGCCTAGGGCGGCCTGAAAACTTCTGACAGTAAGACCAGCCACTAGTCTTACACGCCTCCACCAGACTAGGCCCCCGTGGTGGAGTATGGCCTATACCTTCCTCAGGGAAGAGACCCGTGCCCCTCGGTGGGGGCATAATGGATTGATAAATGAATGAGAGACTCTGACTTGACCCAGTATCGTTGCACTTGATGCACTAACACACTAATCGAAACTTGTTGACAATACAACAATATAAAACACGAGTGAATAGAAGTCCCGATTCTCAAAGCCGAACGAAAGCGCAACCACTGATCGATAGCCGATAAGATTATTGATGTAGATTATTATTGAAATACCTTGATAAAGGTACCATTCCATCCAGTTGTATTCTATCGCCTCTAGTGATAGGACTAGTTAAAAATGGCGCCGAAAAGGGATTACCCCTATGATATCACTAGTGTGAGCCCGGAAGAGGAAAAAGTTATCAACAAGTGTCTGTATGGTCAGTGTATAAGTTTTTTGGTGTTTCTTTTGCTCTCAGAAAAAGGTTTTACCTCTCAAATTACGTAAAACACAGTTGCCACAGAGCTTTAAAAATTAAAAGTTTTTCTATAAAAGTATATACCTAAATCGAGTTACGAATAACCGTTCTATGACTCCCAAAGGGATTGTTAAGATGAGAGTGATTGTGCATCGTGTTATCGTTGTTATTAGAACGATTTTATTGGATGATCGCCAAATCTTTGGATCAGAATACGTCAAGTCCATTCACAATCTTCGAAGTAACGTTTGATTCTGTCATTTATTACTGAACACACACACACAAAACACACACTGAAACACACACACACACAAACACACACACACACACACACACACACAATCACACACACATATACATACATAAAATCGCTTCTAACGTCATGCATTTTCATTAGTCGCTGCATGCACGCTCGTCTGTACTTTTTATTGTGCCAAAAAATGCCATATGTGGTCGACATACTATTATGTTTAGCACGAATTATTTCTTGTCTTTATTTGTCCCAACTATAAACAACAACATTAACATACAGGCACATACATGGCTTCTGGCCCCACACTAGGATACCCTGGGTCGTGGGAACCAGAAACAGCGACGTCACAAAAACATCCAAGACCTGGAGTTTTTTTTTCTCCCCAGCCGGGGATCGAACCCGCAAGTAGATGCGCTAACCGTTACGCCACAGAGGTCGTCGAACTATCGCGAAACTAAGTTCTTATTCTTATTTACCGTGTTATTAAGCTGTTTGTATTGTTCTACCCTAAGCTGACATTCACGAACTTACGAACGTTTTTACACTGCAACAGTAGAATTTAGTTTTAGAATATATATAAAAGTGTATATAAATAACTTTCTACTTTATACGCCCAGTTCACAATACAGGTAATATCACTTCTCTTCTGTTTCGTTTGAAGCCTTGTGATTTTAATATCCCAGGGGGAACCTTTATAAGTTTAGCATGGAAAAATAAATACTTAATTTTCTCTGCGATCCCAAGATTAGTAGTTAAGAGATGTTCCTATCAATTAAATCATTCCCCCAAAATCAACGCTTTTACCACATGCGAGTTTTATTCCACCCTGTACTACAATTGAAAACTGTTAAAACCAACACGGAAGTGGTCGACATAGCCCAGCGGATTAGTAAGATTAGTAGGCGGGGCACATAGCACGCAGAACTGATGGCCGATGGGGCCGAAAAGTTCTCGAATGGAGACCACATATCGGCAAGCGCAGCTTAGGACGACCAGCCACAAGATGGACAGACGATCTCATCCAAGTGGCGGGAAGACGCTGGATGCAAGCCGCTTCCGCTGACCGGTCTTTTTGGAAATCCATGGATGAGGCCTATGTCCAGCAGTGGACTTCTTGTGGCTGAATGATGAAAACTAACACACGAAGTAATTTACGGTCCAAGACCACCTCCTTGGCGCAGCGGTTAGCGCATCTGCCTACTATGCGAGACATTCCGGCTTCGAACCCCGGCTGGAGACAAAAAAAACCCCAGGTCTTGGATGTTTACAGTTTTGATGTCGCTGTTTCTTGTTCCCTCGATACAGGGTATCCTAGTGTGGGGCCAGAAGCAATGTACAATGTGCCTGTCTGTAAATGTTTATTTTAATCCAATTACATTACGTTCACAGTTGAAATAATTTTATATCTCGATTGTCTGAAACGTGCACCAGAACCAACTCAAACCCAGTCAGTGCATTTTCACGTATTTGTAGCCTTGAAATGTTATCTCAACCCATTTTACACCAGTCCATCTCAATAAGAGCGTACTATCTCTATTACTAAGCAAATTCAGATAACGTTAGCGAATGCCTATCGCTATCCACACAACAAGCGAGAGGTGGGCACAACGATACAGACGAAAATAAACCTTAATAGCTTTTGGAACCTTCTTCTTCGCGATCATAGGTCGCTCGTTTCCACAAGGAACGGTTTTTCATCATTGTCGACCTCATGGGTCTCGATTCTATTAGTGCATGTCAGTACCATGACAGATACACGGTCTTGTCACGTGACGTGTTTTTCCATGCCATTGACGCCTAGAAGGTTTGATATATGTGTGCACGTAGACTCGAAGCGGCAGTGAAACTAAATCGCCACATTCATGTATTAACATTGTTATAATAGTATAAATAAAATAAAAGTGAAATAAATCGGACTTTATTCATCACATGTGTTTTACAATTGAAATACTTAGGGCTGATTTTTCATTAGTCAAATAACTTTTATCTGAGGAATAAAAACAAGACAGGAGTTGTTTGAGTCAGGTGGGCATGACTCGCCCACACGTGGGTACCACAAGACGGAAATCAACGATCGGAGACGATCTCGACCACCATCTGCCGGAGTGGCCTGAGGTTTTACTAATTTACTTTAATTCATAGAACGAATCGAAAGTTCGCGTTCGTGAGTTTATGTGTCGAGATATTTTTTATATCTTTATCCTTCAGATTACTGATAAAACCCCAATACAATACAATTTAGATTACGTACAACCAAAGTGCGAATGTACTCGAGTGTGCATGAAGTGACGATATTATTGTGCGAAAATCTTGTGATAATAATTTAAGATACGTCGACAATTTATCTTTCCGGATGTCTTGTGTTGCATAATAATAACATTAAATACTTTTGTAACATTATCCGCTCATCTTCTTGAAATATTGACTAAATCATACCCTAACATCGGCAGAAAATATAAACAAACATTTACATACAGGCACATACAATACATTGGTTCTAGTCCCACATTAGGATACCCTGTGTCGTAGTAACCAGAAGCAGTGACATCACAAACATGTAAACATCCACGACCTGGGTATTGCGAAAGTACAGTCGACAGCACAACATCCTATACACCTATGCACTCTACTCCGTTGCTGTAATGATGTAAGATTTCTTATGGTATGTTGATTGAAACGGCGTCTATTTGGAGTAGCGTTGTGTATTCTACTGTCGAGGAGAGAGCGTTACATACTTATATGACTATGAATGTGTAGGTGAGGTGTCACAACACTACAGCTCCCCCCCTTTTATTAAAAAAAATATATTATAAACTGCTATTATTTTTTACAATTTTCTCGCATTGTTGACGATGCTTTTTCATTAACTTACGTTTTAATCTGTACTCATATTAAAATTAATTTTAAAACTATTAATACAAGTCATATTTCCAATTTCAAAGTCCTTTTATGTTTACGATACCTTTCATGTCATTTACTTACAATATATTTGGGCTGGCCTCACCTTTCATATTTTTTATAATTTATTTACTTCTTTATTTATTATTCATATTTCACTCATAACATTTATTTTCTTTACTGGCCCCCTATTTATTACACATATTGACAAATTGTTCTTACTTGTATCTCATGTTTAAATTAGATTTTACAGGACTTTTAAAATACAATTTTAATTCAATAAACATTTTCCATCATTTAACAAAACCAAACAAACCATTCCTAGAACAAAGTCAACATATTTTATTCTGTCACTTTTAACATAAAGAGGCATTTCACTTTTCATTCATGGGGCACGCGCTCCCTTTTGATACATTTATTTAACCCATCCTGGGCGGTACATTTAATAAAAAGAGTCCACTCAAATAAAACTAGCATATCTTATTACCACCATGCTTGTGCACAACAATATTATAATAGTGGATAGTGTGTTTAAGAACTACGTTCACCAACTTTCTTTACAGAGCAAAACTCGTTGACACCATAATCAGTCAGAAGGATCACATCTACCCTGTACTTTTAACTTTTTTTTGTGTACCTCTTTGATGACTTTAATACATTAACGTATCAGACTCGCTGAACTACATTATCATGTATCTACATTCTTTACATTTTTAAAACACAAACCTCAATTGAAACTTCGCTTTTTAACCCATGTTGAGACTTCTATAACATTTAGGTGATCAGTCTATTTGCTATACAAACTCAGGGAAGAAAGACTTCAAATAACTTTTGGGTGATCAAACCAATCATCACTTAAGACTCCTCCTTCGTATTCACATACTTTTTACATTACTTTGTTACATTCGTAAATCATTCGCTTTGATTTTATACATCTTCATTCAATACATTTTATATTACTTAAACGCTTCACATTTAATTAGTCGCTATGCGAATCAGATTACATTACTTTGCTGCTAATAAAACATAACTTAGGACACTTGCATCGAAGATTAGCGATTGCAATTCAGCATGTTACTTGTCACTCGATACCTGCGCGACCTATTTGGTAAGGTATGCATCTGCGCTTCTAGGTATTGTTGCTAACTTGAATCGAGCAATAGAATTAAGTTTACTTCGTACAATCACGTAAAAAATTTAATGACATAACACGAAAAAAAAAAATTGGCATATTAAAATATTATAAGAATTTGCATCATCAACAAGCGGAAGTATTTACTTATTTTTGACAAAGATTTTACTTTAAACTGAATAATTACTGAATACAAAATTACCCAAAATAAACACTGTCACAAATTTTTAACACTTTTTCACTATTTCTGCGATACTCCCGGCGCCTGCCCATCAGACTCACATCATAGGCTTGAGCGTATCTCCCGGCACCGGCGGCTCCTCTTAATTTTAATATATTTTTCTGCACTCTTTTTTTTTCGTTAGGCATATTTTTGATTGCCTCTCCTCTTTTCTGTATAGGTGCTCATAAAATTATTATTTTTAATACATGATTTCACTTCACCACTGTACTGTCTATTGTTGTTTTTAATTATACACTTTTAATATTATTATTGGATTATAAGTTTTACTATTATTTATTGATTATAAAGGTATGATTATTTTTTTATGTATTATTTTAAACATTATATTAATTTTTTATGCCTGGCAGGGTCACCATGTAATGATGTAAGATTTCTTATTGTTTGTTGATTGAAACGGCGTCTATTTGGAGTAGCGTTGTGTTTCTACTGTCGAGGAGAGAGCGTTACATACTTATATGACTATGAATGTGTGGGTGAGATGTGTTACGGGCGACTTTGCAACTAAAATGTTAAGATTGACGTGCTGTGTCGACTGTACATAGAAGGTAAAGCAAAACCTCCATATACATGCTGAAAGGAGGGGCTCTACTCGTCAATACAAACGACTTTTATGTAGCGTAAATCTAAAAATTATGGTATGAAAAAGTATGGTACGACATAAAATTATAATATCGTATCGTATCATAATTATTGTATGAGTTGTCCGTGTGCACTGTAATCAACTAAGCGACTTGATCGACGGAAGAGACCCTGCCCCTCGGTGGGGACATAATGGGTTGATGATGATGATGATTGTCTATGGTAAGCCAGTCGGCCCACCGAAAAATCTACATGGTAATATTCTTACGATCCTAACAAATACAAGGAATATTCTAGCCATCTATCTATCTATCTACATTATGAGTTAGTGTGACTTAATATCTACGACTATCTGTGGTATAATAAGTAGCACTTAAACTAAATAACAAAAACAACGTCCAATAACAGCTCGGCCGCGCTAATCCCCTAATGTAACCAAACAAGATAGATGCTAATGAAATATGCGGCTTACGTTTTAATCCCCGTGTCAATTCACCAATACCTACATCAGAGTGCTTATACTGAGTTTATTCATTCACTTTCGATAGCGAGAGCGTTTGCAATTTGTATAGGAGTGACAAAGCGCGCCACCTAGTTGTCTCTTTGTCACTCCTATGCAAATCGCAAACGCTCTCACTATGGAGAGTGAATGAAAAAACTCAGTATACGCACTCTGGCCTGTTTCACTTCGCGTGTCGGTATCGAACGCGTAAGTACATGCAGCGACCACTCCGGCGTGGCAAATAGGTAGGAATTTAGGCGCCAGAAGGGGTAAGAGTTACGCGGTAGAAAGAGAGGCAACATGTAGGTGAATATAACGTAGCTTTTTTAGCGCCGTGTGATCTGAATTGCACCTAATTGTATCGCTGCTAGAGTCCCTTTTTTTTAATTGATTTTGCGGAGTGAATCTTCTGTACCTGTACTATTATTTATTCTGTGCCTACACTACAACATTTCACAAAACTCGCAGTTGAAAATGTACAGTTCCCTTAATATCTGACTGAATATGTGAGTGGAAGGGCCAGTAAGGAACGCCCCAGCCAAATAGGGAATGTATTACCAAAGGATCTCGGATGTCTCGGATCGTCCATGTTGGTTAACATAATACGACAAAGTAGTTATCCAAAACATTAATACTTTTCCAGGTTACCTAAAGTGCAGCGGGTTCATACGATGTGGCCCCGAAGGATACATAATGCCGGCCAAGTTTAGGAAACACGCGGAAGCTATCTACAACATGGAAGTAAGGCCGGACGACGTTTGGGTCATCACTTTTCCACGATCGGGTAAGAATTGGTATAAACTAGTGCAATCTGCACATCATCATCCACCCATTATGTGCCCACCGAGGGGCGCGGGTCTCTTCCCTGAGGAAGGTATAGGCCTTACTTATACCACGGGATCCAAGTCCAAATTGATGGAGGCTTGTAAGACTAGTGGCTGGTCTTACTGTCAGAAGTTTTCAAGCCTCCCTAAGTCTTTTGACTTGGCTTAACGTCTGCCATCTAACGACGTCAGTCGCGATTTGCTAAGCACAAACCGCTCGTAAAATTTCCACTAGCGTTAGTCATAGCACGGTCACCCATGCATGCACTGAACGCACCCTATGTTGCTTAACCTTCGTGATCGTTTAAGATCACTCAGGCGACTGGGGCTACGAGCGATACTGTCAAATCTGTAAAATTCACAATACTGTAAAATCTGTACAATGAACACTGTGTAACAATGAAACAATGCAATCTTGGCTCATTACACAAGGTTAGTTCTGCTAACTGTGCTAGTATGGACAATTGTTGGTATTATTCACTTTATTCCGGACCCACTTACTTGACTTTTTGTTGTAAGAGTCCGACAAGGTACTGCTATGATTCGCAGAGCTTAATCATGGTGAGCAGAGACAGAACTCGCCTTATCTCCGACCACGGGCGAGCGCGCAACCGACTGCCAACCACGCGAGCACCGCTCACCATGATTAAGCTCCACCAATCAGAGCGAAACCCAGTCGGACTCATCCGACAAAAAGTCAAGAAGTGTATCCAGAGTAAAGTTAATAATGTTTAATTGAATGTAAGATTTAGTTCAAAAAACAAAAATCTTAAGATCGTTTTGCTTTTTGAGTTTGTCAAATGAGAGTTTTTTCGAGTTTTTAGTTGTCTTTTTAGTCAGTTTGAAGTTTTTTGTTAAATGTGCCATTATGACGAAATAAATAAAAATATGATTTTGGTTACATATCTCCAAGGGCCTTATTGGTTGTTTTGATGGCGTACAAAAATAAAATGTACAATATGACCTAAAATTATTTAGATTTTAAAATGGTGATTTTGAATTCTATTTTTACTTGTAACGTTTATTAAGATATGTTTTACTTTGATTATTTTATTACCAGCTTCATGAATATTTCAGGCACAACGTGGACTCAGGAAATGGTTTGGTTACTGAAGAACGACTTGAATTTCGAAGCTGCTAAAGCGACGCCGCTTTACAAAAGATTTCCAATGTTGGAGTGAGTATGTTTACCGGCGCACTTTAGATGTTAGGTATCTTCTCCAGAAATAAAGATAAATCCTTTCGGAGCGAACTGCTGTAATCCTTGACAAAACGCTTCGATTGGTAACGTGATCATGCCTGTGTCGTTTCTACGGATTAAGCACTTTACCATTACATATTCTAAGGGCATAGCCTCTACTATCGCTGTAGTAGGTATCATCATCAACCCATTATGTCCCCACCGAGGGGCACCGGTCTCTTCCCTGAGGAAGGTATAGGCCATACTCCACCACGGGGGCCAAGTCCGGATTGGTGGAGGCTTGTAAGACTAGTGGCTGGTCTTACTGTCAGAAGTTTTCAAGCCGCCCCTAAAGGCCTCTGACTTGGCTTAACGACTGCCATCTATCGACGGCAGCCGGCACCAACTGCTTAACGTACCTTGCGAAGCACGGAATCGCTCGGAAAAAATGCCACTAGCGTTAGTCATAGACGGTGACCCATCCATGGACTGAACGCGCCGAATGTTGCTTAACCTTAGTGATCGTTCAAGATCACTCAGGCAGCCCAGGCTACGAGCGATTCGAACGAGCGAGCGGTAGTAGGTATACCGGGACGCAATAGCATTGTGCATTGCCATCATAAGCATATGTCTAAGACGGAAATATACGTCATCATCATCAACCCTGTTATGTCCCCACCGAGGGGCACGGGTCTCTTCTATGAGGAAGGTAGGTGGCAGGTGACAGTCCCTGGTCTCGCCTACCCCTCTGGGATACAGGTGTGAGCTTATGTATGTTGTTTATCAGCTTTGGTTACTACTTGGTGGTAACCGACATGTTAGCTGAGCACTTTCCAATTACCAAAATTGTAAACTTAATTTTTAAATTTTCTTAAATTGTGTAAAATTGTGTTTTTTTTTGGTAATAAACTATTTCTATTCTATTCTATTCTATTTATATGCAAATCAATAAATATAGAGATTATTTCTAAAGGAGCAAACGAACGTCCTTTCTTCCTTCCTGGCCAACTAGATTGCGACCAATTATCGCCTTTTCAACAACACGTCCAGAAACCAAGATAGGTAACTGAAGAAAAGCGGAAACGCTCCAAAGAGGTTGAGTGGGAATAAATCAAATCAAATCACCGACTACAGTGCCACCATCTTATCTGTTCAGTTGATAGCGGCGCTTGTAGAGCATTTAGTAGTAACATTTAAGAAATTTACCTAGAAAAATGAGAATATTTTAACTCGCCTTTTGATTGTAATATGAATATATATTTATAAATCTTAGTAAGTGAATAAATAAAACAAAAAATGGGGAACAGGATTTACAATTAGTTAGATAGTTACAATTTTGCCCACCTGAACAGATAACTTGGTGGCGCTGTACAAGTAACTTTTAACACTGACACTTTCATTAGCACTACAAATGCTTCAGTTTTCAAAAACGGTTTACACTATACTAATAGGTCTCTATTCTTTATCGAAATCATCATTCCGACGTATTGGCTGAATCCAAAAGGAATCGTTCCTTGACAATGATTCGGCCAATAGGCTATTTGACAGTGTGAAAAAAACAGTATTATTTTATACGTCTTCGTACAAATTATGAGTCATAAAACCGCTTTAAAGCATTTTAACTACAAAAAAAATATTATTTGTAAGCTATTGTATCGAAAACGACCTGGATTGGCCGATTCTACGATGACGTCACATGTCAATAAAAAAGGCGTCTGTCATTTATTCGTTCTTACGTTCATTGGTTGGTTTTCTGGCAAGTAAGGTCATAATTAAGAAATGAAAGAATTTAAAATGACCACTTTCTGAGGACTCCATGAACACCAACAAAAAATATGTGGTTTTCAGAAATCGGTCAAATAGCCTGTTCCACTCCGAAACAGTCATGCAGTTTCCCAGATAACATATCACTGTTTATAACTTTATTTCACTGCAAGTGGTTTTATAATCTTTTTAGGAAACCAACGAAATTTTTTTTCGGTTTCACGTAATTTTTATTACACTTCGTGTGTTATCTTTCATTCAATTTGTAGTTTGAACACGTGTTGTGTTATTACAAAAATGTTTTTCATATTTTCTGTAAGCCGCCCTCAAAACAAAGAGTAACCATGAGTCACGTCCCATACTATGTTGCCGCCTCTGGAGGCTTAAGGCTCTTTCTGCACTGCTCCGGTCCGGCGTCGGAACCGGAATCAGTCATGAGAAAAATATCAGATGCCGGATTATGCTTCTCCACTTCATCCGATTATAATCGGCAATGGACGTGACGCAGTGCTTTATTAAAATTCCTCGGTTTTTCTATTCGAGGCAGGGGACGTTGTCCACACATTCTATTAATGCAAATAAAATAGTATAGGAACATTTTCGGGTTGTATGCGCGGTGCAAAAACGTGTATTGCTTTTGTACGTCGATCACTTCGGCCCGGTAAAATACCGTTCCGATGTAGTAAATTATCGAACCGTTAAAAACCCGATGCTGGAGTAGTGGAGAAGCTTACATTCTTGTGTGTTTCTAAATCGGACCGGTAATTAACGTTTGCCGGACCGGAGAAGTGGAGAAAGGCCCTAAGCCGTCATATTTACTTTCCACAGAATCACGTCTCACGTGCCGGAGCTCGGCGTTCAATTGATAAAACTGAATTTCATGAACTTGGGCAATTTCCAAGGATTAGATTCCGCCGTCCGCTCGCCGAGCTGGGAGGCGATCGAAAATGCACCCTCTCCCCGGTTCATAAAGACCCATTTGCCGCTGTCGATGCTGCCGCCGAGTTTGCTCAGTACAGCCAAAGTGGTGTACGTGGCGAGGGATCCCCGGGACATAGCGGTCTCGTACTATTATTTACAAAAACTGGTCGCGAGGAGCATTATGAGGGCGACGTTCATCGATTTCTGGAACGCTTTCAGGAACGATCTTTGTGAGTAGCGATTCTAGTTATGTTATGTTTTGATTCGTCATCATCATCAGCCACAAGAAGTCCACTGCTGGACATAGGCCTCCTCCGTGCATTTCCAAAAAGACCGGTTGGAAGCGGCTTGCATCCAGCGTCTTCCTGTCACTTGGATGAGATCTTCTGTCCATCTTGTTACATAGTACCTACTTAATTATTTAAAATAGTAAGTAATTTTACCACCAGGACCATTAACCACAGATTAAAATAATGAAAATAAAAAACAAAACATAGACCTTATTATATTCTTGTGACTTTTGGACGTTGCATATAAACCTTGCATGCTTCGCACTGAAATTGTCTTTTGTTTGGGATAATAACATAGGAAATAAATGCTGATGAAACTTTGAGAAAATCTACAGTACCTTCTCAAAACGATAATAATATGAGGACAATATATATCTAACTACACTAACACTCAGTGGATACACGTCTAACGACAGCTGCGAACAGTAGATTGGCGGGTCGTCAGAGTACGCAAAGAAAGATACTGTTGACATCGAATGACACTCGAAAACATAAACATAAAACATCTTCTGGCCCCACACTAGGATACCCTGTGTCGTGGGAACCAGAAACAACGAAATCACAAACATGTAAACATCCAAGACCTGTGGTTTTTTTGTCCCCCAGCCGGGATTCGAACTCAGGACCAAAACCTTAGAGGTGTGACCATTCTGAAACCCGCCTGGTTGTGAAAATGACAATGGTCTAAGTAGAGTTCATTTTCGCTGCCTTTTTCTCCGCTACGAATTGACCCGAAAGCAGCAGCCGCAGATCGTTTCTCCACGCTGAAACACATTTTTTATTTTTACGATAGACTTACTACGTATTACATATCAATTTATCCAACACCTTTTGATTCCAGTGCCCTGTACCCCAGCCGTCAGTCACGCCAACGAAGCTTGGCTTCAAAGGCACAATAAGAATCTCCATTTCATATTCTACGAAGATCTCAAGAAGGTATGACGTCAAAAAAATATACACTGACCACAGATATCTGATGCAGATATCTATGACACTGACTCTTCATTTCTACATGGGTTGGCACAGCTGGAAGAAAATACTTACCTAGAATACCAGCACTTGAAAAATCTTATCAATACCTTTTTCCGTCATGGTTGTCTGAATTACTTTTAGTAGTAATGTGGCCAATTGTACAGTACTTTACATTTGTTATTGTCAAATTTCATGTGCGATTCCTGGTGTCATAAATACATAGAATAAAGCCCACATAGCCCCAGCTGACTGAGTGATCTTAAACGATCACGAAAGTTAAGCAACATAGGGCCCCGCCCACTGACACTTCAACTTACTCATCCGGTGGGCTATGTCGACGACTTTCGTTTGTCTACGGACCTCATCATTTCTGATTTGGCCTCGTAGAGAAATTCGGAGCATAGCCTTTTCCAAAGCTCGTTGCGTTAAAGTTAATAGTTACACAGTGTACCTACTTAACTAAAGTCTTACAATAATAATTCGAACAACAATTACATAAGAGATACATTCCAGGACCTGCCCCAAGAGATCCGGAGGATGAGCAAGTTCCTCAAACAAGTCTATTCGGACGAGCAGTTAGAACTGCTACGGAGACACCTGAGCTTCGAGAGCTTCCAGAAGAATAAACACGTCAACAATACGACTGAGAGCAAGGCTGGTGATGCGAAAATGCAGTTTGTACGAAAAGGTTACAGTCCGTTTTTTAATTCAATGAAAAAAAAATGACGTGGTGTTACCGCTATAAAAGCTAAATGTTAACTCGGTAGTTTTTTTTTACCGTGAACAGAAGACTCATGTGACCAAAATCCTTATCACATCAAAGACATTAAAATTGAATTACTCGTAAGAGCAAAGTCTAAAAAAAAACGCCTGCGTAGCAATTAATTAATTAGCGTAACCTACACAATTTTACTTGGAAGTAAAATGGGGTTATTTGGTTTTTACGTACTAGCAACATTCAGACATTGACAGCCTAAGAATTGTATGGAGATGTCAACGTGACAATTTTGTTTTTGCATTGAATGAAAAAACAGACTGTAGAAAACACACTGTCTCCCTCTCTCTCTCACACACACACACCCTCTCTTTCTCTCTCAGCGCCTTAGCGACTAAAGTCTGTTTTTTAATTCAAGCAAAAAAGAAAATGTCACGTTGACATCTCAATACAATCCAAAGGCTGTTAATGTCTGAAATGTCTGAGTGTTGCTAGTGCGCAAAAACCAAATAACCCCAGTTTGCTTCCAAGTAAAAATTGTTTGTGCTACGTAAAGTCTAACAAGCGAGTCCTGGGACGCGATTTATTTCGAATTCTTCATATGGCCACATTCTGACTGTCAAACTTAGGTATTTCAGCTACAAGTAGTACAGCCCAAACAGTTTGATACTCGTCCTAGATTTAAACAAGAAAAAAGATTTTGTTTCTATTCAACATAATTTTACCTATGTTTTAGTATGTACATACGAGTAATGTTTTAAAGCAAACATGAATTAATATTCTTGTTGTAAGGTCTGTCGGATGACGAAAATGTTAAACGTCGGATCGAAGACTTAGTCAAAGCATGAGTGCTTTGACTAAGTCTTGTTGAGAAAAAAAGATATTAATCAGATTTTGATTATGGTTAAGCATTAATAAATGTTTATAAGTTTATGTGGTGCATCTTTATTATCCCTGTTTTTGGTGGAGTGGAAATGTTGGTTTTGATGTTGTTAATGTTTTCGTTTTGCTTATATTTATTTGTTTGGACAAAATTCATTGGAGACTCCAAACTAATTAAACAAATAATCAAGTTAAGCAAAAGTATCAAGATGGTTTATTCAGACATAATTCAGACTATATGCAGGGTTATCAACTAAAAGATTTTTAAATTTCCCGCCAAAGGCTTGTGCCACGACTCACTTGTCCCACTCTAGGTGTTTTTTTAGCTTTTCTCTTGTGAAGAATTAAATTTGAATGTCTTTGATGCGATAAGGATTTTGGTCACACGAGTCTTCTATTCACGGTAAAAAAAATCTACCGAGTAAACCTATATATTTTATAGCGGCAACACCGCGTAATTTTTTTTTTTACATCTAATTAAAAAACTGACCTTAGATCAACGAGGCAGTCGAAATAATCATAATAGATAGATTTTCCTTATTCTAATTTCTTTCTTTTTAGGAGAAGCCGGTGGCTGGGTGGGATACTTCGACGACAAAATGGTAGTACAGGCTGAGGATTACCTGACCAAACGACTGAGGAAGTACGATATCAGCTATCCGTCAGTCTCACTCGATATCACTCTGTGTACGCGATTATAACGTACGAAATAAGACTTAATTATTATTATGTTTAAGCGTTAAGTTTGCATAAAAGCACTTTTTAAAAGCTCCCTAATGTAATTCTTAAATTAAAATTGAAATATTCATTATTTTACATAAGCTCACGCCTGTATCCCAGAGGAGTTGGCAGAGACCAGGCACTGTCACCTACCACGAAAGAAAAAATAAAAAAAAAATAAAAAAAACTCACGCCCGTTATCCCCGAGGGGGTAGGCAGAGGCACTAATCACTAGAACTGTACCCACGTTTTGCCGAGTTTATTAGGTCCCAAACGTGACAAGTGGCGAGCCTGTCGCCGTTATCCGGGCACAATTTATCAGCGAATGGTGTTGCTGTACAAACAAATGTACGTAACTAAAAGTCATTGGTACATGCGTGGTTCGAACCCAGACCCTCATGATCGAGAAGAAAGGGTCAAACTCACTACGCCACCACCGCTTTTTGAAATAAGAAAAAATATATGAAATATTTTATTCACAATTAAAATAAAATGTTTACGTTCGAACGAATCGTCTTTGAACGTCAAACACTTAATAGATTACATGGAGAAGAAACTAACAAAGAAACTTTACATTTGTTTTTTTCAAAACAGTTTTAGCTTAATTAACAAGCTTTCAAACTTAAAAATTATTACGAATGTGTTGAAAACTAGAAACAATTGGCCATGCTACATTTTTGAACATAAACATAAATGACAAAACTATTTCGAGAAATTATGCTTTTAGTACATTTTACATACATTTTACGTACATTTATCAGATTTGTAAATAAGTCTATATTAAAAAAAAAAATTAAAAGCCTTGACCTTAAATTACTATTCTATGACGTCAGCAAAGACAGTATAAGTATTAGTTGCCTTACCTATAAAAAAAACCAAACCAAATCAATTGACGTTAATGATATTTGTTTTTTTCGTATTAAGGCAAAGACTTTCTCCTTAATCATCCGCTAATGACGTCACAAACACCAAAACTAAAAAAAATAAAAATAGTCATAATGAATAAAACTAAAAAGTATCAGTTTTAGTTTCATAAAATGGCCGATATTTTCAAAATTAAAAACATACAACAAAAATAAGTAGCAGACCCAATTCTCCTCTGAATACATAATAATATTAATTTACTGTTTAACACCAACCACCACTGTTTAAATGTATTGTTAAGTCCGTGTTGAGTTCGTAGTAAAACTCCTTTTACGTTTTAACGTTCTCCCCTGCTTTTACGACGAGAGTTCGCTGTTCATTGCTTAGTCGATCAACCCACAGATTAGTAAGTCGGAAGACAGCCCCCACTTTCTCGTACGGCAACAAGCTGATGTTGGGATTTCCTAATATCTAAACTAGCAACACCCCGCGGGCGACAGCGGGGTCTGAGAGGCGAGGGGGTGCGCGCCCGCGCCCGCGACGCTACGGCAGCCATTTTGTTGGCATTCGGGAATATAACTCCGCGTTGAAGAGAGCGACGCCAGCTCTTCTATCAAGATTTTTACGCTACGACGCTAACCAGTTCAATGCAAAACTCTGTACGTTCTTTACTTGATTAAACATTGAAAAAACATTGGTTAATCGACTGTTAACAGCTGTCTGTTTGTCAAAGTGCTTACGAAAAAAACTACAGCTGTTGACGGTAGATAAACAGATTGTTAGCGTACAATAAAACAGGGGTAGGCCATGCAATGTAAGTCAAACGAGTTAGTCCAGTTTGCGCATCCGCCTAAATAGCACCTGGCCTAGTCCAGATTAGGCACCTATTCATATTTTTGGCAGAATAAATACATTTGAATTCACTAACAGCACCTGCCAAATATATCAATAGGTGCTTAATCTGGTATAGGCCAGGTGCTGTAGGCGGGTGCGCAAACTGGACTACGTCTCATCAAACTGTCACAAAAAAAATTAAAACCATCACTTTTAATACTATGAAAAAGGCCACTGATTTACAGAGGTAACGAGAGAATTTGCAGAGCGAAGCCTGTCATGTATAAAATTCTTAAAATGTAATGGTGAAAAGCGACGTCCTGATTAAATTGAATTACTTGTGAGCTGATTGCTGATTGTGTTTTTGTTTGGGGTCTCGACTTCCAATTTTATAACCGAAACCCTCAATAAATATATATACATAGTAAAGGTATATACACTTTTTTACTGCTGCTTCGACACTCCAAGGTTTGCTGGAAGAAATTTTCTAATATGTAAAGTTCTCGTGTTAGTGTTAGTGCGCGTTACTCCTCCGAAACGGCTTGACCGATTTTGATGAAATTTTATATAATTAATCTAACTTATAAATATTAAACTAATTTTAACGTAGTTGTAACTTGTAAGACTAGTAGCTGGTCTTACTGTCAGAAGTTTTCAAGCCGCCCTAAGTCTCACTTGGCTTAACGACTGCCATCTATCGACTGCAGCCGGCACCAACTGCTTAACGTGCCTTGCGAAGCACGGAACCACTCCGAGAAATGCCACCAGCGTTAGTCATAGACGGTGACCCATCCATGGACTGAACGCGCCGTATGTTGCTTAACCTTAGTAATTGCTTAAGATCACTCAGACAGCCCAGGCTAAGAGCGATTCTGTAAGCATTATTTTCTAACAAACCTTTTAAGAAACTGCATAGCGCCTTCCAGCCTTAACTTTACAGCCGGTAGTTTGGAAAAGTTTAAAAAAGGTGATTCCACACTAGCGAACAAGCGGTAACAAACTTGTGAAGTTACTTTAGTTTCAATACAGCACAAGTTTGTGTTGCTACAAGTTGCAAGTACCTGTTATAGGCAGTCTGCTTTAGCTAGAATTATCACTAGGGTTGGCACAAAATAATATTGGTAGCCATCATAATTTTATAATTTTACACTTTTTCTAATATAAAAAGTTTATTCAGGGTCTGGAGATCTGTCACACAGGATTTTTCCTAGTATGGACTCCAGCCTCTCACATAAGAATAAATCCTGATTACTCCAATGGTTCGTATTTTGTGTTTTGATACCTCTATGAGAAGGAAATACATTAATTACTTCTTATCTTATCTTATCGAGTAGTCGTGCGGGGGCCGACAAATTAGTCGGCGACACTTCGACCCAGTGGGATCTGTTGTGTCTGCCCCTTGACCTTACACCTAAGCCTAATCGAAGATGTACTCTACCAGGTCGGTCACACTCTTTAGGGACAGGTGCCTGAAGTCCTCTGGTTTGGGGTAAGCTATTCCCAGAAGGCTCATTCTTTTTCGGGCAAGGACATCGCAGTCACACAGTACGTGTACCATCGACTCCACTTCAAAACCGCATGCCCTGCAGGTGTCGTCTTGACATAACCCCATTCTGCGGAGTTGTTTCCCTGTCGAGAAGTGTCCCGTCAGAGCGCCAGTAAGCGCCCTCGCACGACGTCGTCCTCCCCGCAGTATAAACTTTGCTGAGCCTGCGATTTCTTCACCAATGAAGCTTTTAGAATGTTGCAGTCCTTCAGTGGCTGCCTATTCGCATTTGTGCCGTTCATTGGCCTCAGCTTTGATAGCACAATTAATGGTGCTCGATGAGAGCCCCACGCATGGTTCAGAGCCGTGCAAAGGCTGCGCGGATCCCTCCCTCGCCAGCTCGTCGGCTGCCTCATTTCCCATGTGTCCAGCGTGGCCAGGAACCCAGACTAATTGCACCCTGTTGTCGCAGCCCAATTTGTTTAGGGTCTTGACACAGTTAAGCACCAGCTTTGAATCTACCACGCGTGATTTTAGGGCCATGAGTGCTGCTTGGCTGTCGCTAAAAATATGAAGAGTTTTGTTTTTGACATTCCTGCTTATATTCTCTTGAGCACAGGCAATGATCGCATAAGTTTCCGCTTGAAATACTGTTGCATATTTCCCCAGACTGAAACTTTCTTTGAAGTCCTGTGCACAGATGCCAGCACCAGTGCCAGATGGCATTTTCGACCCATCAGTAAACCATGAAGTCGTGTCAGGTCCAGTAGTTTTCAGACCATGCCTCCATTCGTCTCTGGTGGGTATAAAGATGTTATATTTGGTCCTTGAGATGTGCACGCGTAACATTTTGGCACTCCCCATACACAACATTCTCTCGAGTTGAGGTCCAATTACCAAATTTGTATGCCTAGTTTTAGGTATGTTGAAATTCCATGAACCGTTGACTGCTAGTCTGTATAAGGCCTTTGCCGCTTCTGTTTGGATCATAATGTGAAGTGGTTTAAGGTCTAACAGCACCTCCAACGAGCGCGTTGATAAATGCACCTGTTGTCGCCATGCAGGCTAGTCTCTGAAGTTTTTCTAGCGACTGTTGACAAGTCTTTAACCTAGTTCTGGGCCACCAAACAATACTGCCGTATGTCAGTATGGGCCGAACAATGATGGTATAAATCCAATAAATAACCTGTGGTCGCAGACCCCAGGTCTTGCCATAAGCAGATCTGAGCATATTAAAAACACGAACTGCTTTTTCAATGCTCTTTTCCACATGGGTATTCCACAGCATCTCTTTATCTAGTATTACACCTAAATATTTGACATTTGTGGACCAATACAGTTCCTGCCCGTACATAGTCAAGGTCCTTAAATTTTTTAAGTCCCTCTTCCGTGTGAAGGGTACGATCGTCGTCTTTGTCGGGTTTATGGATAATTGATTATCCATGCACCACCTTTCAACTTTGTTGAGTGCTCCTTGCATGATTTCCGAGACTGTAGAAGGAAATTTGCCATTGATTAGTATTACTAAATCATCCGCGTATCCTATAGTATAGAACGAACTTTTGTTTAAATCCTGTAGAAGAGGGTTGACCACAAGACACCACAGTGTGGGAGAAAGAACCCCGCCCTGTGGACATCCTTTGGTGGTTAACGCACTGACATCATCGCCTAACAGTGACGATGTAATGATCCTCTTCCGAAGCATACCATCGATCCACTTGACTAAAGTTGCCTCAATTCCATGGTCGATGGCCGCCTTCTTGATGACCTCGAAGCTAGTCCTGTCGGATGCTCCCTCTATGTCGAGAAAAGCGCCAGCACATATTTCTTGGTTCTCCACTGCGTATTCCGCCTTTGAGACTACATAATTTATTTATTTATTTATTTATTTATTTATTTAGAGATCTATGGTGAACCAACAGCTATTACAATAAAATAGTATATAGTGTAGGGATACAGAAAGCCAATTACAGGTTCACACTTATAGTAAACAATTCAAAAATAAGAATCTTAAACTTAAAATAATACAACGTCGCTCGCTGCACAAACAGCAGAGCTCATATAATGTAGGGCAGTCTCCGTAGATTTGCCTTGTTGATAGGCACATTGTAGTTCATGAAAGGGCCGCTTTCTGAGCGGGCCTTCTCTGACATATAGGTCTATTAATTTTTCCAGACTTTTAAGCAGAAAAGATGAGAGACTGATCGGTCTGTAAGATTTGGCTTCTTCATAACATTCTCTGCCCGTTTTCGGTATGTATACCACTTTTACTACCCTCCAGATTCTTGGGGTGTAGCTAAAGGCAATGCATGCTCGAAAGAGTCTGCACAGATGTTGTCTCAAGATTTTGACACCTTTCTGAAGTAGGATCGGATAAATGCCATCAGGACCAGGCGATTTGAAGGGTTGGAATCCTCCAAGGACCCCTGACAGCTTTTCCTCGTCTACCACCTTCTTCGCGGCATCCCAGTCCCACTTGGATGTGCGAACATTAAGGTCATCACTTCCAATTGGTTCCTGGTAGCCTTTATTAACGAGTTTACAATCTGGAAAATGAGTCCTGAGCATAATGAGTAGTGTATCTCTACCAGATTCTGTTAGCTTACCCTCATCATTTCTGACGGTGGTGAGCTGCTGCGCCCTAGTTGTGGTTAGGGCCTTAGAGAGTCTCATACCTTCCGGGCTAGAAGTAACTGCTTGGCAGTGATTTCTCCATGATTTGCGTTTAGCTTTACGGATCTCACGGTTGAAATGAGTCAAGGCACGAGAGTATTTACTGAAGTCTTTCGAAGACTTCGCTTCATTGAATGCTCTGCGTGTTTCTCGTCTCAACGATTCCAACTCAGAAGTCCACCAGGGCTCCCTTTTGCCCATGCTCTTTTTCTCGGGGCAGTTATTTGTCCATGCCGAATGAACAGCGTGGACTATTCTGTCAGCTTCAAATTCTATATCGAGTATAGAATTGAGTATAGCAGTACCTAGTTCAATCCCTAGGTCATTTTTGTAAGATTCCCAGTTGGTGTGACGTGGGTTTCTCCTTGTCACGCGTTGAACAGAATGTTCAATGCAGTATCTGAAGCAGATGTACTGATGGTCTGATCCACTGATTTCATCAGAGACACACCACCCAGTGACGTTTTTACTAGCCCGATTGAAAGCCAGCGTGACGTCGCTGACTTCCGCTCTCCTTGAGTTGATAAATGTTGGTTTATTACCTTTGTTGAGAATTTGTAAAGGTGCACTGACTATGAAGTCAAGTAGCCTTTCACCTCTCCTGTTTACACCAGTGCTACCCCAAGCAGTGTGGTGTGCATTAGCATCGATGCCTAAGATAAGATCTAATCCCTCTCTACTACAATGGTTAGTTAAATTTCTTACCGCCGCTAAAGGGGGGTCCTCTTGTTCATAGGGCAGGTATGCAGATGCCATAACTACTGGCTTTTTATCTGCTCCGCGCCCTCCTGCTACGACCTTAACTGCCGTAAGGTCCCTGCAACAAAAATCGTGCAAGGGGACTGCGTTTATGCCACTCCTGACATAGATGCAGGTCCTTGTATTGTTTGTAGAACGGTGGTAAAATATGGAGCCATTTATCCTACCTAAGCCTGAAACAGCTCCTTTATATAAATAAGGTTCCTGTAGTAGGGCAATATCGAATTTGTTTTCCTTAAGCTGGCGGGCCAGAAGGGCCATAGCCGCCTTACAGTGGTGAAGATTAATCTGTACGCACCTTAGCTCGGCTATCCTTGTGGGTAACTAAAGGACGCTGGGGGCAGCCAGTTGGTGACCACCCTCCAAGCCTTCTGCCGTCGCTTCATCGAGAGTCAGCGGGGACGTTAGTTCCAGGCCGTCAAAGACGTCCAGGACATCATCGGTTTTCGGGGATGAGGCCACTTGCAGTTGAGACTGAGTCACCGTGACTTCAGCGCTCTCCCTCGCCGATACCCCATCCACCGTCACCGAGACCCCTTCCGCCAGCTATACGACAGGAGCGGTGCACGCTTCTGCCTTGGCAGCGGGTGCAGCCCTCAAGCCACTAGAGGCCCCACCTACAGGCTCCTCTAAGAGTTTAAAGAAACTCTTATTGAGGCCCGCACGGAGACAGTACCCCTGCGACTTGATATAGTTGGCAGAGTCCTGGTCGACCAGGACAATGCGCCGCACGGTCCCCTGCGTTATGTCCTCCTGCGAGTTTACCACCTTCCACTCGCGGGTCTTAAGCTCTGGGTTGTAGCGCTGCATTAGAGCTAACACCCTGGAAATGTCCAACGTGTAGTTGTTCCTGGTCTTCCAGGCCAGCTTCACTGGTTTGGGCAAATCCTTGGCGTCAACCACTCGTAGCTTTACGTCCCCAACGGTTTTTCCGTTGAGGCCGCACAGCCACTGAGCGTCGCTGTCCTCTTCGCATAGGATATGCAGTGCCCCCGCGATGAGGGCTCCTGCCTCAATATTAGGGAGCGGGTCCGGCGACGCCTCAATCAAATCAAAGACTGCTGCCTTTATTAATTGAGCCGCCTCCGGTGTGATCCTCGATGGGTCACCATCAGCATATATAGCCATCTTGCGACCGCTTAGTGCCTCCTTATAAGTGGCCGAAACCAGGGTTAATTACTTACTTACTGTTGGACTTAGGAGATGAAATTTTGCACGAGTCCGTTAATAATGGACATACCAGATAAGAATACCCCTACTACCCCTAAAGGGGCGAAAGAGGGTGTCAAAATTGTTTACGGTCAGATTTCCGCAAAACTCTGCACAAATGTACCTTTCCAGATGGGTTTTCATTTATGTATATACATTGCTAATTCAATAAATTGATTGATTTAATAATGAAGTAACGATAAATAAAAATAACTATAACTTAAATATAAAACTATGCTAATACCTATATAAATATCATCGATTATTACCTCTACATAACTTATGAAATGCAAACTTTACTGTGTTTGAAAATTCTGTCCCTAAGAGAGTGAAAAGGTGTGTCAAGGTTTGTACGCGGAGTAAATTTTTTGTGTAATTTCTGAAACTTGGAAAGAAATTTACTTTAATAAAATTAGTTAAGCACAATGACCTATTTCTCACCTCTTAAAAGGTTGAAAAGGGGTGTAAAGTCTGTCGTAGGATTCTCACGAAACTATGAAGAAACGTACGTGAATGTAATTATATTAATGAAACACGTGTTTCTCAGTGTGGGTCCAGTTCTAGAGACTGGTGCCTCTGCCTACCCCTTCGGGGATAACGGGCGTGAGTTTTTTTTTTACGTGTTTCTCAGTTTCCTAAAAGTCAAACTCTATAAGGGTGAAAAAGGTCTCAAAGGAAGTGAAATATATGTCGTTAGAGTTCTCGAAACTTAAGTATATTTTTTTAATAAAAATTAAGAATGAATGACGTATTTCCCACTTTTCCAAAATTTCACCCGGAAAAGGGTTACATACTTATTTGTGGTTGGATCTTCTTAAAAATATGGACTACTTAAGTTTTATTGATCATGGTTTCTAAACACACATGACAGCCGAAGCGGGTTTACAGGTTTTAAAAACTAAATACGTATGTCTCAGTTTTTCAACATTCACCCCGTAAGAGAGTAAAAAGGCGTGTCAAAATTTGAAACTGCTTCCTAAAACAGTCAGTAAAATTTTAACTGACCGAGTATGTATTGTAGGTTTAACTATCCATGAATCGTTTAATTAGAAAACAAACCCGATTGATCCCAGTTTAGCTATATACCTTTCAAAATTTTATTTAAAAATGTCTCGTGGAAAATCACACTTGTATTATAAAGGCGAAAGTTTGTGAGTGTGTGAGTGTATATTTTTGTTACTTCTTCACGTCTAAACGGCTGGAGCGATTATAATGAAATATAATATAATAAATTTTAAATATAATAAAATTAATAAAATAGGTATGGAGTTAGCTGACACCCTGGATTAACACATAGGCTACGTTTTACCACGGGAAAATATCTTATTCCCAACGAAAAAAATAACCAGGGTTATTATACCTTTAGGTGTAGGTTGTAGGTGTAGGCCACAACCCTGTAGGTGGTTATATCTTTGGATGGTTACTGTCAGTGGGACAACCCGCAACCCTGGCAGCCGCCTGGGAACTCCCGACCGTGTTAGGTATCTGTGCATGGCACAAACTTTAGTGATTAATCGCCCGAAACTAAAACCTGCCGCGCCGCGCGATCGATGCACTTTGTTCCGGATTTTATGCAGTGCGGAGTGCTAGTTACAAATTGAATTTATTTACAGACTAGTCGCCGAATTGACCTAGTTAGGCACGCTTTGTTTCGCATTGGCACAAGTGATGGGGCGTCACCATCAAGGGCTCGATTCTGTCAATGCATTGTAGTACAATGACAGATAAATACAGGCTACTTGATAGTCAAGTTAGGGTAGTATGTAGTCACATCAACCTCTATAAAAAACACACACAGTGGGGGCCCTCCTCTATGTCCCTCTGTTCAGCAGAGGGCATAGAGGAGGTTGAGGGAGGGTCACAGACGGCAGGTTGGGGGACCTGCCGTCCGAAATCGTGACGGGAGAAGGGGGTGGGGGGCCCATGCCCCTTCTCCATTGAGGGTGGGCCCGACTCCTTGCGAGTCGGGTCGACGTCGCCGGGGGGCCGCTGTCGCATTCGCGTTGTGGTTTTACACCACTTGCGAGATCCGGCGGCGCCCCATTGCACGAGCGACAGGACGGCCCCCGGGGTGTTTTAGGAGGTATGCCTCTCCTATTATTAGGAGAGGAGAGTCCGACACAAGGCCGTCGCCCTCCCCCAAAGGGTGGCGGTTATGGTGCATTTCACCCCGTTAACAAAAAAAAAGGGTAGTAGTCACATAAAACTACGTTTTCGTTATGTTTTTCTGTAAGAATAATAAAAGCA
The DNA here is from genome assembly GCA_947310845.1 of Yponomeuta plumbellus. Classification (NCBI taxonomy): domain Eukaryota; kingdom Metazoa; phylum Arthropoda; class Insecta; order Lepidoptera; family Yponomeutidae; genus Yponomeuta; species Yponomeuta plumbellus. Next base: position 19,796,855 of record OX371202.1, on the reverse strand, counting down.
GAAAGTAACAAAGCATGTAAGTCATTCTAACCGTTACTCTAAATAAATATTGTTTCATTTAAAGATACAGAGTCAGGTTATATAATGTATTATTTCGAGATTTTTTTTCATACCATTAACGCCTAAGAGGTATTAATGATAGGTATGTGTGCGCGCGTAGACTTGAAGCGGCAACGAAACAAAATCGCCACGTTCTTGCAGTTGTCATTGTAACTACTACAATGCAGTACAGTGAATTTGAAGGTTATTTAATGCCGCGCCTCCTGCCTTCAAGCATTACACTGCAACATAATTGAAAATGCATTGAGAACCGATTGTTTTGGCCATGCGAATGGCGGCGCGGCGCGCGGTGGCCGGGTCGCCTAGTTTCCTCTGATATGGTTGAGATTGAGACTGGCGATGGCTGACCCCTGCGTTATGCTCGTGAACGGGTGCCGTCCGTGTGTCTGGCTGCAGCATTGGTGTTTTCCTTTTTCATTGTGTAAGATTAAGATTAAGAACGTAAACGTTAATAATCCGGAATAAAGTTAATAATGTCATGTTAGTCTTGGTCTATCCGAAGTAGATGAGCAGACGTCGGGGCAGCGGAGGAATAAAATGGTGATGCAGCGTGATAACCTTTTACTCAACTTGATTGAGTCCTAAATCAGTTACAAACCTTTTTAAAGAAATGATTGAGTAAAAAAGAACCAGTACCGCCAACTTTATAGAATAAAATCAAATTAGATTGCGCTGAGAGGGCAACAATACCAATTAGATTATTGGATTGATCTGAATTGCTGGAAATAATTATTTTAGTATTCATATTCATTCATATAAGCCTTTATTTTCCAAACACAAACAATTTCGAATAATTAAAATAATTCAATCAATTCAGAAGTTATGCATTAAATAAAATAATTTATATTATAACATTATTAATAATAAAATAAAATCATGAATCATTATAATATTAAATCAACTGAATTTGCAACAGCTTACTAAAATATTTTAGTATAATTTAATGTAATTAAATTATACTAAAATATTATTGTTAAATCAAGAGGGATAACCAAAATAAATATTTATTATACGTACATATTTCCAAGTTTTTACGGTACTACCAACTTCAGTATCAAAGAAAGTAGGTGGCGCTGATTGCGCGGCGGATATTGATTAACAAATGCTAATTAAGTTTACGAATGGTTCTGGATTACTTTAATAAATAATTTGAGAAAACACAATTCATTTAAAATAAAACAAACAACAATAAAATTAATATAACATTAGTTCAAGAGTGATTGTGTAAAATTAGTGTGTTAAAGTTGAATGAAAGTACCTACCAACGAAAATATATAATCGAAATACTCAAACTGTCAGAACTTCTGTGTGAAAATTGTAATAAACTGAATCATTAATTAAATTAGTTGTAGTGATTCGAATCTACAAATTAAATGAACATCAATCTTATTAACTTTGACAGACTTTGCCCCAATATTCTAAGACTCATTATGAGCTGCGAGAAACGTATCAAGTCTTTGGTGGCGTGTGGTGTGTTTAAAAACATCAGTGGAAGTGGAAAAAAAGCAACTAAAAATATAGAATAAAAAAATACAATATAGTCTGTCTGCACACTGTGTATTTGGCACAATCAACGTCATATGCTACATGTGCATATAGCATTCGGTGACCTACCTAATTAAAAAGTTTTCAATTAAAAACAAACAATACAAAAACCACCAACTCGCTTGTTCATTTCATTATATTTCAGGCAACTTTAGCAAGTACATCGACTCACAAATCTCAAAGAACCGAACGGCCGTTTCAGTGAACTCTCTCATTTGTCATCATCAACCCATTATGTCCCCACCAACGGGACATGTTGATGATGCAGGGGTCCTGACGAAGTTATAGGCCATATTCCACCATGGGGTCCTAGTCCAGATTGGTGGAGACTTGTGAGACTAGTGGCTGGTCTTACTGTCAGAACTTTTCAAGCCGCCCTAAGAGGCTTCTAACTTGGCTTAACGACCAATCTATCGACGGCAGCCGGCACCAACTGCTTAACGTGCCTTGCGAAGCACGGAACCGCTCGGAAAAATGCCACTAGCGTTAGTCATAGACGGTCACCCATCCATGCACTAAACGCGCCCTGTGATTGTTTAAGATCACTCAGGCGGCCGGGGCTACGAGCGATTCTCATTTACTAAATATTTATCCCTCTCTGCTTACCATTGTCTGTTTCTCTTATTCCCGTTTTGTCTCCCACTCTCTCTCTCTCTCTATCTTCCTTCATTAATAATATTCCCAACTTATGTTTGAGCACTGCTGTGTACATTTTCTTCTCTACTTACCATTGTCTGTATTCAATAGGTCGACTAAAACCGGTCTTTGGCACCTACTACATCCATTATGGAACTGCTGATTACTTTTCCGCCATTTTCAAATCGGTTATTAGAAATACGAGTAGGTTCAGAGGTTTTTTATGCATAAAAGTTTTTTTTTTCGCCACACAATTTTTGCAGAATATTTATTCGGATTGACACTCAATATTATAATTTTGATAGTCAACCCAAGTTTATTTTTATTTGTAAAAGTCTTTATTATACAAAAACATTATACCTAAATGGTTAAAACAAAACACAGTCATAGTTTATCCTCTTAAGACCCGGGGTACACATAGTTATGTGCACCAGAATATGGTTTTCAAATGTTATTTTCAAGGCCAGGAGGTTATTTTTATTTATTTATTCTTAAACAAAGTCTTACAGCATTACAGCTTAAACTAATGCGCTCTAAGACTAAAGGTATATGATTATACTTTACACAGTTAGCACAATATTAGAATAAATAGGAACCGTAGGTATACAATAATAGAAACCAGACAGAAACATTATCATGTAACTCCATCCTTTCTTTCGCAAAATCTCAAACACTCACTGCGTACCGCTGACCATTCATCGTCAAACACATCACAGTCAGGTATACATGTATACATTATACATTGTCATGAACTTAAATTCATTATCAGGCCAAAACACCCATTTAAACTTTTTACATAGAATAAAGACACCTGTAACTGCTGGTACAAATTCGCAGATGTGCTTAACTTTGGAAGTAAACAAAGTCATAGATACTTTGGTAAGGTTCTTAAAAAATGTACCGTAACACACGTGAAATTGTAACACATAGTAACACACTAGAAAATCGCAACACCCGGCTGTTATACCCAATCATGTTATGTTTCGGAGATGTTGAGATTGATTGATTGATGCATGTTCAGATTGGTCCAGGACGTTGCATTCTGTAAAGCTTGCAACTGTAAATTGGTGACCAGATTGTCTTCTCTAAACGAACACGCGACATCCCAGAAACATAAGAAAAACATGATTGGGTATAGCAGCCGGGTGTTGCGACTTTTCCAGTGTGTTACTGTGTGTTACAATTTCACGTGTGTTGCGGTACATTTTTTGAGAACCTTAGTTTAGAATCGAACCATCTTGCCATAATTCACATAATGACAAAAGAATTTTAAGTAACACAAAGTGACAAGTTTTGCGGGCGGACCCAAGTGAACCTTCTGCGCGCGCCCGCCTCGGCGTAAAATAAACAAAATGAAATTTCATTCCCTAAAATTGCTTTTGTGCCTTCGCCGGCGGTCTCGTCTTAATTAGGCGGACTTTATTGTGGAGTAACAATGAGAGGGCGCCCGTTGTCAGACGTTGTTAATGTTTCTGATTACCCCAGGTATTGGGGCCGCTTTCGCGCCCTCTCTGTGGGTTCATAGCAGGGAGACTGGCTGAGGCCTATTTTCGGAGTCGGTAGAACGGTACGAGTACAGACAGACAACATGATTGCATATTGATAAGTAACTATAGAAGTTCAAGTTAATTATTTATCTATCGTGTCTTAAATTGTGAAGTGAAATAAAATTGTGAAAATAACTTGAAAAACATTTTTCAATTACAATATGACACAACAGAAAAGAAAAGAAATTACATAGTAATTAATTAATTAATTAATTTTTCTAGATACTAGAATAGTTTTATATTTAAGTTATATTTTTATTTATTTTTTTATTTATTGTTAGTTAGCTCATTATTAATATTATTTAATTAAAGTATTGGAACATTTGTAAATAAATTCGCAGATAATTTATTAATTACATTACATTTATCTATCTATATCCTATAATAAAATATAATGTTTGACTTTGCAAGTATTGATTGCACTCATGGGTCTTGAGGTTCTTGGTAGATTCATACCATTGGACATTCATACCAAATTTGTATTGGATGATGATTTGAGAAAATATGGTCAGAGTGTAGCTTTTTTTCGCTGCCTTTTGCTCCACTACACTCGGCCCCAAGGCAGCGTCTAATATTATTGTTATTATGTAGATTGATATTCAACAGAATTTAAATTCTTTAAGATGAAATACATTTCTGATTTCTATCACACATTTTATAACTGACAAATCAATGCAAATAATATTATTTGTGGAATGAATAATACACAATGCCAGGTAATAATGGTAATACAGTGCTTAGATGATAAAAATAAAGTTTTGTGTAAATAGCTAAGTGAGGGACAAGAACTGCAGGTTTGCTAAAGGTCATTCGAATGGTGGTGTGGTGGCCGGGTCACCTCTTTCCCTCTAGAATGGTTGAGACGGTGATGGCTGACCCCTGCGTTATGCTCGTCAACGGGTGCTGTTCGTATGTCTGGCCGCAACATTGATGTATTCCTACCTTTGTAAGAATAGTAAATAATGTTTAATGTTTTTTCTACTTTTGCAAAAAAACTAATGTTTCGACTTTTAAAGTTACCAATGGCAATCATGGAATCTTATTATAATACACGGGCTCTGATGTGTATTAAGTTTAAAATTATAGTTTCGGAAAAAGTGGCTGTGACATACGGACGGACAGACAGACATACATGACAAATCCATAAGAGTTCCGTTTTATGCCATAGTCTCATTGAGATCTAGCATGTCATTTGTGTAGGTATAAAGCTGGCTTCCCACGGTGCGCGATTCTGCCGACGGCCGACGACCACGGGCAGCCACGCACGCTGGGACGGCGCACCGCCACAGACGTCTGTGCTACCGCGGACCGAGACCCTTCCCAGGGTGTGTCGTGCGAGCTGGTCCGCGTCCGTTCGCGATATCGCGGACCGTGGGAAGCCGACTTCAACCTGGTTCGGTGGGCCCGTCGCCTCACCATAACCAATGGTTTTAAACTGTTATTTTCAAGATCATAACGTAACTGACTGACGACCTCAGTGGCGCAGCGGTTGGGGCATCAGCCTACCATGCGAGAGGTCTCAGGTTCGAACCCCGGCTGGGGACAAAAAAAACCCCCAGGTCTTGCATGTTTACATGTTTGGATGTAGCTGTTTCAGGTTCCCACGACACAGGGTATCGTGTGTCCGGCCAGAAGCAATTTATGTGCCTGTATTGAAATGTTTAAGTTTAAGATTCGGTTTGTATGAAAATTTCTCTTTGAGGGGCCGTCTTAACCTCCCATCCTTAGACGCATAACAAGCAAGCCAGTCAGTTAAGGTTCAAAGCAAAGCTGACTGTGCAGTTTTAACAACGGGCTTCATTTAAATCAAGGAAGGCTCCTGTCTGCGGCCACACGTTTGCAGAACATTGTTCCACTAATGATCCGAGTTGGGAACTGGCAATTTGCTAGCTACAGTTGAGACTGGGACTGTGGGGGCACAGAGAGACCGCAGCTTCTGTTCAGCAGTCCAACGCGCAGTCTATTATAATTGGTGGTAGCTGACCCGGCAAACTTTGTTTTACCAAAGATACACAAAGAAATAGAAGAAGAAAACCATTTATTATACCAACCAGGACACATCACAGAAAAGTCATCATCATCATCATCAACCCATTATGTCCTCACTGAGGGGCAAGGGTCTTTTCTCTAAGGAAGGTATAGGCCATACTCCACCACGGGGGCCAAGTCAAAAAGGTCTAAGGCTCCATCAGACGAGCGACAGCTCGCGACGCCGGTCGCCGACGGTCGCACGACCAGCGTCGCAAGCCGTCGCTGGCTTTGCAATGGCTTGTATGGTCGGCGACCCCCGGCGACGGTCGCGCGACCTGCGTCGCGAGCTGTCGCTGACTAGCTGTCGCTCGTCTGATGGAGCCTTAGACCAGCCACTAGTCTTACAAGCCTCTACCAATCCGGCGCCGAAATGTAGAACACTGGATTAGTGAATGGTAAGTAGCCTACTGGTGAAAAACACAAAACAAAGAGTTTTCCATGCTCAAAACATTATTGTGTTAGGAGGAGCAAAATAAAAACAATGTTTTAGGCATTGTAAACCGATTCCTTTGTGAAATGTTTAGCAAAAACTCAAGCAGGCGAGAGTTTATTGTTCACGACTTAAAAGAGTCGACAGTATATTTTATTCCAATTGGCATAAGGGTGAGAATTGCTTTCCATTTCCATTTTCCACTTTGCTTTCCACACGTAGTTATTTTGTGCCAGAAACTCGCTTACACTGTGTAAGCGTTTTAATTTTGCATCTAGCTGCGGTGTTGCGGAGTTGGAGTTTAGGGTCATTGTTTCCTGTGTGCCAACCGATTCTAAGCTACAATTAACATAACTTAGAGGTGGGTATAGCTTCAGCGATCTGGCTTAAAAAGCTGCGTTTTTTCTGTCAATAAAAAAATTGGCTTATGGCAAACTGTCAATGTAAGGAAGACGCGGAAAATTCAAGTAAATTTTATTCATTGAAATATTTAATTCAACGCATTTTTTCGAGAAGTCGGAAGTTGAAAGTCTTCTTTAGAAGTCTAAGTCTTGCCCAGGAAATAACTAGGGCACTAAAGAAAAAAAAACATGTATTTTTTCACAGATCGAATTTGCAAAAAGTGTCTGTCTCAATCCTTTAAACTCACTTGCGACCTTTTTTCCTATTTACCAAAAAAAAACACAAAAGACGTTGTACCTAAATCACAAACATTTGGTCATTAATAAAATATTTGGTTACGCGAGATGTGGCGTAATGGGAAAAAGGCCTATACCCAACATTGGGCAGAGGTGGGCATCAACATCATTTGGTTTAGCTTGGGCGTTTTAAATGAATATGTTATTAAATTAATACGCTTATATATTATACGCTTATATTGCTACGCTTGTTTCTGAAACGCACAAAAATATTGATCGGAATTGATGGAAAGTTTATATTTTTTTATATAAAATATTGTGTACATATTTTTAGATAATTATATTTGAATGACAAATAATGGTGCTTGCTCTCTCTCTAAAATATTTTGTAAGTCCCGATGGGCGAAACATGTACAGGAGGTATTTCAATGTAACAACCTTATATCTCATGTTTGACAAATAATCTTAATTTTATCTTTATTACGAGTAATATCCTGTATTATGTGTGTGGGTGTGTGTCCTTTTTGTTGTACGTTTTCAGTACTAGTTTTCACAATCATGTTACAGGGTGTTCGGGCATGGTCCGTCAAAAATGTTCGAAGTGGGGTCAATTACTACGTTAAAAAAAAGTAAAAAATTATGAGGCTTTAAATACTGAATTGTAGGTAGTTTTAGACAAAATATTAAAAAATCATATCACAATATGGATGGGTCACCGCCTATGACTAAACGCTAGTCGCATTTTACCGAGCGGTTTAGTGCTTAGCAAGGTACGTTAAGCAGTTGGTGCCGGCTGCCGTCGATAGATGGCAGTCGTTAAGCCAAGTCAGAGGCCTTAGGGCGGCTTGAAAACTTCTGACAGTAAGACCAGCCACTAGTTTTACAAGCCTCCACCAATCCGGACTTGGCCCCCGTGGTGGAGTAAGGGGTTAGGGGGTCACTCGTCATTTTCCCTAATTTGTCAATTTCACTAATTGGTCACTTTCCCGATTCGTTAATTTCTTAAAAATCTTTAACTCGTCAATATCCCTAACTCTTCACTTTACCTGATTCGTCAATTGTTGTTTTTATGTTGACCTATACCTTCCTCAGGGAAGAGACCCGTGCCCGCGTTGGGGACATAATGGATTGATGATGATGATGATATCTCCACAACCGTAACTCTTAGGACCCAGGGTCCAAGGGTGGAAACCACCAGTATTCCGAAATTTTTTGACGGTCCATGTGCCAAGCACCCTGTATAATAGTCTGTAAATATCTTAAGATTTTTGTAATGTCATAATAAACGTTTTACAGCAAGACCTACCCCCGATTTCTCAAACGCTAACAGTGTGTTAATCTACTGTTAACAGCTGTCAGTTGTTTTTTTTGACAAATGATTCACAGACAACAATAGATTAACAGACTGTTAGCATTTGAAAAACCGCGGTTAATGAACAAAACTGATATCCTATAGATGTTTTGTGGTGTGCTAAAAAGTGCTTTCTATATTTCTATCAGCAGAGCCGGGCAGCAATTATTCTTCAACGGAAAGGAAAAGGTTAACAGGAAGGTACACATCCCAAACAAAGGTTTACGTAAGCAGGATCAATAAGTAAACAGCAAACAAGTATTGTAACTGCGAACTCTGCAGGAGCTGCCAATGGCAGTAGTAATTTGGAATTCACTCGGTTCTCGGCAGAAATATTACCTTTAGTTCCAACAGTCTGATGCCAGTTATAAGGGTTGCCACGTTATGTAATTTATGTGCACAATACCTTTTCTATCTTTTGTATATCAGGGTTGATTTTGATCAATTCCATGCAGCTGAAAACTTCAGTTAAGTAATGAAAAAAAATCCCCTACAAATTGCATTTCTGTGGAATATTAGACAAGTGGCGTGTTGGACAGTACCTAACCTATTTTTTTTTCAAAAAAGCACACTTGTCTTAGTGGAAGATCGTATAATACCTACGATACGTTTCCATTGGTCTCTAAATTTTCCTATTACTATTAATTAATCGTGTTTTATTTGTCCTCAAAGTGATAAATGAATTATATGTATAATGTACTCCATTTTACTATTCTCTATCTTACGAAAATAAGATCAAAACTCTAGGTTAAACCGCTCATTGCCGTTATTGCCTGAACAATAAAAAAATAACGGTTTCCAATCCCTCCAGGTCCCTTTTTTGTCAACCACACACATTTGATTTTGGTCACGATAATAAACAAATTAACGCGTTTCTTTTATAGATAAGATGTTAAATTTGTCTATTCTTATTGGAATTCTGGGTAGCGACGAATTATTTTCATAAGACAAGTTAAAAAATAAGTTTTACGGACAAATAATAAATAGTTATTTTTCATTTTTTATTCGATTGAGGTACTTTGCGGTCGTTTGCGGTGTATAGTATGTTTGCACGAAATGTAGTAAATAATATGCTTACTTCATTTCTTAAAACCAAAAAGAGAAGCCAGGTGAACCATAAGAGTAATTTCGTAAAATTTCTTGGCTCCCATAAAAAAAATAAGAAAATCTCGAATTACGCCGTAAGTATAAGTTTAACGCAAAATTACCAAAAGGTACTTTTTTAAGGTGATCTTGATTAAAAGTCATTGGCATACTTTATTTTTTATTTCAGAAGTTTTTTTAATCCAAGCCTCCTATGTCCGGGCGCTTCTATGGGATCGTTCCAGTGTGCAACACTGTTTATTCTGTGTTGTGTATTGAATCAAAACGTTGGATCCAATGGCAACAACATCACTCGGCTGTCATTAGGGATTTAGGGCTTTGAATATTTCCAATTAAGGGTATTTTCCCTTGTCAAGGGCTGAACGGCGTGATAGGGGGATTATCCGCCTATAGAAGTGATTTAATTGGTATCTGCGGCAGCCTTTCGTTTCGTTTGTGCCGATTGAGGTAGACTTTTGTATGCGGAAATTATTTGGCAAATAGACTGAAAATATTTTGGCTGTGTATTACTCGTATTTCCGATCACGTAGGGGATTTAGTGAAGGACAGAAAAGAACCCGATACCGACTAGATAGTCAGATAGATATTTAGCTTTGAGAAGTAACACAAGCGTTTGAAATAAAATGCTTACATACCCCCATTACAATAAACTCAGATTCGAGCAAAATATAAATCTAATGTAATCCAAATTCAAGTTACGAGGGTTCAAAAACACGACGAGGCGCTACGAGAAAAGGAAACCGCATTTTTGCGCTTCGCTTGGCTCGTCTTGGTAGTTGGTACTACCGTGCCCCAAAACAGAAAAATATAGACCTATAGGGTTTCAATTAGTGTAACCAAAGTAGACGTAATCTCTATTTCAGTATCTGAAATAGAAGTTCAGTCTACTTTAGTCACATAGACGAGAAATAGAGATGGACCAAATATATCTCCCTGCGATATCAGATTTTCATATTCCATTCCTGCATCTTGTCTACTTAGATTGTTATGGACAACGTAATAAAACCAGCGCTGAACAAAATAATAGTTTATAATTACTTTCTAAGCTTAAACTTTTTTCTTCTCCTGTTCGTTTTTGAGCAGCTGGTAGACGAAAGAGAAGTCCTTTTCTCCGTAACCGCGCGACTGCACGATGCGGTAGAGCTGCGTAGCGACAGCGCCCAGTGGAATCGGTGAGCGGATACCCAGCGCCATACCGCTGGCCAGTTCAAGGTCCTGCAAAAGATGGCCCAGATTTGTCAGTAGAGTTTGACCTGAGATTTCCGTCCTTAGCCTCATAGTTTGATCATAGTACGTTCATGGTTTGAATTAAGTAAATGCTACAGACACTCCTGTTTCCTCAGATTGTTCCTCTTCACAATTACCTAATGGTGTTGCTACTACAAATTCATAAATACAACTTAGAAGATACACTCATTGGTACATTCCGGAACCCAAGACCTCATGAACCCATGAATGAGAAGCCAGCGTCCGTTGCGCTACTATGTTTGATGACCAGTATTAATATAACCTTGTCACTAAGCATTGCTCGATCACTAATCTCGGAGTCAATAGAAGACATCCTACAGTAATGTTGTTAGTGCTGATAATATTACGTAAACTAGTAAAAGAAGCCTTGATCGCAAAGCCAAAAATAATCTTAGAGGGCAAGATATGTACTTAATTGGACCGAATGAGGTATTCTAGTCAAACGGAATTAGTACCATCAGACCGCCGCTTTTTTATAAGAGATCTCTGGTGTTTGACAACAACTTAGACTAATTTTGTAAAATTAGTAATAAGTTGATGATTTCTATCAAATCAAGCCGAAAATAGTAGGTAAAGCAAAATCGTCTCCATTACCTTGACCATAAGTTCGTTCTTGAATCCGTTGTCGTAGTTCCTGCTGGAAGGAGCGGTGGGGACCAGTCCGGGAACTGGGCAGTATACTTCGGTTGACCAAGAGCGTGCTGATGAGTTGTTCAGCACATCCAAGAGCACTTGGGGATCTAGGCCCATTCTGGAAGAATTGGATTGTCACGTCAATAAAACTGTGTCAGTATTATGGTGATGTTGTGGTGGATATGGGGGAAGTTATAAAGTGACTTGACTTTTTAACATCATTTTTTTTTACCTGATACGTGGTCTTCAGTAGTTACTAGGCCTGTTATTTATTAGGTCTGTAACAACAGACGATTTTTACAGCGTCTAGTAGCAACCCCTAAAGTCTATCGTCGCTTATCTACCTCGTCTATCTACCTACACTAGATGAAATGACAGTAAATACTCTGTAGTAACTGAGACATAGTTTTAGATAGGCTTGCCCAGCGCCTACACCATCCTCTCACTAACATCCTTATTAACAGATTCTTGGTGCCACTTTTGAGAAAATAAAGGCCACCTTGCTTGATTTGTACAAACGGCTTAGTCATTGTCTTATTATCATAGCAAAGCGAATCCTAGTTTGGGACCAGGAGCAAGATATTTAGTCTTTTGTTTTTCTACGGTCGTTCAAATCTTAAGGACGCACAGGGCTTCAACAGACACAGATTCCCACTACTGACGGTGGTTAGCGGCAGCTTCCAATTCAGGCCACCTAGTAGGTACCGATCGTCCTCTTGGCCTCATTGGCTATGGATATTTCTAAGTTTTACGTAGCCGCCCCCTCCTTTGATGGGTCAAGGGAGTGTAAGTGAGCAAATTATTCATTCTTCTTCTCTTATTCTCCAGACCTAGAGCATAGGGCCTCAACCACAGATTTCCACGTGAAAATTATTGATTAAGTTACTCAAAACTCACTTGATGCCCATGTTCATGCATTCAGCGGTGGCCATACCGGTGATGCCCATCAGCATGTTGTTGGCGAGCTTGGCCACCTGGCCGGAGCCGATGTCTCCGCAGTGGAACTGCTTGGCACCCATGGCCTTCAGCAGGGGCAGAGACCGGTCGAAGTCCTCTTTGCGGCCGCCTGACATGAACGCAAGGGTGGCGTTCTGAGCCCCCATGACACCTGAAACATATCAATCCAATCAGTCGCTCTATGACTTGATTGCATTCTCAATGATTCAATGATTGCAACCTCTATGACGAGGATGGGTGTAGAGTGCTCTCTATATAGACCTGTCGTATGCTGTTTGACCATCAGAAATATACACATGCATTAATAACCCCATGACTGTACTCTGGTGGGGTAGATACCAGTTTTTGTTATTAGCCACGATCCTGACAAACTTCTTCCGCTCTTGCTTTCTAGGAACCTTTTGTAATATCAGGAACCTATTAAGCTGTTGGTATATCTGCTTCTATTCAAGCAGTTGCTGCCGGCAGCCGTCGATAGATGGCAGTCGTTAAGCCAAGTCAGAGGCCTTAGGGCTGCTTGAAAACTTCTGACAGTAAGCCCAGCCACTAGTCTTACAGGCCTCCACCAATCCGGACTTGGCCTCCGTGGTGGAGTATAGTCTATACCTTCCTCAGGAAAGAGACCCGTGGCCCCCAGTGGGAGCATAATGGGTTGATGATGAATAAAGTGTTCTCTATTCCTTACCATCAAAAGAGACCAAAGTCCTTACTGTCAGACAGTTATTTATTCGCACAACACTACTAAAATTTCACAAAACTTCTATGTATACCAGTCTAGTCCCTACGAGATCAAATCGTTTCACAAACTGGAAGACTCCAAAAATTAAAACCACTTTTGCATCGCGCTTCTACTTCTACACGAGTCCATCACTATACTATAAGGAAATAAATGCACACAACAATAAATACTCAGGAATATCGCTAATATAATTTATACAAATAAATATATATATACCCACATTTATAATCCCATCACAATACCCAACTCAATATAATACTATAACTTTCATTTCTCACCCTGCAAACATAAAGTAAGTAATAAAGTGAAGTAATAATTTGTTAGTGCCAAATTAATATCATTACATATTCACTTTATATTATTAACCCTCTATAAATAACACAAAGCAACACTAAAACCATCACTATTTCACAAAAAATACAAAAATTAACCTTAATTACATAAATAATATATTATCCCAATACCCAACGGACAATATTAAAATCATGACCCTGTACACACGGCAACTTTAAATTATTCACCCCATACAAACCACACGTAATACGGTGCCGTTCCGTTCCGTTATGTTTGAAATATATTTATAGGTGATATAAATATGATCATATACATTCACACACATTCACTTATGCTTACACAACACACCTTACAAAAACAACTCAATAAAAATCTATAGTTCATTAATCACACGTAAAATCTAGAATGCTTACGTTTACTGTGCACATCAGGCACACCACACCTGTCTCATCATCACCTATCCGAACGTACTCTCGCGCACGATGGCTGCCTCACTACACTGAAATGATAGGTGATAGCAGATGCACAGCTCGTGTCTCTCTGGTGACTCCGAGCGCCCACACATGCCGTGGACGGTCGGGTGCCCAGGAGGCCAGGCGATTCGGGTTCTGTCTGCTAGCGTGATAACCGAACCAATTCTTTTTGAGTTACCCTCTCACTCGAAATAAAATTCAGCTAACTTCTAAACCTTGCTAACCTTGCCGAGATAATAATATTTCTCCGCAAATACATTCTTGCCACCAATCCGGACTTGGCCCCCGTGGTGGAGTATGGCCTATACCTTCCTCAGGGAAGAGACCCGTGCCCCTCGGTGGGGACACAATGGGTTGATGATGATGATGATGACATTCTTGCCTAAAAACCCTACCTTGTGAACCATACAAAACCAATACTGTGGTATAAAACTATTGTATAATGTTTATTATGTGCAAATTTATGAGACAGAATGATGTTGTGAGATCAATCGATTGTGCTAAGTATAAAACAAAAAAACTACTGTGTTCATACTTTTCTTTTTTCTTTTTTTATTGATTTTAACACTGTGTTGTGCTTAAGGTAAGCTTAAACGTAACTTAACTAGATATAAGTAAACTGCATATTGTACAAGCAAATACGAAAGTGCCTGGCTACTCATAGCACAGGGTATCCTAGTTTGGGAGCCAGGACAAAACTGTAACACTTAGTACAAAATAAATATTTTTCATTTCATTTCATTTCATATTTATCTTTCTTTTCTCCTTTTCTCTCTTTTTTGGACACGTAAAATATGGCAGTAACTAGTAGTTCGACATGGTCATTTCTAACTACTTTAGTAGACATTTCTGCACTTAGCCTTCTCGCTATTTCTGTCAGTATTATCTCGGCCATAAAAAACCTTATCTCATTTGTAAACCCATCTTGATAATATTGCCTACCCAGTGATGTTTTTTCTCTCATTTATGTGCGTATAATTAACGACATAATAACGTGGATTCGTTACATCATATTTATTTTTTCATCAGCTTATCAGTGGGGCGCTTTACCTTATATTTTTGCCTCATATTTAAATACTAAGTTTCCGATTATCTTGCTAACGAAAAATTGCTGCGGATAATGTCCATTACTTATGTTGTTAATACTTTAGTCTAAGCTATTATTCCTTATCTTAAGTATGTTTTTCCTTTTTTTCTCTCTAGTATTATGTAGGTACATACATATATGTTTTCGTTCATTTCCTTCCATATATGACATATTTTATTTTTGTAAGTTTATTTTATTTTACATTTATTTCATATGTAAGTACCGTTTATCTAATGTGTATTAGACATAAAGATATTTTGTTCATTTTAGCTTCTATAGTTTTGTCCGTCAATGGTTGTCTGGAAGAAATTACTTTTAGTAATAAGGCCGCCAATTATTATGTTATTATGTGTTAATTACAATGTTATTGACAAATCTCATGTGTAATTCTTGGTTTGAATTTAGAGTTTCTTATTTTATATCGACAAGGTAGTTGAGGATACTCCTAGATGCCTCTTATGTCTACTAACTTAACTCAGGAATTATTCATCGGAAAGTCCGACCAATTTTTAAGTTAACCTGTAAAATTTTTGGAGTGCCCATCGGCTCATGATAATTATCGTTTTTAATTGTTTGTTTTCAAGGTTATAACTAAATTGATTAATAATTGAATTGCTAACGAAAGTTCCAGTTCGACAAAGCCCATAACAATTGCATTATGTACCTAAGTACCGAGCCAGTAGAGAAGATGCATTTCAATGCATTTCATGAAAAATCGGAAATTTTACGTTGTCACTCAAAAACTACAATTCACAATGAGAATATTATTTACTATGCTTTTACTAAGACTATGAGTCTAAGGGCCGATTTCTGAATTGAGAATTCACAGTAAGTAAATACTTACGTATGATGCTGTCACGCTCTTTTCTAAAGGAATTTGACGAGACAGCGCTACAGTTAAGAAATTACTTAGCGAAATTCTCAATTCGGAAATCGGCCGTAAGAAGACTAGCACTAAAAAGAGTCGGATTTTAAGTTCGTTTTTACTCTATTGGTTACCGGTACTGCATACCAAAAACTCTGCAACCTATCATTATTTTGCGATGCAATGCTGATTGCACTCATGGGTCATGAGCTTCTATTATAGATATTCATGCAAACTCATGTATAACATTTAAGGGAAAGATGGTCAGAGCGGAGCTTTTTTACGCTGCCTTTTTCTCCACTACATTCGGCAGCAAGGCAACGCCGAACATTTGTACATTGACATTCAAAACAGAATGTAAATTCTTTACGTCGAAATAAATTTCTTATTTCTAATGACTAAAGTCCGTTTTTTAATTCGATGCAAAAAATGACGCGGTGTTACCGCTTTATAGCGGTACTACGAGGTAAACCTATATATTTTATAATATATAGGTTTACCCCATAGTTTTTTTTACCGTGAATAGAAGACTTCAAAAATCTAAAATCCTTATCACATCAAAAACATTAACATTTAATTATTCATAAGAGCAAAGTCTAAAAAGAACACCTACGTAGCACACACAATTTTTAATTGGATGTAAAATGGGGTTATTTGGTTTTTACGTACTAGCAACACTCATACATTGACAGCCTTTGGCTCTCAGCTTTGGCTTGATATTGATATTTCGACGTGACAGTTTACTTTTGCATTGAATCAGAAAACAGACTTTAGTGGCAAATTAAAACTTGGGTCCAAACTAACCTCCTGATACAGGGGCATCGATGAAGTGGACCCCGCCCTCCGACGCTTTGGGGAAGATCTCTTTAGGCACGTTGGGATCTACTGTGCTGGAGTCGATGAGAAGCGCGCCTTTGGGTGCCTGGAATGAGGTGTGAGGTATAGAGTTACGGAGTGTTTAGATTATAGACGCCTTTGGGCGCCTGGAATGAGGTGCAAAGTAATGCCCGTTTCATATTATTCCAGTAGCATTCCAGTCCAGCATTTTAGTCCAGCGCTGTCCAATCCAGTCCAGTTCATTCCAGTACATTCTAGTACAGGTTCACATTATTCCAGTAGCATTCCAGTCCAGCATACTAGTCCAGCGCTGGAATGCTAATGGAATAATGTGAACCTGCACTGGAATGTACTGGAATGAACTGGACTGGATTGATCACTGGAATAATGTGAACCAGGCATAAAGAGTTACGGACGGAATGTATAGATTATAGACGCCTTTGGGTGCCTGGAATAAGGTGTGAAGTAGTTATGGAGTATTTAGATTATAGACGCCTTTGGGTGCCTTAAATGAGGTGTGAAGTAGTTACGGAGTATTTAAATTAGAGACTCCTTTGAGTGCCTGCAGTGAGGAGTTACGGAGTGTTTAGATTATAGACGCCTTTGGGTGTCTGGAATGAGGTGTGAAGTAGTTACGGAGAGTTTAGATTATATCATACTTTACTGTACACAAGAAAGAAAATATGCAACAAAAATACAAGCGTGATATAGGTGAGTACATAGGCGAGCTTATTTCTATAGAAACTCCCAGCCAACCAGATCAGTTATGAAACGATTAATATAAATAGGTAATATGCTTGCCTGGTTAGGTACCATAGCGCAGGGTATCCTAGTTTGGGACAAGGGCAAGTGATTGTGTTGTGTGTAAGTTATTATCATTACTTTGAATAAAAACTTTTTTCGATGTACATTTGTTAGTATTGTTTAACAGTACTTACCCTTAGAAACAACGAAATCATGTCTAGTTGATAATTACATACTTTAAATTTAAACTAAAACTTTCGTGATGACTAGACATTAGACACTAAACGTGAGCTCACCATGATTAAGCTCTGCGAATCAGAGCGAAAACTGGGCCTCGATTCTGTTAGTGCATTACAGTACGATGACAGATACACGACGGGACCACGTGACGTGTTTTTTCATACCACTGACGCCTAGAAGGTTTGATATGCGTGCGCGCGTAGACTTGAAGCGGCAATGAAACTAAATCGCCATGTTCATGCAGTTGTCATTGTGCTACAATGCATTAACAGAATCTAGGTCCTGTTCGGACTCTTTCGACAAAAAATCAAGCAATAGGGAATGGATGAAAATATCAGAAGTGCTTGATATTTTTTTCGGTGATAGCAATAACCTTCCTTAACGCGAGAAAAAAGTTTCAATTTTTTTGGCTTCGTAGTTAATTTTCAAATAATCTTAATATTTTTCCATTCGTAGTTCTGGGCTCAGAACGGCTTAACAGACATATTCCTTGGTCCGCTACGTATTAAAAAAAAATCTGTGGTGACATTGACAGCTTTTCAAGGTGGATTTTTTTTCATACGTAGCGGACTAAGGAATATGTCTGTTAAGCCGTTCTGAGCCCAGAACTACGAATGGAAAAATATTAAGATTATTTAAAAATTAACTACGAAGCCAAAAAAATTGAAACTTTTTTCTCGCGTTAAGGAAGGTTATTCCTATCACCAAAAAAAATATCAAGCACTTCTGATATTTTCATCCATTCCCTATTGCATCCGGAACAAAGTTAAAAATTCTACGGCCTTACTAATAAAGGTTAGGTATACAGCCGTTATGCGAGGTCTGACAAACTGGTTATTGTACGCTAAATGCGATTAAACCAGTATAAATTGATATACGTCAAATAGTTATTAAGAGTGTGTAACTTATTATTAGTAAGGCCGATATTGTTTAGCTAACAAATATGTAAACCGAAGCGTTCTAAAATTAATTCTCCCCGTACAGGAGCTCCCTAAAGTTACAGCCCACTTAAGTTGTTAGGTTTTATTCCCAGCCTTTTGTCTGCGGGTAGTTAATGCCACTAAAAGTTAATGACCCGCAAACTTGGTGCGAGATACCCAATGTCCTAAAAGGCCATTCCTCTTTTAGGAAGATAGATGCGAGTTTAATCCTGAGATTTAAGAGGGCGTGGGAGGGCAATAATCCTGTGTCTACCGACGTTTTTAATTTGATACCACGGATTGGAAAAAAACTTCTCAGAGACCTCTTATTAGGTCAAAATTGTGAGGTTTGTGTAGGTTTGCTCACATGTGCGACCACGCCATCCTTCCCCAAGTAGGCGTCCAGAACGACCTTGTTGCTAGGCAGTATGGAGACCACGACGTCGGCGCCCTGCACGGCGTCGGCGATGGACTTGGCGCTGGAGACTCCGGTCTTGGCAGCGGCCGCTACAGCCTCAGCTGACGGGTCATAGCCGCGGACGGTGAAGCCCTGGCCGGATGGAGATTGAATGTTGTAGCACAGAATACATAATAGTACAGGTACATAAGATTCACTCCGCAAAATCAATTAAAGAAAAAGGGACTCTAACAGCGATACAATTAGGTGCAATTCAGATCGCACGGCGCTAAAAAAGCTACGTTATATTCACCTACATGTTGCCTCTCTTTCTACCGCGTAACTCTTACCTCTTCTGGGGCCTGAATTCCTACCTATTTGCCACTCCGCAGTGCGCGCCGCGTGTACTCGCGTGGTGAAACAGGCCTGGTTGTAGTCAATAAGGACCGAGTGTTAGAGTAGGTAACCATTATATCCTAGAAACCATTTTGACGACCCCTGTGGCGCAGCGGTTAGCGCATCTGCCTTCCGTGCGACCTCTCCCGGGTCCGAATCCCGGCTGGGGACAATACGAAAAAGAAACCCAGGTCTTGGATGTTTACATGTTTGTGACGTCGCTGTTTCTGATTCCCACGACACAGGGTATCCTAGTGTGGGGCCAGAAACAATGTAGGTATGTGCCTGTTTGTAAATGGTATGGTATGGTATTTTCATTTAAAAAGACGCTACTCTCGGTTGCAACATTATGCTGAGTCGGGCCCATTTTGGGGACTCAATACTTAAAACTTCCCGATATTTGTGTTCTGTTGAATGTTGTATTATGTTGCGTGATTTTGTGTTTTTGAGTAGGTATTGTGTCGTCAAATAAACATATTTTTCTTTGTTTATTTCTTTCTTTCTTTTCTATGTTAAAAGGCCTATTACAGAATTGAGGACTTTATAAATGATAAAAGGCCTTGGCTGTAAACCAATTCCACAGCAAGCTAGTTAATGGTACTTCGTGGAGAATTGTTTATGGGGTTTAGTAGGTTGTTCATGAATGTACCAGACGCTATGACTGCATACCAAAAACTGTGGTATTATTAGTGTTTTGTTTGACATAGCAAGTGTTATAGGTAAGGTATTTTAGATATTCGTACCAACTTATGTTTAGATTTAAGGTGATTTGAGAAAAGATGGTCAGAGTGGAGTTTTTTTTTCGCTGCCTTTTTCTCCACTATATTCGGCCCTAAGACAGCGCCTAACATTATAAGTACTTACATTAACATTCAACAAACAGAATGTAAATTCTATTTTTTTTTTATTCTTTACGTTGAAATAATTTCTGATTTCTGATTTCACCCATTGGCTCACTGGATGGGCGATCAGAACTACAATTCGTAGTTTATTCGAAGCGGCGTCTACTTGTTAATTTGCCGGTTAATCTACCAACCCCCGCTTTCTGGAACGCTAACAATTTAATAATTACAGTTTAATTAAATACTTTTGCCAACTGACAATAGATTAACAGATATTTAGAGTTCAAGAAACCGGGGGTAAGCAATGTACATCGAATGGTCATAGTAACGAATCATAGTGCTATGACCTCTGGAATGGGTCGTTGTGGGCTGCTTACAGAAATATGTTGAATTGTACAAACGACTCTAGAAATTAAACGGCATTACCGCCAAATGCTTTCGAAAAGCAATTATTGGCACTTGTTACAGGTTGTATGCTATACGCCTGTAGCTAGGTATAGCGATCTGAATGCAAAAATACAAATTGTGTACAAAGAACAGAAGACGCGTCAGTATATTAGAAATATTTGCTACTTTTTTTTTCTTCTTATCAAACCCAATTTAGGGTGATCATTTTTAGGAGGTCTGGCAATACAGTAGAAATGTAGCAGCAAGGGGTCTACCGAAAATTTTGAAAGTGGTCCACGAAAAAAAAAAGTTTGGGAACCTCTGCTTTATCTGATGACGGAAAACCGCACTACAAAAAAGATTATTTTCGCATGGATTCCGCCAACCAAATCCACATGCACCAATAGAACTACCACGGAGGTACCAATATATATCATCACTTAAAAATTATAAAATTGTCGCCTAA
Source organism: Yponomeuta plumbellus (assembly GCA_947310845.1). NCBI lineage: Eukaryota > Metazoa > Arthropoda > Insecta > Lepidoptera > Yponomeutidae > Yponomeuta > Yponomeuta plumbellus. Next base: position 19,775,988 of record OX371202.1, on the reverse strand, counting down.
AGTCGGCTTCCCACGGTCCGGGAGATCGCGGACGGACGCAGACCAGCTCGCACGACACACCGTGGGAAGGGTCTCGGTCCGCGGTAGCACAGACGTCTGTGGCGGTGCGCCGTACCGGTCGTGGGTACGTGGTCTGATCGATATCCGCAGAATCGCGCACTGACCGTGGGAAGAGCATCGTGCGTGGTGCATGGCTGTCCGTGGTCGTCGGCCGTCGGCAGAATCGCGCACCGTAGAACACACCGGAAGACAGCTTAATACAATATCATTATCTGCCTATTGACGCCCACTGCAGAACTTAGGCCTCCCTAGGTTTGCCAATTTTCCTGTTCCAACGACTCCCTGCCGTAACCAGGGTGTCTGACCATCTGGTCATCGGTCAGCGGCCTGCCCATACTGCGTCTTCAGGTCCACGGTCACCAGGTAAGAACATTTCCAGCCCAAAGGTCATTACTTCTAGCTATGTGCTCCGCATACTGCCAGTTCAATACAGCAATTATAGAAAGCAAACTAGAAGAATCACTGGTAGCCCCGGCTGCCTGAGTGGGCGCGTTCAGTGCATGGATGGGTGACCGTTCTATGATTAACGCTTGTGGCATTTTTTCGAGCGGTTCCGTGCTTCGTAAAGCACGTTAAGCAGTTGGTGCCGGCTGCCGTCGATAGATGGCAGTCGTTAAGCCAAGTCAGAGGCCTTAGGGCAGCTTGAAAACTTCTGACAGTAAGACCAGCCACTAGTCTTACAAGCCTCCACCAATCCGGACTTGGCCCCCGTGGTGGAGTATGGCCTATACCTTCCTCAGGAAAGAGACCCCTGCCCTACTGTGGGGACATAATGGGTTGATGATGATGATGATGGCATTCTGGAGATTTTAATCGTTAGGATTCGTAATAAGCATCCTGTACAATACACGTGCCACTGTAGGGCATTCTCTCAGAAAGAGAAAAGAGAAGTTTCGTATGAAAAAACTAATATTTTTTTGCAATTTCGAAGTTTTCCGTTGAAATGGAGTCGATTGACGAGGCTTCTGTCTACTTTTTTTGTGACTAAAATTGTCATGCAAATGGAGGGCGCCTGGCAAAACGGTTTCGACTTAAACACTGGCGTGACCTTAAATTTTTACATAAGTTTTACATAATTTAACATAGTTTTTGCATGAAATTAATGGAAACAATTTCAAAAAGAGAAAAAAAGTTAAAGAGACGGCTTTTACACACTAATAAATTAACTTGTTTTACTAAGCCCTGCGGATTAGTAAGTTGTAGTGGCAGTGGGCGGGGCACATAGCACGCAGAGATGGCCGATGGGGCCGAAAAGTTCTCGAATGGAGATCACACATCGGCAAACGCAGCATAGGACGACCAGCCACAAGATGGACAGAAGATCTCATCGAAGTGGCAGGAAGACGCTGGATGCAAGCCGCTTCCAACCGATCTTTTTGAAAATCCATGCAGGAGGCCTATGTCCAGCAGTGGACTTGTTGTTGAATGATGAACCTCATGCAACGACTTAGCAACAAAAAAGCTCTCTACTCGACAGAAGTTAAGACCAACTTCTTCTATGCTTTATTGGACACCATAACATATGACCTAACCTCTCTAATATATGTATAAAACCTGTAAATCTTGCTTGAGTCGGGCAAACTAAGTGATATTTTCTTTATTAACTAATACTAGCTGGCTGGTTCTGTTATATCAATTAGCCTAACACATATTTTTGGACCTACTAAATATACGCAAATAATTTCATACAAAAATACTTTATTAATTGAGATTTTATAACAGGTCTGAGATAGGGTTGAAGCCTAATTAATATAGTAAAACAACGTTTGGCGCGTCAGCTACTTTATCTATAAAGGTAAGTAACACAATAGGGCAGTTTCCAGGGTCAAAATAATTTAATTCAATTTAGTCCGTATTTTAGATTATAAAAAAATATTGGACACGTATTTTTTCTTTTTTCGATTAATCAAAAAATAACAAAGATATAGCCCATTTAAGTTACGTGTGTTGTCTCTTTTGGTCTAATTTACAAAGAAAAAAATACGTGTCCCTTATTTTTGAATAATCTAAAAGATGGACTAATTACATTTTTTAGGGCAACTAGCCCATTGGCGGACTTATTACTAATAGCAATTTCTTGCGGAGGAAAATTTTGAAATTTTCTTTTTATTATTATCATATACCTACCTACCTATAACATTTTTAATTTTCCATTGTATTGCTGAAATTGTGTTAGGTACCAGCTGCAGTAACGATACCCATAGTATAGTCGACAGCACGTCAACCTTCACATTTAAGTTGCAAAGTCACCCGTAATGCAACGGAGTAGAGTGCATGGGTGTATAGGTGATGTGCTGTCGACTGTACAGGGCATTCGAAGTGTTAAAACATAATTCATAAACCTAAACGCTTATGGAAATAAAGACCTTTTTACTTTTACTTTTAGTGTAGGAGCATACGTGACAGAACAATGTTTTATAGGTGCCACGCCTACAGATTACGCACTGATAACCAACGATAAAGTTCAATAGAGGTCAATGTCGAACCCACCGGTCCGATAAACAATTGAAAATCAATAATCCTCAAAAAAAAATCCACAAATTTAATTTCGAATGCATTTCTGAGGCAAAACAGGACATTAGTATTTCCATAGTTCGCGTCAACATTCTATAAACTAAGACAAACAGAGTCGTTAAATATTTGCTGGAGAAAAACAACTTGTTTGTCAAAACAACTTTAGGCACATGTGAGAATGTAGATACTAACCTTTTTGATCAAATTCGCGGCCATGTAGCCCCCCATGTTTCCGAGGCCGAGGAAGGCGACATTCTTGTCAGTTTTAGAGCTAAAAGCTCTTTTACTGAATGTCAACAGCACGTATTGCTGGCTGAGGATCGGTCTCGCCGCGGCAGCCATCTTGGATTCTGTTTTTAACTCGTTCGACGACCAAACCCGGCGCGCGCGCAACTCGACTGGTTTATTTTAATTTAAAACTCTCTGCGCGTAACCGGTATTTATAATTGATAATTCTATTATCAACGTCACTGACGTGTTTTGTGCTATCATCACCACTCTGCTCTGTAGGGCGATTAGTAGATAAACAGCCTACATATTTGTTTTACAAATGATAGAGGGTTTTTTTTAAAACTAAATGTACCTCATTAGAATTACGAGATAAAAATAAAATATATATGTATGTGAAACATAAGTATGAATAGATATATTAACAACTTTGACGTTCATAAAGTAAACATTCTATTTGCACTATGAATAAAAATATATGAATGACTTGACTTGACTTGACTTTGACTTAAGAACCTGTTTCTAAATTGAGAATTTCGCTAAGTAACTAGATACTTAACTGTAGAGCTGTCTCGTCGAATTTCTCATAAAAGAGCGTTACAGATCGTTATTTGTGTATTTACTTAGTGAAATTCTCAATTCAGAAGCCGGGCCAGAATTATTGTTCTTTCGTTCGTTATCGTTCTTTCTTTATTGAATTCATAAATTACATTTTACGGACTTTTTATAAATCGAAGTAGAATTGGCGGCCTCACTACTATAACAAATTTCTTTCAGGCAACAATAAACGGAGACAAGAAAGAAATTAGAGACGATTAGAAATAGATGTTACAATAATTAATACATCTTAGTTCTGCATGTTATGTCATTGTAGACATACAAATTAAGACAGAGTACTATAATCACAATAAAAATACTCGTTATTATTTCAAAACAATCTGATATACTTACATCGATGGAAATGTCAGTATATTATATTTCTTAAAGAAGGCTTGCAGCTATCGGTCGGTTTTAGTCTTTTTTTGGGCTTTGAATGCTATTTCTCTATCTGTAGAGTTCCCCCAAAACGTCAAGCCGTATCGCAGCACTGCGGCTACGAGCCCACTGTGGCGAGAGCTTAAAGGTGCTAAATCGGGCAATTTAAGTTGATGATCCTGGTCAATTTTCGACAATTCCCCACAACAACATCCAGCAATTTATTTTGATGCCGACCGACGACGCGAGCTGAGTCTGATAGAGCCATCGCAAACAGGGCGACTTGTCGCCGCGTATAGTCGCCGCGTCAGACGCGACGTTGTCATTTGCTTCTGGCGTCTTGTCGTCGAGACTCCACGACTCTGACGCCAAATGTGCGGAGATTCGAACAAAATATTATATGAAAATTGACGGCCGTAGCCTGGCGTCGCGTCGCCGAACTGTCGCTGTCGCGTGTCGCCTAGTGTGCGCATAGACTTTCTCAGCTCTACGGGCAACAGCCCCAGCGGGCACGAAAGGGTACGTAGTATAACGTGGCGGTTCTAAATTTCGGACCGCCACATAAAAATCGAATATAATCTAACCTTCTCGTACACTAACAAACTGTTAATCTACTGTTTAGCAGCTGTCAATTGGCCAAAGTGCCCAGGAAAAAACGTTTGACAGCTGTTAACAGTAGATTAAGAGATTGTTAGCGTACGAGAAATCTGGGGTTACTGTTAAAACACGAACTTTAAACTATTTATAAAAAACTCAAAAACATTTGCAACTCTATCTGTTCCTAACTTGCAAATCGTAAATAAAACTAATTTCCGAACTGCTGTTTCTAGATGTAAAATTGCAAAATATGTGACGTCACACTAGAGAGTCTCACAAACGTAACCAGCTGTAACAAGGACCGGGGGAGGGGTGTGTGACTGTGAAAACTCGTGTGACGTAATTTTGGATGGCCCCTAAGGGCAATGGACGACTTTTTGGACATCCTGCCTCTATTGTTCATGAGGGCTGAAGTTGCTCTTTGCCCCACAAGCTGTAAAACTCCAACAGCTCGGAGCTCCCCCCACTCTGACATGGCAAGCCGAGATAGTATAATGTCCCGGGGGTAGGTAGATACCCCCGTAGAAGCTGTCCGGGACAAGAGGCACGGCCTCATAGCCCGCACCTGCAGAAAATCCCAACGACGTCAACTATGCTAACTGATCTATTATATGGGTATCGATTCCGCTACGCCGAGCCATCTGCTTGCGTTCGTTAACAATTATCTTCATCATCACCCCATTATGTCCCCACGGAGGGGAACGCGTCTCTTCCCTGAGGAAGGTATAGACCATAGTCCACCACGGGGGCCAAGTCCGGATTGGTGGAGGCTTGTAAGACTAGTGGCTAGTCTTACTCTCAGAATTTTTCAAGCCGCCTTTGAGGCCTCTGACTTAGCTTAACGAGTGCCATCTATCGACGGCAGCCAGCTGCTTAATGTGATATAGGCTGTAAATATGTAAGTTTAACTGACGCACCAAAGATTAATTCTAACAATTTACGAGATAAAATTACTTGGGGAGTAAGGGACTCGAAACAATGTGAACAATTTTATTCCATATGTAAAGATGCAAAATGTATCGCTGACGATGTACAATGTACAGCTTGTAAATTTAAACGCTGCTCACGCTTGCAGGATCATCTTGTTTACATTGACTCTGTTTATGAAAGTATTGTCGATCTTTCACAAAGCGCTGCTATTGCAACTGCTGGTTCGTATTCATCTGCACAGAATAAACGTAAAAAAGTACTGGGCTGGAACTATCACGAGAGTGAATGTCACCGACTTGCTAGAATGCATTTTCAGTGCTGGATGCTGGCAGGCAAGCCCTCCACAGGACAGGTCTATGATAAAATGCGTGAGAGTCGTAGCTGTTTTAAAAATAAGCTCCGTTGGTGCCAGAATAACGAAGAGAGTATAAAAATGAATATCCTAGCAACACATAGAAAGGAAAAGAATTTTGTAAAATTTGGGAATGCTACTAAACGATTGAACAATAAACAAACTCTACCTATATCTGTGGAGGGCTTGCAAAGTCCCGGAGACATTGCCGACATGTTTGCGAGCAGATTCAAGCTGGACCACCTGTACAAACTGTTCCCACTCCCTTTTCTAGTTGTTTTCAACAATCATGTAAACAATTCATTTCTGATGATATCAGAGAAGCTTTAAAGAGGATGAAAAGGGGAAAAGCACCAGGTCATGATTATCTGAGCATAGAGCACATACTTTGCGCAGGTGAGGTTATATATGACAAATAGCGTAATCTCTTTAATATGTGTATCAGATACAGTTATCTACCAAATGCTCTCATGCGAACCATAGTCGTACCGGTGCCAAATAATAAAACTGGTAACCTTGGATCTGCAAGCAACTATCGGCCGATTTCTCTGGGTACAGTAATAGGCAGGATCCTGGAGCGGATGCTTCAGCCCGAGTTAGTGGGGAACTTAAGTATCGATGACGCTCAGTTTGGCTTCCATGCGGGTCTCTCAACAGACACCGCTATACTTAGTCTGAAGCAGACCGTTAACTACTATGTTAATAGGGAAACTTCAGTCTATGCGTGTTTCTTGGACCTGAGCAAGGCATTTGATCTGGTGAATTATGATATTCTCTGGGACAAACTGCTTTGCTCCAAGGTCCCTAGAGAAATAGTGGGTCTGTTGAGGTACTGGTATGGAGGCCAAACGAATAGCGTGAGATGGGGCGACACGACTTCTAGTGAGTATAGGCTAGACTGCGGTGTGCGTCAGGGAGGGCTCACTTCTCCGGATCTCTTTAACCTCTATGTCAACCAACTGATACGGGAACTGCGGAGCACTGGTATTGGCTGTCATCTCGGCGGGACTTGTGTGAACAATCTCAGCTATGCTGATGACATGGTGCTCCTCAGTCCCTCCATCAAAGGCTTACAAAAGTTGCTCTCAGTCTGTGAATATTATGCAAATAAGCACGGTAAGCAATAAGTATAACTTACAGAAAACGGAGATGATGGTATTCAAGGCGGGAAGGGGTCCGGAGAGGTGACCCAATGTGTTCCTTAACGAAATTCCAGTACGTCGGGTGCACTCTTTTAAATATCTCGGCCACGTGCTCACGGAGGATCTTAGGCACGACGACGACATAGAGCGAGAAAGAAGGGCCCTTGCCGTAAGATGCAACATGCTCGCGCGTAGATTCCACAGGTGTAATGAGCAGGTCAAACTGACACTTTTTAAGGCTTACTGTCAAAGTATGTATACATGCCACCTGTGGGTCAACTACACTAGAAAATCATTGAGTACCATGAGGGTACAATACAATGATGCTTTTCGTATTCTCATGAAAAAACCAAGATTCTGTAGAGCATCGAACATGTTCGCAGAGGCAAGAGTTCCTGATTTCTTCGCTATCTTGCGGTCACGAATCGCCTCTTTCTGGTCCAGGCTATGTGAGACCAGGAATGCAATTCTACAAGCGGTTTATGACAATCTCACTAGTCCTATATATAGGCACTGGATCTCTGTGCAGATGGACGCGAATCACAAGTAGGTAATTCTTGACCAAATGTAATTTATATCACATAGTTTTTTTTTTTTTTTTTTTTTAATTTTTTAATTTCAGAATTATGTGTATTATTTTATTGTATTATTTTATTAAGTTCTATTTTTATATGGGTCCCTTTGCCTGAAATAAATGACTATTATTATTAACGTGCCTTGCGAAGCACGGAACCGCTCGGAAAAATGCCACTAGTCATAGAACGGTCACCCATCCATGCACTGAACGCGCCGCATGTTGCTTAACCTTCGTGATCGTTTAAGATCACTCAGGCAGCCGGGGCTGCGAGCGATTCTTAGCTACATTATAATAATAATAAATCAATGAAATTAAAATCCTATGTACTTCCCAAAATTATGATTACGGTAGCACAATCGGGCAAGATATTTCTTTTATGAATGTAAATACTTGCATTAAAGTCATTCGATAAAGTGCATGCACTTGAAGATTGATGTTATCGACTATACTATAAATTGTGTTCAGAAGTGGCATTGCTGTATAAAATATTCGAATATAGAACCAAGATAATTTGGCAGTTTTTCGACATAAAAACAGACCTCGTCAATAAACTTTCATTACGTATTGCCAAGTCCTGATTTAAGTGTTGGCAAAAAACGCAAATGGCTGAAACAATGTTCGTAAGAAAAGTACAGTATTTCTAGGGTTCCGTTCCCCAAAAAAAAAAACGAAACCCTAAGGCTCGGCGCCAACGAGCCACCGAGCACAGCCACAGGTGGCTATCGCGCGCTTCTCGCGCAATTGTTAATACGCAAACGACGTAGACAACGCCGTCGCCGCCTACATTGGGTACATCCAGTTTTAACTGGTCCTACAGTAAAACATAAATAATTTACAAAGATAGGTGTGACAGTCGCGCACGTCGGCGTCTTGAGTGGTCCGCAGTGACCACTAGTCGCGAGTCGCGGACACTGCTGTAGCGAGTGGCCGCCACTGGCTACAAGTGTGCGGCGCGTCATTACAAATTTTTCAATATTTAAGAGCAGAGTTCACGAACATTTTCTTTCCTTATCTTAAGTATGTTTGTCTTTTTCTCTCTAGTATTATGTAGGTATAATATGTTTTCGTTCATTTCCTACCATGTGATATATTTTATTTATGTATGTTTATTTAATTTTATATTTATTTCATATTTATGTACGGTTTATGTATGTGTATTAGGCATAAAGATATCTTATTTCATATTGTCTAATTGCACCGACTGCCCGTCATTCAGCTTCTTTATTTTTTTCCGTCAATGGTTGTCTGGAAGAAATTACTTTTAGTAATAAGGCCGCCAATTGTACTGCACTATGTTATTGTCAAATCTCATGTGTAATTCCTGGTGTAAATACAATAAAGAATATTCTATTCTATTCTATTCTATTCTATTCTATTCTATTCTATTCTATTCTATTCTATTCTATTCTATTCTATTCTATTCTATTCTATTCTATTCTATTCTATTCTATTCTATTCTATTCTATTCTATTCTATTCTATTCTATTCTATTCTATTCTATTCTATTCTATTCTATTCTATTCTATTCTATTCTATTCTATTCTATTCTATTCTATTCTATTCTATTCTATTCTATTCTATTCTATTCTATTCTATTCTATTCTATTCTATTCTATTCTATTCTATTCTATTCTATTCTATTCTATTCTATTCTATTCTATTCTATTCTATTCTATTCTATTCTATTCTATTCTATTCTATTCTATTCTATTCTATTCTATTCAATGCTATGCTGTGCTATTCTATTCTATTCTATTCTATTCTATTCTATTCTATTCTATTCTATTCTATTCTATTCTATTCTATTCTATTCTATTCTATTCTATTCTATTCTATTCTATTCTATTCTATTCTATTCTATTCAATGCTATGCTGTGCTATTCTATTCTATTCTATTCTATTCTATTCTATTCTATTCTATTCTATTCTATTCTATTCTATTCTATTCTATTCTATTCTATTCTATTCTATTCTATTCTATTCTATTCTATTCTATTCTATTCTATTCTATTCTATTCTATTCTATTCTATTCTATTCTATTCTATTCTATTCTATTCTATTCTATTCTATTCTATTCTATTCTATTCTATTCTATTCTATTCTATTCTATTCTATTCTATTCTATTCTATTCTATTCTATTCTATTCTATTCTATTCTATTCTATTCTATTCTATTCTATTCTATTCTATTCTATTCTATTCTATTCTATTCTATTCTATTCTATTCTATTCTATTCTATTCTATTCTATTCTATTCTATTCTGTTCTATTCTATTCTACAAAATGTATTTAAAAGTGTGTTAAGTCGCTGTCGCTGGCCACCAGTGGCTGTGGTCGGTGGACCGTTCACGCCGAGCCTTATAGGACCACTTGGTTGTCTTCCGTCCGTCCAACTCTCTGTCTGACAAGACCCTTTATCTCGGGAACGCCTGGACGTATTGAGTTGAAATTAAAATCAATTACTCAAGTATACGGCGCGGCCCCGCGAAGTTGTAGAAAAATCAATCTTCCAAAATGACGTAAAAAAAAGATACGGTCGTTTGTGCCGCAAAACTTGAAAACACTCGACACTCAAGAAAATCAAAATTCATAGGGTACTTCCCAATGACCTAGCATTATTAAATTTGGCAATATCGTCTTATACTATAAATACAGGGAAAAATCTGAACATTACATTTGTAATTATATCATTACAAAAATGTATTCTAAGGTCGGGAAAAGCCTGGAAACATCTGCGACTACGGAACCCTTTTAAATAAACATAAACATTTACATACAGGCAATTAAATAAACATAAACATTTACATACAGGCAAGATAAAAAGTACCCGAAACCGACGTACGTGCGTGCATGCAACGACTAATGAATGTCGATGAAGCGAAAATTATTTATCAGGACCGTGGCAGGTGGCAGTCCCTGGTCTCTGCCTAACCCTCTGGGATACAGGCGTGTGCTTATTTACATACAGGCACATACATTGTTTCTGGCCCCACCCTACGATACCCTGTGCGTGGGAACCAGAAACAGCGACATTACAAACATGTAAACATTCAAGATCTGGGTTTTTTTTTGGCCCCAGGATTTGAAGCCCATACTTCTCGCATGATAGGCAGATGCACTGCCGCTGAACCACAGAAGTCGTCAAAAAACTTTCAAAAAGTTGAACTGAAGTTTGATATTTATGGGAAGAAACATCATTTGCATTACTTACGGCCGATTTCTAAATTGAGAATTTCGCTAAGTAATTACTTAACTGTAGGCTGTCTCGTCAAATTTCTTTAGAAAAGAGCGTGACAGCACGTTACTTAAATACTTAGGTACTAAGAGCTGGTTTCGGAGTTGATAATTTTCACTACGCATGCAATCACGAGCATTGAATCACTCGTAGCCTGAGTGATCTTAAACGATCACTAAGGTTAAGCAACATACGGCGCGTTCAGTCCATGGATGGGTCACCGTCTATGACTAACGCTAGTGGCATTTTTCCGAGCGGTTCCGTGCTTCGCAAGGCACGTCAAGCAGTTGGTGCCGGCTGCCGTCGATAGATGGCAGTCGTTAAGCCAAGTCAGAGGCCTTAGGGCGGCTTGAAAACTTCTGACAGTAAGACCAGCCACTAGTCTTACAAGCCTCCACCAACCCGGACTTGGCCTCCGTGGTGGAGTATGGCCTATACCTTCCTCAGGGAAGAGACCCGTGCCCCTTGGTGGGGACATAATGGGTTGATGATGATGATGCAATCAAGGCAATAAAGCTGAGCCCGCTCCTTTTTACCACAAAGATGTGATTCATGTAAGAAAACATATTGTTAATTAATGTAAAATTTGTGGTAATTAAATTATTTTCACTTTCACTTTCAAATACTTAAGTAACGTTCTGTCACGCTCTTTTCTGAGGCACTTGACGAGACAGCATACAGTTAAGTATTCACTTAGTGAAAATTCCCAACTCAGAAACCGGCTCTTAGAGTAAATCCTCAATTCCTCAATTCAGAAATCAGCCTTAATTAGTAGAGTCTTTACGAAGCACGCAGAACACTTAAATCATTATTATTTGTGTCTGTATAGGTGTGTTTTTTGTTACAGGTAAACATGATAACGTTCTCGCTGATAAGTTCCTGCGCATTATCAAGTTTATTGTACCTAGTGTAGGTTTTGTTATGCCATTTTAAAGCAAGGACGTTTATTACAGAGTTACAGGTTAAAAAAATAACCAGCCTATTTCAGTTACCTACATAAATCCTCCCCCAATCCGGACTTGGCCCCCGTGGTGGAGTCTGGCCTATACCCTTCCTCAGGGAAGAGGCCCGTGCCCCTTGGTGGGGACATAATAGGTTGATGATGACATAAATAAAACACTTTTTTTCACAACCAGAAAAAGCAATAACAGGTGATTTTTTACGCCTATTATAATTTTATTGTTCATATAGGCGTAGAGACTTTGTTCACAAATATTTTAAAGCAAAAGTACCAGTATTATTTTAAAAAAATCCATTGAAAATTTCTTTTATGAAGTAGTTAGTAAATCAGGTAGTTAAACAGAAACATTTACATACAGGCACATACATGGCTCCTGGCCCCACACTAGGATACCCTGTGTCGTGGGAATCAGAAAAAGCGACATCACAAACATGTAAAGATCCAAGACCTGAGGTTTTCTTTATTTTTTTGTCCCCAGCCGGGAATTTGACTCCGTAGATCATGACAACAAAAGTTATCAATCAGTGTGTCCTACCTGTCATGACCTACGGAGCCGAGACATGGACACTCACGAAAGAGTAGGTTCACCAGTTCAAAGTCGCTCAGCGATCTATGGAGAGAGCTATGCTCAGAGTTTCTCTGAAGTATAGGATTCGTAACGAATACATGCGGCAGAGAAACAAAGTTATCGATATAGCTCAGAGAATTAGCGAGCTGAAATGGTAGTGGGCTGGCCATATCTCGCGAAGAACCGACAACCGCTGGGGTAAACGTGTTCTTGAGTGGAGACCTCGACTCGGCAAAAGTAGTGTATGATGCCCTCCGATCAGGTGGGATGACTATCTGCGAAAAACTGCAGGCAGTTGCTGGATGCGGCAAACTGAATACAGGGCCCTATGGCGCTCATTCGGGGAGGGCTATGTCCAGCAGTGGGCTAGTATAGCCTGATAATGATGATGATGATGAGCCGGGAGTAGAACCGGGACCTCTCGCAGTTCTACGGAGGCCTACAATGCACGAGACTCGACACGCGCTTGGCCGGTTGTTAATAAATAAAATAAACATTAACAAAAATGTGTCATCATCATCAACCCATTATGTCCCCACCGAGGGGCACGGGTCTCTTCCCAGAGGAAGGTATAGGCCATACTCCACCACGGGGGCCAAGTCCGGATTGGTGGAGGGTTGTAAGACTAGTGGCTGGTCTTACTTTCAGAAGTTTTCAAGCCGCCCTAAGGCCTCTGACTTGGCTTAACGACTGCCATCTATCGACGGCAGCCGGCACCAACTGCTTAACGTGCCTTGCGAAGCACGGAACCGCTCGGAAAAATACCACTAGCGTTAGTCATAGACGGTGACCCATCCATGGACTGAACGCGCCGTATGTTGCTTAACCGTAGTGATCGTTTAAGATCACTCAGGCAACAAAAATGTGTAAAAATACCCAAAAACATGCCTTAATGATAAAGGACAACACATAAAACCTGGATTTAAGACCGTAGACAACCTCTTACTTATTCTCAAGTACCTATAAAATTCCAGGTACACATTTTCACCGGTTGCCCCGCGCTGAAGTTCAAACAAAACCAGCAAAATACGAAGCCTACTCGAATGAATCCATAAATAAAACCCCGTAATGCTTTAAAACTAGAAAAGTTTTCATCTATAGCGGTAACAAGGATATTTTTATGGCATTTTCGAGCAAATCGTAGCCCCGGCCGCCTGAGTGATCTTAAACGATCACGAAAGGTAAGCAACATAGGCCGCGTTCAGTGGATGGATGTCCGTTCTATGTCTAACGCTAGTGGCATTTTTCCGAGCGGTTCCGTGCTTCCCAAGGCACGTTAAGCAGTTGGTGCCGGCTGCCGTCAATAGATGGCAGTCGTTAAGCCAAGTCATAGGCCTTAGGGTGGCTTGAAAACTTCTGACAGTAAAACCACCCACTAGTCTTACAAGCCTCCACCAACCTGGATCTGGCCCCCGTGGTGGAGTATGGCCTATACCTTCCTCAGGGAAGAGACCCGTGCCCCTCGGTGGGGACATAATGGGTTGTTGACGAAAAACATTGAACAGAACATTAGATAACAAATAACATGTACAAAGGCAAGCTTACTCTGTAAGAGATTTCTTCCAGCAAACCTTGGAGAGTCTGAGCAGCGGTAAAAAACGAGTCTATATAGAATAGACTAAAATAGACTACAGAAACTACAAAAATCCTTAACAATAACCTACTTTATCCAGAAAATAAACATATGTACATAATAAACATTTGTACATGCCATAATTCGAGCCCTTATTAGAGTGGTTAAATGTATTTTACACATGTACTCGTATTTGTCTTAAGTGTATGGGGTGGTAGGTAACCTACCTTGTAAAATTACCACCCTTGTAGAGGCACTTAGTAGCACTTATAAATTTGAAATGCTGTTAAATTGCTTCAACCATTTAGGCTAAAAGGGAATTCTTAGGTTATGTAACTACGTTGGAACGTACAAAGGTCAGTCTAAGAAAATATTTACTGAGGCTAAGCCTTTCGTCAATCAAATTCGGTCTAAAATGTAAAAGCTTTCAACTAAAGAGTTACTTCTAACAAATAAATTCGAAATTTCCTTAGAGAGAAAACTATAAGATAAGGTTCTTTTATTTTGTCAATTACCCACTTACTTCAATGTACAGTATGTTAGCCTTTAGAATATACTTCGGCTTAACGGATAGAATTGGATATATTCGTGTAATAGAAATATCGGAACTAATATGACACCTAATTTCGAAATCGGAACTAATATGTCACTTAATTTCGCTTATACAGAGCAGGAAGAGTATTACACTCGTGTGCTTTCGGCGAAAACCAAAGCCTACTCTAGAGCCCGAGGTATATTCTAAAAGCTTAACAGACTGTATATAGTTAGTATAGTTTGTAAGCGTACATACATAATATTATGTTTAAATTTGGATTGCTCACAATCTAGAACACAAAATTGATACAAAGGGAGTCTTGTCTAACAAACATGACATGATTTCAATTTATTTTGATTTGAAATTCATTCATCAGTTTATTATGAACAACTGTTCCTCAAACGCTAACATTCTCTTAATCTAGGTACTGTTAATAGCTATCAGTTGTTTTTTTTTTTGTATGCACTTTTGCCAACTGACAGCAGTTAACAATAGATTAACTGACTGTTAGCGTTTGAGAAACCGGGGTTTAATGTGTACACGGTACGAGTAGCATCTGAGTAGCCATTTTGGTTCAATCTACAATGCGTCCGCGTCCGAGTGCACAAAGATTTTTTTTAATTTTCCCACTCTTTTGCGGCAGCACAAACGGCGGCCATATTGGTTTTTTGGCAGGAAAAATCGAATAAAGGACAATAGGACCCGGTCTCTGTGTCATAATCATATTTTTTCGCTCACAAAAGATTCTTACGTTAATGTGACTGGATAATAAATGAAAGTCAGCCGCACAGTGCCTTTTTGGCCGGATTTTCGGGCACCTTTTCAGCCTTTTGCGTGATATGGCGGTTTTTTGCGGGGACAGCTTTTATGTAGGTTCCTAGTACGCGTAAGCTCTCTACGCTCATGAGCAAAAACAGGGTCCGCGCTTATTAATGTGGCGTATTCGTAACCTTAATGCCTGGAGACCTTTATTAAAAGACAGAATGTCATTTACATGGGTATTTAAAAGTACCTACCGAACGCTGACTAATTTGTTGGAAGTAATCGACGGTATGACTATTTTTTGTAAATAAATCTTTTGATCTAAATCTCTTCATTGCCGCTTCAAATCTGCGCTTTGGTTTGAAGCGGCAATGAAATGAAATCTACGTAGTCATGCAACTACCATTGAACTACAATGTATTAGTAGAATTTAGGCCTGATAGGTCGTAGGCTAGTACTATGTCAAAAGAGATCAGATAGTTTGACGTCAGATGGTCTGATAGTCAGGAATGAAATATTTTCATTGGGATTCGGTGAAGTAGGTACGAAACCAATGGTACGGAACTCTAAAACAGGCTCACCTGCCGTGAAATTCGCTCCAGATGCAAATATTTCATTCACGTAGGCCCAAGTTCTTTCCCAGGGAACAAAATTAAAGCCTCTTGTATAAATTTTCTTTCCGCCTCTCTCCGTATAAACTGTATCGGCAAATTCTAAATGGCATTCGTGTCACGATCGACCATTACTTGCCGACAGTGACTTCCAATTCGTCGAGTTACACTGAAATTTTCTTTTAAACACCCTGCGAGATTCGCTTGAATACCGTCTTTAAGTCAAAGGGGGCAAAGGTCAGAATGAAATAGAGAAATGTAGCAGTTAGGGCGGTCTTCGAGCGATGCTTTAAATGCGGTAACGTGAAAATTTTAAATTTCGTGTTATAAGTGAAACTTTATTCGGGAGCTCAAATGCTATTGACCAATTCGAGGAATATGATATTCTCTACGGCACAGGTCAGGTTTTAAGGTATCATCAATCATCATTAACCCATTATGTCCCCGAAGGCCACGGGTCTCTTCCCTGAGGAAGGTATAGGCCATACTTACTCCACCACGGGGGCCTGGTCCGGATTGGTGGAGGCTTGAAATCCATACACTGAACACGCCGTATGTTGCTAGTGATAGTTTAAGATCACTCAGGCGGCCGGGGCTACGAGCCTTCTAAGGTATCTAATCAGAATCAGAATCAAGAATTTATTTCAACGTAAAGAATTTATATTCTGCTTGTTGAATGTCAATGTACATACAGTTATGTATAATGTTAGCCGCTGCCTTGGGGCCGTCTGTAGTGGAGAAAAAGGCAGCGAAAAAAAACTCCACTCTGACCATCTTTTCTCAAATCACCTTAATGTATAAGGTTCTTAGGTATATGCCGTATCAATTTACATATTTAACTCCCTACGAAGTATCGGTTTCAGTATTGATAATTTTAGTAAGTAGGTACTTCTCACTTACTAAGTAGGTAAGTAGGTACTACTGCGGCCTACCTACTTACAAATTTTTCAGATTTCTCAAAACAGAACTAGACAAACAGGCACTTAGGGCCGATTTCAGAATTGAGAATTTCGCCAAGTAATTAGTTAACTGTAGTGCAGCGTCAAAGGAGAATGATCAATTTACTATAGGAGTTCGTCTATTTTTGCGTCTTCTTGCACATTGATGAAACCAACGGTAAACTATAAGAAATTAGCTCTGGATTATGCAGGAAAAATATTATGAAAATATTAGATGGGAGTTTCGAGAAATCTTAATTTTGAGCCCATGTTTTGAGGTTATGACAACTTTGGTGGTTTGGTGTTATTTTGGATTGGCATTGACACCTTTTAGTTTTAACTATAAGCATAGGTCATTATCAGTTCGTTCTTCCCTTATTCTGAGGTTCGTTCCTACGGAAAAGGTTTGTACTTTATGCCACAGATTATTTATGCTTTTAGCCAAATATGCAGGCGTCTACATACTGCGACTTTTTGCAGACAGCGTGTGTGTGTAACGATGGACGATTTGCGAGTGTATCCATGCACTAGCAAATCGTCTAAATCGCGACTATATCGCTGCAAAAAGTCGCAATGTTAAGCAGCTTAATGGGGGACAAAGAGATAATTTCTGATAAGCATAAACAGTCTTAGGTCCTGGGCACAATTGAGACAAGACTATCCTAAGCCCACAATGGCGGTTTATTTTAGTTATTTATTCCACATATTGTTCATCATCATCATCATCATCATCATTTCAGCCATTGGACGTCCACTGCTGGACATTAGAATCTCCCAACGATTTACAAAAGGGCCGGTTGGATTGTTCATACACATTACACATGGTCATTTTAACAATAAACTACATTAACTAAACAATATCAAATCCACTAGTAACAATTTGCAAAAATAAAACTGTAATAAAACCGCTCGTTTGAATTCCCGTCAAAAACTTCCCGTTTGCAGTTTGCACTTTCGCAATGTAGTACACAGTACACCTTTTGCGATTTTTGCAATAATTTAATCTAATCTGTGTTTGTAATCTGTATTTGAGTGACTGAAGTGGGTTACTATTGCACGGACCGAGAATGTACGGCGTGAGAATGTACAGCCCGGGAATTCGTGCCCAAATGACACCAATTATCGGGATGTGCATTCCTGCCTGTACATTCCCGATCAACTACGTTGTTCACATCATAGGTTTTGCGCGTTTTACTGGAGTGTGTGAGGTATTTCTTTTGGGATTCGTTTAGAAACGCTGATAACAAATGGAATTCATGTACATGTACACGGATTCAATGGCTATATATTACCAGGGCGTACGTTCTCAGGATGTGCATTCGCGGTACGTGCATTATCATCTCCCACTGAAGTTATACGAGTACAATCAATACAGATACTTTTTCATTTTTACTTTTAAACCCCTGATTCTTTTATTTTATCAAATAGAACTATGAAATCATTTTTCAAAAGAAACATTTTGAGGTATAAATGCTTAAGGCGCAACGCAAAAGCAACATAGACTGTTTTTGGTCATTCTCCTTTAAAAAAGAGCGTGACAGAATGTTACTTAAGTGTAAATTCTCAATTCAGAAATTGGCCCTTAACCTACTTAGTGTAGGTTATTTTCAACTCAAAAACCACTGGTAAGTACCGATGGTCGATCGAAAAAGATCCGCCGTCCTTTGCTACAAAATGTAAAGCCATTAATTACATTGTGTCCTTCCTGTGTGCCCCAAGCCCCAGGACCACTGAATTAACATATGGTAGATTGATAGAAAGTTCAACGGTCCCACTTATAAAGGGCCCTTTTAGATCCATAGGCACTATTTTAACTTTCGTTCATTAGCATCTGCGAATAAAAAATTCGCAGCCGATCGGTTGCTCTATTACTCAGTAAGCCACTCGAGCTAATCGATCGCCGCGCACCAGACAGCTGTACACCCTAACAAGCCCTCGAGACATCTCCAGACCTACTTTAACAAGGAGAAACTAAGCCAGATCTAATGCGAAAAGCCCTACCTGTGGCCGGCATCGCTCCAGACAAAACTCGTTAAAACTTTGGCACTTGCTGTCAGTCGAATCAATTTGCGGGAAACCACAAATAACACGGAAAACAGAAGGGCCATTGGCTTAGAGCTCTGGTTATTTTAATAAATAAATTCCAAATTTTTAACTTTAATCTGCATACTTTCTTGAAACCGACGTGCGTGCGTACAATGACTAATAAATGTCGATGAAGCGGAAGTAATTTGTCAGGATCGTGGCAGGTGGCAGTCCCTGGTCTCTGCCTACCCCTCTGGGATACAGGCGTGAGCTTAGGTACCTGTATGTGTATGTACTTACTTGATTTTTTGCCGGAAGAGTCCGATCTCAGGGACAGAGACGAGCAACTGACTATGCGAGCTCCGTCTCTGCTCACCATGATTAAGCTCTGCGAATCAGAGCGAAACCAGGGCGGACTCTTCCGACAAAAAGTCTAGTAAGTGTATCCGGAATAAATGAGTAATGTGTAGTGTTACGAAAGTTTTATTTCCCAAAAAAAAAGAAATGAATTCCTCCTTTTCGCCACTGCTTCTCACAAGGTAGAAATTCTTACTACAGCTAATCAACTGTGGCGACATTGGCGACTTGCCAATCTGAACTAATCCATAAACCTGTCGTTAGTACTACCCTGAGCAGGTCCGCGGCATCGATAAGGGAGAAGCAGATTGGTAATTGCGAATTCCCGATGCACTGATTATGATGATTGTGTTAATGTCTTTATTTGTTCAAGGCAATGCCCGTAGATGATGCCCGAAGGATAGGATTCGTAACGAATACATCCGACAGAGAACCAAAGTTATCGGTATAGCTCAGAGAATTAGCAAGCTGAAGTGACAGTGGGCTGGCCATATTTCGCGAAGAACCGAGAACCGCTGGGGTAAACGTGTTCTTGAGTGGAGACCGCGACTCGGCAAACGTAGTGTAGGGACGCCCTCCAACCAGGTGGGATGACGATCTGCGAAAAACTGCGAGCAGATGCTGGATGCGGCAAGCTGAAGACAGGGCGCTATGGCGCTCATTAGGGAATGGCTATGTCCAGCAGTGGACTAATAAAGCCTGATGATGATGAATGCTTGTACACTTGAGGTTAGTAACAGAAACTGAGAGAGAGAGAGAGAGAGAGAGAGAGACATTTATTTGCAGCCACAAAGATACAATACACATAACACAATGTAACACGATATTATAATAATACAGACAAATAATAAAAGACAGAACAAAGAAAAATATAATAAAACAAAGAATACGATTTAAAACAAACATTTACAATTTAGAAGGGCATTGTATCTCCGCAGCCACAAACAGGTAGCTGACTCAGCATTTGCTGCAGGCTGGGCAGGTGAAGGCGTGCTTCAGGCTAGACGTAATGTCACAAACATGTCCTATGTAAATAAAATAAAAATAAATAAAATAAAACATGTTATGTAAGTTATATTCTGTCATGTTTTTACCTAAAGTGTAACAACATCAAGCATTTGCTTCCAGTCAACCTTTGGTTTTTGGTAAAACCAAATTGGTTTTGGTTTATTTATTAAATTGGATACTGTTCTATGTAATTAGAACAGTATTATTATCCTTAACTGTAAGTTACAAATGTAAATAAATAAAAAATAAATGTAGGACAATTTATTATCTACCGCAGGCTGGGACTTTGGTGGAGCGTAGGTACCTACTTAATAAAATTACATACAACCTGATAGTTTGAAAAATAATAAGTGAAAATCTTTTAGTGACTCTCTGCTAAGTACCACCTTATATTTTGCCATTTCTTGTCATGGTTTCCAGTGAAAAAAAAAACTTTATTTTGTGAGGTTCTTTTGTTCTTCATTTATTCCCTCTAAAGTTATAATTTATGTAATTAAAGTTATTTAAAAACAAGCGGGCCGTTTCATGAATGTGCTTTAAATTAACGGGGTGACACTACAGGGTGTTGATTTGTACAGTTTACTCCGACTCAGGGGTGGTTATAAACATGATACTGAAGCAAAAATAAATATAAAAAAATATATTTTTTTTAGTGAAAATAACCTAAATATCATAAAGTTATATGACCTCTATCGCTTGCACGCGAGTCGGGTGTTGCGGGCCGTAGCGGGGCTGTGCGCTCGCGCCCCCCACCTGGCTGGCGTGGCGTCGGCGCTCGCTCGGCACTAGTCAGTCTGCGACAGGGGGGATCAACTTTGTATGGGAGAAATAAAATACCTATTTGGGCAGTTATTGCCACTGTCAAGATATAAACATTCATGCATAAATAAATTTAAATATATTTAAAATAATATGCAAATTTTAGCTAACACAAATAAAGGTGGATTTAAAAGAAATAAAATAATTTTAGTTTCAAGTATATTTTCTAATAGCAACATTGTCCTAGAACCTAGAAAACCAACATGGCGATTTTACATCATGGTTGGTGTTGTCAGTGTTGTTGTGGCCCGTGTTTTTCCATGCTATTTCGTCATTTTCCCGAACTCCGAACGTCGAGTTGAGTTTTTATTCCTCCGTTTATGTTTTGTACCCGTATTGAGATAGTGACTCTGGTGTTTCATAGTGAATTTGAGATAGTGACTCTGTTTACATGAAATTTTCGCAAGCAATATTCACCACATCATAGAAAGTGTTTTCTCTATATGTGTGAAAAGATTTTGTATACTAAAAAACAGATTGTTTGCAGATGAAGCATCAGCGTCTGCGCTCAAACGCAAGATGAAGATAATTATGCATAAATAATAATTATTTATGCATAATTATCTTTCTTATTCCAAGTTTCAGTGTATATCCTGATGCTTCTCATTGTAAATACCGTTTCTTAAGTGTTTTCGTGGTACCGTTTTTTTTTTAGTCTGACACAGTCTTGCCTATAAGAATAAGAGAATATTACTACCAGAGGAGTGTATATAATTTTCATCTTATAATATGGTTGGTGTTTGCTTCCTCTTGTAAAGTTACTCATGAACAAGTTACTGTGGTTTTGTAAATTATTCATTTGTAGAGAAGAAGTAGCGAAGAAACTCTTTTCATTTGGATTACCTAGGTACGAACATTACAAAATTATGTTGATTTCGTGTCTAAGGATCCATAAAAGTGAAATAAATAATAATTCAATGAGAAAACGTTTTTGTACATACACAACTTGTTTTATTTCAAGATCATTTGTTAAATATCTAGTGTTCTTTTGGATGCATAGGCCATTTCATTTGTAAGGAAACTCAAATGAATGAGAAAACTCGTTCATTTGAGTTTCCTTACAAATGAAATGGCCTATGCATCCGAAATTAATAATTTTTTGGGGAACCTGAACCAGCCAGCAATTCAAATTTTTGCCGCCAGATATTCAAATATTGCCGCCACATGTAGTTTTGGGTGGGTTGATAATAGGTGGCGATACATTCGCGTATCTTAGAATCTGTGTTCCTAGTCGTCGTTCTTCCTTTAGGTTGTGTTCTGTGGTCTGCGAGCTACCGGCATAGAGAGCGCGCGCGTGTCACTCGTGTCCGCACCCGACCCGACTTATGTACGTAACTTGCTTGTGTCGAACCCGTGCTGATGGCGGGTTATCCGATATCCTAATCGGCCGGCCGTAAGTTGTTACAACGCAAGAACTATTGTTTTTAACTTGCGAGAGTGGGGGAGTTTCAATACACCAAGTCATGCACAGGGAAGAGGACAAACTGGACTCCCAGTGAAGGAAGCCATCTTGGACTTTAACGTGCTGTAAGTACTTACAATTGCTACAGTAGGGACCGGCCTCAATAACTTTGTTGGTCCTAAGCCCGCAAAAGTATGAAGGGAAAGGCGAATCAAACAAGTGTTTACTATGCCTACAAGTCGCCGCCACCGCAGTGCAGTGCAGGCGCGCGCGCGCTTGGCGGACCGACCGCGCAACGTGTGAACACACGTTATAATGATTTTAAGACTAAGTGAATACGACCTTTTGTGAGGCAAATTTATGCTTGGATAAATTAAAATATGTTTTTAGTTACAAGCGATACGTAAACTATCCACCCGTAATCGGGTTTAACTGTACAAATCAACGCCCTGTATAGTGTTACCCCGTACACTATAGTATACTTACATATTCTCAGGCCCAAAAGAAACGTGAAGTCAAAAAGAACTTGCGCCGTAGGCGATCGTACAATTGCGATGCCGCGCGCACAAAGAGTGTTTGCATCCGAACAGAACGAGTTAATCTGCCGACATCAAGTATTCAAGAGCGTGCCGGGCGCTGAAGAGAATTTTGGTGCGCTACGACGCCACATCGGAAATTAACGGGGGTTTAGGAAAACAAGTTCTATGCCAGGCTGTCGCGGCACGCCTCGTGGCTGACCTCTAAACCTTGCGTTGTTCCTCAGCGTGGGTCAACGGGGGCTTTGGAAAAATAGCCGAAACAAAACCTGATGAACTACAGCATAAGCTTGATGCATCCCAAGAAAAATGTAAATCCGACTGACGTGGTAATCAAACGAGGTAGTTTGAACTTTGAATACCCACGGCCGTTTAGTTAGACTGCCAATGATTGACCAAAGCAGGGATAGTGGGTTCAATTACTACAGGAGACTGCCGCGCTTTAATTTGTATCTATACGTATTCTTGTCTCGTTTGCATATAGTAGGTATTCAAATTTTGTTGTTCTTTTGTTGAAGAGCAAAGGTGACGTTTGGTGGCAAAGTCACCTCACTTCCAATACAATCAGTCGGTCCCTCAATGCTGAGGATCATGCTATGACGAGGATGCGTGTAGAGTGCTCCAGATGGAGAGCCTGTGGTTCGCCGTGTGGACCATGGGGTACAAATTAAGTTTTGTTTCTTTGGTGATCTGGGCTGCAATTACATAAGACTCCACTGTTCGGAGTTGTCTGATTTAGCTCTTTAGTTCCCGGTATGTCACACCACCTTATGTCACACTGTTACCTACTTTCTGGGACTATTTTTTCGAGTAGGTATCTCATACTCCTACGCCAAACTGTCATATACATTCTTATTTGGACTCTTTCTAGTTGTCTCAGTGCTTGACCCGATAGAGTGGAAAGTCACGTAATATAAGGGCTGGTCAGTCCATTTAGCGGGTGGCTTGCCTCGAGCGTTCTTAACCAGAGTTAAACTTATCGGTGCGATCGAGCCCCCTGTAACGAAACACGGTTTTTTCCCCAGCGCCCGCGTTCGCTTGTTTGTGCAATTAGATTTGCGAATGTCGGGTTGTCTATCACGCAGCGGTAATGGCAGTCTTCGGGTAATTGGAGTGGATGAGACTGCGCAGGTTCGGATACAATTCTGGGGCCAAGTGGGGCTTTGTATTCGTCTTTAGCTAGACTTGCACTAGGAAAATGCAGGGTAAGGAATTGCCCATAGGTTCTATAGGACCTACCTAACGCGCAATTCCTGGAGGAACTATTGTTCAATTTTTTTTTTCTGAGATTTATATTTCACGTTACTGTCCAGGTTCTCTCACGACGTTTTCCTTACGGTTAGGCTGGTTTTAGAGTCACGCTGACCACGCGGTGACCATCAGCGCTGATAGACAAAATATATGGCTGGCCAGCGTTGAACGGTCGGCGTTTTTCTAAAACGCTCCTTAGGACGTAGAATTGGCCTTAAAGCGCCGACTATCAGCGTGACTCTAAAACTGGCCATTATTTCAGACGATTTATGCAGCGTAACTTCTGCCTGCACTGATACCTCAGCGATTAGGCGCTATAGTACTGAGCGGCGCTAGTGGCGCTAGTAGTAGCTATAGTAGCGATTCCTCTCTAAAGTAACTGTAGCTGTCCGGCACAGCCGTCTAGGATGATTTTAAATATTTGAAAGGGAATCGTTACGTTTTTATGTAAACGTCAGTCGATCCCTAGCTTGTCTAGGCGATCCCGACGAAATCATAAAAGTATTTTTGCAACAAGCTCTTTTAATAAAACTAGTACAGTAGGTACCCAGGAAATTTTTAGATCGAATAGCTTCGTTGGCTTAATCCACGGAGCCGCTACGGCTTTCCTCACGATGTCGGGTTTCGAACTTGTCCTGCCTATACGCTACAGCCACAGGACGCACGTGTAAGGAAAAACATTTTCCCTCATACCCATTACGTCCTCGGAACATAAGAGGCCATTAAATATGGATGCATAAGCAAACAAACAAGAGGTTTTAAAGAGTCGTTAGCGAACATGCAAAAAGGTCCAAAAAGGTTTTCGCTCGAGCACTCGCCAATGGATTCGGTAATGGGACCATATGACGAGGATAATGAGTAGGTACATTACTGTGGCCTTAGCATGTACGTATTGATATCTCTTAACTTCTTCAGACATCATCAGACAGGCATCAGAGCAAATCAAATAAAATTGTTGTAAGCTACATACATTTTCTGTGAGCTCATTTTATTGATAAGCAGTTGCTTTTATGTTAATTTTATTGTAAAATTACGTGGTGTTGGGTACAAATAAATTTTTCATTTTCATTTTTCTTCTCTTATATATAAAAAAGGATTGCTGTTCGTTAGTCTCACTAAAAATCGAGAATGGCTGGACCGATTTGGCAGATTATTAGTTTACTAGCTGTTGCCCGCGACTACGTCCGCGTGGGCTTTAGTTGAGTAAAGAGCTTGAAAATAAGATAGGGATACTTTTAGCGCATGCGAAAGAGCTTTCATACTAACTTCGCAACCCCCTCTTACACCTTTAAGGGATGATTTTTGAAAATATATTTTACCTGTGTTGCATGACTTTCAATGAAGGACCTTCATGCTGAATTTCATTCGAATAACTTCAAAAATGGCTAAGTTTCATACTAAGTTTGCACCCCCCTTTTTTCCCCTTAAGGGATGATTTTTAAAAAACTATTTTACACGTGTTTCATAATTTTAAATGAAGAACCTTCGTACCAAATTTCATTCGAATAACTTCAAAAACGGCAAAGTTCCATACTAACTTTGAACCCCCATTTTACCCCTTTAGGGGATGAATTTTCAAAAATCCTTTCTTAGTGCTCCCCTAGGCTCCCTAAGGAACTCCCATGCCAAATTTCAACCCCCTAGGTTCAGTAGTTTGGGCTCTGCGTTGATTCTAAGTCAGTCAGTCAGCTTCTCGTTTTATATATATAGATAGATAGATAGAAGATAGAAGATATCGATATGATTGATATGATTATTAGTATATTTATAGAATTAAAGGGAAGGTTTAAATGGTGAGAAAATATGGAAAGAACTTTGGCGGTACCTACGAAATATATAAAATTCTCGTGTCAGCATTCACCGTGTTAGAGCGCATACTCCTCTGCTGCATACTAATGGTTGTCTGGAAGAAATTTTAATTTGTAATAAGGCCGCCAATTGTACTGTACTGTGATATTGTCAAATCTCATGTGTAATTAGAATATATAGAATAGAATATTCTTTATTGTATGTACACCAGGACATAGGTACAATCAAGAATATTCTATTCTATTCTCCTCCGAAACGGCATGGCCGATTTTGATGAAATTTTATATGTATAATCGGTAGGTCTGAGAATAGGTGGTTATCTACATTTCATAGCCCTAAGTGAAAAACAACGTTTGCCGGGTCAGCTAGGATACTTATACAGCGTCCAGTTGAACCTTCACTCATACTACTGATTTTGAATTTTTGAATTTTATTCCGCACTAAATAATTTTATTCCGCACTAAATACTGATTGCCTAAGACATTAAATGTTATTATTGTTTTCATAATTCTTGTATTCAAAATTGTCAACATATTTGCCTGCATGCCAGTTTATTTAATTAGATTAAGCATACCTTTACCGCAATTAGTTACGAAATAGCATAAGCTGTAATGTAATTATATTAATTTGCGAAATAAATAATACTAGACGGGAGCAGGGACCACTTGGACGCTCAGTACCTGGAACATTGTTTAGACCACGGCTTGCCCAACACCTAGCCTGTTGGCTTCCTGTAGGAAAGATAAGTCAATGCGTATGGAGACGTGTTTTCTCTCTATAGTCAAGGGAGCGATTCGTCACAATAGAATAGAATAGCATTTATTCAATGTACCACAACACACATTTCATCTTATAGGTAACTAACATGCATCTAAGCCTAATTACAGACAAAAAGTAAAGTATGTATAACATAACAATTACACAATTGAAACTAATAATAATATATAATAATATAATAATAATATATAATAATATCTAAAACTAATCATAATATAGTGTTACAGTCTTTTAAGGTGGCCTGTGTGTCATGGTAACAGAAAAGGTTTCTGACTCAGCATATGTCACGGCTCCCCATTGGAGAACTCGTGACGCTGATATTCTGTCGTGAACGTGAAAGTGACGGACGAGCAACCAACGGCAGCAAAATACCTGCGTGTAAATAATATTGAAAAGTGAAAAGCAATATTACATCGTAATCTATTAATTGTGAAACTAACTACATTGACGTTCATAAAGTAAATGTTCTATTTGGATTATGAATAAAAATATTTGAATTGAATTTGAAGGAGAAACTTATGGCCAGTGTGTGGTAACAATGCAGAGGAAGCACGCGACAAGAGACCAAACCTTTACTAGACTAAACATAATATACCTAACAGTTATCGATCTTAGATAAAATATGTATTTAAAATTATTATTATTATCATTATTATTATTGAAAAGTTAAAAGCATTTCTGGTGTTGCAAAGTCAGTTACTTAGGTGGAATGCATCTGTCAAGACAATAAATACTCTTTAAGTTTTAATTTAAACGTATGAATGGATTTTAATGATCTAAATGGTGGCGGGATATTATTCCAGCACTTGGTAGCTGCGTATCTAAAGATCCCACGGAAAGCAACGGTTTTATGTGTCCGACATAGTATATAACACATTCTGCGCTGACTATATGCAGAAAACAGAGAATACGTTTTTTGTCAAAGGCTCGTTTGGTCCAATAAGTTGTTTGCAAAGTCGAGATTGGTCAAAACGTTATCGTCAAAGGTGCTTATAGACAAACTCATAATATACTTGATACAAGACGTGATGTGTGAGAGGAGTAATTTTTTTAATTAATAAATCTATATAATATGACATTAGGTCATCATCAACCCATTATGTCCCCACCGTGGGGCACGGGTCTCTTCGCCCGTGCCCCTCGGTGGGGACATAATGGGTTATAACTGTTAGTGTGGGGACAGAAGCAATTTATGTGCCTGTATGAAAATGTTATGTCATAACTTTTAGATTATTCACAGGTGAACCAGAACCATTATGGTTTTTTTTATGGAAGGAACGGTAGACCACCAACAAAAAGTGGTTCGTGGATTACCTATGTGAACTGACGAGGTCTACCACGACCAACAAGGGCTTTATTCGACTAGAGTGCCCCCGAATTATTCCAATAACGGTTAACTATTCCGGTCGAATTATTCCAATAACCCAATTCACAATAGGGTCACTATGGTGGATTTTGTTAAATGTTGGCTAATGTAGCACTTTTATATTTAAGTTATATTTTATTTTTTTATTTATTCTTAGTTAGCTCATTATTAATATTATTTAATTAAAATGTTGGAATATTTGTAAATTTGAAAAAAAAAAATGTAGCACTAATCTAAAATTCTTACTATTCATATCAGAGCTCATTCTTCAAAACCAACTATTGCGGTCTTATTTATATAATTAATTGTCTGTGGTGGAGATTTTAAAAACGAAAAAACGTAATCACATATTTAACTGAGAAACTATCTCTGAAGAGTAGTTTTGAGAAATTGTGCTTTTAAATAACCCTGTAAAATTGTGAAAGCCATTTCAAAACCTGAAAAACTTAAAAGAATAGAAAGTGCCACAAACGGCGGGTTTGTACCTATTAGACATTATGCAATTTAAAATTAGCAAGGATATTTATATCTTCTAATATATATAATCCTCGTGACACAGTGTTAAGGCGCATACTCCTCCGAAACAGCTTGACCGATTTTGATGAAATGTTATATCGTCTGCTAACAGGTCAAACCACATAAGTGAAATTTTCGCTTAATTGAGAAACTTTAATTTAACCTTTAAAATTGGGGTTTGAGCTTCTTCTATTTGCAATATTTGTCTTTTTATTATTTCGAATTGTGGATTGACTATTTTGGTGTAAGACACCTAATATAAAACACTTTTTTTACGTTAGGTAAAATAAAGAAATATCTAAAACATTATGTTTGACCAGTAAGCAGACGATATTATGTACTTTGTATGTACATATTCGGTGGGATTGTTTTGTGAGAATATGTTTTTATGTCTTTTTCATAGCCCAAAGTAAAAATAAATATATAGCGTAACAACGTTTGCCGGGTCAGCTAGTATAAAAAATAAAAACCAATAAATTTTATGATTCCATTTATTATATTTTCATTGTAAACTCATACACTTGACCTATTCATCAACCGTTTATAATTTTATACGTTATACACGTTACATCACGAAATAAGACTTACGACTAATGGCGGTTTCTGAATTGAGAATTTCACAAAGTAAATAGTAACCTATTGTCACGCTCTTTTCTGAGAAATCTGTCGAGACAGCACTAC
This sequence comes from Yponomeuta plumbellus, assembly GCA_947310845.1. Taxonomy (NCBI): domain Eukaryota; kingdom Metazoa; phylum Arthropoda; class Insecta; order Lepidoptera; family Yponomeutidae; genus Yponomeuta; species Yponomeuta plumbellus. The sequence continues at coordinate 19,746,882 of OX371202.1, read as the reverse complement.
AGTTAAGTACAGTACTCCCAAATTAATAATGCGCATACAGATGTTCACTAGTGTCCGTTATTCCCGGAAACACCCGAAACATTTAATACATAAAATTTGCATAATTGCATGAAGTATAGAAATCGTCTCCCAACGCTCGGGAAATACGACCGTTTCCGAACAGTGGCGAAAGTCGGTATGCGCATTATCACTTTGTGAGCACTGTAGCAACTTAGCGAAAATCTCACTTCAGAAACTGACCCTAAAGCGCGCTACTCGCCAACAAAATCAGAGATTCGTCTAACGCGTGTTTTTTTTCGTTGAATTTCAGGCAAACTGGTCTAACTTCGCAGTGTTAACTTTATTCCGCATACACTTACTTGACGTTTTGTCGGAAGAGTCCGACCAGGTTTCGCTTTGAATCGCAGAGCTTAATCATGGTGTAGGTATCTGGAATTAAGTTAATAATGTCTAATGCTTACGAAAGTTTTATTTTAAAAACAGCTGATATAGTTACGTAAGGTTAAGCAACATACGGCGCGTTCAGTCTATGGATGGATCACCGTCTATGACTAACGCTAGTGGCATTTTTTCCGAGCGATTCCGTGCTTCGCAAGGTACGTTAAGCAGTTGGTGCCGGCTGCCGTCGATAGATGGCAGTCGTTAAGCCAAGTCAGAGGCCTTTAGGGGTGGCTTGAAAACTTCTGACAGTAAGACCAGCCACTAGTCTTACAAGCCTCCACCAATCCGGACTTGGCCCCCGTGGTGGAGTGTGGCCTGTGCCTTCCTCAGGGAAGGGACCCGTGCCTCTCGGTGGGGGCGTAGTGGGTTGATGATAGTTACACATTATTAACTTTATTCCAACAGGCGGATGGCGTTGCAAGCTCAGTCTTGACTTACCATGCTTAAGCTCTGCGAATCAGAGTGAAAACTGGTCGGACTCTTCCGACAAAAGATCAAGTAAGTGTATGCGGAATAAAGTTAACACTGCGAAGTTAGACCAGTTTGCCTGAAATTCAACGAAAAAAAAAGTGTATTATCCCAAATTAAGTTAATAATATCAGCTGTTGATTAATTTTGATCTCTTAATAATATTATGAAAAAGCCTATATTTTTCGCATTTTCGGTTGCATACCTACTTGCTCGCATAGTAAAACTTGACCGTACGTTTTTCGGAAAAAGGATACAGTTTTGATAATCGGAGCGTCACTAATTCCAATTCTGCAATGTTGAGGTGTTAGTCGCATACAATAGTCGCTTGTAACGGAATCGCTAATCTGCTCTGGCTAGACAGTAGCGCGCTAAAACAAAGTGTGCAACCATCGCTTACACGTTTTCGTGAAAACGGTTCACCATAATTGACTGGACCAGCCAAAATATATAGAAAAAGCATGACGACAAAAAAAAACATTTTTTTACGTTATTCGTAAAAAAACATGAGCCTATTCGGTCAGAAAAGATATTCTTTAATTTTTAAATATTTCGAAAGCTTTGACATAACTCATTAAAATTACAATACAAAAATAATATTATAAATACTCTCATGAAACAAAACGTCTTGTTAAATATTTCGAATACTACGCCATCTCTTTTTACACGACAATTTACATTCAAAGAGTGAAAGAGGAAAATTTTATAACATTATATAAAAATTGCCACAGGAAAAAAATGACTCGCTTGTTTATGGCACTTGTTTTTTTTTTAACTCGCCTTTCAATTAGACTTGGGCAGTGATATTGTATTGCATTCATACTTGGTAACTACTTAGTGAATTAAATGCGAGCTAGTAACTCAATGAGAATGAACAATTAAAAATGCAACCCAAACTAAGACATAGAACGTAAATTCTCACATTCACACACACGTAATAGAAATGCGAGCTAGTAACTCAATGAGAATGAACAATTAAAAATGCAACCCAAACTAAGACATAGAACGTAAATTCTCACATTCACACCCTTAAAAGTTTAGCCTGTAGGTTATAAAAAAATCTTTAACAAATCTGACATCTAACATCCTATGCTAGCATTTTTTATTAATTTATTATTAGTGTGCAATAATTACATTATAAAAATTGTGTCGTCCTAACTATAAGTAGATAGATACAGTTTTTAGTACATTTATTTATTTTTCAGCTTCATCTCACCAAAGAATCTAATGACCTCAAGTATTTCTATGAGTGAAACCATGCGGAATGGACATGCAAAATCATAGTTCAACTTTCGAATTTTACAATTAGTTACATGGTCATTTCAGGAACAAAAAACGAGTTACAAAATAGCAGGTAGGTATTATTTATGAAAACTGTGGGCTCATTGTGTAATTTTCGCAACGGATATTCACGCGTCTTAAAAAGTCATGTATACCTACCACAACTGTATAGCACTGTCTTCTTTTAAGACCCTATGTTAGAGCGAGACAGTACTCCGTACGACGTCTGTTTTTGTGTCGACGTGACTTTTTAAGACTTATGAATATCCGTTGCGAAAATTACATAATGAGCCCACTGATTCCACTAAAACCCTCATCGAAAGAAAATAGTCTGTGGTGGTCTTTTTCTTTACCGTATATTATTTACATTTGAATTTGAACAGCAGAACCGTGTTTTATCTACAATACTGTAAAGGCGGATACACATTATTAAAACGCGACGCGACCCGACGACGCATCGTGACGCGTGTCAAGTCAAATCGAATATACTATTTTCTATGATCAGAATCGTATTAAGGCGGACACAGACTATTGAAACGCGACGCGACACCACGTTTCGATCCCGATGTGAATCGTGCACATTACCAACATGTGATGCCTAATATGTTTTTGCTCAAAGAAAATAGTAGATTGGATTTCGTCACGTCGCGTCGGCTCGCGTCGCGGTGTGTGTTTTCTTCGATTGGACAAGTGATTGTGTGGAAGTAATTTATTTATTTGACCTTTGATTACTAATTTCAATGCTTCAATAACCGTTGCTCGTCACTAACCAGAGTTCAAATTACAATTATTACGAAAGACTCTCTTTTTGAGTGAAATCTAAGTTAGGTTAGTGATTTACGCTGTATTAAATTTTAACGGAAGCGGTGGTGGCGTAGTGGGGTTGACCCTTGCTTCTCGATCGTGAGGGTCTGAGTTCGAACCACGCATGTACCAATGACTTTTAGTTACGTACATTTGTTTGTACAGCAACACCATTCGTTGATAAATTGTGCCCGGATAACGGCGACAGGCTTGCCACTTGTCACGTTTGGGACCTAATAAACTCGGCAAAACGTGGGTCCAGTTCTAGAGACTGGTGCCTCTGCCTACCCCTTCGGGGATAACGGGCGTGAGTTTATTTATTTTATTTTTTATTTAATTTTAAATTTTAACGTTAAAATTAATACCAATTCACATCCCTATTTCAGAAAATAGAGAAATACTATTGATAAAACTCAAACTATCCATAATGATAAAAGGAACAGAGTTATTTCGGGCCCATATTAAAGAAAGGGACATGTATCGATAGAAATGTGTATAAGTTCATTATATAAATCCATGGAGACCAAATATCTTGTAACCTATTTCGAATGTCAGTTTTGTTCAGAATTAACTGCAGAACAGATCACAAAGTACGATTTATTCGTTATTCAGTTGAAAAAACTGATATAAATTGCGTTTTATCCCCTAACCTCTTCACTCGCACCCCCAATTCACCCCACTGACATTAACTGAAAGGGGTGTCATGGCGGCGCAAAAAAAATAAATGACCAGGTTGAATAAATATCAAATTATTATCTAACCAATTTACGGATTTGTTTGAAATAAAAAGAATTATACTCTAGAATAGTTACATTACTAAGCAATAACAACTTTATCAAAATTCAGACTCACAAATTTTTACATTCAGAGTACGAAAATGCAATTACTAGAAATAAGGGCCTAGTGTCCCAAATTTTTGTGTGTGTGCGAACTATTACGTAACTTTAGGAAAAGATAATTTATGTAACAAGGTGCTGAATATACACCTATTCATTCTATCAAGCTTGTTTTTGTCTTCCCATATAAGATTTATTACCAAAACAGGATCAAACTTTTTGCGAGAATGCTAACGTTTCCTACTGAACAGTGTAAGAGGGACAATTTGAATTTGAAAATGTACTGTAATCGTGGGTCTTTACGAAGTGAAAACCACTTTTATTGAATGAAAATACTGTAATCTTATTGGAATACTATGCTTTTTATAGAAATATTCTACAAAATCTAGTAAAAATGAAAAATATCGACTGCATTATATTTTGTACCAAGGTCACAAATAAAAGGGTAAATGGAGAAATAAAACAGTAGACTCATAATGAAATATTTATTTTCCTTTTTTACACTATTTACAATAAATATTCAGACAAAAATAAAGAATAAAACAATAAAATAGTATTTTAGTTGTTTTGTCTTGTTTAGGAGGGATGGGGTAAGGGAGAGTTTTTATTGGGCAAGAATCGATAAAATGCGGGGAAAACAATTTTCGATAAAACGCATGCAGAGCGGGCTGACATTACGCAACATCTCCCTGCGCACTTCGTCATCCCCACTGCTGCTGCTGGAGAGCCTGCTGGAAAAAATAAACAGTTAAAAAAAGTAGTACTTTTAATTTTCTCTATAAATATAGAATAATTTACTACGATAATAATTACCTTTCATCCCGGGAAGCCAAATCTCGTTCATATCTGTAAACAATAATATATTTATTATTTATCTACTTGCAAAAAAAAGTTACCTCTGCATAATCTAGATAGAAAAAAAAATGTATTGTACCTAGAGGTAGAAGGTGGGACGCTCAGTGCCTCCAGTGGCACTAGCTCCCCGTCCTCTTCCTCCACCATGATGTCCATTGCCTGGAAGAAGTATAAACCTAAAATAACGGAACGAACAAGAAATAATACAAAATTAATATTTATAATTATAATTATTATAACATACCATCAGGTTTGCCACCCCAGTCTCCTCCTCATCCTCCTCCTCCTCCAGCTCAACCTCCAACTCCCCCTCGCTCTCGTCCTCTTCCTCATTGTCTTCCAATAAGTCGAGAAACTCTTGGGGGATTGGGTGCCCGGGTCTCCACATCTATAAAATAAATAATAATTATTTTCCTATGAACTACGAGTGTTATATTAGAATCTAATTGGAAATTTCATTCTAATATAACATTCGTATTCATATTCTCTGTGTATTGAAGTTGATAAAAATTAAATGTCGATAATCAATTGAACTAATCACTAAGCCCATCACTATAGAACCGGATGAGAAGGCCGGAGGTCGTTACCCTAATGGTCGATTTCCGGTTTACGAACTGATCGGAAAACAACGGCAAATGTTTTGTTTTTGTAATATTTTTCACTATTACTTAGTAATTCCACATAAAAATGAATAAAATAACAAAGTACGATAGTTTTACTGGCCAAATATAGTGGGTTTTATCCAAAATACTCAAACAATGATCAAAAATTTTGAAAGAAAGTACAACTCTTTTCAAAGTTGCTATATCGAACATTTTCTTGGGCCAAATTTAAAGTATTTATAGCATTCTTTAGGTAAAACTATGTGTAATGATTGAAATAAATGCATAAAGTAACACGTAAATACACTTTTCACTTACCTTTCTAACAAAAAACCAGTTTTTCTTGTAGATTTGTTCTCCGCTCTCGCCACTTTCTAACAAGAAATTTTCGACTAAGATTGACAAGTTTTTTTTTTAGGAAGTCTTAGAGTATTTTACCACAGATTAAAGGCAATTTCATGCCGAACATAAGCGAACAATAACCATAAACCGATACCATAGACCGTCAAACACATTTTCGCATTTTTTTGGTCTGTTGCCCTTTGGGACAACTCTGTCTCAGTTGCGCGTTTGACGTTACCCGATGCGCTGAGACAGATCTGTCTCTGCTGCTAGTGAGAAGGCTAATATTCCTAGTTTTAAAAAAGTGGCAGTCCCTGGTCTTTGCCTACCCCTCTGGGGTACAGGCGTGAGATTATGTATGTATGTATTCCTAGATCGATAAGCTATTTCTGTCAGAGACCCAAAATAATAATGTTCCATTCGCCAATACAGACGTTATAACAAAAGAGTTATTCCACAGACCATGCATAATGCGAGACAGCACGTGAAATAAGAGAAGATACTTCAAACGGTTGATTACTTTATATAAATACCTAAGCGTACGGTTAAAAACTACTTATAAATTACCTTATCATGTTTAAATTATGCATTATCTTTGGCTGAATACACTGCTCTAGAGTACTACCCAGTTACATAAAGAATGGGATTGAGACAGCATTCTTTATGTAGCTAAGCTTTAGGCCCCGTTTACATCATAAACGTCGCACCGCGCGTCCTAGGCGATTTTTAACCGCGTAATAACCTATTTAGGTGCTATTCACGCCCTATAGCTGCTATCCCCATTGGCTGCTATACGTATATACCCGATAATTCGAAAGGACACGCGCCACGCGACTTTTCGTGGTCAAAACAGGCTCTTTAAACTATGTTACAAAGTGAAAGTTGCAAACTTTCGAAATTAAATGAAACAAGTGAAAAAATGTACAAAAAACGTCGTTGTAAAGTCTCTCACAAAACTTTTTACATTTATTACCTTTATTTATAATACTGTAGTAACGTTATAAAAAACGCCCACGAAAAACTGGTTCCCCAAAAATTGGCTTTAGTAAAATTACAGTTTATAGTGTATTTTAAGTTATTTATACATACACTAAGTCTAAGTTACTTGTACGTTAATACGATAACATCGTATTGGTGTTCAGATTTTTATGATAACGTTACTTCTATACTGTTTAACGTTAAGCCCCATTTAAACTTCAATAAATCTGTACTTAGCGAATTTACTTGCGTTAACGATGATGCAAGTTAACTCGCTACCGTACTTATTGAAGTGTAAACGGAGCTTTACATATTTACTACATTTGAGTCAGAGATATCTACCACTTAATTTTTTATGTTACCGCTATTTTCTCATAGGTATTATTAAAAATCACGATAATTTAATACGAGCAAAGTTACTACAGCATTTTGCACCCTACCTCCACTGAGTTACGCGTCAATCTCGGCCCTTGGATTTACAAAACCATGGAATGTAAGATTCTACATTATATTACATCCTCAGAGTAACACAAACGTACAGTTTATTGTTTCCAATTCTTAGCGTACCATATAAGAAGAAAATTCTATTTACAATGAGATATTCGGTAAACACCCTATCTCAGAGCATAAAACGCAAACACAAGTATGTACGAGCATCATAGGAAATCAAATTACTTACATGATATAACTTTACATCTATTAATTATTTATAATAACCGACTCTCTCAACACGAGATTCAAATCTTTCGTTCGAGACAATCTAATTAAAAAATACACCACACTTTGTACAGTTACCTACAATTTACACGAAAATGTTCAATGACCTTTGGGGTCTCAGGTTTCAAACGTCCTACCCCAAATAAGTAAAGAACGACTCAATAATTTGACACTCTGTCATCAATCAGTTCTAACACGTTAAATAAAAAACAGCAGAAGGTAAACTAAGGAGTTTCATTCAACACGGATTCGCACACCAAATGCCCTTCCCACGTTTGCAGTGGTATTCTACCCGCTATATTTTATATGGAATGTGTAATTAATTCCAATGATGATCCATACGTTATTTAAATCATTAAATAACTATCTATGTGTAAAGTATTTTCGTAATTTAAATTATAAGCATTAATTATAAGTAATTCAGCCCATATTAACTCTCTGATAGGCCTGTGCCCTGCATCAAAATTTAAATTAATTACACACTGTCATTATTCATCCACACAGGTCGCATTACAAATTACATTTTGACAGCTGTCACTTTGACAATCCTGTCAATCGCAAGCAATTTCGTCATTCGGCGGTCTTAGTCTCAACATGACAATTCTACATTTGAGCGCGAGGCTTAAAAAGTGAGCAGATCCCCCAACAGTCTTCGACGACGTCTTTTGAAGTTATTTTATTATTATGAAAGTAAGGTTACAAATATTTACTTCATATATTGGTCTTTCATACCGAATTTCCACAGCCTTTAAAATGGACACACATTTTTAAAGTAACATCAAAAGTAATGCTATTTTAACGCTCTGTTAGTTTAGGAATTATGTCTCTGTCACATCACCCTAGAAGTGAGAAGTAGCAATTCCGGCGTTATTTAAAATTGGTGTTAGAAGATTGAGTTTTATTCAGAAGATAGGCCTATATTTTAGTACCTGAAGAATTATTTCAATTCTCTTTTTAAATGGATATTTTAATCCCTGCTAAACCTAAGTCTCGAGAAATTAACAATATACAAAAGGTTGTACAAAAGATTTTGTGCCAAGTCAAAATAAGTCTTCAAAAAAGGTTATGCTAGTAAATGTAGTAATACATTATTTACATGCAATTGTACTAATAATAATTTATAATATAAATAAATGTACACAGTCAGTAATTACATTTCGTATTAGTAAATGTAAAATTAGTAGCCCACAGTTCGTATTATTAGTAATATGTAATAATAAGTTTAGATTTTGAGCAACTTTTAGCATTTTTTTTTTCATTGCGATTGTTCCATTATGAGTTGAGACTCTAATATTGAGTCCAACAAATGTATTTTATATCTAAACGATACGGTACCTATAGAATTGAATACGAATTCTTCAATATTTTGTTCTAAAATCACTCTTAACGCTACGCTCTCTACTATAGTCCACAAAGTCACAAATGTGTGAAGTAAATTTATTTAGAGCTCTATTAATGCAAGTCTTGTTGCAATCAAGATTAGGTCTTATATTCACGTATAACCCCCGGTACAGCGTTACTGTATTGTACTTCAAAACCTACGCGTTACTTCCGGTCAATATCCGCTATGAATTTTATAATTCCATTATGTTCATAGAGCTACACCAAAACTTTTGGCCGTACATTATAAATATTAGAAGTCCTTTAAAATTAGAAAACGCGCGAGAACTTTTGTCCTTCACTGCAAAATCGTTCACCGGTCACTGTTTCTGCAGCTGTTCGCAACACAAAACCTCGACGTCCCATCACTCGCAACACAAAACCTCGACGTTCCATCACTCGCGAGCTCGCAACTCGCAACACAAAACCTAGACGTCGGCGCCAAGATGGCGGGCGGCGACGCAGAAGGTGACGGTGCGCCCCCGCGCGCCGGACTTTGAGTCTTATAGCTCGGTGACAGCGTACAAATCGCGGTGGTCGTGCTGCGGGGGCTGCTGGGGGCGGCGGCGATGCTGCGTGCCGGTCTGCGGCGCGGACTGCGGCTGGCGGCGCGGCCGCTGCAGTGACCTGTCGGATGTATGACATTGTTAGGTAAAGACGGACCAACGGGACTGGACAGCTATTTGCTTTTCGCTCATACAATATTGTCGCCTGCATTATTAATCTATGTAATCGGCCCGTAAATTGAGCCCACTGTTGGGCATAGACTTCTTCTCTTTCACGCCAACACATCCGTGCTAGTCTCGTCCAATGTTCAATCAATCGGCTCATTGATCGAGCGGAATACTTTTGATATACGAAGAGGGGGGATACTTGTTCGAAGGGGTGGGAGGGGGAAGTTGAGAAAGAAAGAGAAGAATGAGAAGGAAAGAGGAGAAAGTACAGGAGAAAGTTGCGAGATTCTGTTTGGTCGACAGCACAATTCGGAAGGAAATTAACTTACTGTCGATGATCGAAATTTACCCATTGCACCAACGTTTGTATTAACCTTTATCTGAGCCTGGTGGACGTTACACACACTTGTCTTAAGTTTAGAAAAATATAAAAAAACTCTGACATCCAAAGAAACGCTCGTCTATTCGGCGACACGTGTCGCTGCCCGGTATACTTTTCCGGCTGACCAGTATACTGACCAACATACTGTCTTATGGCGCGGGATACTTATTCGAGACTTGGCGGGCAGGCTTAAAATGGGACGAGTGGCAAGAGTCTTACCTGGGGCGCAATAACATACGACTCCACTGTAAGGAGTCATCTGATTTAGCCCTTTGGTTCCCGGTATGTCACGCCACCTGATGTCATACTGTTACATTCTGGGACTTTTTTCCCAGTAGGTATCTCATACTCCTACTCCGAACTGTTATATACATTTTTATTTTGACTTTTTCGAGTTGCCTAAATGCTTAACCCGTAGTGGAAAGTTACGTAACATAAGGGCTGTACAGTTTTAGAGGAAAAAACATTCTACTTTTCAAACTGATTCATTGAGCCATCTTTAATTGACCTATACTTGAGGGAACGCATCTACTGCCCTATATTCTGAAGAAAGCCAAAAATAACAAATCAGTACATAAAACAAAGCCCAATCACCTGTACTCCAGAGCGGCAGCGGACAGCGGCTGCACCTCAGCGGCGGGCCTCCTATTCGGCCGCACGGTCGCGTACTTATCCGCAGCGACGCCATACTTGTCTGGCTTCTCCTGGTGGCCGGAATACTTGTCCGGGGGCGCGGGGTACTTGTCGGGCGCGGGGTGCGAGGGGGCGCGGGGCGCGGGGGGCGCGGCGAAGGTGGCGAGCGGGGCGTGCGGCGCGGCGGGGCGGGGGCGCGGGGCGCGGGGCCCGAACGACGCGTACTTGGGGTCGAATCGGTTCAGGCTGTGCCGTTGGGCGGCCGCCTCGCCTGCGGGGGGGTACGGTTAGCAGACAGAGCACAACCACTCGTCCTGGGCATCACATCACACTAATATTATAAACGTGAAAGTTTGTGTGTGTGTTTATATGTTTGTCAGTCTTTAGCGCTGAAACGGCTGGACGGATTTTAATAAAGTTTGGTATGGAGTTAGCCGATACCCTGGATTAAAACATAGGCTACGTTTTACCGCGGGGAAATATCTTATTCCTACGGGAAAATCGATGAACCGCGGGTAACACCGCGGGGCACAGCTAGTAGAATACATAATAGTACAGGTACAGAAGATTCACTCCGCAAAGTCTATTAAAGAAAAAGGGACTCTAGCAGCGATATAATTAGGTGCAATTCAGATCGCACGGCGCTAAAAAAGCTATGTAATCAAATCCAAATCAAAATCATTTATTTCTTTTGCAATATTACATAGACGGATACATCACTAGGACCTCCTAGTAAGTATAGCAATACCTGTATCAGGAGGCCCCGCTCTTCCATATTTACATCAAACAAAAGAAAAATAAACTAAACTTGCGTAACATCAAGAAAGTAAAGTTAGTAGAGTTCGGGGCGGCCACTGCTATCTCATCTATATTTATTATTTCAGGAAATAAATAGAAACCAAAATTAAATGGACGCCTTTGCTAATACTTTCCTAACATTTCGTGATTTTGTCTGGTCAAGATCTGGTCTTGACAATTTCAGAGTTGGTTTTATAATAAAATGTTTGTTCTTGTCAATACGATAAACACTTAAGTTTCACAAGACAGTTTAGATGCACTGATTTAAGATAAAAATTTAATTGGTCGTTCACAAATTTTGGATAAAGACGAAAATTACTACATTTCCGCGGAAAAAGAAAGCACTTTCTGTGAACTAAGCCGCATTGAATAGCAGTTTCTGTTTTTTCATGTTCAGTCAGTATAGAAATGAAAAGCTGTAGTTTTTATTTTTTGAATGAAGCAAACAGATTTGGTTTCTATGTATTATGCAATAAGTAATAGGCGTGTGTGTAAGGTATCGAAGCCGCATTGACATGCGCAGTGCGACTGTGTGTCTGTATGAAAGATCTTAGAGGTGATGAAGCCGCATTCACACTCACTCGCACGGATCTCGCCATTATGCAAGAAGTTCTTACTTTTGAGGCCTTAGAGAGGCCTGGAGACTTTAGGGTCATATCCCACTTACACGACTCTGCTCCCACCCGGCAAAAATAATATAATTCAAATATGGGCTTTAACTATTGTTCTTTAGACATATTTTACATTGGCATCATAAATTAGCAGACAGCTCGCTGTCAGCTGTCAGCTAATTTATGATGCCAAATGTTTTATCGTATTATCTTTGCCGGGTGGTAGCATAGTCGTGTAAGTGGGCTATGACCTTTAGAGGCCACGAAGCCGCATTTGCACTCACTCGCACGCATCCGTGTACAGTCGAGTTCATAAATATATGAACACTTCCGTGGCTTCAAAAATATGTGTGCAAATAAGGTTACAAAAATATCTAGCATGTTATGCAATCAAAAATATATCAACGTTTTACTGGTCATAAATATCAACACAAGGCTTCACAAATATATAAACAACTGAATATTTATAAATATATGCACAAAATATTGTCATACGTATGTCAACAACTATAGTTACATAAATATCTATACATTAGTTGGTCATTTTTATGAGGACAAGCTGACCTACAAATATATCTACACAAATGTCAGCCATATTTATGTGAACATGTGATTTGACAATTCAAGAAAACAGTGCAGTCTTGTCAGTGCATATCGCACCCTTGCAAGAACAACGTTATATTTCGAATTAAGCCATTGTTTATTCATTTTTTTTTCTTTTAACGCTATTTTATTTACTCCTAAAACGCCGGAATAATGAGCGATAGAGACACTGCATCACGTTAAAGCGCTATCTCTTTCGGCAATTACTTGGAAAACCTTAAAAATATGCTCTCATGTAACGTAAGGGTTTCGAAATAACACGTTGTTCATGCAAGTGTGCGATATGTCTGTCTCATGTAGATTTTCTGTAGTTATCTGTATGCGATATAAACTTCTCATGCACCACATGGCAACGTCGTCATCGCTCGCTAAACTTCTCATGCACCACATGGCAACGTCGTCATCGCTCGCTAAATTTTTCATTTCATGAAGAATACGGGCAAACAGAGCGGAGACAGTGCTATTTTGTTTTATCCGTTGACTATTTTAGAACCTAGTAGTAAATGACGCAGTGGTCTAGGGGTATCTGTACGCAACTTCTGTTTAGTGATGGCGTGAGTTCCAACTACGCTTTTTTGGAATTTTTACATCGCTAGTTTTTCAATCGCAAAAAGTACATACTTACTAATACAAATCATCATCATCATCAGGCTATATTAGTCCACTGCTGGACATAGCCCTCCCCTAATGAGCGCCATAGCGCCCTGTCTTCGGCTTGCCGCATCCAGCATCTGCCTGCAGTCCTTCGCAGATCGTCATCCCACCTGGTTAGAGGGCGTCCTACACTACGTTTGCCGAGTCGCGGTCTCCACTCAAGAACACGTTTACCCCAGCGGTTGTCGGTTCTTCGCGAAATATGGCCAGCCCACTGCCACTTCAGCTTGCTAATTCTCTGAGCTATGTCGATAACTTTGGTTCTCTGTCGGATGTATTCGTTACGAATCCAAATGACATGGCTAGATTGGGAGGTATATAGTCAAACATTTGGGTGTGTTTACCCTTTACCACGGTTGAAACGTACATTTCAGTACATTTTGATATTTTTATATCTTCCTCACATACTATGAGTTTGCTATTTTTTATCCTGCTGTCCCAGAACTACTACCTATAGGTAATGCAGTAGATATAGTATATGAATAAAAAAAAATAGGTAACGTAACTATTAAGTATCATCATCAACCCATTATGTCCACACCAAGGGGCACGGGTCTCTTCCCTGAGGAAGGTAAGGCCATACTCCACCACGGGGGGCAAGTCCGGATTGGTGGAGGCTTGTAAGACTAGTGGCTGGTATTACTGTCAGAAGTTTTCAAGCCGCCCTAAGGCCTCTTACTTGGCTTAACGACTGCCATCTATCGACGGCAGCCGGCACCAACTGCCACTAGCGTTAGTCATAGATGGTGACCCATCCATGGACTGAACGCGCCGTATGTTGCTTAACCTTAATGATCGTTTAAGATCACTTAGGCAGCCCAGGCTACGAGCGGTTTTGTAGCATCGCAATCTTGCACCATCTAACCCCATAGATTTTCTATGGGGTTAAGATCGGGGCTTTTTGGGGGCATTTTAAATAATTTTAGTTCCTCTCGATTTTCCATCTCGGATATCCACAATTGTACTTATAAGTTATCTTTCATAAATATTTTAATTTAGATAAATAAGTGGCCATCAAGAAGTCATAAATATAAAACCTCTTTAAACGATTATCATGGAGTTCGTACCTATAAGTTGTTCACATAAATATGGCTGACATTTGTGTAGATATATTTGTAGGTCAGCTTGTCCTAATAAAAATGACCAATTAATGTATAGATATACCGGGTGTCCCAAAACTCGACGTCAACCCGGAGCCGGGTGAAAAGGCAAGTCAAGCTGGTTGTCAGAAAAATATTTAAAAAAATCTAAGTTGTATGATTTTTTTTTTAATACAGTCAGTTAAAACTAGGCAATTTTTTATTTTGAAAGTTTTTCTATGAACTAAGTCCTATTTTTTATGCAAGCTAGAGCAGCTGGTTTCAAAATTTTGATTACAGTTTAGAGCAGCATTATTCAGGGTTACACAGCAAAAAAAATAATTGGAAAATGTAAAGATTTGTGGCAACAGGAGTAAAAAGACTGTCACAGGGTGTGTAATTTTGCGATTTTTAAAAAAATGCCTATAATTTTGAAATCATACAACTTAGATTTTTTTTTATATTTTTCTGACAACCAGCTTGACTTGCCTTTTCACCCGGCTTCGGGTTGACGTCGAGTTTTGGGACACCCGGTATATGAAACTATAGTTGTTGACATATGTACGTATGACAATATTTTGTGCAGATATTTATAAATTTTCAGTTGTTTATATATTTATCAAGCCTTGTGTTGATATTTATGACCAGTAAAACGTTGATATATTTTTGATTGCATAACATGCTAGATATTTTTGTAACCTTATTTGCACACATATTTTTGAAGCCCCGGGAGTGTTCATATATTTACGAACTCGACTGTACGCTCACGCTCACGCATGTGAGAAGTTACAAAGCCGCGTTGACACTCACTCGCGCTGATCTCGCCATTCCTCGCGGCGCCGGGCCGCTCTCAGTAGAAGTCGTTCCCCTCCAGCGTCTTGCACTGCTTGCTGAGAGTCGCGTATTTGGGGTGGGGCGCGCGCCCCAGCGTGTGCGAGCCGGCCAGCGCCGCGTGCGCCGCGCCCCCGCCCCCGCCCCCGCCCCCGCCCCCGCCCGCGCCCCCGCCCGAGCCGCGTCCCAGCGTCGCCGCGCCCGACATGCGCGCCCGCCCCGCCCCCAGCACCGGCGATACGCTGGAAGGGAGTAGCGGTCTGTCAGCTCACGCGGGGGAGGACTAAAGTGCGTTTTTTTAATTCGACGAAAAAAGAATACGCGGTGTTACCGCTATAAAATATCGTCTATCGGAGACAGTACTGGAACATATCCAAATGAAATTCTAGTTTTTTACACCAAAAGCTTAAAATAGACTGCTCTAGACCGCTGTAATATGGTGCAGTATACGAATATCTCGAACACTCCTTTTATTTATTGTTTAATTTAATTACTAAAAACCATAACAGTTCTAAAACATCTAAACTTTGATTGCCAATTACTGGAGTATAGTAAATTTTGAAATGTTCCAGTACTGTCTCCGATAGACGATATATACTGCTGTAGCGGAAGGCTCAAACAATAAATTCTTAGCCAATCATCGGAACATCAACGACATGCCTGCGCCGACCGCTGTTGAAGGACTACTGACTGGCGAATCCCGCGGCGGGGCGGAATATTTTAGAACCACTAAACTTAAGACTTTACTGGTTTCTGTAGCTTCTAACTGCGAACATTAATAGTACATTGTTCACCGAGAGGAGAAAGTGACCGATTACCGTCGAGGGTGTCGTTTGAAGCCCGAGCCGTAGGCGAGGGCTTTAAAACACCTGAGATCGGGAATCGCAGTTTCTCTCGAGTGATACATAGTGCTTTTAAACTACACCTACAAGGAAAATAAAAAACGAAATCTTTACTAATTGAAATTTATATTGAAATTGTTGCTAGTGGCCAGTGTCATTTTGCGAACTTGGAGATAAAAACTCACTGTAAAAACTTTTTGGCTTTTGATATTTAGGTTACCGGCGCATAGTCTTACCCAAAATTAAAAAAGAAAAACCACGTAAGAAATGGATTTTCATACACTTTTCTCTCCCGCTCAGATGCGTTTTCTCCCCGCATATTTGTTCGATATGCAATGACGTACTTTCTACCGTAAATTTGATAAAGTATCAAGGTACTTTCCAAGCAGGTGTAGTATAAAATAAGATACTTCGGTTACGGAATATCAAATAAACAATAGCAATCTGATAATCGATTTTTATTTGTCTGCAACACTGCTGAATATTGCACCGCTACACAGCTGGAACACTCGACTAACGGGCGCCGATGTAACGCTGTAACACCTGGATCACTCGATAAGCTGCTTAGAACGGCTTATCGTTACCAGCGGCGGGCATCTACGGGTTTGCCCGGGCTGCTCGGCTTTCAGCTGAGCGCGTCTTGCAGCACCACGGCGCAATGGGGGGGCTCGCTGCGGAGGAGAGGGAGGGTGGGGGGAGGGGGCGGCTGCGGTACGCACCTGGGCCGCTCGGCGTGGAGCTCCATAAGCTGAACGGCAGCGCTGTAGGAGGGCGGCTTGCCGTTGGCGGCGGGCGGGCGCGGCGGCGCGCGCTGCTGAGTGCTACTGCCGCCACTGCTGCCTCCGCTCGACAGGAACGGCGCGCGCTCCTCGCCCGTGCCCGGCCGTCTGCGGGAGGGGAGGCCGGTCAGGCAAAGAGAGGCGTCTAGCGTGCCGGTGCAATGAGAGACTTGCGGAGTTATTCATTTGAAGACGTTGCTCTAAGACCTTCCTCAATCACTACTCTCAGTGGCGTAACTGTAGGGTGGCAGGGCTGGCAAAATGCCACGGGCCCCCGGCCTAAGGGCCGCGAGAAAAATAAAAGTACAACGTGACGATTTTTACTGACAGCGCCCCATCAAAAGAAATCGCCACGGGCCCCAGATTCTGTAGTTACGCCACTGACTACTCTGTGTGTCGCTTTGCCCTATCGTATTCAGGAACGGCGCGCGCTCCTCGCCCGTGCCCGGCCGTCTGCGGGAGGGGAGGCCGGTCAGGCAAAGAGACGCGTCTAGCGTGCCGGTGCAATGAGAGACTTGCGGAGTTATTCATTTGAAGACGTTGCTCTAAGACCTTCCTCAATTACTACTCTCAGTGGCGTAACTGTAGGGTGGCAGGGCTGGCAAAATGCCACGGGCCACCGGCCTAAGGGCCGCGAGAAAAATAAAATTGTTATTAGTGTTGGATAACTACTAAGTGGTTTATTAATATTAAACTAAGTACAACGTGACGATTTTTACTGACAGCGCCCCATCAAAAGAAATCGCCACGGGCCCCAGATTCTGTAGTTACGCCACTGACTACTCTGTGTGTCGCTTTGCCCTATCGTATTCAGGAACGGCGCGTGCTCCTCGCCCGTGCCCGGCCGTCTGCGGGAGGGGAGGCCGGTCAGGCAAAGAGACGCGTCTAGCGTGCCGGTGCAATGAGAGACTTGCGGAGTTATTCATTTGAAGACGTTGCTCTAAGACCTTCCTCAATCACTACTCTCAGTGGCGTAACTGTAGGGTGGCAGGGCTGGCAAAATGCCACGGGCCCCCGACCTAAGGGCCGCGAGAAAAATAAAAGTACAACGTGACGATTTTTACTGACAGCGCCCCATCAAAAGAAATCGCCACGGGCCCCAGATGCTGTAGTTACGCCACTGACTACTCTGTGTGTCGCTTTGCCCTATCGTATTCAGGAACGGCGCGTGCTCCTCGCCCGTGCCCGGCCATCTGCGGGAGGGGAGGCCGGTCAGGCAAAGAGAGGCGTCTAGCGTGCCGGTGCAATGAGAGACTTGCAGAGTTTACTTATTTATTTAGTTTTAGGAAAGCCATTGACATTTTATAACTTAATACTGTAGCAGCGCGTGGGACGCGCGGTGCATGCATAGACGGACAGGTTAGTTAGTAGTTCCTGTGCCGCGATTGTTATAACACGTTTGTCACATTTTATATTACATAAATGCAGCTGTCGTGAAACCTTCTTTCATTTCCTGCCGGGGACTACTCCGCAGTGACAAACCCTATATTGGTGACACCGACGTGATTATTTAAAAAAATATAGAAACAGAAAGTCATTAACAGGCTTCCACTGATAGCCACAAAGTATTAGAACTAGTAATTAAGGAGTGTTATTCATAAGAAGACGCCGCTGTTACTACTCTGTGCGTGGCTTTGCCCTATCGTATTAGGCTCAAAAGGACTAGTATCCAGGGCCGTTAAATGTTATATTAAAGAAAACCCTATCGAATTTTTAGGAAAAAAAAGGAACCCCCTTTGTAACATATTTATGGTCCGGAAACAATGAAAAAAACGTTTATTATACCAACAAGACACATCACAGGAACAAATTAAACAGACAAGTAACATAATATAAGTAGGGCAACAGACAAAGAAAACACAAGTAAATTGAGACAAAACCATAGATATAGTCTATGGTGTGTCTAAGTTGCCACAAAAGGCAACTGACTCAGCGTTGTCCCGAGGGTGTCCGTCCTTATAGAACGAACTTATTGTACGCAGATTGTTTAGTGCTCTCCGTTACAAAGCCATTTATTTACAACCTCATTATTAATAAGCGTAAAATAATGCTAGGCCACGCCTATAATAACATGTTAGGTGTTTGCTAACACGCTAACATGGCGCAGCGGACCCGGCTTTAAACTTAAAAGTTTGATTTCCTCACAGTTTCAAGCGACCGTAGACCTGAGTATGTGGTTTTAATTTCAAGTCACCACCTCTACGCGATCCTAGACAAAAGGTCACTCCTATAATAACATGTTAGGTGTTTGCTAACACGCTAACATGTCGCAGCAGACCCGGCCCTAGGCGTGTATTATTTTAAAAAAAATTGCTGCAAAAACTTCTACATCAGATTTTTAACATGGCTTCTCATATTAGGCTAAAACATTGCTTCTCAATCTATATTGCCTCATCATCTCAGTCTATCACTTACTTAGTGTTGATATAGATCCAGGCGTGCGAGTCCACAAGTACGATGGCCGTGAACAGGAAGCCAGCCGCAACCGCCGCTAACAGTTGAAGCGACAGCGCCTGCAATTTACAATGTTGGGATAAGATAAGATTTATTGTGCATTCTTTTTGTACATGAGATATCGTTAACTTATGCAAAAATATCCAAGTGCCAGGAAGACGCTGGATGCAAGCCGCTTCCAACCGGTCTTTTTGGAAATCCATGGAGGAGGCCTATGTCCAGCAGTGGACTTCTTGTGGCTGAATGATGATGATGATGCAAAAATATATACCGAAAACCCTCCTAGAGCAATGCAAATGTATTTCTTTGAATTTAAAGTTTCAGTTTAAATATGTCGAAGATTTAATTTCATGTCAATACTTTATAGCTCTTCATAATGATGATACAAACTTTCATGTGTATGAAAATGTGTATTAGGACATATAGGTCCCATTGCAGAGCAAACGCCTTCTCTTCGTTATTAAACAGACCTTCATCTGTTTACAATAAGTGTCATAGACAGCCCATCATGCAGTGTGGCCAGAAAACGGGCGACTCTCCTTGGAAACCAAAAGTAAAGTGAAGTAAAGTTAATATTATTGTGCGTCTCAAATTTTACTAATATTGGTGAGTATAGTAGTTTAAAAGTTAATAGTAGAGAGGTATGTTTGTGTGCATGTGTGTGCGTGCGTGCGTGCGTGCGTTCGTGTGTGTGTGTGTGTTTGTGTGTGTGTGTGAAGGTCTTCAGCGACATTCCGAAACCGCTGGCGTTCCTGGAGGAGCTGGGGTGGCAGGAATAGAAAACTAACCTATGCAAATAAATAACAAATAATAAATTATAGGCTCACCAGAGTGCTTATTCTGAGTTTTTTCATTCACTGTCGATAGCGAGAGCGTTTGCAATTTGTATAGGAGTGACAAAGCGCACCACATAGTTGTCTCTTTGTCACTTCTATACGAATTGCAAACGCTCTCGCTATCGAAAGTGAATGAAAAAACTCAGTGTAAGCACTCAGAAGTATAGAAGTAGAAATTTTCATCGCCACAAAAACATACATACATAAACTCACGCCTGTATCCCAGAGGGGTCCTGGGATCCTGACAAATCAATTACGCTTCAACAAATACAAACACAAACACAAATGTATCCCAGATCCCAATGCAAATGCAAATATCGCACCTCCAGAACTAAAGTGACCTAACTCAAAATTTGCAACTTCTGGGAAATGAAAAAAATGTATTCGGCGCTCTGAGCGAGTTGCTCAAGAAAAAATAGACCGCAATATTCCTCCATCTCTCTCTGACCAAATAAAGTCGGCTTTTTCATATAGGCATGAAAGAGTATACCTTTTTGAGTCATTCTGAGTACTTAACTCATTTTACCCAAATTTTGAGTTAGGTCACTTTAGTTCTGGAGGTGCGATATGTACAAATACAAATGCAAGTCTATCAAACCGACCTGCAGGCCGGCATCGCAGAGCGCGCGCGCGGCGGCGGCGAAGTGCGCGCGCGCCGTGCGACACTCGAGCGCTCCCCCCAGCGCCACCAGCGCGCGCTCCGCCTCGCCCGTGCCCGCTCCCAGCGCGCCCAGCGCCGGCTGCAGCCCTGGTATAGTACATTGTTCACCGAGAGGAGAAAGTGACCGATCACCGTCGAGGGTGTCGTTTGAAGCCCGAGCCGTAGGCGAGGGCTTTAAAACACCTGAGATCGGGAATCGCGGTTTCTCTCGAGTGATACATAGTGCTTTATACTACACCTACAAGGAAAATGAAAAACGAAATCTTTACTAATTGAAATTTATATTGAAATTGTTGCTAGTGGCCGGTGTCATTTTGCGAACTTGGAGATAAAAACTCACTGTAAAAACTTTTTGGCTTTTGATATTTAGGTTACCGGCGCATAGTCTTACCCAAAATTAAAAAAGAAAAACCACGTAAGAAATGGATTTTCATACACTTTTCTCTCCCGCTCAGATGCGTTTTCTCCCCGCATATTTGTTCGATATGCAATGACGTACTTTCTACCGTAAATTTGATAAAGTATCAAGGTACTTTCCAAGCAGGTGTAGTATAAACGTACATTAACGTAGGTACACGTACTGGGGGCCGTCCATTAATCACGTGATCTTTTTTTTTAACCCCCCCTCCCCCTTGAAGATACAATGGTGAGGTTTAAGACCAGTTTAGAACTAGAATTGTCTTGCGCACGCGAGCGCGCGTGTTGAACGCGTGCGCGTTTGAAAAAATAATGAAAAAATAAATACACGTGATATCTTACTACACCCCCCCCTCCCCCCTTGTGACATTTCGTGATTTTTGTCAAACCCCTCCCCCCCCTTTCAAGCCTCACGTGATTAATGGACGGCCCCCAGTGTGACTGCGATGTCCTTGCCCGAAAAGAATGAGCCTTCTGGGAATAGCTTACCCCAAACCAGAGGAATTCAGGCACCTGTCCCTAAAGGGTGTGACCGACCTCGTAGAGTACATCTTCGATTAGGCTTAGGTGTAAGGTCAAGGAGCAGACACAACAGATCCCACCAGTGTCGCCGACTAATTTGTCGGCCCCCGCACGACTGACTACTCGAGATAAGATAAGATAACGTAGATTAATATAGACGCGGGCAAAGTCGCGTCAGCAAGGCCCCTTTGCTTTCGTTCCCAAGGTCTACACAATCGTTCGTAGCCCCGGCTGCCTGTGTGATCTTAAACGATCGCGGAGGTTAAGCAACATACGGCGCGTTAAGTGCATGGATGTTCAGTGTCTGTGACTAACGCTAGTGGCATTTCTCCGAGCGGTTCCGTGCTTCGCACGTTAAACAGTCGTCAAGCCAAGTCAGAGGCCTTAGGGCGGCTTGAAAACTTCTGACAGTAAGACCAGCCACTAGTCTTACAAGCCTCCACCAACCCGGGCTTGGCCCCCGTGGTGGAGTATGGCCTATACCTTCCCCAGGGAAGAGACCCGTGCCCCTCGGTGAGGACATAATGGGTTCATGATGATCTACCCAATAAACCTATTGACCTGAGTAGCGCCTCTCCTTACTATACGAGAGGTCCCGGGTTCGAATCCCGGCTGGGGACAAAAAAAACCCCAGGTCTTGGATGTTTACATGTTTGTGATGTCGCTGTTTCTGGTTCCCACGACACAGGGTATCCTAGTGTAGGGCCAGAAGCAATGTATGTGCCTGTATGCAAATGTTATGTTATGTTATAACACAATCACTTCACCTGGCAACGGTAACCGGGCAAGGTCATTATGTGGCCTCCACACTGCTCGGGAAGTTGATCGAGGTTAGGGGCGATCCATAAATTACGTCACATGAATTTCGTGACTTTTTGACAACTCCCCCCCCTTGTCACAGCTGGTCACATTTGTGAGACTCCCCCTCTCTAGTGTGACGTCACATATTTTGTAGTTTCATATCTACAAACTATTGAATTAAAAGAGCAGATCCGAAATTACTTTTATGTTCGATAGAGTTACAAATAGACTTAGGAACAGATAAGCCTCTTTTATAATTTCCCGTGGCACGGCACGGCACGTTTCTGCCGTCACGGTAAAATAGCAAAATGTATGGAATCGTATGCAAACGCCTTTAATTTAACGGCAACGGCAAACGTTGACGTCATCCTCTCAACCAGTAATCTCTCTCTAGTTCCGTCTTCGAATTAACGAATATCCGTATAATTTCCCTTATTATGTACAGTCGACAGCACATCATGGTATACACCCATGCACTCTATCTACTCCGTTGCATTACGGGCGACTTTTCAACTAAAAAGTGAAGATTGACGTGCTGTCGACTGTACAATAAACAATGCTAACATATAATAAAGTATGGTACATCAACGTGACGGCAATAACGCTTCCCCGAGCGAACGGAGGTAGCCTACCGCAAGCAATAACAGTCCCTAAACAAAGAGCAATACATACCAGGATCGGTAAACAGCTGCGGCGCGCCCCTAGCCAGTATAGCGAGCGCTTGCCTCACCGCCACCACGGCTCGCTGTCCGCTGCGAAGTTCAGCTGTCAGTACGTTCTCGCGAGACACCACGCACGCCAGGTAATAGTGTACCATCTGGCGGAGGACGTAAGGGCGAGATTAGAATGGCTAACAACGGCTCCATGCTGAAGGTGTAAGTTTGGAAGTTAACGCTTTCGGAATCTTTGTGTGGTACAAAGCGAAGCTTGTTTGTCGCCAAAAGCGTGATGATAACAAAGTAGGCAGATCGTAATGTTCTGACCACAGTTGATTGGAAGACCTGCCGTACATTACTTGAATCCCACCTCATTATGCGACAATCCGTGCATCTATTTCGCGGGCACGAACCGAAGTCTTTGAAGACTCCAAAGATCTGAAGTCTGGTACGGCTTTTAAGACTGAATTAAAGTCTTTTAATTCATTGCAAAAACAAAACTTTCACATTGACATATCAATATCAAGCCACAAAGGCTGTCAATGTCTGAGTGTTGCTAGTACGTAAAACCCAAATAACCGCATTTTACTTCAAATTAAAAATTATGTGCGCATGAATTTTTATAAACCTTGCTCTTATAAGCAATTAATGTTGTATGTCTTTGATGTGATAAGGACTTTGGTCACATGAGTCTTCCATTCACAGCTTACCTTTTTTTAGAAGAAATACACGAAAGCATTTAAAATTGCCACTCTCTAGGAAGTCCATGAACGCCATCAAAAAATATGAGATGGTTTTCAGAAATACGTCAAATCGGCATAGTTTAGCAAAAAAGTTCCAACCCACAACTTCAGAAATAAGAATCAATGACTTCCATAGGGATCCGACGGGTATGTGCAAAGTTATGGCACATGGTAGACCAACCGATGGAGGCCAACGTATGGAGAGCCTAAATAAACCTAAAAACTCAAATATCTCACAACTCACTTTGTGTGGTTTGTGTGGGTCGTTTTAGCAAAAAAGTGCTAAACTATGATCCATTTGTATATACTTGAAATTTTTCTCAGACTTTAAACGTAGTACTAGCTAGCACTAAATTTGCAAACTGTTTCGAGCCCTCTACCGCTAAACGTTTTTGATTTATTGTCGTTTAAAGTCTGAGAAAAATGTCAAGTATAGACAAATGGATCATACATCCAAATGACGCTGCGCCACAGACAACCTCTGTGGCGCAGCGGTTAGCGCATCTGACTACCATCCCGGCCGGGGACAAAAAAACAAACTCAGGTCTGGAAAAGTCTGTTTCCATGTTTGTGGTGTCGCTGTTTCTGGTTCCCACGACACAGGGCATCCCAGTGTGGAGGCAAGCAACGTTGTGTTAAATAGCCTGTTAAGAAACTGGCCCCGGGTGAGTGATTCTGTGATAGGCAAATAACATCATCACGCCACATGCCTTCACGTATCTGAAATATAGACAACTCCTCCCAAAGCACGTAGGATTATTAAATATAAGCTAGTGTAAGACTAGAATAAGGGAGTTTAGAGACTGGAGTCTTAACGATGTATTAATTAAAATGTGATCAACCGTTCCTGTTGTTTCTCTGCTGCGCCGCCGTCCTGCAACCAATCCCCCCACCACTCCCCCCACCACCGGGCATACTTCATGGCGACCGTGACAGCGTGACCGTGATGTCGAGGCGTCAGCAGAGGGCGTGAGTTTTTGGACTTGTGCAGGTGCTATTGTTTGTGTTGGGAACAAGTCCCCGATTTCCAGTGACAATGGGCGGCCAGGATTGAGGGACGGACTCACGTCGGGCGGCAGGGAGTGCGGCGCGTGATGGGCGAGCGCGCTGGCGGGGTCCTGGCAAGCGTCGGCCGCCGCCACCGCGAGCGCAGTCAGCAGCGCCGCTGCCAGCCAGCACGCCACCAGGGCGCAGAGAGCTCCCACCTGGCGGAAGGAGTTCCGTAGGTTACGACCTCATTTGAAGGGTGCAGGGAAAGAAAGAAAGAAAGAAAGAAAGATTTTATTAGTATTGTCACAGAAACACAATGAAGACAAAAGTACATAATAAACAAAATACACAAGAGTCAACAAAACAAGAAAAATAAAATAGAGACAAAGGAAAACAAACAACCGTTTCTTAAATCTACGGCAGCAGGGCTCCACACAGTAGTGTATGGTGCCCAGCCACCCCCAACTCCAAACGCCTCAGGTGCTCCTGTGACAATAAAAAAGGGCTCCAACTCAGCATACTTCACTGATGTGTGCTATGGATAGCACAACACCAGTAAAACTGATTTTCAGTTGGGACCATAACTTTTTTTTTTTTTTGAAAGAACAAGGAACGTCACTTTTTCAAATTTGTTTTTAGTGGCAACACATTCGCTGCCTACGGTAGCGTTGTTTACAGTCTCAGAATACTGAAAGACAACATGGAGTGTCGCAAAAAAGCACGTGTTTTGATTGGTCGGAATGGATTTCTCAATACAAATGTCCGTACTTTTAAACTTTAGAAAGCGTTTTTTTTTTTCGCTATTAACTCAGGTGGACATATTGTTCTTTCCCTGCACCCTTCATTTGGTTAGTTTTATTCGTGTGAGTTAGGGAAGGGCACAATGTGACGTTAATCATCTTCAACACTTTATGTCCCCACCGAGGGGCTCGGCTCTCATCCCTGAGGAAGGTATACGCCATACTCCACCACGGGGGCCAAGTCCGGATTGGTGGAGAACTAATACCTTATCACTAACACATTAATGCGTACAGACAGCAGCGGCAGCGCCTCCTGCCCCTCCTTTCCTTCCCTTAAAGACAACAGCAGCAACGTGTTCGGGTCCACTACTCAACGTACAAACAGCAATAGCAGCAGCGCAGCCTACCCTTCCTATTCTCTACGTACCGAACGCAGCAGAAGCACATCCAAGCCCCCACGTACCGACAGCACAGCTACGCCTCCTGTCCCCCACGTACTGACAGCTGCAGCAGCACGTCCGTCCTACGTACCGACAACAACAACAGCGCATCCTAGCTCCCACGTGCCGACACCAGCAGCATCGCATCCTAGCCCCTATGTACCAACAGCAGCAACTACCCGTCCTGTCCCCTACCCCACTTGCCGACAACAACAGCAGCGCATCCTAGCCCCCACGTGCCAATAGCAGCAGCTACGATTCGTGTTCCCACGTACCAGCAGTACAGTCTACTTCTTCTGTCCACGTATTGACAGCAGGAGTTACCAACAGCAGCAACGGCCCCACCCCACGTACCGACAGCAGTACCCCCCCCCCCCACCGACAGCAGTACCGCCCCTACGCTACGTACCGACAGCAGTAGCCCCCCAGCTACGATTCGTGTCCCCACGTACCGACACCGGCAGCAAGAGTGCGCTCTACCCCTTCCGTCCACGTATAGACAGCAGCCGTGACTACTGCTGTCGGTACGCCCTCCACGTACCGACAGCAGTAGCTCCTCGCCCTGCCCTCACATACAGGGCAACAGCAGTGCAGTCTACCCCTTCCGCCCATGTAAATAAACTTGAGCGTCTTCAAAACTTTTGCATCCGGTTTATATTTGGTCTGCGCAAATATGATCACGTCTCCGAATTTCGTTCACAGCTCAAGTGGCTCCCAATCCGCCTCCGCCGGAATACGCACATACTCTCTCTTCTCTATTGCATACTGTTTAACCCAAGAACTCCTTCCTATCTAAAAGAGCGCTTTGAATTCCTTCACTCTTCTCATGTCCTTAGTCTTCGTTCCTCCCAAAACCTTCTCCTAAAAATCCCATCCCATCGCACCACTTTCTACAGCTGCTCCTTCACTATAACAGTTTGGTTGCCTAGGCATGTATAATAAAATTGATATAACTCAGTAATTTTTATTTTACTTATTTTGTACATCTGCTTCCTTCTCCAATATTTTGCTCCAGTCCATCCAAAGGTTGTCTGGAAGAGATCACTTTTAGTGATGAGGCCGCCGTCTGTACTCTTAGATTAAGAAATACCTGTGTAATTTCCTTTTTTATGTACAATTACCGACAGCAGTACCGCCCCTACCCCACGTACCGACAGCAGCAGCAGCGCGCGGCGGCTGCGGCGAGCGGCGGCGGCCAGCAGCGCCACGCAGACGGCGCCGCCGCAGCACCAGCCCGCCATGCCGCCCGCCCAGCGCGCCGCCTCCCACACCCACGCGCGCTGCAAACACGGACCACACGTTTTTATAAAAATTAAACGTGATAGTCTAGTCTAGTAGCAAGTGATACACATATTAATGCGATTTC
Source organism: Yponomeuta plumbellus (assembly GCA_947310845.1). Taxonomy (NCBI): domain Eukaryota; kingdom Metazoa; phylum Arthropoda; class Insecta; order Lepidoptera; family Yponomeutidae; genus Yponomeuta; species Yponomeuta plumbellus. The sequence goes on along the minus strand of OX371202.1, from coordinate 19,719,666 downwards.
CTAGGAAATTTCCTAAACTAGGATTTATCTGTATCTTAGGAGTTGGACCTCTTTCGACAAACGACTTAAATAATTTTACAAACTATCTAGACTCGAAATTAAAAAGGTAGATTCAGCAAGACAATTTGAATTCATGAGTTAACACTTCTAAACGGGATAACATTGAAGTAGTTATGTAAAGTTTGTGAGACAGTTCGTCCGAAATTGCCCACTTCGAGCCCTGCACGCCGCCGTAAGGTGCAAGGGGTTTGCCGGTATATGTCAGTACTGATAAAACTCAAATTCAAAAATTGTGCTCGGATAACGGCGACAGGCTTTCCCAGTTCTAGTGGTGCCTCTGCCTACCCCCTCGGGGATAACGGGCGTGAGTTTATTTAAACATATATTTTTATTTTTATTTAAATATATATAATTTATTTTTTCAAAAATTCTATTCATAATAAAAACTAAATGTGTACTTTATGAACTCCGAGTTGTTAGTTTCACAATAGGCTATTTGACAGTGTGAAAAAGCAGTATTATTTATGCGTATTCGTATAAATTATGAGTCTTAAAACCGCTTTAAGGCATTTTTAACTAAAAAACAATTATTATTTCTAAAAAAACACAAGATAAAATTTAATAATGACGTATCTGCAGCCATTGCATCAGAAACGGCCTGGATCGGCTGATTCTATGATGACGTCACTTGTCAGTAAAAATGGCGTATGGCATTCGTTCTTTCTTACGTTCATTAGTTGGTTTACTGGCAAGTGACGTCATAATTTCTGTGCGATGCCATATTTCCCAAGATAGCGTTTGGCGGCTTATTTCAAATGTAAACTTGCGTTTGCCTTTTTTAGAAGAAATACACGAACTAATTTAAAATTACCACTTTGTGAGGACTCCATGAACACCAACAAAAAATATTAAATAGTTATCAGAAAAAAAAACTCACGCCCGTTATCAATTACTAGAACTGGACCCACGTTTTCAGAAATCAGTGTCAAATAACCTATTGCTCACTTCGAGCCCTGCACGTCCCCTTGCGGGTGCGGTTATAAAAAATCAAGTTTCCCGGTACCGGTTTGCCGGTACAGGTCAGTACTGATACGCACAGATCAGGCGTTTATAAAGAATCAGGTGAATCTGTTTTTAGTGTCCATCATATCTTCCAGTTCGTCGGACGAAGACGATTTATTACTTCGAATGAACAGTCTCATATTATTATACAAAATAGGTTGGAAGTGGCTCATTCTCATTTCTTTATCCATCGACCTTATTATTTTTGATTTTCATGGATTTTGATTACAAAGGAGTTTGGAATAGATATTCACAACAGACGTTGCGTCGCCGACAGGGCCTTTGACTTGGACTAAGTAAACGAACAGCGTGAACAGTGGAACTTCACCTTGAAAGATGAGAACCTTTGTGATGCGATTACAAAATGTTAAACTCCACCCATGGATGCCGTAAGTCACATCCGCTTACCGTGAAGCCGAATTCGTGTGCACCTAGAAGACCGGACTTATTATTGAATCACGTGGGTTAAAGCATACGGTAAACGCACTTAGATACTTTATAAGCCTCATTATGTAATAAAAAAATAATAATAATAAACTCACGCCCGTTATCCCCGAAGGGGTAGGCAGAGGCACCAGTCTCTAGAACTGGACCCACGTTATGCCGAGTTTATTAGGTCCCAAACGTGACAAGTGGCAAGCCTGTCGCCGTTATCCGGGCACAATTTATCAGCGAATGGTGTTGCTGTACAAACAAATGTACGTAACTAAAAGTCATTGGTGCATGCGTGGTTCGAACCCAGACCCTCATGATCGAGAAGCAAGGGTCAACCCCACTACGCCACCACCGCTTAGCCTCATTATGTATTTGTTTGTTTTTCTGGTGTGTACAATAAGGAGTTCTTATCTAATCTAATCTATACTTGAACCATTACAAACGTGCGAACAGAGTCATAAACATTTGTATCAGACCTCTCTCTCACACATATAGTAGGCATATCAGGCGTATCGGAGCTCTCGCTCGCACTTATATGACTCGGTTCGCACGTTTGTAATGGAAACGCACCTTCATGAAGTCATCCAAGTTGAGAGCGATGAGCGGCCGCCTCAGATTGTCCGCAGCGCTGGCGGCCGCGCTAGCGTTATTCCTCAGTGAGGAGAGGGCGCGCAGTAGAGTGCCCAAGGCCGTCTGGTTGGCAACGGGCGCGTCCAAGGCGTCCGCTAAGCGGGTGAGAGGACTGCGGGCGCGGTTCTTCATCGTGTCCTCGATTATGTTGGACTGGAATGTGCGGAGATTTTGTTGTTAGGGAGTACCCACAGGATACTAGCGGCCAATAAAAACTTATTTTCTTTAATAGTATGTTTGTGCATATGTTGAACTAAATAAATAAACATTTTAACAACAAAAAAAAACCGACTTCAAACAAAAAATATTTTTATACTTAGGTACAATTATTTTCAACTTTTTTTTGTTAATATTTTTTTTATTTTTTTTATTTTAAACCAATTTGAAGTACACTTACTAATTGGACGCCAATAAGATATTCGATAGATCAGACGAAGATTAGCGTACATACGTGACTTGTTGCTAAGAATAAAAAGGCAGGCGCGGAACAGGCAAGTTTAAGACTTATATGGTTTTCTCATGGATGCCAAGCCAGAACTAGACCCAAAGGGACCACACTTTCACCAGCACCAGCTTTCAAATAAAAAAAGAATCATCAAAATCGGTGCACCTGGTCTAAAGTTTTGATGTTCTGATGAACAAACTTGAAAAAAAAACAATTGAATTGAGAGCCTCCTCCTTTTTAGAAGTCGGTTAACAAATCTCAGCTATTTTTAGAGACTAAAACATGCTTAAACCTAAGGCTTACACAGATCAGGGCCTTTTTCATGCATTTTCATTAAAGTCCTATATTCTTTGCAGTTGGTACTAAAGCATACATTAAACCAGGGGTGAGTAAAATATGAATTGTACTTAATGAAGGTACTAGGTACTTATATGATTTGTGGCCTACCTACCTATCTTTGCAGCAGAGGAAATGTACGGGTATACAATTATACATGTATAGCTTCCCAGAAATTGTGACCTGTGGGGTCTCCATAACCTAAATAATACGTTGACATGAGTCAATAGCAATAATCTGACGACCTCTATGGCGCATCGGTTAGCACATCTGCCTACCATGCGAGAGGTCGCGAGTTCGAATCCCGGCTGGGGACAAGAAAGAAAACCCAGGTTTTGGATGTTTACATTTATTTATTTTATTCAAAAATCAACTGCGTTACAGACTTTAAAGTAATGTATAAGTAAGGCCAATAACAGGTTTATCTTATTAAACAGATAGTATACTTAACATAAACTTAGACTAAACATACGAAACGACTCGACCCTGCCGAACCGCTGCAACTCTGGGTATGAACTAACCTTTTACCCCATAAGAGGTCAAGACATGTTTGTGATGTCGCTGTTTCCGGTTCCCACGACAAAGGGTGTCCTAGTGTGGGGCCAGAAGCAATATCGTCCCTTAGCTTACAACACCGCTTAAGTCATTTTTACCAGCTTTACAGGTGTGACCAATGGTCAGACGCGCAATGAGCAGCTCCATCTAATGGCATTCAAATGTGAAAACCGCCAATTTTCGACTTGAGCGGTGTTGTAAGCTAAGGGATGATATATTATGTGCCCGTATGTAAATGTAAAAATGTATGTAAATAGGTGTAAAACAACCCTCACCTGGTTCTTGACAGTGTTGACCAGAGCGGCCAGCTGGTTCCCTGCCTGGATGCTCTGCAGCATCGCGTTGTGAAGGTCGTCGTTGCCGAAGAGGCCGACGCCTATCGCGCCGCAGCACAGCACCGATAAAATCATCAGCGTGACCTGGGAAGTGGAAAAGAAAATTAAATTAAATCAGTATTCTTTTGATGACTCGCGATGATCAAACCCTTTCGGAGCACGTGTCCTAACTCCTCTGATTAACAGTTCCTAAAATTCCCATTTACGAAAATCCCTATTCATCTGTTACTCATATTCTACAAACACTATTGCTTATAAATACCATTTCCTAAAATTCCCACTTTTTGATAATTCCCACTTTTTGTGTGTTGTTGTTAAAAAGTTGAACAAAAAAATAAGAAATAATTTGTTGAGATATAGTATAACGCATATCGCTCTCCGAAGCAACCATATGTTTAGGCGATCAACACGAACGGTTTGATGAGAACCGTTTTGATTACACCCGCAGCCCTAAGGGACTATTTTTAGATGACATTAAAAATGGCTCCTGGATAGGCGAAGAGAGTATTCTCTTGCGAATGTAAGAAATTACCGTGTTATTCAACTTGAGACAGCACAGAAAAAATAAAAAACGCCTAAGTGCGAGTGGGACTCGCGCGCGAATGGTTCCGTACCATTACCTAAACAACATTTGAATATTTCAAGCGTACCTGTTGCCGTTATTTATATCAAGCAAAAAACGGAAAAATAATCACGTTCTTCGTAGTGGAACCCCACTTAAATTTACATTAAAATTACAATTTTATTTTATTCTGTTTTTAGTATTTGTTTCTATAGCGGCAACAGAACTACATCATCTGTGAAAAATACAACTGTCTAGCTGTCACGGTTCATGAGATATAGCCTGTTGACAGCCCTTGCCCCTTGGGTGCAGGACCTTAAAAAAGATACTGTGGTCGCATCGAATATTAACATGTGAAAAATACCATTTATATAACTTGAGAGAACACAAAGAAAAAAGAGAGAATGTGGTCAGCTCATAGAATAAAAGAGCTGAAGTCGTTACGGTCTGTGCGTTTTATTATTTTCCGTTTTAAATTGAAAGAGCGTAAACCAGAACTAAGAAAAACAGATACAAGACATCTGGACATTTTTCGAAATAACATACCATGTCTTATTATACTCAAAGTAAAATTAAGGAACACAGCATTGTGTATACATTTTTACGACGTTTTTATTAGTCTATTGTTTGCTTTTGCTTTCTCATTTTGTATCGGGCATAAATCAATGCTCTTTCTCTTCGATATGCAACCAATTTTTTCAATCTTTTCAATCCGGAATAGGAATATTCTTTTCGTGTACCGTATTTGTTCCAATTTTCGACATACTTTATCATGCCTTCAATTAGTTTTGTATATTCTGATTAAATTCATTGGCTATAGCCTAATGTTTTCAATAAACAACTATTATTTATTTGTTATACTTAAACACCATACAAAGTTTAAAGTTTGCGGCCTATATACGTTCCACTCCAATCGCTCTTAGCCCCGGTCGCCAGAGTGATCTTAAACGATCACGAAGGTTAAGCAACGTAGAGCGCGTTCAGTACATGGATGATCGTTCTATGACTAACGCTAGTGGCCTTTTTCCGAGCGGTTCCGTGCTTCGCAAGGCACGTTAAGCAGTTGGTGCCGGCTGCCGTCGATAGATGGCAGTCCTTAAGCCAAGTCAGAGGCATTAGGGCAGCTTGAAAACCATTTTTCTTGTGTGTTACCTTCAAAGCGGTAATGCTTTTCGGCGGGCGCTGCTTGCGGTCGCAGCATCGCGTCAGCAGGTAGATGAGCAGAACGCACAACGTGAAGATGAGCCACGCGCCGGGTATAGATCCGAGGATCCCGAGACTCTGGAAGCCACAGGTTAAGGTTAAATAAGCGTGTCATTATCAACATTAAAATGCGGTTTTCGTAAGCAATGACATATTTTTTTCAGTAGTTTTATGATGACTAATTGTTGGTCCCGTTATATACCTTATTGATAAGTAGAATTTCCCCCTTAGTAGGTTTTAACAGACCTTTGTATGGTCTATGCAGACTCTACCTCTACCTCTCTTGTAGTAACTACTCTCCTCGTACCACACCTTTTCTCTCTCGTACTACATATTCTATATGACACCTCTCTCTCACGCATTACACCTTTTCCCGCTCATAATACACCTCTCCACCTCCGACCTCATCACAAATATCGGCGAGTGCGGTGCAAACGTGTCGATCACACAGTGCAGCGTCACGTTGATGTGGGGCAGCGAGTGGATCAGATATTCTCGAACTACACGTTTTATTGCTCATACTACACCTTCTCTCGCTCTTACTACACCTTCTTACGGCAATGCTACACCCCCCCTCGCTCATACTACACCTTCTCTCGCTCATACTACGCCTTCTCTCGCCAATGCTACACCTCCTCTCGTTCATGCTACATCTTCTGTCGCTCATATTACACCTTCTTTCGCTTGTACTACAATTTCTCTCGCCATACTACACCTTCTCTCGCTCATACTAGACCTTATCTCGCTCATACACCTTCTCTCGCTCATACTACACCTTCTCTCGCTCATACAACACCTCCTCACGCTTATACTACACCTTCTCTTGCTCATACTGCAACTTCTCTCGTTCACACTACAACTTCTCTCGCTCATAATTCGTCATACTTAATACACCTCTCGCTTATACTACACTTTCTCTCTTGAGCTACCCCTCTCACCTCTAGATATATCGGCGAGTGTGGCGCGAACGTGTCGTTCACTCGGTGCAGCGTCACGTTGATGTGGGGCAGCGAGTGGATCAATCGCGAGAGCCGCGGCGGCGTATACTCGTCCGCGCCCGCCGCGCCCATCGCGACACGCCGATGTCGCTCTTAGCGCCTGCGGCGTAGAGACGAAATTCTTTGAGCATATAAACACAAACATTTACATACAGGCACATACATTGCTTCTGGCCCAACATTAGGATACCCTGTGTCGTGGGAACTAGAAACAGCGACATCACAAACATGACAACATCCACCTGAGATTTTTTTTAAATCCCCAGCCGGGATTCGAGCCCGGGGCCTCTCATGGTATGCAGATGCGCTAACCACTGCACCACAGAGACGTGAAGGTGTAAGCTGGAATGAGTGGGAAAGATAGATATACTCCTTTTTTGTATGGCAGGAATGATAGTAGACCAAATAGGCTATGTATTGGCAAAGGACAAGATAAATATTAGCCGCAACCCGCGTGCGAGAATGCAACGACTAATATTTATGTTGATGAAGCGAAAGAGATCTGTCAGGATAGTAGCAACTGGTTGACCCTGGTCTCAACCTACCCCTCTGGGATAAAGGCGTGAGTTTATGATATGGTCAGTTATGTTATGAAATTATTTAAAGACCAATTTAAAAATTTAAGTACATTACATACAATATAGTATGACGACGTCCGTGGCGTAGCGGTAAGCGCATCTGCTTACCATGCGAGAGGTCCCGGGTTCGATCCTCGGCTGGAGAGAAAAAAAAACTCCAGTTCTTGGATGTTTACATGTTTGTGACGTCACTGTTTCTGGCAGGGTATCCTAGTGTGGGGCCAGAAGCAATGTATGTGCCTGTGTGTAAATGTTTATGTTTAAAATGTTTTATGTTTATAATGCTTACGAAAGTTTTAGTTGCAAAAAAGTAAAATGCACAATTGCACATGCCGTCTATAAAATAAATCAGAACAGAAACTTAGGGCCGGTTTCTGAGTTGAGAATTATCACTAAGTAAATACTTAACTGTATCGCTGTCTCGTCAAACTCAGAAAAGAGCGTTATAGAACGTTACTTAAGTATTTACTTAGTGAAAATTCTCAACTTAAAAACCAGCCCTTAGTACCTTTGTAACTCAATCACGAATCCGAATAGAAGTGACAATGAAATGAAATTGCGACTTGAGATAGCCTGTGCAGTTTCGCTTAACACGTCAAAGAATGTGACGCACATGTGGCGTAATATTCACAATGCAAATCCGGCAATAAAAATATGTCTGCCATGTGTTTCGCGTTTGCTTTGCGATTCGCTGAATGTTTTTGCTTTTATTTCGATAAGTTGTATGTTAAAATGTACTATAGAATTTTAACGATACCACTTCTGGTACTACATATAATTATGGCTAGTTGTCAACTAATTGACAAATCGTAGTGTTTTGGAATCGCTCGTAGCCCAGGCCGCGTTCAGTGCATGGATGGGTTACCGTCTATGAATAACGCTAGTGGCCTTTTTCCGAGCGGTTCCGTGCTTCGCTAGGCACGTTAAGCAGCCGTCGATAGATGGCAGTCGTTAAGCCAAGAGAGCGGCTTGAGGGCTTCTGACAGTAAGACCAGCCTATACTCTTACAAGCCTCCACCAATCCGAACTAGGCCCCCGTGGTGGATTAAGGCCTATACTTTCCTCAGGGAAAAGACCCGTGCCCCTCGGTGGGGACATAATGGGTTCATGGTGATGAAGATTGTTTTGGATCCCGCAATACCAGTCGGCCTAGTGTGGGATACGCAGTTTTCTGTGAAAAATCCAATACTTTATGGAAATAAATACCTGTTTACTTATTTACTTTACTAAGTACTAACACACGCCGTTATTCCGAAGACATAAGCAGAGACGTAACTAATAAATTTATCAACTATACCCGGTTCCACGAGTCGAACACCTAGAGAATCAAATACTCGCATCTAATTGGTCATTGCGCGCGGATAGAGATAAGCGAAACAATAAGCTAAGACGGTCTGCTTCATAGGGTAGAGCAGTGGCTAATTGGATATTGAAGGTCACACCCATAAACAAATGGGCGCACATGGACGATTTTCTTTTGGAGCTTGTTTCGTGGAATAGAGTATAAATAGTAGTCCCCCCACTATACAGACTATACCTAGTCTAGTGTGGGGGTCGCCGCTAAACACTGTCATAGAATCCTTACATAAACCTATTAATTCTTACTTTCTCCTATTCTATGTAACATTGTGTAGTGGTTTAAATAAATATTTTTATGTTTTTTTATGTTTTTAAATAAGAATTTTCTCTGCTACCTCTGTGGCGCAGCGGTTAGCGCATCTGCCTACAATTCGAGAGGTCCCGGGTTCGAATCCCGACTGGGGACAAAAAAAACCCAGGTCTTGGATGTTTACATGTTTGTGACGTAGCTGTGTCTAGTTCCCACAACACATGGTATCCTAGTGTGGGGCCAGAAGCAATGTATGTGTGTGCCTGCATGTAAATGTTATGTTACAGAAACGCTCCACACAAATGGGGTGTCAATCTTGTCACAAGTTACGGCCAATTGTATGGTTTCTGTTCCAAAAAAATATCAATGAAATTAGACATTATACCTACATTAAAAATTATAAAAAAACTTCTCGCTCTCCTCGTTTTTGAAGTAATAATAAGTACCTTCCACATAACACAATCACTTGTCCTGATTGCAAACTAGGGTACCCTGTTCTATGGTAACCAGTCAATGCCATCACAAACATGAAACTACACCCACACTGAGGACATTTTGTAGTCGGCCCTCATTGGGATTCGAACCCACGACCTCCGCCAAGTCGGTTTCAAACGAAAGAGATAGACCAAATCTTAAGAAACAAATATATCAGATATATAGATCGCTGGTCTGATAGATTCTATCAGATCCTCAATGTTACCTCAAATACTGCCCGTGCGCAGCGTCTAGGACGCCATATTCGTCATCGTCGATCGTTGCTGCGAATGACGGTGGGTCGATGGTCTTCACCTTATTCGGAACATCTGGAAGTAAAGGAAAAGCTACTTTTAACAAGGAGTTTCATTATCGAGCCACACTTCTGTGTCTGGGGGCTGGAAGTGGATCGTCAGGGTCAACCCGGACTTCTGCGAAGTGCAGGTAGGGTCTCTCGGCACCATGCTAAATGAAATTGTCCGTAGACCGCTGGTTTCGGCTGACGTCCCTCAATTAGTTATTCTTCCCACTGGCTATCGAAAAAATGGGAGTATCGGGGGATGACGGAAGAGGTTAGGTACGTTGGCATGACCATCGTTCCGTTCATACCTGATGCAGAGGATTTCCCTGGCTGTGCAGCGGGGGAACGCTGCTAGCATCATGGGAACTTTCGGATCGGGTTTACTTTTGATTGATTTGGTTTATAGCTTTTATCGTGGTTGTTTGCTGACTTATTCCACTTTGTATGACGAAGCTTTTAGTGAATAAATAGATAGATAGAATATTCTTTATTGTACACGTAAATTACAAAAAAAAAGTTGTACATAAGTATACTTTTGTAATCATCATCCACCCATTATGTCTCCACCGTGGGGCACGAGTCTCTTCCCTGAGGAAGGTATAGTAGGCCATTCTCCACCACGGGGGCCAAGTCCGGGTTGGTGGAGGCTTGTAAGACTAGTGGCTGGTCTTACTGTCAGAAGTTTTCAAGCCGCCCTAAGGCCTCTGACGCAGCTTAACGACTGCCATCTATCGACGGCAGCCAGCACCAACTGCTTAACGTGCCTTGCGAAGCACGGAACCGCTCGGAAAAATGCCACTAACGTTAGTCATAGAACGGTCACCCATCCATGCACTGAACGCGCCCTATGTTGCTTAACATTCGTGATCGCTTAAGATCAATCAGGCAGCCGGGGCATTACTTTTGTAATGTTGTCAAATAAAATATGTCATTACTAAATGAAATGTCAAATTAAGTACGAGAATGTGTTATGTATACAATCCGCTACTTGACTCTTTTTTCAAGTATGTCTTAAATGCTAAATATCTCTTCCATTAGACCAAAAAATATTTTAGAATATTTTTTGAGGACCTAAAAGCAACAAAAACATTATTAAAACGTTGCTTTGATAAACAGTCAAAAACGCGGTCCGCCATTTTTGTCTATGGTTTGAAGTCCTAAATATTTGTAAACAAAGTTTGACATTCAACATAACAACAGTTCGTGCCACGAAAGAAGTATGAGTTTTGGCTTTTATTGTTATGGCCTTGAGGATTTTACCGTGGGACTTGTTTGGTGAAACGATCTTTACCTAGTCCTAAAATCTGTTAGTGATCTGTGAGCATAGTGAAATAACAACAACGCATTCATGATTTCATCGAGTTTACATGCAAAATATATCAATTATGATTTTTGCATTATTCGAGACTGCAAAAACACGTCAATAAAGACCGCCGGGAAGTCGCGGATTCGTGTGCCCAGTGAAATAAACATACGAAAAACTTGGCTCAAACTTGCCAAGAGAGACCCCGATTCTTTATCGACTGAAACTTGGGTGTATTTATGTGAAGATAACTTTAATGTAAGTCCTGTAATATCAATGTACACAAACTGTTTTTAGCTGTAATAATGCTTGGTTTGATTTGGTTTGGTTTTGGCAAATTGGTACTATCAGCTTCCACGAATCCAGCGTCCATGATTGCGCTTATCAATAAAATGTTAAGACACTAACTGCACAAGAAGAGTTTTTGCAAAAACACTAAATCCAATCCAAATCACAATAGAACTTACGCACGCACGACTGACAGATGTTTGTTTACAACCAAAGGTGCTTTCAAGATGGCGGATAGTGTTTTCACCGTTCCGATTTAAAAGCGAAAAATATTTTTTTAATTTGCAAATTTTGCAGCCATCCTGCATATTTACTTAGCAAAGTCAATATATTTCGGTTTCTTACGTTAGATACTACAGGAAATATCCATTTATCGCGTCAAATTTGATACGAGTCAAGTAGCGTATTATTAAAGGGGGACATGTCAAGCGGCCACAACATTGTAATTCGCCTGTTAGCTTCTGACCTTGAAAATAACAATTAGAAACTTTACTATTATTATAGTGGTCCGATCGGGCCTTTTAGAAGCGAACACAAATTACTGGAGGGAGAAACTTATAGAGGATTATTATTAAGAAGGGAATAAAAAAGGAAAGGTAAAATAAACAATTAGAGGGGTAGGCAGAGACCAGGGACTGCCACTTGCCACGATCCTGACACATCACTTTCGCTTCATCGACATTCATTAGTCGTTGCATGCAAGCACGCACGCCAGTTTCGGGTAATTTTTATCTTGCCCTTTGCAAATAAATCCCCCATTTGGTCGAAGTATGTTGCCTGGGGCATATTATTCGATATTGTTATTTTATACTGGTATCGTTATCAAAAAACTCTAGCGTTTCCACTGCTTTTAAGTCCCTGGTTTGAAGTTGCTGATAAATGTTTATCAAAACTGCACTAGTAGTAGACTAGTCGAGTGCATTCACTGATAAACTATGTTTAGACATGTATAGCATACAACTGTGTGAACTACCATCTATATTAATAATTTCGTACCGGTCTACGGTAGACTCGAACAGACGCACATAAAATTCACCATCATCATCATCATCATCGGGCCATACTAGTCCACTGCTGGACATAGCCCTCCCCTAATGAGCGCCATAGCGCCCTGTCTTCATCTTGCCGCATCCAGTATCTCCCTGCAGTTTTTCGCAGATCGTCATCCCACCTGGTCGGAGGGCGTCCTATAATAGCCAATTAGCCAGTAAAATATTTTTTATCGCCCTTTAACAAATGTTATTTTTATCATTCTTTTATAAAAGCAACTGTTTATTTATTTCCATCCAGATTACTCTTACATTTTAAATCCGAATTATCTATGACTAACATTACTGCTGCACGTACCATTTAAATGCACATTAAGTAAAAAACCAGTTTTAAAAGGGTCGATCAAATTAAATGAATTGGAAAGATGATTTATCACTGCGCGTTTATTTCATACATCAAACGTCGCTTAGCCCTTTATTGCTGTTAACTTTCTATAATGACCGATCATTTATTGGCAATAAGTAATCCAACGTTTTTACAGTCGGATAATTCAACCGGCCCTAGAGACTTCAAACGTTTCATTCGAGCGACGCAGAGCCAGTGAGTCATAATAATTGGCTGTAAAACTCTACTTCAGTCCGTCAGGCAGCACTTGGAGCTTATTATCGGACGCTAAAAAGGCTAACAACTTTTTACGATATCGTAAAATATTCTGTTCAATGATGCTCGCGAAAGCGAACTGGTCTAAATGGTCAAGTATACACAGCGCACTGTACATCACGCTTTGTAGGCGATAGGTAGTTAAACCTGATATATCCGGACTTAGCCTTCTATAATAGGGCCTTTTCACACTCATACGGGCGTATATTTTGTATGGAAAATAAATAGGACTATTCACACGAACCACATTTTGCAGTCGTTATCGACCGCGTGTCAACCACATCCCAACCACAATGCAACCTATGAAAGCTATGTAGTCGTACTGTGTCTACACACGACGTAACCGCATCGCAACTACTGGCGACAACGCAACCACATCGACATTTTTTCGGTACCACAACGCCACAACTGGCGACAACGCAACCACATGGACATTTTGTCATTTTGTCGGTACCACAAAAAGCTGCAGCGACACAAATCACACGTAACCACTGCTTGACCGCATTTTGTCGTTGTGACGTGGTGTGTTTGTGGTACGTGTGAAGAACCCCATATGCGGCAAGAGGTAAACCCTGGGCCTCGATTCTGTTACTGCATTATAGTACAATGACAGATACACGGTCGGGTCACGCGACTTGTTTTTCCATACAATCGAACGCCTAGAAGGTTCGTGCGCAGATAGCGCAAATAGTTCGTAAGCTTGAAGCGGCAATGAAACTAAATCGCCATGTTCATGCAGTTGTCATAGTACTACGATGCATTAACAGAATCCAGGTCCGGTCTCGGCCTAGAGACGCAGGCAGGCGTGACCTAGTGTGATATATGGGTCGTAGCCATATTGTAGATGAAATGCTCGATAATTTCATGAAATGGTCGCATTTAAGGAATGGTAGCAATTTCATGAAAAAATTGCCTCATCATGATCTGGCTTGGGCAGATCAATGATAAGGAATCGTCTCTCGATATGGGGAACTAAATTCAAATTCAAATATTTTATTCATAATACAAATAGAACATTTACTTTATGAACGTCAAAGTTGTTAGTTTCACAATTACAATTACATGGAGAAGAAACTAACAAAGAAACTCCACATTTATTATTTTCAAAACGCGCGGCTACTTCATGAAAATGGCCAAGATTATTTAATCATACCGTAAAATCGTAACAGTAATGATTAATCACCATCATCAATAATTTTAATTAATTAATGAAGGGTCCGACTTGAGTTAGAGACGAGCAACCGACGACGCGAGCTCCGTCTCTGCTCACCAAACTCTGCGAATCAGAGACGATAAGTAGGTAATTGGGGTTGTAAACATAGAAATACCATACCCTTTTCTTTTTAATTTACCATAATTTAGGCGATTGCAAAGTTAGCTCTGCCAGACTTTAGCTTTCGAAATGCTGTTGCACCTGAGAATTGTTGCTGGAATAGCTCCGGGGAGGATTGCCGTTGTTAATTATATTAATTTGATTATTAGCTCATTTGAATTAGATAGTTGTTATAGCTGTGCAGAGGAAGTTCGTTGATGAGCCGACTTTGATCATTTGTTTAATTTAAACATAGTGGGCTTAGCAGGGAGTCTGATGAGAATGAGTTTTAGTTTAAAATAGGTAACTCTTTATCACACACCGATAGTTAAGTCAAACAAATCAAAGACAAAACTGTCCTAACCATGTATCCTCAATAACCAATGCTGCGTTGCTGTCACGTCATCACGTGTCACAAGTGCCCATTGTGAACTGTAAGGTCTGATTTGTTATTTTAATCTGTTTTAATCTTTGGCGACTTCTTGTGTCGGAGGCCAAGATCCACTTCGGGTCGCTGAGCCATCGCAGTAAGTAAGTAAGTAATCTGTTTATCATCTATATGAAAAATGTGAAACACAAATGAGCCTGGATTGTAGCCGAGCGAAGCCGGGTTTTCATCTAGTATTGAATAATACCTAAATATCTATATGGGAATCGGGGTCGGATTTTTGGAGCACTAATAATATCATGACAGTTTTAAATGTGTATGTCGTAGCCATATCATAGAATTGGCCATATCATGATGTGGTTAGCCATATCACGAAATGTGTCCTTTTCATGAAAAGGCCAAGTCAAACTGGCCGTATCATGAAATGGCTTTGCCAGATCAATGAGCGACCGACGTTTGACGATTTGAATAGCGAAATGAAGGACTATTTCATGATGCGGCCAAACGTTAGAGGCCATATCGTAAAATACTTCCATTATCCACCGTTAGAGGCGCTGATGTTAGTTTGTTGTGTATTTCTACCATCATGGAGACAGAAAATATTTCTAGTGACGGCAATATTCCCGCAAATACTGTGCAAAATGAGGAAAGTAGGGCAGCAAAACGTTTGTAGTACGACCATAAGCTACGTGAGTTTTATCAAAGCCACTCGAAAAACGAACATAACGTGAAAAAACCCTGGACCGCCGAACGGATTTTGCAGGTTAGTATTTTGATATTCAAATAGCATGATTTATCACTTTCCTTTTGAATTCAAAGCGATATGATTAGGTTGTTTAATGACCAAAATAACTCATATTGAATGAACACCGGTAACTTATTAGCGTATTTTTGTTTTTAGGTTATCAAACAGGTAAAGGAGGGTAGGGTGACCAAGCAGCCGGCGGATTATTATTACATGTCAAAGTATGACCTACTGGATTGCGGCCAGGAAATCTTAATATTCAAGAAAAAAAACCATTGCTGAACCAACTATTTGCATAGTAGGTACCAATGGAAAAATATTATGAAATTCTAACCTAAGTTCATAAAAATCATTGCACCGCATTGTATTTTACGAGTGATAAAATATAAACTTTTGCTTCTCTTATTGGTATTTTATTCAACCTATAAGGTTCAAATGCACCAAAACACTAAATACGTTAGGCATCTTCAATCTATTTTTCAGCTCAATGCAGTAAATATGTCAAACTTAAATCAGGTTGGTGCATGGGAAAGTCATGGGTACCCTACATTATGATATGGCAAAACGTAGGTTGCCATATCGTCAAACGTTGATGCTTAAACGATACGGCCAGTTTGACTTGGCCTTTTCATGAAAAGGATACATTTCGTGAAATGGCTAACCACATCATGATATGGCACAATCTACGATATGGCTACGACATGTACATTCATAGTACCTAGAAATACTTTAGTGAAGTTTTGGGAATAATCCCAATCGTATCAGTATTCGGAGGAGACCTACCCATTCGGACATGTGGGTACGCCATAATACCAAGTTGTGAACATCATATCACGAATACCACTTAAGGACATAAAGACCGGACGCTTCAAAGAGTCTCCAAGAGGTTGGCGTGTCAAAGCAATTACCCCATTCATCCTTAGCCGCCACACGCTAAGCAATTGGAATTAATTAGCAAAGACGATCATCCTTCTAGCGGCCTCCTTGACAAACCACGTGGTACGGAACTGGGGACCACCGTAGGGTAGATAAGCTGAAGGGCGCTGCCTTCTGTTCCTCCATTCCCCATATGTTGTTAGTCATAATTTTACAATCAGGACGACCAGCTATAGATGGCCTATGCACTAATAAATTATAATTAGAATTAAGAGATCACCATACTGCCCCGCTTTAGATGACCGATGGTTGCTTTCATGGAAAATGCATGGGTGAGTCATGAGCTGAGAATTTATTTTAAACATTTGAAACCATTAAACTTATGTAAGTCAAAAAGCATGATGACTAATTTAGCTGATACATTCACACTTGTTGCAAAATCATCCGTAACGTAAGTAAGCAGAGTGCATACTTGAAAAGGTTCATGTGCTGTTGACTATACGAAGAAGAATTTGAAGCCAAAAGGTACACTGAACCAGGTTAATGTTTCTTCAACATCAAATTAGGTAGTAAAGTCGCAGTATGGTAAAGCTGCTAGGAAAAGTTAATAGCCTCGTTATGTCAGTTACATGGAAAGATGACAGGGGAAATATGGCCGCACCAGAACTGTCACGGTAAACTAAGGGCAATTGTACACTGCTCTAGAGAATATATTGGTTTTGTTTTTCATCCCGGAATTCATCCGTCATCATCATCATCATCAGTCCACTTAGGGCTGATTTTTCAATAGTCGAATAACTTTACTCTGATAACTTTTATCTGAGGAATAAAACTGGCGGTTTGACAGCTTATGTATGAAAGTTATGTCAAACCGCCATTTTTATCCCTCAGATAAAAGTTATCAGAGTGCTTATACTGAGTTTTTTCATTTCACTTTCGATAGCGAGAGTGTTTGCAATTTGTATAGGAGTGACAAAGCGCCACCTAGTTGTCTCTTTGTCTCTCTGTTGTCACTCCTATAAAAATTGCAAACACTCTCGCTATCGAAAGTGAAATGAAAAAACTCAGTATAAGCACTCTGACTATTGAAAAATCAGCCCTTATCCAGGCCCCCTTAATGGTTTTCCAAGTTTCCCCGGTTTTATGCCGCCCGTATCCAGGGACTCCCTGCCACCAGGTCGTCAGACCAACCGATGGAGAGCCAGCCCACGCTGTGTCGTCCGATCCGCGGTCGCCCGGTCAGAACTGTAGCCAAGAACAACGGCCCAGGAATATAGAACTCTAACGTGAAGCTCTTACGAAAAATTAACCCGAATGCAATCAACTCATCATGATACTTTTGCAGAAGGATTCCTTTATCACAAAATCATAACATGATTTTAAAACGAATCTATGAAATTCTAAGCATGGCCAATGCCAACGTATGGAAAGAAAATAGAAAGAAGGACAATGTAACTGAAAGTAATGAAATGAAAACTGGACCAAGAAATAAATATTTTACATCAAAATTAGAACCTACTAATATTATAAATATGTTAAGTTAAAATTCAAGTTACGCACTGGCTGTCTTTATTGGCCTACATAGCTCATCTAGATAAGCGGCTAAACGGAATTCGAAGAAATGACCTTAACATATAACAAAATTCGAACAAAGTCGCGGGCACAGCAAGAGACAATAATTTGTACAATAAACCATATTGTAAGTATGTACAATAAATAAAATTATATTTATCTCGGCCCTAACCCAAACCTTTAAACAACATCTCAATACACACAAGCCTTAGAGCCATCGCAAACAGGGCGACTTGTCGCCGCGTCAGACCCGACGTTGTCATTTGCTGTGTGCGGAGATTCGAACAAAATATATGAAAATTGACGGCCGTAGCCTGTCGTCGCGTCTAGTCGCCGATCTGTCGCCTGTCGCGTGTCGCTAGTGTGCGCCTAGGCTTAAAGTAACAGCCATGCGAAGCAATCGGTCGTTAGACCAGTTCTCGAACAGGTGCTATAAATCTGGAGCCGATGAAAGAAAGCCTGCCCTAAGCACGCTGGTAATATGACAAGTGGGTGACAAGCCAGGCGGATTAGAAAGAGGGAATGATTCATTTGTGTTAGTAAATATTGATAATAGCAACGCCTTTGCAGTTTAAAACTAACGCAAAACTACCTTACTGATATCCAAAGATGAGCGATGTTATAAGAACTTACTATAAACTGTACAGTAAAACTCTAAAAAGGAGTATAAAAATTTCAAAACAAATAGAATACATAAAACAAATGAACACTTCAGAAAATAAATATAAAACTATGTGGAAAATTATTAATGATAAAACAGGCAAAAACAAGAAAAAAGAATTTAAGAATTTAAAGTTAAATATAGATGGAAAAGAAATTATTTGTCCAAAAACAATAGCAAACACTTTTAACAGCCATTTTCTTTCTATCGGGGAAAATAACAACCTATCATCTACCAGACAATCTACAAATACAATTAGCCCACCAATTTGTTCTTTTTATTTGCGCCCGGTGGACCCTACAGAAGTCACAAAAAATATTAAATCTCTGAAAAATAAACACAGTTGCGAAATAGACGAGTTGCTACCTACTCTAATAAAACAATGTGCTAATGAACTATCACAACCATTATCAATCATTATAAACCAAAGCTTTCGTGATGGCGAATTCCCGGATTTACTTAAAATAGCTATAATCAAACCAATACATAAAAAAGACAACACTACTATTGCTAGCAATTACAGGCCAATAGCACTGTTACCGTGTTTATCTAAGGTATTCGAAAAAGCTATGTGTAATCGATTGTACCAATTTCTTGAAAAATACAATATTATTGACAATAGCCAACATGAATTTCGAAAGTTCAGATCCACAACATTGGCAGTATTTAAATATATCCAAATGGCACTGCAGCATATCAATGATAAGAAACATGTTATAGGACTACTACTGGATCTGACGAAAGCATACGACAAAGTCGATCATAGAATCCTCCTAAGAAAATTGTACGGTTCAGGTATCCGCGGTCCAGCTTTTAACTGGTTCAAATCGTATTTAAGTAACAGAAAACAAATCGTCCAAATTGAAAATCACAATAGCAACTCTAATGAAATACAACATATAAGATCTCAAGAATTAAATGCTAACAGCTCTATTCCTCAAGGAAGAGTAACCGGCTGTATATTATTTTTGCTATACATAAATGATCTGCCAAAAATCCTTAACAAAGATAACGTAACGCCAATATTATTCGCAGACGATATATCGATTTTAATGAAATGTGAAAATGCGTTAAATGGTAAAACAATTATAAATAGTACCTTAGAAACAATAATTAATTGGCTACAAAATCATAATTTAGAAATTAATTATAAAAAAACTAAAACTCTACAATTTCGTCCGTACAACAAACCGCCTTTGGACATTAACTTATCCTTTAATAATATTGAAATAGAACAGGTAGAGACATTTAATTTACTAGGCCTAGTCATTGATATAAATCTTAATTGGAAAATGCACATTGAACATATAAAAAGAAAATTATCCAAATTTACCTATGCCCTTTTCGAATTAAAATGTAGTACCAATATAGAAACAGCCTTAGTAGCGTACTACGCTTACGCTTACTCCTGGCTTAAATATGGAATAATGTTATGGGGAAATAGCACAATGGCAAATGAGGTGTATATTCTACAAAAGAAATGTATTAGAATTATAGCCCAAATAAATAATAAACAAAGCTGCAAACCATACTTCATGAAATATAATATTTTAACACTCCCGTCAATTTATATACTACTGTATGGATATATGTACTTTTGTATTCAAAAATCCCCAAATATTTAAACAAGTTAAAGATACACACAATATTAATACACGACATAAAAATAGACTCTACCTCCCCTCTTCGAGACTCAAAATGTTAAACTGCAGCCCATATTACATGTCAGTAAAAATTTTCAATGAACTCCCTGTAATAATAAAAAATGAAGAAAAATATAATAAATTTATAAGTAGGCTAAAATTATATTTAATACAGAAATGCTTTTATTCACTGGAATTCACATTTAGATGTATAATACGAGTATAATGATGTAAAATGATACAATGCTAGATATAAAATGATGTAAAATGATACGATGCTATAAAATGTATACCACCTATTTACACTTAGTCTGCAATAAATGATTGATTGATTGATTGATTGAGCTACGGTTACAGCATGACCAGTACGACAACTAATTTGTATATTAGAGCGGTATACCTACTTCGAATCATTAGGTTAGGATGTCGTAACAGAAGATTTATTTTAGAAGAAGAAAAGGAAAACACATTTATTACAGCAACAGTTACAAAAAACATTACACATACTTACTGTTTCACATATTGAGACACTACGAAACAGAATACTTAACAAAGCATTTACAAACAGAAGACAAAATTATTTTTAATTATCGCATATGACTACAACACTGCGAACGATGGATCTTTAGTTGGTCTCTACCTGGGGAAGTAATCAGACGAAACTGGAGGCCACTAGGTTTTGAGGTACATCTATTATACCGAAATTATCAGTCAAGAAGTAATATACCGTGACGTCTGGAGCCTGAGGTCATGATCAATGTCAATAAACAACTAATTAAAACTACTGTTGTGCAGTTCGAATAATAAAGAACTACACATTCATATTATGCTTATAAAGTAGTTATGATTCAGAATAACCTTTGCTTTTACATATACGCTTAGAAGACTGAATAATAATTGTGAGGATTGTGTTAAGAATTAAGAGTTTTTTTTTCGCTGCCTTTTTCTCCACTACAGACGGCCCCAAGTCAGCGGCTAACATTATACATAGCTGTATGTACATTGACATTCAACAAGCAGAATGTAAACTCTTTGCGTTGAAATAAATTTTTGATTTCTGATTTCTGAATAAGATCGATTTTTGTATTAGCGGGAAAACAACGCATTTCCCTCAAAGGAACTATTAGTTGGAAACCGAACAAACAATACTTCTCATCAACATTCAAATCAACTTTTAACGAAGACTCAACTCAAAAGGCAAAAGAAACTGAATCTTCATTGCACAACTTCGAACCCGTTAGCTTTTACTGCAACACCAACCATTGTGTCCATCGACAACCTTAAATATGCAATTAACGATCTAAAAGTCCACACTGAAATAGTTCTTACCACTTCGCAATACGGCCAAGTTACTGGCGGTATTAGATGCAGTACCAATTTGGCAGTAACAGATCATTGAACTGGCACACTTATTAATTAAAGCTAGAAGGCTTTTGTGCTATCAATCATGAGAAAATGGTAGTTAAGGAAAACATGTACAGATTGCAGAGTATTGACGGGTGAATTGGAAAGCGATTGCGGGCAATGTGAATAATAGTAAGTGTACGAGGCCTATAAGGGTGCCCTGCGGCACTTTGCGCCTATTATTTGTGTTTGTTGTTGGTAATTATGCAAAGTTGTTTTAATGATGGATGCCTTTGCAGCTATTATGTTTTGAGATAATAAAGCTTACATTATTTTAGATACCATGCATCTGGTTCGCTATATTATTACTGAAATGGAATACCTGTACACAGTTTTGAACCCACTTCAGCTTTAATAATTATCTCTATTGCTGTTATGTTATTTTGCTACGAATAATACGGTATATAAGCTCACGCCTGTATCCCGGAGGGGTAGGCAAACATCAGGGACTACCACCTGCCACGATCCCTAATATCAAATATGTTCCCTCGTAAACGGAATTTTGTATAAATATTGTGACAAGTAACGTCACAATTTTTTTTTTCTTTCATTTTGATTTGATCAAAACCTATTTAAAAGGGAGGCCGTTCCCAGCATTAGGATACAGTCATATCTACATTAAAAAAACTATCAAAAAACGTGAATAGTTACAATCAGATACACATAGGTAAACACATATTTTTAGATAATATGTTTTCCTATGTGAATTGTGGGTGGCAATTTCGATAGACTCAGACAAATATGTGTTAGATACAGCAATAAGAAAGTTTAATACGTAATGAGACAAAGGATATTATTACCGAAACATTGAATATCTAATGATCTGTGCAACAATGATCAATGTACGGAACGACCATGCCATTGGTGTAACTTTATTTCAGTCTAGGCTAGGCAATGCGATTATAATAGGTACCCAGTAGTAAATGTTAACCGACCATGTACCTAGTTATATTTTCTCATCCGAAGAAAGACGATTTTACTCGGTGTTATGAAATTGAAATTGTTTATTTAGAATAGAAAACACATACAAGCATTACAGTGGTCTCCACACTAGGCGTAAAACCTGTACAGTGGTGACCGAAGGAAAGAAAGTCCAATTGCATCTGTATCAATGAAATTAAAATTAGCATAACATCTATATAAATAAAATTCAAAGTTCTGAGTGACTGATTCATTCACTCATCAACGCCCACCAAGCCGTTGCAACTAGGATTTTTTTTAATTCAACCCCTAAAGGGTTGCCAAAATTTGTATGGGGGTATAAAGAATGTCGTCTAATTTTCTTTAAACTTAAAATAAATACTCTTCAACGCAATTGATTGAACACGTTTTTCGCCGTTTTTTTTTCTATTTAACCCTTAAGGGAGTGAACGGAGTTCCAAAATTTTGAACTAAAGTCCACGCGGGCGAAAGCTAGTTTGTTTATATTACTGTGGGTAATATAAGGTGTTGCAGAAAAACTTAAAGGTTTACTCTTCCATACGTCAAAAGCATGTATTAAAGAAGGGACCAGAATGGGAAAATAATACGTTTTTTGTGCTCTTATTGTGAGTTTTGGGACCCGTTTTTGACTTCCGATCATCAAAGAGTAGAGTAGAGTGCATGGATGTATAGGTTGATGTGCTGTCGACTGTACATAACTTATCCTCTGCAAAGTTAAGTTTCAAATGGTTCGTTAAAAAACTCTTGTTCTATTTTTAAGTTCCCGATTTTTTTTCTCACAACTGTCGATTCTAAAAACCAACGTAAGATCTATTTAATGATGAGATCAATCAGCAATTACATGTCATTAATAGGACTGTGTTTCTATTCATTACACAGATTGCCAAGCGACAATTAGACACGGTCAGGTCACATACTAATTTGCAATATCGATAGCAGCACCCCCGGTTACTTGAACACGCAACTGATAGTGATTTCATCTTCAGTGCTATAGTGTAGATGTTATGTAGCTCGTGTATTGAGGCTTGCAAATGGTGGTGTTGATTACATATTAACCATACATTTTCTGCTTCATGTATTTTACTGTTAATCTCAATGGGTTTTCCATAAAATATTACAGACACAATGGGCAAAAACTACTTTTAATATACTGTATGCTCTAACAACTGAAATGTTATGCGTACGGAAAACGACTTATTTTAACAGAAGCTACACTTATGAAATACTCGGTATGTTACGAGTCATCATCATCGTCGTCATTCAGCCACAAGCACTCCACTCCTGGACATAGGCCTCATCCATGGATTTCCAAAACGACCGGTTGGAAGCGGCTTGCATCCAGCGTCTTCTTACCACTTGGGTGAGACCTTCTGTCCATCCTCCTGTCCTGTCCATGTTATGTATGTGTCACTCCAAAAATTATTAACAACCTGCACAGTGTAGTCATCTCCACCAATATCTGAAATATTTTCCACTCTACACAATCTAAACGATTACAATACGGGCAACAAACATGTAAAGGTTGCTGATGTCGTATAGTACGAGTATAACGCAACCGTAGGAATCCTATCATCAAATTACGCACACGCCACCCGCTCGTCAACAGAAATGCTTCCAACAACACATATTCCACAATACAGCACCCAAACGCCATTATACAAAAGACGCCAAGTGAACTGTCAAACGCGAGATAGTATTGTGCGGGGCATACAAGCGAAGCTATTCCTGGACAATTGTGTGCCCGTTCGGTTGCACTAGGTTTTGATAGCGAGCCCGTTTAGAGCGCTGCCCTTATGTGGAACGTTGTGAGACTCGAATGAAACAATAAATAGACTAATAGGAAAAGTGGAACGATGCTTCCGAAGGGGAAATAACATACCATAAACATTTACATACAGGCACATACATTGCTTCAGGCCCCACTCGAGGATACCCTGTGTCGTGGGAACCAGAAACAGCGACATCACAAACATGTTGTAAACATCCAAGACCTGGGGTTGCAAAGGTGCTTTGAGGAAATATACATAAATCAAATCTCTTGCTCTGGTAACAAACTAGGATACCCTTTGATATGAAACCCGAACAAAGTTAAACATGGAAAAACACTCAAGTCTGAATTCAAAGAATCCATCTCCTACCCGTAGCACTACCTGACGTTCTTGAAACAGACATACTAATTTATTTACTTAGCCTGTTCGAAGTTTACCAGGTTTATTTATTTATTTATATAATGGATTTCAGAAAAATCATAGACAAAAATAACAAAATGCAGCGTAAATTGTACAATATAGTAGCGAAAAGTCTTTAAAAGGTTTTCATTTAATAGCTACATTATAATTTCTTAGAATGTATCAGGTTTGTGCGTTTACAACATCAAAAACGTATTAACCTAAACTGTCGAATCTCACCTATAAGCAAATCGAAGCAACTAAGCCCATTTATCCCACGACTAGTCTGGGGGCAGACTTGGATGTCCTTGTCCGTGACATGGATACATGGATGCCTGTAACTTTGCGATTAAGTTACAGACATACATGCATGCATAATCATGAACTTTCTTGCCGCTGGAAAAGGCCCTTTTTCTTGACATAAGTTTGTTAGCTTTTTTTTTTAGCCAGCGAGGTTCAAAAACACATGTGTACATGGGATTAAGAAGAAATCGATCTTCAATCGACAATAATTAATTGTAGGTTTGTAAAATAAACAAAACTAAAACTTATCTATTTAGCAACACAATAAACATACTGATCTTAACAGCCGGAAATTCTCCACACCGAATATTTCCAATTGGAACCAGCTGAAGGATCGTTTGAACAACAGCGCTATATTTGGCATCGTCTGGTACATGAAGAATCCTTGCGGGATAGTTATTCCTGACTAATGGCTTCCTTAATGAAAATTCCGTTAACTATTACATAGTCGCAGTTTACTTGGAAATGTTATTTGGAGGGGTTTATTCGCTGCGATTAACTTTGATGCCACTTTGAATGGCTGTAAACAGAACAAGTTTAAGATGTAGAAGTTATTTTGTATACATAGAAATGTATCGTCAAACAAACTCTTAAAAAAAGAAATGAATTCTTTACTGTATACCAGAATAATAATAACAAAAACAGTAATCACCGAAGAATGTACAAGAGAAGAAAAATGATTTATTAAAACAACAGAAACACAAACATACATACCTACACAAACAAACGACAATACAACACGAATATGAAAATACAATGCAACAGCTACAGCAAAACACTTTTTACTAGCATAAGTTGTGGGGTGTCTCTGTTGTTGGAAAAGGCAACTGGCTCAGCATAGTCGTGAGGTTAATCGCCCAAAGCGCTAACTTTTAGTCTGTGGCCGTTTGTCCTAAGAATATGCTGTTCTTCTTCAAGGTTTTCAATTAGATTTTTTGGTGTGTTACTTGAATCCAGTATATCCTTATGTAAATCTACGGCACAGGCAGTAAAGGAGCTATACCAATCAACCATTACATTTTTGTTGCAAAATATCCCCAGTGTGGCATGTCTATATGTACGAGTATGGGCCTGTTTAGTCTACTTGCCAAGTACTAACACGTAAAGGAGAGAGACTTCACTAGCACAAATTACAAACTCCGAATCGCGTGGAATGCCACCACAGTGTTGAAATAGTGTGATTAAGTTCGCAAGTTCGGTCAACGATCGTTCGATGGCCTCTTATTAATTTTCTTGTTCAGTTCTAATCAAACCAGATTTACGAACAAACAATATTTTCAATTAATTTCTCGATGTGGGTCAGGTGGGCGCACCGCGTCCGTCCGGTTGCCGTCCGGTTGCCTTCCGGCCGCCGCCGGATATCGGTCGCGCCGGTGTTCACTCCACAAGATGGGATCATTTCGGCTGAAGTTAAATGTTGTTTATTTAGCCGCGAAACAACGTGGGATGCGGCTTAGTAGTCATCAGGGAGACATTGGAGTGAAACCCAATGGGATGAAATTACAATAAAATAATAAAAGATCTACCAATCTGCACAGAATGAAAAAGAAGACAGAGGTACTGAACATCATCAAGAAACAGAATCTGGATTATTTCGGATATATAATATGTAACACCAAGTATTCTAGGAAGAAGGGTTCCTGGGACATCAAAGATATCATGGCTAGACAACTCACGACAAAGGTTGCAACAGAGGACCAGTCCTTGTTTGTGTTGGCAGCCTCGAAAAACAAGGTAGCCAAACTGGTTGCCAACAAGAGTGACTGAACATAAAGATGAAGAATGACATCCACATAACACAATCAGTTGTCCTGGTCCCAATCTAGGATACTCTCTGCCATAGTAACCAGGCATGGACATAACATACCCACCACCTCTATCTTGGCAGCTGAACGCCTTAATGGTTCAAACAACGAGGCAGTCATACACAAAGTAAAAGTAGAAATATTCCTCCTCGTTCAACATTCGTAATCTATGCCTCGCCCGATACGAACTACAGTAGCCTCAGTAAACCTCAGCGTACATCAGTTCGTCTGAAGAGTACAAATCTGATTAAAACGGATCAATAACAAAGTTTCACGCAAAGTTTCGAGCAGTGGTCCCGGCAGGATGGCCTAGTTCTGAGGGATATGCCCTCAATAGTCCCACTGGTCACCTCTCCCGGGACACAGATAACATGTAGCGGGGGGCAAACAATGTGACGACGATGTTGCTTTTAGTTAGTGGTAACTTCAATCAGTGACGCCAGATGACGCATGTTAGGGATTCTATAGACAGTAAATCAAGAGAAGGCCTCAAAATATTGTAGACAATACTTGGGTTGAAGTCTCAAGGAATTATTCAACTTCGGAGTTCTATCGATGATGCTTAAAAATATTCGATGTCTGACAAAAGATGTCTTGAAAAGGTAAGAAAGGATGGAGGCAAAGTTTTTGCGTGAAATAAATTTAAGTCGCGTGGGCTTAGTCGAATATTCAGTCATCCATCGGAATTAATCGTAAATAGGATATATAAATAGGATAGAAGGTCCCAAATCACTGTCAATTACGATTGAATCAGGACCAAAACTTGTTCATTATTGAAAGCCCAATGCGTCACACCGCCATAAAGCAATTTGTCGTAGAAACAATCTGTTGCGAACTCCCAAAAGATCCATTCAAATTGCCCTGGGCTATCTGGAAATCCCTGGACCAGCTACGGACTCCTGACGGTCGACGTAACGATAAAATGTACAGGAGGAGGTTCGAAGACAGCGATAATTGAACTTTTTTGAACTAAAACTTTCGTAAGCACTGGGCATTATTATCTTTATCCCGGATGTGTATCCGGGTGAGTCCGAC
This sequence comes from Yponomeuta plumbellus, assembly GCA_947310845.1. Classification (NCBI taxonomy): domain Eukaryota; kingdom Metazoa; phylum Arthropoda; class Insecta; order Lepidoptera; family Yponomeutidae; genus Yponomeuta; species Yponomeuta plumbellus. Next base: position 19,692,048 of record OX371202.1, on the reverse strand, counting down.
CAGGTTAAAGACGAGCAACCGCAGACACGAGCTCCGTCCCTCCTCACCATGATTAAGCTCTGCGAACCAGAGCGAAACCTTGTCGGACTCTTTTAATAAAAAGCCAAGTAAGTGTATATCCGGAATAAAGTTAATAATGATAATTAAACTGTTTGCTTGGTACTTCTCAGATGACCTTTCATCGTGACCTGTATGCCCTAACACGTGCACTCAGGAGGGTAATGTTTCAAATCAAATCAAATATTTTTATTCATAATAAAAACAATATGTTGACTTTATGAACGTCAAAGTTGTTAGTTTCACAATAATTACTTCACGTGGAGCAGAAGCTTACAAAGAAACTCCAAATTTATTCTTTTCGAAACACTTTGAGCAACAAGTTTTATTGCAGCTGATAACGCAGCAGGCGTCGCATGTTCTGGACCGCAACTGCTTAATTTTGTTTGCCATCGACTCGCTAATAAATAAATAAGGAGAAGTATAGACTACTTACATACAACACCTCCGATATGGTGTGACACATTTCAAAGCAGCTCTGTCCGTAGTTGACATCGGCAAGTTTAGAGTACACGTTAATTACAACGAACGTTAGAAGCTTGACAAACGCTGTATTTGATACGTAGTTTCTAATTAAGTTTTAGTCAGTTACAACCAGGACTGCTTCCTAACCTGTGTGAAAAGCCGTCATATTTGTTGACATATTTCCATTGAACTAAAACACTCGGGCATATCTGGATGACATTTCCGACAACTTCCGACCCCTTTTAGGAAATGTTCTGTTTTAGAAATGTTTGACTGCGTCGTTGGTCTAACGTTTGACTACCACAAAGACGGTCAATGGTTCCATTCCCGCTGGGAGCCGCCGCAGTTTGATCATCAATTACATCCGTTTCTGGTTACAACATTGCCTGTAGCATTGTCAACAACAACACAGTTTAAGTATGCCAAGATCAGGATAAGTGTTTGGTCTATTCTAGAAGTATGTTTATTAGAGTTCCTTACCCAAAGGGAAAATTCCTAAGACTCCACGCGGGTTTTCACATCTAGTAATGATAAAAACCAAATTACAGAAATCGACTTAATGTTGAGCCAAAATTACGAGACCGTGATAGAATTTCTTATTTTCAATTTGACGGGAGCGGTTTTAGGGGTTCGCAGTCATTTGGGAACTTAAAGGGGTACGTGGTGCCATAAGTTTGAGAAACCCTTTTTTTTTTGTTAACGGGGTGAAATGCTGTTGCGCACCATGACACCGCCACCCTTTGGGGAGGGCGACGGCCGTGTACCGGGCTCTCCTCTCCTAATAATAGGAGAGGCATACCGATTAAAACACCCCGGGAGCCGTCCTGTCGCTCGTGCAATGGAGCGCCGCCGGATCTCGCTTGTGGTAAACCACAGTGCGAATGCTACAGCGGCGCCCCGGCGACGTCGACTCGACTCGCAAAGGAGCCGGGCCCACCCTCACTGGAGAAGGGGCATGGGCCCCCCACCCTCTTCTCCCGTCACGATGTCGGACGGCAGGTTCCCCAACCTGCCGTCTGTGACCCTCCCTCAAGCTCCTCTTTGCCCTCTGCTGAACAGAGGGACATAGAGGAGGGCCCCCACCGTGTTTTTTATAGAGGTTGTCTCCTCGCGGCCCGAAGGCCCCCGGCCCCACTCAGTGTGGGGTTACGGGTGCGGGGCCCATAGTGGACCCCGCGGGACATCCAGCAGCGCAAGCCACTGGACGTCCCCCTCCCTCTGGTTTTGGTCCGCGCCGGCCGAAGCCGGTACCCCCCATATCTAGAGGGCGTTCCCCTATCCGCCACCCGGGGGACGCGTCCGATGGAAGACCAGAAACTCCACACGGAAAGTTTGAGAAACCCTGCGCTATACCAACAAAAGAAATACTAAAAACAAAATAAAAAAAATATTTAAGTGGGATTAAGAGGGGAGTCCAACTCACACTTTTTTGTACGCTGAAGCCCGCTTGCACCACCGACTTAAATCCATTTAACGCCGAGTTAAACAGAATTTTGACAGTTCCGCCACATTTTATCTGTCAAAATTCTGTTTAACTCGGGGTTAAATGGATTTTAGTCGGTGGTGCAAGCAGGCCTAGTACTTTTAAATTAATGGATCAGTAATTGTTGTATTCAGTTGTGGTTGTGGAAGATGAGATTCAAGGGCGGCTCTACCACCACTTGGGTTGTCAATTAGTAGCCATCATGCTTCTCCCAGGCACCGTTGTACAAGTCGATTATCACCAGGTTTATGGCAATTAAACATAACAAAAGCATAAACATTTACGTACATACCGGCACACTGGCACATATATTGCTTCTGGCCTCACACTATTATAGGATATCCTGTGTCGTGGGAAACAGAAATAATTATTAGAAAATAAACTATTTCAAATTATGATGAAAAAGACATAGGACGACTTGCACCACTTCTTAATTGTCACTTAAGTCGCTATTTAAATCGACTTTTGTATGAAGATTTTGAGTTAAGATCTGTTAAAATCTGTTTAAGCCACATTTAAGAAGCGGTGCAAGTCAGCCTTAATATAATATTATTTAACTTGTTTTTCTAGGTGAGAAGGAGGAACAATGTATGTGCCACAGGATAGCCATCAACAGAATGCTCGGATGCCATAAAAGCGGTACTCAGTTGCGGTCTGCATTAGGCGGTTCACGTGGCAGAACAGTCATCATCAACCCATTATGTCCCCACCAAGGGGCACGGGTCTCTTCCCTGAGGAAGGTATAGGCCATACTCCACCACGGGGGCCAGGTCCGGATTGGTGGAGGCTTGTAAGACTAGTGGCTGGTCTTGCTGTCAGAAGTTTTCAAGCCGCCCTAAGTCCTCTGACTTGGCTTAACGACTGCCATCTATCGACGGCAGCCGGCACCAACTGCTTTTCGTGCCTTGCGAAGCACGGAACCGCTCGGAAAAATGCCTCTAGCGTTAGTCATAGACGGTGACCCATCCATGGACTGAACGCGCCGTATGTTGCTTAACCTTAGTGATCGTTTAAGATCACTCAGGCAGCCCAGGCTACGAGCGAGCGGCAGAACAGTACGCAATTTCAAAGCGCCACAGAACTCACAGCCGGTCAACTCCGAAAGGACATAGAACAATAGGGATCGACCGTCATCTTCCAGGACCCCGAGTGTCAACGACCGCCCATTCATTTGTTATTTTGAAGACAATATCGTACGGGATTATTACGCACTGTGTCCCTGTACAAAATGAGTACATATAGAGGGTCTGCTTTACAATTCACTAACAGATAAAATGGAAGCTTAGACATAGGACATTAGACTTAACCCTTAACCTGTCAGGCCTAGAACACTTTTTCACAGCTGAGTTAGTTATTGACAGAGTACTATTTAAAATTTCTCACAGTTTTCAAAGAATTAAACATGATCACGCAACTGTGGTCTATATCATCTTCAAAATTCGATTCAAAGTGCAGTTGCAAGACCGATCCACAGGGCCTGACGGAATGCGTTGAGTTTACATCGGACCCGCCGGCGGGTCCTCGGGGCTTGAGGAGTTAACCAGACATGGGTAGTAAGAAATTTATATTGGTTTTGGACTTTATTTCAAGGTGCTAAGGTTCAATTTAAAGTGGGATCAACTACACCATAGCCTAGTTAATGGTTAATTGTGTTTCGGTCAGATATTTCACTGCATTGTTGGTCTGGGTAACATATTAATATGCTCGATAGAGGTCGTGGAGTCTTGATTTGCACAAATGTATACTGTGTCGTGCTTACGAAAGTTGTAGTTAAAAAAAGAGAGTAATTACAGTCACAGATAATAAGTGAAGGATACAAACTCAACCTTCGGTCGCCTCAATAGGTAAGTAGCAGATACTATGTCGTGTCGCCCACTGGGTCTCACTGAGCTATTGTGTGTATCAGGGAATGTCTGGGACAATGCCTTCATTAGCACTTGTGTGTCGCAAAATGAACGTGACTATGACAGGGCTCTGAACAATATGGGACAATTGATTTTCCTTGGGACCGGTACTGTTTCTTACTATAGTAGAGAAGGGAAGACTTTAGCATAAAACACGTCAACGCGGTCGCAGTCGTTGTGGTGTTGTCCAATGAATATTACTGCTGCAAATGACGTATAATCCATTTATCCATACTTGGCATTTTTTTTGGACTTCAAACGACACTGAATCAAAAACCTGTAGCGTCAGAAAACTCGATACCGTTTGCAAATTTAGTACTTGCTAGCACTAAATTTCCAAACTGATCGAGTCCTCTACCGCTAAAGGTTTTTGATTTAGTGTCGTTTAAAGTCTGAAAAAAATGCCATGTATAGACAAATGGATTATAAGTATGCACCGCAACCGCGAACGTGTTGGTGTGTTTTATCCCTTAATAAATGAGGTACTAATCGCCGTTAATAAATAAACCGAATAGGTTTCCGAGAGCGGCTAGGTACATACATGATTAGAACATGGAAACTAATTATTTAAAAAAAAGGTAGCACGTTTTAATCTAACCTAGTCAAATGTAATCTAATTATAATAATAATAATTGATTGGTTGATTAATTAAATGTATTAATTGGTTAACTGAATATTTGTTTATTTGTTTGTATTTGTGTCTTTGATTGAATAATCATTTAATTTATAAATTAAATAAAATTAATTAATTTTAACTAAGCCCTCCGACCAGGTAGGATGACGATCTGCGAAAAATTGCAGGCAGATACTGGATGCAGCAAGCTGAAGACGGGCCGCTATGGCGCTCATTAGGGGAGGGCTATGTCCAGCAGTGGACTTAATATAGCTGATGATGCTGATGATGAATTTTAACTAGTACTTAAGGACTTACTTATAGGTTAATTTATTTTGCGTACTAACCTCTGAATGAGTCTTTGTTACTTGCAATAAAATTAAATCAAAGTTAATTAAAGTTCCCGAATGGAGACCACATATCAGCAAGCGGCTTCCAAACGGTCTTTTTGTAGATCCATGGAAGAGGCCTATGTCCGGCAGTGGATTTCTTGTGGCTGGATGATGATGATGAAAGTTTAGGTTGGCTGGCAAAAGATGTTCTTTATTTCGTGTGAAAGTTCAACTTGAAAACCAGCGGTGTTGTTTCCAATATAAACATTATTCGCCGATATTAACCAGTATGGAAAACATATAGCACATATCGTCAGTTAAGTTCCAACAGTGCGTAAGTAAAAAATGACAACTTTACAGGAGAGCGAAAAAACTGTGTGAAATTTCAATTAGCTACATTAGAGGTGTACATTATTAGGGAAAACTATTTAAAATCAACTTATTGAAGATAAAATAAGATTCATTGACAAGATTGGTCGGAAAGAAGCGCGCCACTTTTCTTCATCTAATGGCATCAAAAGGTCGAAAAAGCCAAAAATGACTTTCGCACTGTTAGAACTTAACTGACGATTATGTCGGTTGCTCAATTACTATAGATGTCAACTATAGTAACTGTGCAACAGACAAGGAAATAACTGTATTATCTGTTATTGATATTGTAACAACAGGCTAACAGAAATTTAGCAAACCGCTTAGGTCAGTGAACAGTGAACCCATCAACGACCCGTCATTAGTGACAATCGAGGGATGACGCATGCATAGGCCAATTGCCCAGACGCAGTATTGTATTAGAGGAGGAAATTCGGATGTTCCTCATCCGCCCACAACTAATTGTATGTAATAAAATCTGACACACAATCTATTCTAAAGTCGCATTTTTTATTAAACGGAGTAAACTGACGTTTACTGGGATGCTAGGTTTTGACGAAATAAAAATAGTGTTGTGACAAAGGGAATGAATGAAACAATGACATCAATCTTTTACTAGCTGGCGCCCGCGACTTCGTCTGCGAAGGATTAGTATTTCGAGTAGCTCGTTAGCGTAGCGTAGAAAAGAAACATTATGACATTAAAATTATCACATAAATATTTTTTGGGTCGCATTTGAAAAATATAACAGGCTGACAATGTTGAGATGTTACAGTGTAAGGTAACAATATTGTCAACATAAGAAATACGGTAATTAAGCAGAGCCTTAATCATAGACCTATAGGTAGCTACTGCAGTATGCTCCTATAAACTATATTATATGGTTCACTGTTTTGGCTATAATGGCTTACACATAAGATAATAGACAAACACTGTGATGGGCTTTTTTGTAGAATTATTTACGAAAAACATTTTAATCAAATTTAAATATTTTATTCATAGTACAAACAAAATGTTTAAATGTGTACCTAATTAATAGATTATATGGAGTAGAAACTAACAAAGAAACTCCACAATTGTATTCTTTTCAAAACAGTTTTAGCGTAATCAACAAACTTTAAAACTTAAAAATTATAACCCCTAGAATTGAACATTAGACACAGTTATCTGTTAGTTAGTTTCTGGTTAAAATTAATATAAAACAATATTTTTTATTATAGGCCATAATTTAATATTAAAGGCAATACCCCATCATGGGGGCCAAGTCCGGATTGGTGGAGGCTTGTAAGACTAGTGGCTGGTCTTACTGTCACCAAGCTTCACCTAACCACATTGTTTCATTTTGGCTTAATATATATTTGAAAATTTACGCGTTATTTGACTTTTATAAACTCATCCTATCATCTTTGTCTGAGGAAATCAAACTAGGTTTTTTTTGTCCAAACTGTAAAATTGTCAAATTAGAGATAGGATTTTACCCAGAATTATTAAAAATTAGTAATAAAATTAGCCAAGCCAGAGACAAGTGGCGACTTCTTGTATCAGAGGCCAAGATCCACTTCGGGTCGCTGAGAGATCGCAGTAAGTAAGTAAGTAATAAAATTAGCTAGATCACAATCGACATGTGAAATTGGTTCGTCAACAGTGTCTTCCAATAATAATATAGTGATTAAATTTGGTATATTAGAGCAAGAATTTTACTTATTTATGTCAATTACCGGCATTAGAAGGGTTATTAGATATAAGATAGATTATAAAGAGGAAAAGTTTGTATGTAAAGGGTAATATCCGAAAGTAGATATCTAATTTCAAATATGGTTTCACGAGTGCTTAGGATGAACCTTCAGGGTGGACATAGGCTAATCCTGTGGCTCGAACAAAGTCGCGGGCACTGCTAGCGTAACATATAAATATCGAATAAAAAGATACCGGAAGCGGTGGATGACGTTCTTAGGCCACTTCATTGTGTATCATCATCAACCCATTATGTCCCCACCGAGGGGCACGGGTCTCTTCACTGAGGAAGGTATAGGCCATACTCCACCACGGGGGCCAAGTCAGGATTGGTGTAGGGTTGTAAGACTAGTGGCTGGTCTAACTGTCAGAAGTTTTCAATCTTAGGCCTCTGAATTGGCTTTACAACTGTCATCTATCGACGGCAACCGCCACCAACTGCTTAGCGTGCCTTGGGAAGCACGATACCGCTAGGAAAAATGCCACTAGCCTTAGTCATAGAACAGTCACCCATTCATAAACTGTATGCGCCCCTTATGTTGCTTAACCTTCGTGGTCGTTTAAGATCACTTAGGCGGCGCCGGGGCTGCGAGCGATTTTTGTTTCAATAAGGTAATGTTAACGAAGTATTCATTCATTCCTGTGTTTGAACAAAACTGAACGCATCACTATTACATTGAACATGGCAACATTATTTTTCAAGCTACTGTCAGTTTACTCCCTTTAATAAAAAATACGACTGTACATCGCGACGAAACAAAGATATTTATATAAACAACTACAAGTTACGATAAGATAAGAATATTCTTTATACAAGAAACAAGAGATAGAAACAAAAGTTACAATTTAAAAAAGTACAATGGGCGCCTTATTGCTAACAGCAATTGCTATGTTTATTCTCTAATAAATACGTCCATATAATGCACCAAAACATTTCAGGATTAATAAACAAGTCTGAGCAATTAACCGTGTTTTTGGAAGAACGTGCGGAACTGAAAGAAAAAGTCGTCGACGTACTCTGTATAACAGAACACAATATTAAAGCAGGATACGAAAAATTCTTAGTAGTACCAAACTATTCTTTAGCAGCGTACTTCGGTAGAGAGAATATGAGTAAAGGTGGCTCTTGCATCTTAGTACGAAAAGGCTATAAATATATAGAGTTACCCAAAATAAATAAATTATCTATTAGCGGCATTATAGAATGTTGTGCAACCGAATTAGTTCAATTTAACTTAATAGTTGTTTGTATCTACAGAATTCCTAAAAACACAAACTATAATTATCAACTATTTTTTGATCGCCTAGAAGGAGTGCTACAAGTGTTAAAAACAAGAGCAAATAAAAATATTGTAATTGCAGGAGATCTGAACATAGACGTACTTAAACCTAGCGGTAAAACACTTGAATTAGAATGCCTCCTCCTTACTCTAAATATTAAATTGGCTATTAGAGAACCCACGAGAATGAGTAGTAGAACGTGTATAGACAACATTGCCCACAATTTTCGAAAAAAATGTAAGTCAGAAGTAGTCGAAAGTGGACTATCCGACCATACTGCGCAATTCTTGCACTGCCCAGTAAAACAGACATGCCTACTTGATAGTTGGAAAATAAAAAGACGTGATATCTGCAAAGAAAATCTTGACCGATTCAAGGCTTATATAGAAAGTCTTTCTTTTTCAGAAGTCTGAAGGTTGAAGAATAAGGCTGAAGATCCTAACATGGCTTACAATGAGTTTATAGAGTTATTTAAATGCCTTTACGACTTATGTTTTCCAATAAAAATAATTAACATAAAATTACGTAAGAAACCCACTTGGCTTACAAAGGGTTTAAAAGCATGTAGCAAGAAAAAACGTATGCTATTGTGGCAACATAGACTTAATCCGACAAATAGCACTAAAACGAAACTAAACAACTATAGTAAACGCTTCAAATCTATAATAAAACTGACACAGAGATCACAGAACAACTATAAAATCAATACATCTAAAAATAAATCACAAACTATGTGGAAAATAATAAATAACTCTAAACAAAATAAGCCAAATGAGTCTATATCAACAATTACAGTAGGTGGGATTGAAATAAATTATTCTCAACAAATTGCGGATGAATTTAACAAATATTTTATAAACAAAGTCATTCCAATCACTCGACTTAGTAACAATAGCTTTAAAGCAAAATTAAAAGCCCATAGAGAGTCCATTTTTTTGCCACCATCCAGTCCAGCAGAAATTTTTAAAATCATATTTTCATTAAAAAATACCTTCAGCACTGGATATGATGACATATCCACGAGGCCTATTAAATATGTGGCACAATGCATTTCGCCACATCTAAGCTACATTCTAAACCTTATAATTGAAAAGGGGAAATACCCAGAACAGCTTAAAACCGCGCTAATTAAACCTCTCTTCAAAAAAGACGACAGAAAACTTATAGAACACTATCGCCCAATATCTCTTATTCCAGTAATTTCCAAAATTTTCGAGAAATTTATCGGCTCACGAATCAGTTCTTTTCTGGAATTAAATAATATGTTAGTCAACGAACAAAAAGGTTTCCGAAAACACAAAAATTTAAATATGGCAGTTTATGACGTCCTAAACATAATTATAGAAAACGTAGACAGAAAAAATCCCGTGTGCTCTTTGTACACCGATCTCACTCAAGCATTTGATCATGTTGATCATGGTATTTTGTTGCATAAACTGAGCTCTTATGGTATACGAGGCAATGTCCTAAGCATGTTGGAATAGTATCTTACAAATCGGAATCAAATAACTGTCATAACTAGAATAAATACAAATACAAAAATGGAAGAAACGTAGATAGATATCTAAACCAGACACAATTAAATAAGGCGTTCCCCAGAGCAGCGTAATAGCACCGCTACTCTTCATTATATATATTAACGATTTGCCGAATTATGTGGAGCATCCGATGGCATTGTTTGCTGATGATAGCACCATTACTATTAAATGTCAAGACACATCCACTTACAAACAAGACATCAATGAAGGGCTTCGGGCGATGATCGAATGGCTTAATAACAACAATTTAAAGATAAATCTTAAAAAAACGTATGTTATGCATTTTAGCCAGCGTATACCAATTATGCCTAACCTTGACATTAACTACCAGGAACAAAATATCCTAGAAGTGGACTCTACCAAATTTCTAGGCTTAACTATTGACAACAAACTAACATGGAAACTACACATAGACCACATCAGTAAAACAGTCAGTAAATCAGCATATTAGTACAAGCTCGCACCGATAGTAAATATTAACACCTTGCTAACGGCCTATTATAGTTTAACAGAATCTATACTAAGATATGGTATCATATTTTGGGGAAATGCGACAGAACGCGAGCGAGTTTTTAAAGTACAAAAGCAATGTTTGCGAGCAATGTTTGGACTGAAACCAACCGACTCATGTAAAACCAATTTTATAAAATATAATATCTTAACATTTTACTCACTATATATTCGTGAAGTTGCAATGTTTGTGCGATTAAATTCAGACCTATTTCCACGTAGAGAAGATGCAAAAGGTATGCGATCAAGTAGAGATCCTACACGCATAAGAGTCAGGGAAGCTAAAACTGCATTAATGTCCAAAAGCATTTTATGTATGGGCCCGAAAATATACAATACGTTGCCTGCTAGCCTAAGAGAATCAGAAGATGACATGATATTTAAAAAACAATTGAAATTAAAGCTAGGCGAAAAATGTTATTATAAGTTAAATGATTATTTTAATTATCCCTTTTAGTGTGAACTTCACAGTCTTGTTAAATTGTATTAGTATTGACAAGAAATCATCCATAGACTTTTTATTGGATGTTATTATTTATTTTTGTTGTTAATAGGTTAAAATTGCATCTTGTCATAGCAGACTTTTGACTAGGTAAATAATATAAATGCAAATGCCGGCGTGTTAAAATGTTAATTAATTTAAATGGTATAATTATGTTTTCTTTTCCTTTTGACATTGTATGATTTATTGGTAATTATTTTTGGAATTAACTTTATGGTGCTTGAAGCTTTGACATACTTACTTGGACATTTTCGTTTTTATTATTAGTTTTATTGATTGAAAAGACATTTTATTTAGGTAGGGAACACAATTTTGTACGCCTAAAGGCAAGACATAGAGAGACTATAATATTTCTATAACAGCTTGTAATATTTACCTATGTTTACAAATAAATAAATTGATTGATTGATTGATATTTCAGCAAGTTAGGTACTAGCAAGCCAATCAAAAACTTTAAATGTCATTTCAAGATCTTGATATTATGAATGAATATTAGATATTATGAAGATACTGACCAGGAGTGCATCAAAGCAAAGCAAACATTACGACATGCCAACTGCACAAAGGAAGAAATAGCACGCATGATAAAGATCAACAAAGCCTTTCATCTGTATACGTTGAATGCGTGTTCCCTTCCTTCCTGCTTGCCTAGTACAGTCGACAGCACATCAACCTTTACACGCACGCACTTTATTCAGTGAATAACTTATGGGCAACATTGAGAAAAAAAAACTCAGACCGGTATCCCCGCGGGGGGTAGGCAAAGGCACCAATCACTAGAACTGGGCCCATGTTTTGCCGAGTTTATTAGCTCCCAAACGTGGCAAGCCTGTCGCCGTTATTCGGGCACAATTTGTCAGCGAATGGTGTCGCTGTACAAACAAATGTACGTAACTAAAAGTCATTGGTACGGTACATGCGTGATTCGAATCCAGACCCTCATGATCGAGAAGCAAGGGTCAACCCCACTACGCCACCACCGCTCTCATTAACACATAACATTACATACATTAAGAGAACAAAATTTAAATACTGACCAGGGCCTAGATTCTGCTAATGCATTGTAGTACACTGAAAGTTGCATGACAACGTCGATTTCGTTTCATTGCCGCTTCAAAGCAACGCGCGCACGCGTATATTTAATTCTAGGCGTCAACGCAATCAAAAGACATGTCACGTGACCCGACAATGTAACTGTAATTAAACTATAATGCTCTAACAGAATCGAGGCCGAGTTGTCGACTTCGACTTTACTCACAAAACTTCGATGTTCGATGCACACAATTAACGGGCTATACCACGGACATTGACTGACATTGTAATGCTACTGCCTAGTAGAACACCAATTAGTGTAAAAAATCAGGTATGATCGTTACATTTTCGCTCTATTAAACAACTAAGCTCATCGATACTTTTGTGGCCCTGATGATAGACGTACTAGCTAAAACTTCTATCCTTTGTGGTGAAATATAAAGATATAATCTCATAAGTCGAATCCAGCCACAAATAAGGGTCGAGTTCTCTGCGTAACTCAGCATAACAATATGAAGCCCTCAAAAAGAATATTATTCAAATCAGTATCTTGACTTAAGGGGCTGTTACACTAGGGGAGTTTCTCGAACGCGAGTGGCGATTTCTTCTAGGCAATAATATGCTCACTTAGTGTAAACAAATGTCCCGAGCTTCGCCTCTCAAGTACGATTATCGCTACTTGAACCTCTTCTAGGCCGCGAGCCTATATAAACAAACAATATTATTTTTTCTACGTGCTACGTGCTAGCTGTGTTTGTGATATTAATTTGAAATTTTTAATTCCGCGTCGCCGTCTTGTACATAATACCCTTCATTTCTGTCGGTTCGAATTGTAAGTGCGACAAAAATATAAAATGGTTCAAAAGTTTAATAGGAGTTTCTCTTAAGTGAAAATGTAGGTCACAAATGGCAAGTTTTGTGTCAAAATCAGTAGAGTGATTAGCGCGCAAGTGCGTCGCATCGACACTTGCGATCATCGCCCGAGCATCGTCAAAACAAGTCTAGACACATTTGCGTCTATAGATCTACGATTACTCGCCTGTAGTTTAGACCTATAAGAGAAGCTAATCTCGCCTGTCATGTGATACTCGCATTCGAAAATCGCTTGTTAGTACAAGCGACTCTAGTGATTCGTTATTTTCGAACTTCTAGAACTCGTATTAGAGTTTTTTCAAAATGTAAACAATCGCAGCCAGGCGAGAATCGAATGGAGAATTTTGGTAGCGCATAATCGCTTACGATTTTCACCGCTCGCCGTTGGAGAAACTCTCCCTGTGTAACTACTGCTTTACAGTGAATAAGTTCACACTCGTTTTCCTCAGAAAGGAAAACTACGTCGTGGAAAAAGGTAACTTTCTTAAAGGAAGTAAGTAAATGATGTTGTTCAATTAATCAGATGAGAATGAAAGACAACCAAATACTCAAGACGCAAAATTATCTGTATATTTGTGGACAGTTACGATAATAAAAAAAAGGTACACTGCCGGATGGCAGTGCATCCAGGTACCTTCCGATGACTTATTAAATCTATATCGCCTAGCATTTGTTCATGATATTTATTATTTACTAGCTGTGCCCCGCGGTGTTACCCGTGGTTCATCGATTTTCCCGTAGGAATAAGATATTTCCCCGCGGTAAAACGTAGCCTATGTTTTAATCCAGGGTATCGGCTAACTCCATACCAAATTTTATTAAAATCCGTCCAGCCGTCTCAGCGCTAAAGACTGACAAACATATAAACACACACACAAACTTTCATGTTTATAATATTAGTGTGATTACGTTATACATGTATTGCTTTATGTTAAATACAATTAATAATCTATATATAAAAATATATTAAGATCCCGAGACAGGGTTTTGTTATCCAACTCCTCCGAACTTCTTCTGAGCTTCAATAGTTTTTATGATTTTTTTTGGGTATATTTGGTAGGACTGAGCAAGGGTCGCAGGCTAATTTATATGGCAATTAAGGTTTGCCTGGTCAGGGCTAGTTAGGGTCAGGGTCAGGGTCAGGGTCAGGGTCCTGATCCTGATCCTTGACTGATCAGGGTCAGCTAGCTAGTAATTAAATGAAATTAAAAATCGAACAAGACCAGTATCCCCAAGTCTGGCCGACTGTACAAACAAAACTCAATACTCTGCCCCTCATTTAAATGTGAATACCACAATGGCACGACCTGAATGGCGCTGATATTATTCACTAATCCCATTTCAAAGCATTTTTCTAAGGCCTTCCCGAGTCTTTATGATTAAGACTTTTATTCTTCTTCTCTTTTATTTAGCTGCTAAGAAAACGTACTTACTGTTTAATAAAATTGACTGACACGTGGTCTTCTCTTAATTTCTGCTACACTTTCTGAGGTCTTCTTACCTGTAAGATAAATAAAAATTGATTTTAGTTGATGTTGAACATTGTTAAAATTTCCATCGATACTTCGCATAGTTTATAGATGAAAGCTAAGATCTAACTTATAGACCAGGGTTTCTTAAAGTGGGGTCCACGGACCCCTAAGGGGTCCGTAATATGCGCGCTAAGGGCCCGCAGCAGCTCAATTAATTCTTAAGATTAATGAAAAAAAAAAGAAAGTTAACCAAATCCTAATTTGCTTGACCACTCTCGCTGGTTATTGTCAAGCGGCACGAGGCGAGAGGCGAGAGCAATAAAAGTGATTCTTTGATCTTGTTTTTTTTCCACAAGAGGTAAATATTCATATATTGACAGGGGGTCCGTGGCATTTTAGGAATTCTCAAAGTGGTCCGTGACTGCAAATAGTTTAAGAACCACTGTTATAGATCCAGTCTAGCCTAGATACCAGTCGAAACTTTTCTTCTGAAACCAAAGCTACGTGACAGTAAATTGTCACCAATATTTATGTACATACTTTAAATGTTATATTGAAAATGGATCGCGGTTCGTTAGTTTCACTAAAACTCGAGAACGGCTGGACCGATTTGGTTCTTTATATTTGTGGAATTCCAAATGGTGAGAAAATAGGAAAAAAATATGATAACTTTGGCGGCACTAAGTTTGCCGGGACAGCTAGTTTAAGAATATAAAAGAATACGTATATTCAAATCTGTTTCAAATCAAAAAGTCAATCGAAAAGGTTTCTTTTTGCCATCTTTTATTTTATTTTAAATCTCTACACATTAAGATAAGATAAAATTCTTTATTGCAAACATAAAACAAGACACCAATGAAAGTTTCAATTAAAAAAAAATACAATAGGCGGTCTTATTGCTAACAACAATTTCTTCCAGACAGCCGCAGCTGAAACGGATTCATTTACTCGTCAAGTATATAAATACATAGAGTTAAGTTAATAATGTGAAGAGCTTACGAAAGTTCGAAAGCTCTTAACACCCTTTTCCACTAATGTCTACACACTACAGTCGGTTTTTTAGTTCAATGCAAAAAAATAAAACAGTCACGTTGACATCTCAATACAATCCAATGTCTGAATGTTGCTAGTACGCAAAAACCAAATTACCCCATTTTACTTCCAAGTGAAAATTGTTTGTGCTACGTAGGTGTTTTTTTTTTACTTTGCTCTTATGATGACACAAGTCTTCTATTCATGGTAAAAAAAAAACTACCGAGTAAACCTATATATTTTATAACGGTAACACCGCGTCATTTTTTTTTTTTGCATTGAATTGAAAAACGGACTGTAGACAGCAAATAGATACGGGCACAAACGTAGATGAAAAGGTCGACCTGCTGTCGAAAAAAACCTCTTTTTTCGCGTCTTTTCAGTCAAGCCAACAGAGCCAGAAATTTTCATATAATTTTGAAGGCGACCCACTTATAAATTAGGCAACTTGGCTCCAAACGGGCTACATATCTCCACATTAATGATGTATGTATATATATATATGTATATTTATCTCATTATTAACTTTATTCCATACGCTTACTTGACTTTTTCGTCCGACCAAGTTTCGCTCTGATTCGCAGAGCTTAATCATGGTGAGCAGAGACGGAACTCGCGAGCTATACAGGGTGTTGATTTGTACATTTTAATCCGACTCAGGGGTGGTTATTTACATGATACTGAAAGAAAAAATTTTTTTTTTAGTGAAATTCACCTAAAATCCCCGGTTTTACGGCGCCCGTCGGCGGCGAGCGCGCGGGCGCGCGAACGATAGAAGCTAAGCCATTATAACTTTATGATTTATAGGCGATTTTCAGTAAAAAAAAAATATTTTCTTTTTATATTTTTTTGCTTCAGTATCATGTAAATAATCACCCCTGAGGCGGATTAAACTGTACAAATCAACACCCATTATTTATCTCACTGTAGAACATAATCACGTTACATAAACTCATGCCTGTATACCGAAGGGAAGGGCAGAGACAAGGAGTTGATCTCCTATTTCGATGTATGTACATTGCATTATCGTAATAACCCATGAATTTTAGCTCTGTGAAACAGGCCCCTGGATGTAAGCCAGAATCTTCACAACCGACAGACGTATCAAAAATGTATTTCTATGTAAAGAATTTACAATGAGAAGTAATTAAAATGGTGAGCAATTATAAAATTTGGTCAGCCACAAAAACAGCATTTAAATAATTTGGTAAGTATACAAAGATTTTGTTTGCAATAAAAAAAATCAGGCACTAATCCTCGTTCGGCAACTAATTTTGATAATGGTAAAAAAATAAATCATAAATAGGCAGCTTACAATAATAAGAGTCAGCATAATAAACATTCAGTCCGCAAAATGACTACTTGATCAGCAAGATTTCATGATTGATCAGCAGATAAAACATGTCTATAAGTAGTGTATTTGATTGGTATGCATATTTAAAACATGGTGAGCAAAATAACTAATTAGATAGCGATTTTGTTGAAAAATCGGCAATGTTCGTTATTTATGCATGCGGTATCTATCTGTAATTGGAAGCACATTAAGCAAGGATGAAATTAATAAAAATAGAGAAGTAATTAAAATGGTGAGCAATTATAAAATTTGGTCAGCCACAAAAAACAGCATTTAAATAATTTGGTCAGCACACAAAGATTTTGTTTGCCATAAAAAAAATCAGGCAGCAATCCTTGTTCGGCAACTAATTTTGATAATGGTAAAAAAATAAATCATAAATAGGCAGCTTACAATAATAAGAGTCAGCATAATAAACATTCAGTCCGCAAAATGACTACTGGATCAGCAAGATTTCATGATTGATCAGCAGATAAAACATGTCTATAAGCAGTGTATTTGATTGGTATGCATATTTAAAACATGGTGAGCAAAATAACTAACTAGATTGCGATTTTGTTGAAAAATCTATTAATTTACCATTCTATAAATAATAAAACATACCCAAACAAACACATCCACTCAGGGAGTAAATAATTTAAATAATTTTTGTATGAAATGCATCCATTTTGCGCATGACAAGTAAAGTATTTTTGCTACCTTTATATATGCAGCACAAAATGAATTTTTTTGCTTACACTCTGAGTGCTCACCAAAAATTTATTAAACAGGAGCAGCTTATGCGGCTTATGTAATTAATATTCTGTACAAAAATAATTACAGCCATCCAGAGAGACATAAATTGCTGATTGATTTTGAAATGTTTGTGGGCCATGAGTTGCTGATCGATTAGCTATTTCTGCTCACAGATTATATTTTTCTGCTCACAAAAATACCAATACTATGCTAACCATTTAAATAACACCCATAAAAATATACCTATTATAATAATATACGATTTAATGTAACTTCTCTTGATCAAATAAATAAATAAAATAAAAAATAAAAATAAAATAAAAGTAGGCGGAGCAAGTGCAGATAATTTTCGCTGTCTGTATTTTAAGAATAAAGATAATTCTAGCTTAAGTACTTATGTACCTACTTAATAGATTTTTTTTAATTTTTCTGAATCATCTATATAAATAAAACTCAAAGTCCTGACTGACTGACTGATTCACTCATCAACGACCTGCCCAAGCCGTTGGACCTAGGAAGCGGAAATTTTGCACAGAGGGTCTATATATAATGTAGGCAAGGAATAAGACCGAATTTTTTTAATTCAACGAGGTTCAAATTTTTTTTAATTCAATTCAATAATTCAACGGGGCGAAAAGGGTTGCCAAAATTTGTATGGGAGGTATAAAGAATGTTGTCTAATTTTCTTGAAACTCAAAATAAATACTTCTCAACACAATTAATTGAACACGTTTTTCGCCGTTTTTGTAAATTTAATACTTAAAGGAGTTAACGGGGTCGCAAAATTTTGAGCTAAAGCCCACGCGGATGGAGTCGCGGGCGAAAGCTAGTTTTTTGTAAGAATAAAAAAAATATTAATTTACACTTTTATATATAATAAAACATACCCAAACAAATACATCCACTCAGGGAGTAAATAAATTAAATAATCTTTGTATGAAATGCATCCATTTTGCGCATGACAAGTAAAGTATTTTTGCTACCTTTATATATGCAGCACAAAATGAATTTTTTTGCTTACACTCTCAGTGTTCACCGAAATTTTATTAAACAGGAGCAGCTTATGCGGCTTATGTAATTAATATTCTGTACAAAAATAATTACAGCCATCCAGAGTGACATAAATTGCTGATTGATTTTGAAATGTTTGCGGGCCATGAGTTCCTGATCGATTAGCTATTTCTGCTCACAGATTATATTTTTCTGCTCACAAAAATACCAATACTATGCTAACCATTTAAATAACACCCATTTACAATATGTTGGTTGAATGTCCATGTACTTAAAATGTTAGGCGCTGCATAGGGGCCGAATGTTTTGGAGAAAAGGCAGCGAAAAATCAAAACTCTACTACAACCATCTTCTCTCAAATCACCTGAAATCTAATACATAAGTTGGGACGAATATTTTTCTACTTCAGAAGGTCATGACCCTTGAGTGCAATCAACACTTGCTATGTCAAAACTTTAATAACATTTATGGCACAGCGTCTGTACAGCATAATAAAACTAGTCCTATAGGTATTGGTTATACCGTACACCGTAGCAGTCTTAACAACTTCACACAAAACCATTATTCATCTCCATTTTGGCGGAGCAAACAACGTCATAGATTTTCCTGACACGTTTTAATTAAAAGGCTGGCTAATGACTGAGAAAAAATAATAGCGAGCGAAGCTGTTAAGGGCAAACCTCGGTGCTTTTAAATTAAGTTGCTAATTTGTGTAAAACCGAGCTAAAGAATAGCTCAGTAAAAGAACTGTATATTTCTCTCTATACTACGTATTTATTTCATGTCTACCTTCCTTTCTATGTAGATATATTATCTACTCAGTGCGTAAAATAATTTTTTTTTTAAATATTAACGTGGGAGTTGAATGAAAAAGCAAGGGAACAACATTTCTTTACTTATAGACAACTTAGCAAGTGCAAGCTAAGTTGGTCCTTCGAGCCGGGTTCCAAGCCAGTAGAATGTTAGTCAGACACTGTGGTTTTGAGAATTTCATTTCTAAATTTCATTTTAGCATTTTTTGTACAAACATAAACTCACAACTGTATCTCAGAGGGGTTCACCAGGGGGCAGACACCAGGGACATTTTTGTTTTTTTTTTTGCAAAGTCGCCAGTAACGTAATTGAGTACAGTCGACTCTATATCAACCGTTACATCCATGAACTATTCTCAGTTACGTCAGGATCGACTAAGGTTGATGTATACTGTACAAGCGAGCGTACCTGCTTGTACGGTCGACAACATCAACAGAATGCACGTACTCTAGCGAACAACAACTGCGAACATACCTAACTACTAATAGCGAACAACAGACGTACGTGCGCGTACGATAGCGAACAACAATAATAGAAAGGATTTTTAATTTTTGGATTGGTGACCTCTAACCTTTACACAACGCAAGCCGGCTGACGTCATTGGTTCTCTTTAGGTTAATAAGTGAGACCCGAAGATGGTTTATCGTCAAACTAAACTTGATAACCACTGGACTGGCATTCGAGAAATCGCCGATTTTTCGCAGAAAAATTTAAAATCGATACTTATCTGTCAGCAAATCTACAATGTATTTTAAACTGCTTAACGCAATTGTTTGTTTCTCAACGGCCCATAATTCAATCTCAATCGGCCCCTGTTTGGGCGCCAGAACAGTTACGCTTAGCCTACGTTGGGCGCCAAAATTACTCCCATCAGTTTTTTTTTCCACCTAACGAATCGTTGCTTTTTGCATAACTGTTTCATATTAAGCCATTTCAATCTTTTCGATGTTGAATCCAGGTAGAGCACAAAATACGCATATTGATTATTCTCTCACTGACTTCAACTTAAGCGGAATCTTTTAAAACATTATTTTATTGGCGCTTAGCTCCGGCGTCAACCTTACAATTCCAAAGAAAAAAAGGCTTCATGTAAGGTTATAACACGTGCGGTAGTACAATGAATGGAGCACGTGGGAGCCGGGCACCGGGCGCGGTCGCTCGATAGACCGGAGGCTGCGCGCTGAGCCCTCTCCCGGAACTAACGTACACTCGACCAGAACAACTTGACCTGCCAACAAGGGATGTCGACTCCTATTCCGGAAGGTCGGAACTTCCGATTAATTTCGCACCTTTAATTCCGATATATAGAATCGGTGCGTACGAGCTACCTTCTATGCTTTCTGGCGATTACTCCTTCACCTGCATTTGAGATCGCGTCATTTGTTTTGATTTGTGCGTTTCGGCGTCATTCGTCGGAGTCTTTGATTATGGTCTTTGTTTCATTTACATGCGACAAATGTTAACTGTACAATGAAGCCAAAATAAAGTGTATTTTTTTAACTGAACACTGAACACTGACTGAATGTTTGTAATTTTATTTTATTGCATCTACTCTTAAGCGATCTCTATTCTGAATACACCTCCGATTCGGGCCTCTAATATTAGTTCCGACCCCCCAATTCAAAAATTCCGATTCCGGATTCGGTTCCGATGACGTCCCTACAGCCAACCCCCCGCTCAGTGGGGTCCCGCTCACTATCCAACGTAAAAATGCCGGGGAAAGCAGCGCGGCATCGCGGGGGCCAGCGTAAAATGGAGTCGTGCGTATTCAGATTTTCGGGCTATCCCTTGATAAAGAATGCATGATTAATCGACGAGTTCATTAAATCATTATTCGGAGCAGAGTTCTGTTTTTCGCTCTTTTGGCGAAGGACCTTTTTTTTTCGCAAAAAGATAGCCAATAAATTTTATCTATACCTACATTATTTTTAACTGCTGTGAGTGTTATAATGACAACATGATTAGTAATAGTATTATTTAATAGCTCACCCAGTTTCATGCACGAACAGCCTGTTAATACACCGTTAAAAGTAGTCAGTTGACAAAAGTGCATACAAAAAAGAAGCTGACCACTGTTAACACTAGTTTATCAGATTGAAAATCTACAAGTCACCGAAGGTTCTCTTCTCAGTTTCAATCCCACGAGATTTCCTTTTAAAATACTCTCCTCACGTCCATTGAGACCTTTTTACAACTGTAGATAAACCTGTAAGCGTTTTAAGGAGCTTCTTGGAATACGTTGACCTCTCAGCGCCTTGACCTTAATTGTGTTACGTTTACGAGCTAATGGATTCCCTTTCTACTAATCCTTCCAGATAAGTACATCTATCTATATATATAAAAGGAGAAGCTGACTGACTGACTGACTCAGTGACTGACTGACTGACTGACTGACTGACTCACTGACTGACTGACTGACTGACTGACTGACTGACTGACTGACTGACTGACTGACTGACTGACTGACTGACTGACTGACTGACTGACTGACTGACTGACTGACTGACTGACTGACATATCAACGCAAGGCCCAAACTGTAAGGGTTAGAAACTTGAAATTTTGCACACGGGTTCCTTTTATATCGTAGGGGAGCACTAAGAAAGGATTTTTGAAAATTCATTACCCCTTAAGGGGAAAGGGGTAAAATTGGGGTTCAAAGTTAGTACGACACTTTGCCGTTTCTGAAGTTAATCGAATGAAATTTGGTAGGAAGGTTCTTCATTTAAAAATGTGAAAAACGTGTAAAATAGTTTTTTTTTAATCATCCCTTAAGCGGGAATAAGCGGGGTACAAACTTAGTATGAAACTTTGCCGTTTTTGAATTTATTCGAATGAGATTCAATATGAAGGTCCTTCATTAAATGTTATGAAAAACATGTAAAATAGTTTTTCGAAAATCATCCCTTAAGGGGGTAAAAAGGGCGGTGCAAAGTATGAAACTTTGCCATTTTTGAAGTTGTTCGAATGAAATTCAGTATGAAGGTCCTTCATTGAAGTCATGAAAGACGTGTAAAGTAGTCTTTCGAAAATCATCCCTTAAGGGGGTAAGAGGGGGTTGCGAAGTTAGTATGAAAGCTCTTTCGCATGCGTTAAAAGTATCCCTATCTTATTTGCAAACACTTTACTCAACTAAAGCCCACGCGGACGTAGTCGCGGGCAACAGCTAGTTATAATATATTTGTACGAAACGGGTAGAGCTTGGGAAGAACTGGGGCGGTATTTATCCTTGATAAATTACAAAATCTTGATAAAGCGTCTTCTTTTGGCAATTTGACAGTGTGAAAAAAATAGTATTATTTATACATATATGTATTCGTATAAATTATGTGTCTTGAGACTTATTCTATTCTATAAGCCTGTGCGACGCCATATTGCCTAAGATAGCGTTTTGGCGGCTTATTTGAAAAGTAAATTTTCGTTTGCCTTTTTTAGAAGAAATACATGAAAGAATTTAAAATGACCACTTTCTGAGGACTCCATGAACACCAACAAACAATATGAGATGGCTTTCAGAAATCGTTCAAATAGCCTATTCGTGTGGAATAGTGTTCTTCACATGTATTACTTAGATAGATAGAATATTCTTTATTGTATTTACACCAGGACATAGGGACGTGGACGTACATAGGCTGCATTTTAAATAGTTTGGGTTAGGACTTAGAGATTGTAGAGGACATCAACCTGTACTGAATGGGGAGGAATTACAAGTCCATACGATTAAATAGTCGTAATATTTCATTAGTCCCGACCCCGCAACTGACATTCCGACCTAGTTTAAGATACGCGGACGTAATTTCCTCTCATCGTTTTGTGTTCTGCAGATAAGAGGGATTGTGTGCGAAGTTACTGACGGGTGACACGTGACGTGACCTTTATTGTAAAGAGTTTCAAACAACTAACGTTCATTACGAGCTGAAGTTTGTCATGGAAATAAATTATAGTAATTACAAAATCCGCTAGATCATCCTTCCTGCTAAGTGAAAGGTGGATTACGGAATTATTACTTCAAAATCACTGTCGTAGTCTTTAAGAGTGCACTTTTTCGTAAATGCACGGTTGATGCTCTTTTCATACAGCAATCAAACAAGCTTAACATGGAAAATGGATAATTACTTACTTACGTAAGATTAATAGTAAATTCAATAACACGACCACAGGGTATCCTAGTGTGGGGCCAGAAGCAATGTACCTGCTTGTATGTAAATGCTTACGTTTATGTACAGTTATTTTTTTTTAGTTTGAAACCTCCTAGAAAATCATGAAATCGTAAATTTTAAATATTTAAATTAATCAAGTAGGTACCGATTTTTTTTTTTCGGTCGATAACAAAATTTGTTTGCATCATTGAGTGTACAATTACATGTATACCGGACTTTTATGCAACAAACTGTAAAAAATACCACCAGCTCGTATAGATTTTTCTTATCTAAGAGTAATCTCTAGTCTTTTACTTGTCTAAAGTCTTTTCCTCTCGGCGTCGTAAATCGCAAATTTCCCTCATAAGTTGCGAGTTTTAACCACATTATCGGAGGTAACTCTGCGTTACATAACGGGTGCACGAACCTGGGAGAGCCGAGCTCGGATCCTTGTTTATTTAAATTAGTTCCGTGAACTTTGACCTTTGCGGCAATTCATATAGCTAGAACACCCAGCCAAATCAGGTAAAAGCGTCGTTGGAAACTCGCCCTTATATCTAAGCGATAAGAGGTGCCGCATAATCTCTGGTGTTTTAAAGTATACTCTGCCCGGGCTATTCTGCATTATGGATGGTGAAATATGAGTGAAAGCCAATGCGATACTGTTCGGAATTTATTGAGATGGATGACTCTATGATAATGTGGGAGTTAGGGGGGTTTGTTCGTACTGGATCGAGTCATAGTAGAGCGTACGATGTAACCGGTTAGATCGTGGGTTCCCAATGTATCCCTTCAAGCAAGACGGATCTCTTCTCCGGAGAGTAACCTTACTTTTTATCATCATCATCGGCCTATGCTTGTCCACTGCTGGACATAGGCCTCTCCCATTGCACGCCACTGAGCACGGTCCTCGGATATTCTCATCCAGCTCTTGCCAGCCGCCCTGCGAAGATCATCGCTCCACCTTACTTTTTACGTTGGTTTCATTACTGGGTCAAGTGTAATTTTACTAGAGAACATCACAAAATATTAAACCTGTAAATATGTCGCGTTAAGAGAATTTCGTAAATGTCTGTGTTAGACAAGTTCTTACAGAGAAACACAAGGCCAGAGCATAGGAAGACGTACTGATTGTGGCAGTCCATACAAACTACATCATTTTGTTTTAAATGTTTTTTTGACTCTGCTCATCCCTTTTGAGTAGGGCTGCCATCCGTCTGCAATTCCCCGGATTTGTCCTAGTTTGATTGAAGGGCGTCCGGGGGCCTTCCGGCAGGGGTTTTTTCCATATTTTTTATAGTTTTTATCATTTGTTTTTATTATTGTTGCAAAAAATACTTTTTCTGAGGTGTCCGGGGAAAAAAACACATTTCGCCAAATGTCCGGGATTTTTGCCGTGTTTATCCGGCGTCGGCAATTTAGGTGATGGCAGCCCTACTTTTGAGGCATCGGGTAGATAGTGTTTAAGGCAACAAGAAATTCATTCACAGCTCCTGTTACTTCTCTCGAAAGACAATCAAACACTTCACGGCAATTCTGTAGCTGGCAGCCTTAAGTGAAAAGTTGCAAGCAAAGTTACGTGGGAGGCAGCAAACAGTCTCTAGCACCTGTATCGCAACTACCTGCCCCACTACTCTGAAACGGGAGACAGGATTAAAATACATATATGTCGCACCCCTAGATGAAAACCCCCTAAGTCTAAATAATATGCGAACATTTAGTTAGCTATTTTTTCAACTTCCTGACCTTATACCGGACCGGAAAATATAACTCCCATAACGTCTCCTTCAAGTTGAAGGTATCGTTCACATATTATTTCGACTTAGTGGGGTTTTCATCTAGGGGTGCGATGTATTAAACATAAACATACCGGCACATACATTCCTTCTAGCCCCACACTAGGATATTGATCGTGTCGAATGGTGGTAGCGTGAACGCTGGTCTCAAATCTCACGTTCAAAAGATCCTACGGTCTTTATACATCTGTGAATTCTTAGTTATCAACTAATTACAATCTTAGAATGTACGAGCAAGACGGATATAATCCTCTATCCGAAGAGGATATGTTTGGGATCCCCCGAAAAGCTCCCAATATTCATCATCATCAATCAACCCATTATGTCCCCACCGAGGGGCACGGGTCTTTTTCCTGAGGAAGGTATAGGCCATACTCCACCACGGGGGCCAAGTCCAGATTGGTGGAGGCTTGTAAGACTAGTAGCTGGTCTTACTGTCAGAAGTTTTCAAGCCGCCCTAAGGCCTCTGGCTTGGCTTAAAGACTGCCATCTATGACGGCAGCCGGCACAAACTGCTTTACGTGCCTTGCGAAGCACGGAACCGCTCGGAAAAATGCTACTAGCGTTAGTCATAGAACGGTCACCCATCCATGCAATGAACGAGCCCTATGTTGCTTAACATTCGTGATCGTTTAGGATCACTCAGGCGGCCGGGGCTACGAGCGATTCTGAAACTTTCGTACATTGCTACATATAATAAGGTTATAAATAGCCAAGCTTAACGAATGCCAACTATCGGCAGCCGGCACCAAATGCTTAAAAAAGGTGATGAGCACTTTATAGCAATGCACATTTATGATATAGATAGATAGATAGAGAACACTATTGTACCTGATACAGTCGTATTCAGTTGTATTCAGATACAGTCCTCGCAAACAATTCAATTCCAGAGTTGGGCCACGGGTTGACAAAGTTTCCCGACAAAGAACTCGAGTGCGAAATGCTCACGGCTGCCGCCATCGTTATCTGCACGTTATGTCTTAACTGCCGGCGCCAAACTTAGAAAGCGGTAGATATGTTATTGTAAACTTCCCGTCTCACCAGACTAATGGAGGATATCTGTGAAGCGGACTGCAATGTAATAATATTTTTTTTTATTATTATCAACACACTAGCTGCCCCGGCGAACTTCGTACCGCCTAACAGTCAATGTACCTATAACTATTGTGTTACAGTTTAACTGAACTTAAATAGGCTATTTGACACGGTGAAAAAAACGTATCATACTTCATATCATATCATACTTAATATTATAAAGGCGAAGGTTTGTGAGTGTGTATGTTTGTTACTTCTTCACGTCTAAACGGTTGGAGCGATTTTAATCATATTTGGTATGGAGTTAGCCGACACCCTGGATTAACACATAGGCTACGGTTTACTACGGAAAAATATCTTATTCCCATGGGAAAATCGATAAAATGAATTCGCGGAAATGTATGGGGAACTGACAAATCACTTTTGCGTCATCGATATGCATTAATCGTTCCATGCACCCACTCCGCTTTTGGTACGTTTAATCTTTCCCTTTGCTAATACATCCCCTATTTGATCGAAGTATGTCCGTCTGGGGCATCCTTTACCGGCCCTTCCACTCACATTCACCTGATTATTTGCTTCGTCAGTCTTTCTTCGTTTATCCTCTCCACATGTCGAAACCAATGCAGCATTCCTTTTTTCAATTCTAGTCACTACATCCTCTATCAGTCCTCAACGTTCTCTGATCACACTATTGCGTATTCTGTCATTCAAAGTAACATCACACACATTTCTCAAGAAACTCCTTTCTACTGCATTAATCCTACTTACATTATTCTTCTGCCATACCCAAGTATCGCTACCACACATTAGTGTTGGGACCAGCACACCATTATGGATAGTCAATATTGCTCTTTTGGAGATGTTCTGGCTACACACGAAGGAATGCAAGGCGAAAATCGAAAACGTATCCTGACTTAGTCGTGGGTGCAAATCACAAATTATTAAATGAGCTTCCTTCATAAACTTAACAGCCAGTGAATATAACGACATATCAAACGTAGAATCCACCTGGACAATCAAGGAAGAACAGCTTTCACTCTGTGGACTTACAGCTTTCAGTACCTATTATAATGACCACATGTTTTTGTTCAGCATTTGATTTTTGGTATTTTTCTTATCTATTTCCTTTTAATTTCAATAAGTTCATTAACTAAGCAAAACAATAAAGAACAATTTAAGACTTTTACTTCCTTTTCCCTTAAGACAGACAGACGATCTCATGCAAGGGTTGGGAAGACGCTGGATGCAAGCCGCTTCCGACCGGTCTTTTTGGAAATCCATGGAGGAGGCCTATGTCCAGCAGTGGACTTCTTGTGGCTGAATGATGATCATGATGATGATCTGATTTCCTTTTCAATTATTTCTCAGACCCTTCCAAAAGTCAATAGCAATTCCCGCCAATGAAAAACACCACAGATTACACAGCTTATTAGCCTTCTTGGATGCTACAGTATCTCACACACCATGGAGTTAACAAATTAGTCCTTACCAAGGATGTTATAATCAAAGAGGATAGAGCACTACGAAAAACCTTCCATAGAAAACTAAACTCTTTGTCTTCTCAAATAAAACATAAAATCGTATAAGTAAGCAACTAGAGTAAAGTGTCCAGAGCTAGAGCCACAAACTGAAGGAGTGTGTTTTACTCTTTCTCATTTATGTGGAATACTATGACCATGATGTTGTAAAATGTAGGCCATGTGCTTGATTACCCAATGGTCTCTTTTCAGTTTTACTAAAAACGAAAGCTTACGTTTAAAATGGATGGATGCTATATGAGGCTCTGGTTCGACATCACAAAATCCTGCATTTTGTGAAGCCTGCAAAAGCCGGTATTTTAGAAAATAAGATTTTAAACCTACGGTCTTACCTAGGTTGAAGGAAGATCCTGTACCATTTTTAGTGGTGAGTAAAAGGCTTCAAACCTCTGTAGCATACCTAAAGTTTGTACGTTTGTACATGAAAAGTTGCCGTTTGGTGTACATTATGCCAATCGATAGAAAAAATAATTATCACAAACAACAAATACTCTTTGACAAAATGTCCCCAATTTATTACTACATAGTTGTAACGCAAAATACTTTAAAATGATGATAATGGACAATTGAATGAATTAAATAGTTTTTTTTTATATTTTATATTTTCAAACGGGAATAACTCAGAAAGTATCACTTAGTTTACTCTTTATTGACGTGCTTACCAACCCCTTTAGGTACGTTGCACAGGACTTTTCTGTTACCTTTGTGTTTTGTTTGCTAAGAAGTTTATTAGAAAGTAAGTAATAAATAAATATTTACAGCCTGTGGCGAAAAAAGTAATGGTACTAAGCGACGGAAGAAAATGTTGAACTAGAAGAACTACCAACGAAGCAACCACAGCTCGATGCAGGTGCCCAAACTGACTGAATGCATTCCCCAAAATAAGAAGCTTTGAATATTATGTTTGAATAGAACAATTGACAGGAGGTATAATAGAATATTTAATTTTATACTTAATAATTCTATTCTATTTTGTAATGTATATTAGCTTTTATGCATATTTTAAATGTAAAAAAAAACATTCAAATGTTTGTCATCAATCTAGCTCATGACTAATAACTCATGTAGCTACATGAGTTTTATTCTTATTGGCAAGTTAGATTTTATTATCTGAATTTACAATTTGTACACTAAAATTTGTCTGCAACAACATTTTTAATTTTTCATTTAACCCTTGTCGAGACCAAGAGTACCATAATGATATAAAGTTCTAAATTGGTTCACTGAAAATAATTTGTAAACTTATGTAGATCAAAATATGATTAAGTTAATTCCGCAGAATGAGTGCGATTTCCGCGATAAAAAGTAGCCTACTGTAACTGATGATAAGAAATGTAAGAAAAGTTCACTATTAATAACTGTGAATACAAGTAAAGTTCACTATCTTGCATGTATCCATGTATCCATGCAAGATAGTGAACTTTACTTATTCTCAAATTAAAGGCCCAGACTCGAATCGAGCCATGAATGTATGCTAAGTAATTTTTGTAGCAATACCACTCAAGGTTTTAAAAACGTATTTTAACGTGGTCGAAGTTGAGTTTTATCTTTACTCTTCTCTCTACTCTTCTTTTCCCCTAAAAACCTTATTTGAGGGCAGTATGTAATGTACTGTACATTAACACTCAATAAGCAAGTTGTAAATTCTATACATTTAAATGAGTTATTTCTTTGTGTTTATTTTTGGATTAAAGCTAATTTTATGACTTGATTTTGGCTTTCATTTTATAATGTTAAAACTTCGTTAAATGCAAATATAAGTATAATTAAAGTTCTTCAGTCAATGAATATACCTACCACTAGGTACTGTGTCGCCCATTATGGAAGTAAATGCCCAAGTTACTCCTAAAGAGAGAACTTCGCTCGTTCCTTCCGGCTGGCTTCCCTTATGTTTCGTCCGGTTTTCATTGACATCAAGGTCACCCTACTTAGAAAGAGATGACATTCACTAGTTCGAGCCTCCTTGTCAGGACATTTTTTTGTCAGAGTACTCAATCCTCTTTGATTATTACATCCATGGTCCTTACAGTTCATATTGACACCAATGGTGACATTGAAATGTATGTTTACTTCGCAACGACCTAATTTAATTCAATAATGTTTATAGTAAAAATGCACAGAAATACGAATTTTCCGCCTGTAAGTTGTCGACTCGGATCGCCTATTTTTTTTACACGCTTTAATTTGGTGTGCATTTCGTTTGAGTCTGCCGTAGACCCGAAATTGCACATCAAATACACTGTGAAGTACGAAACCTACAAACATTTTGTATGGGAAAATGTTTTTATTTTATTTTAATTTTTGACGTATTGATCGTGATAAAAAGTATCCTATGTCCTTCTCCTGGTTCTAAGCTACCTCCCCACCAATTGTCAGCCAAATCGGTTCGGCCGTTCTTGAGTTATAAATAGTGTAACTAACACGACTTTCTTTTATATATATAGATTAGGTCCCCACCGAGGGGCACGGGTCCCTTCCCTGAGGAAGGTATAGGCAATACTCCACCACGGGGGCCAAGTCCGGATTGGTGGAGGCTCGTAAGACTAGTGGCTGGTCTTACTGTCAGAAATTTTCAAGCCGCCCTGAGGCCTCTGACTCGGCTTAACGACTGCCATCTATCGACGGCAGCCGGCACCCAACTGCTTACCGTGCCTTGCGAAGCACGGAACCGCTCGGAAAAATGCCACTAGCGTTAATCATAGAACGGTCACCCATCCATGCACTGAACGCGCCCTATGTTGCTTAGCGAGCGATTCGTACTAGAATGCATTAACAGATTGTAGGTAGCCATTGTAGTACAATGTAATTGCATAAACTTGGCGTGCACACATCATATCAAGCAATCTAGGTGTCAGTGGTACGAAAAAACACGTCACGTGAACCGACCGTGGATCTGTCATCGTACTATAATTCACTAACAGGATTGAGGCCCCTGTTGTACTAGGTGTGTATAACTTCGAATAGTAAGTCAGATATACCCTAGAGGCGCGGTGGCTGGCGTAAACCTCTTGACCAATTTATCTCTCCTAATCTTGTTCCAGCGTCTTTAGTAAATAACAGGACAGTGTGACGCATTGCAGACACTCGTAATTTGTAACGCGGTAAAAGCGACCTATGTGATTAAAATACTAAACATAAACAGTAACGTAGAACAATAAGATTAACACTAGACTACGCAATGAATCGCTCGTAGCCTGGGCTGCCTGAGTGATCTTAAACGATCACTAAGGTTCGCAACATACGGCGCGTTCAGTCCATGGATGGGTCACCGTCTATAACTAACGTTAGTGGCATTTTTCCGAGCGGTTCCGTGCTTCGCAAGGCACGTTAAGCAGTTGGTGCCGGCGACCGTCGATAGATGGCAGTCGTTAAGCCAAGTCAGAGGCCTTAGGGCGGCTTGAAAGCTTCTGACAGTAAGGCCAGCCACCAGTCTTACAAGCCTCCACCAAACCGGACCTGGCCCCCGTGGTGAAGTATGGCCTATACCTTCCTCAGGGAAGAGACCCGTGCCCCTCGGTGGGGACATAATGGGTTGATGATGACGCAATGTATATCACTAGCGCGGCCCAGGACTTTTCGAGTGAAATGAAATGCCACCGTGTGAAATGCCACCACTACAGTCACGGATCGCAATCAGCATCTATGTACACTGTCGTTAACGACGCCAAATTCCGTGACACGACAACAATAACAAATCGATGCCGAGCCGATTGCGAATTCAAAACGCGCACCGCGCGAACGTGACTGGATGAGGATCCTGATTCTGTATACGATGAATATTGGATTGCGTTACTACTTAGGTGGAAACGTATGTGGAGGAATAAATTCTGACCGCAGATTGAACCAGGAAGTAGGGAATGCCTATGGTGAATCTCATTTCGCGTGCTTGGACACAATACTTCACATCAGCAATTTCAATGGAGTTATCAATCGGTCTTGGGTCGAGAAATGGATAACCAGGGCCTCGATTCTGTTAGTGCATTACAGTAACATATTTAACATTTACACATACAGGCATATACATTGCTTCTGGCTCCACACTAGGATACCCTGTGTCGTGGGAACCATCAACAGCGACGTCACAAACATGTAAACATCCACGACCTGCGTTTCTTTTTTTTTGTCCCCAGCCGGGATTCGAACCCGGGACCTCTCGCATGGTAGGCAGATGCACTAACACTGCGCCACAGTACGATGACAGTTACAAGGTCGGATCACGTGACGTGTTTTTTCGTAGCATTGACGCCTAGAAGGTTTGATATGTGTGCGCGCGTAGACTTGAAGCGGCAATGAAACTAAATCGCCATGTTCATGCAGTTGCCATTATACTACAATGCATTAACAGAATCTAGGTCCTGGTCGTCAAACCATCTCGTGGGGGCCTGCCTATGATCCATTTGTCTATACTTGACATTTTTCTCAGACTTTAAACGACAATAAATCAAAAACCTTTAGCGGTAGAGGGCTCGAAACAGTTTGCCTATACCCACGCTGCGTCGTACGGTTCGCGGCCGCTAGGTCAGAACTTTAAGAAACGTTTTTAGAACGTTTTTGTGTTAGAAGTGACAAGAATGAGTCACCTTTATATCACTTACAATTATTGATTCTTTGGGCACTATTAGGCACTATTCAGGAGTGAATGGTTTATGTATCTTCTAACTAGACGCTCAATTTGATTGGTCAGTAAATAACCAATAAATAAATTATTCGTTAAACCAAATTTTCGACTGTTCGTATAGTTCGTGAATTAGTTCTGTGAAATCGATATCGTTATTGATATTATTAAATACGTTATTGATTTAGTAAGACGTTTATTACGCCCTGGGTGCGTTTCAATTGAGCTGAGCACAGTTTAAGTACACTTAAATTGAGCGTAATGCCAGTAGACGATAGTAGAGTAGAGATAGACTCTACAATGGACTCTGAATCGAGAGACCCTGGTTCGATTACCAGAACATGTACCGTCCGACAGACCACTTTCGGTTTCCAGAGTAATAAAAAGCATTCAATATTTCTTTTCTCTACAATTATCTTCGAAGAGTCTTCGAGGAGTATTAATTCATGCTAAATTGGTCTACGAATACAAAAATGTTTCAAAAACTGTGTAAACATTTAATCCGGATCAACTTGCGGGTGTTGTTTTATCGGACGAAACCGACCAGGTTTCGCTCCGATTCGCAGAGCTTAAGGATGGTGAGTAGAGACGAAGTGTAAATGTTTACAAT
This sequence comes from Yponomeuta plumbellus, assembly GCA_947310845.1. Taxonomy (NCBI): domain Eukaryota; kingdom Metazoa; phylum Arthropoda; class Insecta; order Lepidoptera; family Yponomeutidae; genus Yponomeuta; species Yponomeuta plumbellus. The sequence continues at coordinate 19,659,204 of OX371202.1, read as the reverse complement.
GTGTTGTGCTTACGAAAGTTTTAGTTCAAAAACTGTGCTTTAAAAATGTCACCAAGTCCTAATGAAAAGCGTCAAAATACCAACTCAAGTGCCAGGCTTCTAGAAAACCTGCTCCCTTTTCTACAGAGACCAAAAAACTGCACTAACAACGTAAATAAGGAAGTTCATTAGACGCCGGCAGTTCTCGAGAGAATTTCAGCTACTTCGAATGCAAGACTGGTAGTCAACTAGTCACCTATCTGGTGACCCATTAAACGGAAATGTTGGTGTGACCCTTGGGGTTGCAAAATAATGGCCCCCCATTAACAAGACCACCGGAAAACCAGCTGAGAAACCTCATTTGTAAAGCAATTTTTAAATAGTCGCAGCAACTAACAAGAACCAGTTTGTCTAAAAATTCATAAAACGGTCTTTTTGTTTGAAATCTGTGAATTTTCTGAAGAGACCTGATCTACATGAATACCTCATTGAATAGGAAACGTATGACTGAATCATGGATTTTCACAAAGCAGCCCTATACGAGTATCACGCTTTTACAAAATCCATGATTCAGTCTTAAGTACCTAATTAAAAGAAATACCTAATTTAAAACATTCTTATTCCTCTACTGACTTAAAAACACTCGGGTGCGGAAATACCTTTATTTAAATTGGGCACTTTTAATAAATTACCTGCTCTTGACTTTTATAGTCCAGGGTGGTAATAATAAGCTAATTAAGCTGCAGGCAAGGCGACACTTCTAAAATTTTCTTTAATATTATGTATATTATTAAGTTAAGTAAAAGAATAACAAGAATCGCTCGTAGCCCCGGCTGCCTGAGTGATCTTAAACGATCACTAAGGTTAACCAACACAGGGCGCGTTCAGTGCATGGATGGGTCACCGTCTATGACTAACGGTTACGTGCTTCAAAAGGCACGTTAAGCAGTTGTGCCGGCTACCGTCGATAGATGGCAGTCGTTAAGCCAAGTCAGAGGCCTTAGGGCTGACAGTACCTAAGCTTCTGACAGTAAGACCAGCCACTATAGTCTTACAAGCCTCCACCAATCCGGACTAGGCCTCGGTGGTGGAGTATGGCCTATACCTTACTCAGGGAAGAGACCCGTGCCCCTCGGTGGGGACATAATGATGATGACGATGATGATGTATGGTATTAAAATTATAATACTTTATTGCATACAAGACAATACATAAGAAATAACATTTACAGGCGATTTTCTGAAGACATTTTTTCAGTAAACCTAAGGGTATAGGAGAAGTAGAAAAAAATGGAAAAAAAATAAAATACGTACAAAATGTGTTAACTGCCTATATAGTTATATTGAAAGCGTTTATTAATGTGTAGTGCTTACGAAAGTTTTAGTTAAAAAAAAGCGTTCATTACCGTTGAGCGGATACAAAATATTAAAGTTTTATGACAGAACTACGATAGTAATACTTTAAAATTTTAATACAGGCTAAAAAAAGTGATGAATCCGATACAATGGTAAAGCGTCACACGCACAGCGTAGTTTGACCCCAGCCCAAAGAGAATAAACATTGAACACTTGTGATTAATTTGTAACGCGGTAAAAGAAACTTACGTAATTAAAATTCGCAACATAACAGCAACGTAGAACTCGACGTCCGAAGCATTTGGTCGGATTTGTATATTTTATACTTTACAGGAGAGCGTGCCTACAAGTTACTATGACCCTACATACGACATTATGCTCCTGAATTATCCCAGCATTGGAATAAGATGTATGTTTATCAGATGGTTAGAAAGAGCTCTACGAGCTGAGATGTAAGATATAAAAAGTCATTTTTGTCGGAATCGAACATACGACCATAATTATGCATCTGACGTCGAGCAATAATAAAGTTATTGCGGTAATCTTATTGCACAGTTTATTCACATTCAAAAATCGTAGTTGATTTAAAATAATAAAAAAAAACTGCCTAGTGCAACAAGGTTTCGTGAGGATTCACATTATGTGCGTAGGAATTTGACGGCCTCTGGTCTCGGGTGCGAAACCCGGCTGGGGGACAAAAAAAACCCCTAGGTCTTGGATGTTTACATGTTTGTGATGTCGTTGTTTCTGGTTCCCACGACATAGGGTATCCTACTGTGGGGCCAGAAGCATTGTACGTGTCTATATGTAAATGTTTATGTTTAGTTTAGTGGTATATAAGAAAAAAAAACTGTGCTCCTTTGGGATTCTAGTTTAGGAAGCAGGACACAAATAGGGTAATTTCCAGGGTCAAAATAATTAAATTCTATTTAGTCCGTATTTTAGATTATAAAAAAATATTGGAACGTATTTTTTCTTTTTTCGATTAAACGCGCCGTCACGCCGTGCTAAAAAATGCAGCACGGCGTGACGCCACACGTAACTTTAATGGGCTATATCTTTGTAATTTTTGGTCTAATTTACAAATAAAAAAATACAATCATGTCCCTTATTTTTGAATAATCTAAAAGACGGACTAATTAGATTTTTTAGGGCAACTAGCCCATTGTAACCATTTTTGTTTACAATACCTTATTTTTTAAAGGTTTCTTTTCTTAGGCATCAGACTTTGACTAAATAAATAACTTCTATCTACACAACACAATCACTTGACCTGGTCCCAAACTACGCAAACTAGGATACGCAGTGCTACGGTAACCAGGCAAGGAAATCACAAAGAGAACCGTTTTGCTCTGACATCATTCAATGTAGATATTTGGAAATTTCAATATATGCGTCGAAGTTTAATCCTTCGGGCGACGCCCGAGTTATATGCTCGCATGAGTCATTCAGGAAAACCCAGGGGATTAACTGAATGCGCAATGCTTTTCTTCAAACGTCCTAATAGCAAAGCTAAAAGGAACGGTGTTTTAATAAAGTTGGGCCTAGAGTAGGGCTGCCATCACCTAAATTGCATACGCCGGATAAACACGGCAAAAATCCCGGACATTTGGGCGAAATATGGTTTTTTCCCCGGACACCTCTGAAAAAGTATTTATGCAACAAAAATCAAAACAAATGATAAAAACTATATAAAAAAATGGATCTCCCTAGACAACCAAAGTGTCCGGGTCTTTTAAAAACCCCTGCCGGACATAGGAGGGGCACTCTAGGGCACTCACTCAGGGGCTGGCACTAACCATACTGCAGAAAAATCTCCGAGAAATCAGCAACGCCTTTCCCCAAAGAACCACTAGAGTTAATCAACACTGGCTCGTCGCAGACGCTGACTCGGAACATTTCGTCCAGCGCGATCTAGGGCAAAGGTTCTAGAGATGGGTCATACTCGGCGATACTATGTGGAACTGTTCTCGTTATCAGACAACAGTCTTTCTCAACAAAAACGCGATCCTGACATATTTCTTTCGCTTCATAAATATTTATTGGTTGCATACACGCCACACCGATTTCGGATATTTTTTATCCTAGACAAAAAATAAAAAATAATAAACTCACGCCCGTTATCCCCGAAGGGGTAGGCAGAGGCACCTCTCTAGAACTGGACCCACGTTTTGTTTTTGTTTTATCCTAGACGTTTGTTAAAAAAGTGTTCTCTATGTATCTATCTATCTAACACATCCTCCATTGGGCCGAAATATGTCCGCCTGGGAAAGCCCCTACGGCCCTTCCATCCACATTCACTCAAAAGATTTATTTCGTCAATTTTATTCCTTCATCCTCTTCATACATCCAAACTCAAACTGTCGAATAGAAAAACTGTTACAAATCAGTGAGTATCATCATCATCACCCATTTAACGCCCACAGCAGGACATAGGCCTTGTTAGCGCACAGCTAGAACCACAGTACGCTAGAGAGGTAAAATATATTATTACTATCCCTCCTAAAACAGATAAGTATCTCCGGGTGAAAAGTGAGCCTTCCTCTGAATGTTTTTTTAAGTTTCCCTGTCTTATGCCGCCAGCATCCCGTGGGTATAACGATGAGTATTTTGATAACAGGTGCATACCGATCACCGATACGTTGCTACACCTATATTCAATATTTCTGTTAAAAACGCTTCGCTGCAATAAAAGGCACTCAATATTTAAAACAGAGCTTTGTTATGCTAGATACCGCTGGAAGTGCTCCCCACATGTCCTAATTAGATTGCGCCGTGCCACATCAAACAGAGGTTAGGTTAGAGAGACTACGTAAGTTCTGCACTGTATAGAATTGTCAGACTTGACTTAATCTGAACTGTCAAATTGGATGTTTGGCACCATGGCATGAAGTGCGCTCCGATTGTGCATGGGGTAAATTTAAAAAAGATTTGGGCATATTTTAATGTCATTTTTTTTCCAGCGAGCTACATAGTTGTCGTAATATAAAATAAAACCGGCCAAGTGCGAGTCGGGCTCGTGCGTAGGGTTCCGTACCATTATCAATACAATATTTGAATATTTCAAGAGTTACCTGCTGCCGTTGTTAATATCGAGCAAATTCAGAAATAACGTTTGTTGTATGGGAGCCCCACTCTCTCTTTTTACTCTCTCCAATATTGATTTTATTTTGCTTTTATTATTTGTTGTTATAGCGGCAACAGGAGTTCATCATCTGTGAAAATTTCAACTGTCTAACTCAGTGATAGTTCATGAGATACAGTCTTGTTACAGACAGACAGGACGTGGAGTCGTAGTAACTTACTACACTTTGGTTACGGACCTCTAAAAAATATTCGAAAGATCTTTCTAATGCTATACGGGATGTCCAAAAAATGACACGTCACAGTGACACCTGAGGTAGACCTGCCCAAAAGGCGTCGAACCAACTTAACATGACCTCAGTGAAAGTTGCACGGTTTTTGAGATATGGCCAATTTAAACATGTTCTAAATTTTCACTTTTTTTAACTAGTTTAGTGCTAGCAGTAATTGAGATAGCCCTCGTGTTTGGTTTTTTTTATTTGTACTCGGTCACGAACTTACTAACTTAGCGTAAGTGCTAGCATATCACTAAAGTTGTTAAAAAAAGTGAAAATTTAGAATAATTTTAAATTGACCATATCTCGAAAACCGTGCAACTTTTACTGAGGTCATGTTAGGTTGGTTCGACGCCTCTTGAGCAGGTCTACCTCCAGTGTAACTGTGACGTGTCATTTTTGGGACACGCTGTATAGAAAGTTGAGTTACAACAATTATAACTCATCATACTTTAGAATCTTTTTGATCGGTTCTACACTGCCAGAAGCGGTTAGTTTTCCGTTAATTTCCTAAGTGAATCCCGAGCCAGTTTTTCCTTCCGATTCAACTAGCATACTTGAACCAGTTCCAAATGAAGCCTCTAAACGTCCTTGCCAACTATGTCATCAGTTTATGGGGGGAAGAAAGCGAATTCAGTTAGGAGATTGTTCAAGTACTACTTAATTCTAAGACCCATCGCCCACAGCGATATTTTAAAGCGATTCTTACGCGATTCACGCGCGTGTATCTATATCTATACTAAAATTATAAAGAGGAAAGATTTGTATTTTTGTGTGTAATGTTTGTGATGAATAGGCTCAAAAACTACTGGGCCGATTTAAAAAAATCTTTTACCATTAGAAAGCTACATTCTTCGTGAGTAACAAAAGCTATGTTGGCTTTTCAAAAAGTTTAGGGTTCCGTACGAAATATCGAATAATGTAACCCAAGGTGTAAAAAAATTACTACCCCGGGAATTTTCCACGGAACTACTATAGCTATTTCCACGGAAACGTTTTTGCCACCCGTCCGAAGCCGGGGTGGGTCGCTAGTGCATCATAAAACCGGAAGCAAATCATATGGTGTGCTGCAGTAGCAATGCAGCGGGGCCGGCTTATCATTCGGGAGGGCTTGGGTTTAAATCCCTGCATGCACTGCAGATCGCGTCTGAATCGCGTTCCGTAAAAAAGGAAGCGAAACAAATAGTATGGTGCAGCGCGATTGCATTGTTTCTCAAAAATGCCACAAAACGCGATTCCGAGGCGCGTATAAAAGTCGTCTAATCTTTTATACTTTAAAGCTGTAATCGGAAACCGTACCATCGCAGTTGAGTCCGACATAATAGTGTGCCTTTTACGGTTCTTTGTCAGCTCGACTGACAGGTCCATTAGCCATGGCTGTTTTGAGTTGATACCTAATGCTTACATTAGACGGGGACTTTCAGCCACATGTTATAACCATATATTCCCGGTTCCGCCTAAAACGATAAATTCCCAAAACACTTCTATTAGAGTTTGTAATTTTACTCATAGTAAAAAAAATAATATTTTATGTATTTTTTGGTTGTGTTTGCTATGAATAGTAATTGATCCCTAATCAATATTAAAAGCCATCGCTAAAAATATTATTAGTAAATCTTCTGGCTTAGAGTGATGAAAGAAATATCTCGCGCTAATGTGGGTGGAATGGCCGGTAAAGCACGCCCTAGGCGGACGTATATTGATCAAACAGAAGACACATTACCAAGCGTAGGTGGAGCGACTAATAAATGTTGATAATAATCATAATAATAACTTTCACACAACAAAATCTTGACCTGGTCCCAAACTAGGATACCCTGTACTATGGCAACCAGGCAAGGACATTACAAACATGGAAAAACACCCAGACTGAGGCCATTTGTACAAATGTACGGCGAAAGAGATTTGGGATATATGGCGACTGTATATGAAATCATCTAAATCTGGCAAAGCATACTCTTGAGTGTACACGTATCGATTGCGTAAAAGGTAGGGTTACATCAATGTCAGGGGTACACGATTATGACGTCACAATTTAGACCGATAGTGGCCCAACTAATTTAATTAACTTTAGTAACCCATTAGGGAATGAAAAGGGTTGAATTTGGCAGTAAAAACGGCTAGTTTGAGGGAGGTGGTGAAAGCAAAAATTGATAACAAAGATTGTAGCAACAACTTAATTCTATTAATGGGTCAGTTAAAAAACTGAATGTTGATTAATTTGTTTATTTAACACAGTGAGAATCTATTGACACATTTGTGTACTGTGCTATTGGGCTAGCAAAACGACACCTATTAATACAATAAACGACAATATATTTTCTGGAATAGGAAATGATATGCCAATCGCTAACTAAGGAAAACGTCGTGTAGAAAGCTAAATGCCTGAGGTGTTGATATACCCCGGAGCTGTTAATATCCCTTGCGTTGCGTTGTGGGTACGCGTAGTAATATTAAAGGCATACTCTCTTTATGAGAGAGGTACGTTTAAAGGCCTCTTGTGTTATTTAGGAAGAAGTACAATATCGCCCAACGAATGGCAACGAACACATTTATTTTTATTGAACTAAAACATTTGTAAGCACTAGACATTATTTACTTTGTTACGGATACACTTACTTGACTTTTTGTCGGAAGAGTCCGACCAGGTTTCGCTCGGATTCGTAGAGCTTAATCATGGTGAGCAGAGAAGGAGTTCGCGACGTCGGTTGCTCGACTCTGACTGAATCAGAGCGAAACCTGGTCGGACTCTTCCGACAAAAAGTCAAGTAAGTGTATCCGCAAGTTATCCGGAGTTAATAACACATGTTGATTCAGAAGCAGAGAACGATGTCGATATCCAGATAAATACGTGAGAGAGAAATTACCAGAGACCCAAAAATTGATATTTAAGTTAGTCTGAGCTGCCCAAGTAAGTAGAAATAAACAAGAACATAAAATAAAACAAGGAATCACGTTTGAAAGTAAGTAAAAGCACGATACGGTCAATCCGAGTGATGTGATTCGGTCCCGACAGTAAAGAAAGCTATAAAGTGAAAGATTAAACTAGACCGAGGAATGTAAGTAACATTGTTGAGGAATTTTTCTTTAACGCCCGCCGTCGACGGCAGTGGGAAGTGATGCAACTCGGAAAAGGAGAAAAACACGACCTCGTTGAGAAGCGACAAGAAACCTTGGATATTAAAGCAACAACGCTGAAAGTTGTTAGGACAGCTAAAATGTGTTGCTAAAGCAAATTCCGGATAAGACTATTAGTGAGGGGGGAAAATACGACGAGTTTGTAAACTGAATAGTAGTCACAGGATTTCATGCTGGTGAGTATCTCAACAGCTACTGGGGAGCGGGGAGCGGGCAGTTATACAACTACATCGAGCTTTAACATGAGACCGAGGATAAGATTGCTTTTTCTACAAGCTGAGCATGTCTGTCTCATAGTAGACATGCTGAAAGTATGTTGTGGGCTGAGCAGTTGGTGGACACTTTTGACGCACTTGTGTCGGCCAAACAACCATTATGAGGACGACCTGCAGTTCAAATGCAGACCGGCTGCATGTTTTGGCACAAGAAATTGAAATTGAAAAGCATAAATATACCCCAACACACATTCAATCTTATAAATAACACGCATACTCGCATAGCCTAATTACACACATAAAGTTAAATTTAACAAAAAGCCCACAGCTGGAAACTAAAAAAGAAGAACAATAATAATCATACAGTGTTACAACCTTAAGGTGACCTGTGTGTCATGGCAACAGAAAAGTTTACTGACTCAGCATATGTCACGGGTCCCCGGTTGAGAACTCGTAACGCTGATATTCTCTCACAACCTAAAAAGTGACGAACAATCACGGCAGCAATCATGAAAATGAAAAATACCAGGATGTAAATAATATTGTAAGTGAAAGGCAAAAGCAAATAACATTGAGATGACTTGGCCAATCTGAAGTAACGTTGCAGAGGGAGGATACAAGAAATGCAGCGTGGTCAACTTCAGCATGGGTTCTAAATCGATGAGGCAGCCGCCCGGGTACAAGTTACGTTAAGATACCTACGTACAAGTTTACGCCATAGCTGCGTGGGTGAACGTAGGCGGTGGTTTATGTTTGACGATGGGATCCGACGCAACGGGCTCGGCATTTCACTTGGAATACGGTTCTCGATCGAATGCATGGCACATCTGTCCGAATAATAGAAGAAGTGGACACAGATAGTCGTCTCGGAACGAACAATTGACATTCCTAAGCTTATTAACTGCGCTGATGTTGCAAGGATCAAGGGAGGTCGAGGAGCACGTTGAGCTTAGGATCTAAAGCGGGAAATTAGGATCTGAAGGAGTCCAATAGTCTGTCAAATTCCATACTCTTTGCTATCGCAAATATCAGGATTCCGACAGGAGCTGGTGTGATCATTAGCCTCTGACCTCTAAATTTATCTGCGAGTGACCTTGTACAGAAGTGGATGGATCACGAATTACATTAGTTGTAACATTTTCTTAGCAGACTGCAAAGAAACAATTTTTCTTTAATGAAATACCAAGCTAACCAATGCTCCAGAGGGCCTTTACGTCGTTAAAATTTTGTGCCAAAGGTCTAGGCGATAATTCTCGTATCTAATCGTAAATGACAGCCCGAATTGCCTTTTAACGCTAGGAGATAAATTATCTCCATTGAACGCCAGAATCGAGACCTGGGTACTTTGATGTTGTTGTTGATAGTGGACTCGTGATCTTAGAGCACGGAACAAGCGGTTTCGGTAGATTGATTTACGGTACAGTACGGTTTACGGTTTTCTAATTACGTGAACTGTGGGGACAGTGAACTGAATGGCGTGAGCTTTGTAAAAGGTATTAGATTTTCAGGCTTCTCATTAATTAAAAAACCGAACAAGTGCAAGCCGGACTCGCTCACCGAGGGTTCCTTACAGTAGGTGAGGTTATAATTATGATAAATAGTTTAGGAATCGAGTCACGCAGTCTTTGAGAGTGTTGGCGATTAATAGCTTTATCTTTTTTGTACATACTTTTTCTTTGTAATAGTGGTATTCAAAATATATTTGTTGTCACGAAACAATCTTTTAAATAACAGAGAGCTTTTCTCGAACTCTAACTTTATTCCTTTTACGTTAACTTAGAAGTTAGATTTTATTCACAGCTTCAAGGGACCGTATGATTTAATTTCAACTCTATAAATTCACGCGTACCCGAGATGAAGGATCTTGATAGACAATCGAGCGGACGGACAAAAAAGTGATTCAAGCGTTCCGGTTCTTTCCAACCCTAAAAACTTTCAATTTCCAATTTTCCCAATTTCAGTTCACCTCGTACGTTACGGTTTAGACGTTGAACCAAGCATAAACATTGCTCTGCGTTAAGGAGGTCCAGGTCCATCCGCTAGCGCCACCGAGGAAACAAAAATCTATTTTTACACATTGAATTCTGAAAAATTGTACAATCTCTCAATCAGTAGACACTGATTTTTAGGACCCACGACAAACAACCTAGGATCACAAAACCTATGACTAGATAGCATTTATATCCAAGGTTATTTGCCTTAGATTCCCGGCCATGGGTTCTAAAAATCTGATTAAGAGATTTGTTTCGTCGGTGGCGCTAGTTTTACTCAGTGGATCCAATTCATTGGTCAATTGCGAAGTGCTCAATATTCCAATTGTCTTTCATTCGCCGTTTAATTTCCACATGGTAACCAAGTCTACGAATCCTACGCAGAGCGCAATGATACAATAACAGCGTCTCTATTTAGCACATCCGCATCTGCGCGCACGTGCCTCTCAGCCTATATCCGGCGCGGGCCATCGCCCCCGTCCTTGCCCCCGGTCTAAATAAACAGTAACGGGCCGTGCGTACCGAAAAAAAAAACAACAGCCGCGGCCTTGAATGGTAGCCATTATCTACACGAAATGAGGTCTCGTTGTCTCCGAACTCTAATCGGAAACTGGCTGGAAACTGTTGCTTGAAATTACTGCTTTCTTCAAATCTACAGCAATATCTAAAAAGGAAAATCTCTAGGACTCTAATCGGACCTCTGGACTGGCTGGAAAGCTAGGTAGCCATTAAATAAACGAAAAGAGGTCTCGCTGTTTCCAAACTCAAATTGGAAGCTGGCTGGAACTACATAATAATATTACTTTCTTCTCCAGCTGTGGCCTTGGGCATAACAGTTTAAAATGATGATATTTGGCACCTTTTGAGACTGCCTAGAACAAGACCTACTTGTCCATTAAACAGTGAGGCAATCACCGCATGCGCTTAGGCCTCCTCGCCTTTGAACTACTCTAGATGTAAATTGACGTTATTGTTAAACTCAACAGCTGTGGCCTTGATGGTAATTATCAGCGTAGTGAAATGAGGTCTATTTGATTATTCCAGACGGTCGCCAATTTCGTCAACAATTGGCGAATACTTTGCCTCGAAAATTATGTGACCAAGTTCTTACTTCATGAATACATTTATGAAAATATTATATACCTACGTTCGAAAAAATATTAAAGACTTCGAAACTCTTGGTAGACATCATAACGTTAATAGTAGGAATAAACATAAATTTACATTTCCACGATTTAGACTTGCAAAAGTTAATACTTCCTTTATGGGCCACTGTATAAGGTTCTACAACAAGATAATACCGAGTTACCTCCAACGCGGTTTTGTTTTTTTAAAGAATTTTGTTAAGCACACTCTTTGCAAAAAAGCTTATTATAAAATCTACGATTATTTAGAAGACAAGGATGTCTGGCATTAAATAGTAGTTTAATATTAAATTTAATCAGAGGATGCCTAGTGTTCAACACATCCAAGAGTACCTTATATTTATTTTAAGTTTGTAATTTAGGCTAAAACTGTTTTGAAAAGAATAAATGTGGAGTTTCTTTGTTAGTTTCTTCTCCTATTAATTGTGAAACTAACAACTTTGACGTTCATCAAGTAAATATTATATTTGTACTATGAATAAAATGTTTGAATTTGAATTTTATTGGGCATAGTTGTGCAAATGAACTATTGAGGACCTCACCGTCATCGAGCATTGTTTGTTTCTTAAATAGAGACAAAATCAAGATAAGCTGTGTTAAAAAAATCAATTGAGCAAGACACAAAGGGACCCGTGCCAAGCTTGGCTCCAATCCAAATACATACAAGTATCACGATATTCGACGGAGGCACATTAGACCAAGTGGCCTTAAATAAGAGACATACCGAATGGACATTAAAATATAGATAAACCTTGAAGATGTTAGCATCAATAGCAGACATACGCCCATCGTAATGATGTTTTTGATGTCTTGTAAAGTTTTATTTACATTCTGATGTCATTCCGGCAAACAAGAGTTAAATGACGACTTTGACATTCCACTTTGGAATAATTTCCAAAATACACAATATTCATATTAATATAATATGTATCTACATACATAAGCTCACGCCTGTATCCCAGAGGGGTAGGCAGACCAGGGTCTTGCCATGATCCTGAAAGACCACTTTCGCTTCATCGATACTCATTAGTGGTTGCATGTACGCAGGTTCCAACTCCTTTTTATCTCGGCCTTTGCTAATACATTATTATTTGTTCGAAGTATGTCCGTCTGGGGCATCCCTTACCGCCTCTTCCACTTACATTCGCTCGGTATGTTTGTTTCGTCACTCTTTCTTCCTGCATCCTCTCCATACGCCCAAACCAACGCAACACTCCCTTCTCATTTCTAGTCACTACATCCTCGTTCAGTCCACAACGTTCTCTAATCGAACTATGTATTGCGTATGCAATGTCATTCAAAGTAACACCACACATATTCGTATTTATCAAGGATCATAATATTCAGTTATTAAAAAACATAATTATCATCATCATCAACTCATTATGTCCCCACCGAGGGGCACGGGACTCTCCCCTGAGGAAGATATAGGTCATACTCCACCACGGGGGCCAAGTCCGGATTGGTGGAGGCTTGTAAGACTAGTGGCTGGTCTTACTGTCAGAAGTTTTTAAGCCGCCTTAAGGCCTCTGACTTGGCTTAACGACTGGCATCTATCGACGGCTGCCGGCACCAACTGCTTAACGTGCCTTGCGAAGCACGGTACCGCTCGGAAAAATGCCACCAGCGTTAGTCGTAGATGGTCACCCATCCATCCACTGAACGCGCCCTATGATGCTTAACCTTAAGATCACTCAGGCAGCAGGGGTTACGAGCGATTCTAATCGTAGGCTAATTAACGTCAGCTAGTTGTCATATAAATGTTCAAAAAAAGGATTTCGAAATTGGAACAGAAATGTCGAATCCATTTGGTACGACTCCTGCGCAAGGACGAACAGAAAATAATAATAAAAAAAAGAACGTCGACTCTTTGAACCATTAGTCTGGAATACCATTCAACAGTAAATTATAGGAATTCCAGCCCCTGGGCCAGAGCTTCCCAAGCTGTGGGTCGCGACGCCTTGGGGAGTCGTGCGTGACACACTATCCCAGAGACGTGGCGTGGCGATCCACATAGATTGCCTGTCGATTGCGACGTTTCGCGCTCAAAGATCTTTGCGTCGAACAGGTTCCTTAGTGCGAGTTTTTTCATTCACTTTCGATACGAGGGGCATGCCAAAAGAAACTAGATACTCAAAAATTATAAAATTTATTCTTTATTACAAGTATCGATCTTTTCAAAGTATTCACCCTGAGCACGTATACACTTTTCCATACGTCTGAACCAATTGGAAAATACCTGTGACCACTCTTCTTTAGATACCTCAGAAATCTCGAAATTATAGGCAACCAGCGCATCTTCTTTGCTTTCAAATCTCTTCCCCTTTAGTTTTTCTTTGATTTTTGGAAACAAGTAAAAATCACAAGGCGCTAGGTCAGGGGAATATGGCGGGTGAGGGAGAATTGACACATTTTTCGAGTTGAAAAAGTCTAGTGTTCTGGCAGACGTGTGCGGCGCCGCATTGTCGTGGTGCCAGAGAAGGTGCCGGATTCCTGACTTCGGTCGCTTGTCACACCAAGCTGATATTACTGTTGGAGCACAAACTGTCACATACCATTCGGAGTTCACCGTTCTTTCATTCTCTAGCACAACAGTAGCAATATGACCCGTTTTGCAGAAAAACGAGGCGACCATTTGTTGCTGTGTGCTTCGTGCACGGCGACATTTCGTTGGAGTTGGCTCGTCTTCAAAGCACCATACAGTCGACTGTCGCTTTGATTCGGGATCATAGTTATATAGCCATGTTTCGTCACCAGTCAGTATATCATATACGTTATCTATCATATCTATCTATCATGAATAGGCACCAATCCACCCGACGGTCTTTCTGCTCATCGGTAAGTTTGTGCGGCACCTATCTCGAACAACGTTTACGGAGAGAAAGGTGGTCGTGAATTATGGTTTGCATTGCTGCTGATCCAATTCCCAGTTCTCGCTCTAGCTCTACATATGTAATTCGTCGGTTTTCGCGAATAAGTTTTTCGACTGCACGAACGTTTTCTTGCGTGACCGCGGTTGGCGGCCGTCCTGTCTTCGCTTCATCTTCGAGACATCCCCGTCCTCTTTTAAATTCAGCAAACTAATTGAATACTGTTGCTCGGGAACAAGCAGACTCACCAAAAGTAGAAGCCAAAAGTTCAAAACATTCTTGAGGCTTTAAACCTTTTTTAAAGTCATAATAAATCATAGCGCGAAAATCACGTCGACTGAGCTCCATTGTTGCAAGTGAATTCCCGCCAGATTCTCGGAAAAATGATGCTCATTCAAATAAAAAATAAATAAAAGAAGTGTGTTCTATATTCAAATATGTCAATAAAAAACCAGCCTTTGATGGTGTATAGCTTGCCAGTGTCAATTAAATGAGAAAAGAGTATCTAACTTCTATTGGCATGCCCCTTGTAGCGAGAGCGTTTGCAATTTGTATAGGAGTGACAGAGAGACAACTCGGTGGCGCGCTTTGTCACTCCTATAGAATATGAGTTTACGTTAACGCGATCGAGTAGTTAAAAAAACTCGCACCAAGCACACAGAACGAACACGCCAATTGCCGCGAGTACTGACTGCGATGAGGGCTCAAACTTTCAGCATAATGCTGAGTCACACCACAGGATGAAAGTTACCCCCTGCCCCCCCTAAATACCTCATGTATTAATGGACGCCTCCTTAGAGGCAAAATAATTTGGGAAGCCCTGTTCTACGCAATAAAACGGTCTAGGTAGACGTGGACGAATCGGATTACGGAGCACTTAATCACTTCACAGCGGTCGGAAGATAAACTGAGGCGGATCAACTATTCTATTAAAATGAGGGTTTAGCTCACTACGAAACTTGATATTAATATACCGGGCCTCGATACTGCTAATGCGTTGTAGCACAATGACATTTGCATGACTACGTCGATTTCATTTCATTTGGCAGTTTTTTTTTTACAATTACATTTACATATGTACAGGCACATACATTGCTTCTGGCCCCACACGAGGATACCCTGTGTCGTGGAAACCAGAAACAGCGACGTCACAAACATATAAACATCCAAGACCTGGGGGTTTTTTTTTATCTCCAGCCGGGGATCGAACCCGGGACCTCTAGCATGGTAAGCAGATGCGCTACCCCTACGCCACAGAGGTCGTCGATTAATTACATTCATTCCAGGCGTCAATGGAATTAAAAAGCATGTCACGTGACCTGACCATTTAACTGCAATTGAACTTTAATGCACTAACAGCATCGAGGCCCAGGTGGTAACACTAGCGTCTGTACATAAAATCGAAAGTCAAAAAGTGTCTGTACATTATTAAGTTTAATTCCGGATACACTACTTGACTTTTTCGGAAGTCACGAAAGTGTATCCAGAATAAAGTTATTAATGTCTAGTGCTTACGAAAGTTTTAGTTCAAAATTGACAAAAACAAAAGAAAATCAGGGTTTTGTTAGCAGTGCTCAACATGGTTGCCAAGAATAAACTAAAGTGACGCCATTAAATTTTCTTAAATTTTTTCGAAGTCGTCGCTGAAGACCGCAGCAAGTGGAGATCTTTCTTATTCTTTTAATATCTTTAATATTATTATCTTATCTTTTATAAAGACAAGACGAGCAACCGACCGTTGCGAGCTTCGTCTCAACTCACCTTGATCAGGCCTGTCGCACTCCGCGTGTAGATATCGAACGCGTAAGTACAGAACGTATAAGTAGGGGCTCACGCACGAGCGAGCAGTGACGCGCGCGCGAGTTACGCGGTAGAAAGAGGGCAACATTTAGCATAACTGTAGCTTTTTTAGCGCCGTGCTATCTGAATTGCACCTAATTGTATCGCTGCTAGAGTCCCTTTTTCTTTAATTGATTTTGCGGAGTGAATCTTCTGTATCTGTACTATTATGTATTCTGTGAATTAACCCTATTACTAAGACTATTCTGTGCCTTGATTAAGCTCTGTGAACCAGAACGAAACCTGGTCGGAATCTTCCGACGAAAAATCAAGTATGTAATTCACTTAGTTGATTTTTCGACGGAGCTCTCGTCGTCGGATGTTCATCTCTGGCTGGCTGAATCAGAGCGAAACCTGGTCGGACTCTTCCGACAAAAATTAAAGTAAGTGTCTCCGGAATAAAGTTAATAATGTTTATTCCTCAATCGCACCAGAAAGGCTGAAAGGATTTGAATAAAATTAGGCACAGAGATGTATGAATACTGGTCCAACGGTGTTGTGAAGTTACGGTCCTTGGGTCAAAGCAAGATGGAATCTAATAATACGTGCTATCAACACAAATCAATGAAATCAGAAGTCGTAACTTCGTAAGCTATAAATCGTAGACGTTTAGTATCAACCTGAGGTAGTGACACTGACCGTACGCAGATTGTCGTAGTTACAGCTGAACATACCTGCGGAAAGAAATATTTACTTCATCAATTATTTTGTTTGAAAACTTTCTGAATTACATAAAATCCTCATTCATCAAAATGGTGCAGACAGCCTTTAAGGCGTCCAGGGGTAGCACGCTAGTGTTGGCGCTAGCCAACGAGGAAAAAAATCATGTTCTTATTTACAGAGTATGTCCACAATATGTCCATAACTACTTCAAAAGCTAGAGCGAATTCAGAGTTGATTCAGAATCAAGAAATGCACCTACTTAATATCTAGATCTTAATAATATACTATCGCCGGCCTTATTGCCAAAAACTATCTATTCCAGACAACTAAGATGGACAAGACTGAAAGAAGGTGAGAATGGGTAGGTTAGGTAGGTTTCACGAGTAGATACTGTAGCACAGCTATTTGATAGAAAGATGCTAGTGGCAGAATATTAACTTTTATTTTATATTTTTACCGAGAAAGCCTAGCCTAGCTAGCCCTCGACTGACATCTATAACAAAAACGTAGCGATTCTCTTTCAAAATATTTAAATAGTGTGTGTGAACTAGACGGCTGTGCCAGCCAGTTGTTATAAAGATAAATCGCTACAGTACACAAGACAAAATACACCAATTAACTGACGATAGATAAAATATACACATTTAGGCACATAAATACACATTCAATAAATACATCACACTTATATTGAGGATAAGATCGAGGGAGCTTTTGATCTCCCTCTATCTTCGAAACCAGTTATGTCGCTGGTCTATAAACTTGTAGAGGGATTAAAGCTGGAAAGTTTCTTATGAATACAAATACAATACTTTCATAACGCGTTTTTTATCTGCGAGGATGAGGTGGTCAGTTTTTGAAATTTACGCTTCGGTGGGATTAACAGTTCAAAGAGTATACACAAACCACACAGTGCAATGTATTATTTGAAGACTATTATACCTCACACCATCTAGGTTACAGCGACAACTGACGTTGTAATCGAATTGTTGAATGGCATGAATTGCCTAAATTGCTAGAATCAGATTAATGCTGAATATGGCAATAAATGTTAGTTCATTGACATGGCCAGGATCTTCCACCAATCTGATCGATGATGATGGCAAAATGGCCGATAGATAACTTAAAGAAGCGGACCGTCTTCGGTTATTATTTCGCTTATCTCTAAGCGCGCGCATATTTAGTTCCTTAGAAGTTCAACTCGTGGAACGGATTATAGCAGGGGTTTCCTTGATAAATATGTGAGTGGTTGACCAAAAAGGGACCTCAAGGGAAAATAGTTGATTTCTAGAAAATCGCGTTTGAAGTTTCTTGTTTCGGTTTCGACCCGGTTCGGCTCACAATAAAATCATAAAAAAATTACTACGGCACCTAAAAATATTCTGGTTAGACCAAAACAAAGCTAAAATACCAGAGATTAAAAAAATGTAATAAAAAAATAACGGTTTCCAATCCCTCCAGCGGGTCAATTACATACACATGCCAGCAGACAGTCGGCTCGCTCGACTATAGCCTACTCCGAGCTGTCAAAAATGCGTTTTGGCATTATGAGTGACCATCACAAGCGATCTCTTCGAGGCTGCCACTGATCACGTGACAGTAGCTTGTTTTGAGGTAAACAACATATCGACGTGCTAAAAATGGAATTATGAGTGGCTCAGTAGCTTGGTGTCTTTCTGTGAAAATGACATATTTTGACGTCTCAACTTAGTCTTAGTAAACAACTGCTCGAGAGCAGTGTTTTGGGAACAAAAAATGAAATAAATTCACGTTAACCTGAAAATTCAATACAATAAATGCCGTCAAAGTCTAGGGGAAGTATTGAAGCACCCGTCAAATAATTCCGATGACTAAAAACATCGTTATATAGGTCAACGGGTATATTCCATAGCGCGAGGTATATTGTGAAGTGCGCAGTGTCTAAATAGGAAATAAGTACCTAATTACCCACTAACAGTGTATTTCTGAGTGTGCAAAGTTCGTTGGGGATGTTTTGCTCAGTATGTGTGAAGCCTAAGCGCTAGACGAGCTACCAAAAATGGTTAGGACTTGTGTAGAATGTTGTGAATCATGAAAGTGGACAACTCGGTATACCTAAGAAGATTTGTCTCCGTCGAAGATCGTCAGCCACAAATTCACCTAGTTAGGCACCTAGGTACCTACTCCGGTTGCGAGCCTTTTATGAAGACAGCACTTAACTATATCATTGTACCCTGCAATTGATCACTAAAGCAAATCTCCACCTAGGGTCACCCTACCTTGTTAAATTAATATATAAACATACAATTATAACCAAAGCATACCAAAGTATTTTTTATTTTACCCAATCCAAAGGTACTGAACTATACTCCTACATACTGAAACTACATGATCATACAAATCAGTAAAGTTCAAACTCATAGGTATGTATTTATTTACAAATAAAGGCATAACATGTAACACGTTTACAATGAGTAATGCAAGACACAGTAGTAACTAGATAAGTAAGCAGAAGTAGATTTCTGCGTCTTGTAATACGTCTCTCCGCTCTCTGAGAAAGAGAATAGTCTTTGCAGGGGACTTACCTGCTTACTCATCTACTTCTGTGTCTTGTATTACTCTCTCTGCTCTCTGAGAAAGAGAGATATGGGCTTAATCATCTTGTGTGCCTACTGCTGATTGGCTATTTCAAGCGCAGAGGTTGTGAATAGCTACCTACCTATTAATCAGTCCAATGAAGTTGTCATTAAAAATCAAAATCGGTATAGGCATTACTTTTATTAAGATTCAGCGGATTAGGTGAGAAAGAAACAACATTAATTATTTATTTGCATTAAAAATTTTACCATAAAACCACAGTCACTAAATAAAACAATAGTTTAACTTAATAATAGAGCATACTAAACATCTTCAGTATGTGTACATAATAACTTTTTCTTTCTAAAGAAATTTGCAGAGCTGGAACGATACTCATAAGTATCCACTCAATGAAATTCCCAATTCTGTAACTAGCAAATAAGTTTCAGAAAAATAGTAAGTTCGTATTTTTTAACAGCGCATTGTATAAGTACTCAACATACACATAATGCAGTAACTAGTCTTGAAATATGATGCTGTCCTTGGTTGTGATGCTTGATCAAAACTGCATAGCGGACTAGTATATCATGCAAGTGTCCAAGAGATGGTGAATGTTTCTTAAGTCACTCTTTCATTTGTGATCATGCAGACTGCCGACATCAATGGTACTTTGAAACTGAAAACATAAGTATGTATATCACTTAAGTGTATTTTTTTTAAAATAATATATAATATAAAGGTGGAATTGTCAGACAGAGGAATTTAATAGGGACTGTAGCATGTGCAGAAGCTACTCTTTATTATCTTCAGTATTAGTAAGTTTAGAGAAACAGTCTAAGGCCCTTTCTCCAATGCTCAGGTCCGGAACCGGAATCAGTCATGAGAAAAATATCGGATGCCGGATTATGCTTCTCTACTTCATCCGGATATAATCGGCAATTGTGTGACGCAGAGCTTTCCACGTTTTCCACACATTCTATTATTGTAAATAAAATAGTATGGGATCATTTTAGGGTTGTATGCGCGGTGCCATAACATGTATTGTTTTTGTACTTCGATCACTTCTGACCGTTAAAAACCGAATGCCGGAGTAGTGGTGAAGCTTATTAGTATTCTTGTGTGTTTCTAAATCGGATCGGTACGTAATTAACGTTTGCCGGAGTAAGGTTATTAATTTACTCACGTTCGAGAATTTGTCTCCGAATTCCAGGAGCGCAACTGAAGGTCAAACCTACAACGTAAAAGTGGTTGTTACAACGTTATAAAAACCTTCAACGTACTTCAAATGCAATTTTTGAAGGGTTTACTATTATCTCAAGCTATTTTACTTACAGAGGTCATCACAATATGAAATTAATCCACGAGCCGGCCAAAAACTTTTGATTTAATTTCAAAGGCATTTTTCGTGTGAAGGCTACGTGGATGCTTGGATTTATAAAACTCAGGCTTGCTATGTTGCTTCATTGTATTAATAATTGTAATTTTAGTTCTTGAATTCTTGTTTAAATATTGACTAGATTATTTATACGAAACAGTGGTCCACAGACGCTAATGTTTCTTGCTAGGCCACCACAGATTAAAAGGAAGCCAAGAAAAAGCCGTGTTTACAACGTAATCGGTAAAATATTCACAGAACCAAAACATCGACATTGTCTCCTATCATAGACTAAATATTTCCTTCACTACGCCCTATCCACTTACCTCACAAGAGCAGCTATGGCCATCTGTAATCCCGCCATTTACCTAAGCAAGCAACATATCTAGCTTGTTTACAAGCAGGGACATATCTCGCATGGCTAAATAACGTAATTGGACCGCTGGTCCCTTTTTGGTCAACCACTCACATATTATGAACTTCATGGCACAACTACAAGGGTTCTTTCTTGACCCTAACAAGTTTTGTAGATCAGTGAATATAATTAATCTATACTAATATTATAAAGAGGAAATATTTTTATTTTTGTGGGTGTGTATGTTTGTAATGAATAGCGTCAGAAACTACTGGGCCGATTTTAAAAATTCTTTCACCATTAGAAAGATACATTCTTCGTGAGTAACATAGGCTATATTGGATTTTCAAGAAGTTTAGGGTTAAGTACGAAATTTCGAATAATGTAACGTTGTAATTTTTTTTACCTTGTAAAAAAATTACTACCCCGGGAATTTCCACGAAACTAATATAGCTATTTCCATGGAAACGTTTTTGCCACCCGTGCAAAGCCGGGGCGGGTCGCTAGTTAGTCACCAACGTTACAGTTTTATATTTGAAACACACATGTAGCGTGGGAAGATTCACCTACCATACAAATTAATAAACATTTGGAGATAATCCTAAGTGGTTATATTTATAAACTCGTTTACAAAAAAAGATTGAATAAATATTCGGTTTCGAAGTGTCAAATCGGTGTTTGGAAGAACCAGCGGGAAGGTCGTTGGAGGCTGCTCAGAATATGAGGCAATCCAAACTGGTTTCCGATAATATAGTCGCAGACAAGTAGCGCTGATAAAAAAACGTTTGAATAGCTATTAGGAAAAGCAGTCGCGGCCTTGAAGGTCAAAATGTTAACTTCAAAGTTATCAACTGTCTTACACTAAGATAAACTTACAATGTCGAATAAACACGCGGCTTAGTGTAAAAACAAATCGTCAGTTAAGTTTTAACAGTGCGTAAGTAAAAAATGTCAACTTTACAGAAGAGCGAAAAAACTGTAAAATTTCAATTAGCTACATTAGAGGTGTACATTATTTGTGAAAAGTATTTAAAATCAACTAATTGAAGATAAAATAAGATTGATTGATAAGATTGGTCGGAAAGAAGCGCGCCACTTTTCTTCATCCAATGGCATCAAAAGGTCGAAACGGCCAAAAATGACTTTCGCACTGTTAGAACTTAACTGACGAAATGTCGCTACATTAATGTTTCTTACGGCCGATTTCTGAATTGAGAATTTACTTAAAGTAAATACTTAAGTAACGTTCTGTCACGCTCTTTTCGAAAGAAATTTTAAGAGACAGCACTACAGGGCCCTTAGTGCGAGTTTTTTCATTCACTTTCGATAGCGAGAGCGTTTGCAATTTGTATAGGAATGACAGAAAGACAACTAGCTGGCGCGCTTTGTCACTCCTATAGAATATGAGTTTACGTTAACGCGATCGAGTAGTTAAAAAAACTCGCACTAAGCACACTGTTAACTACTCAACTGTGGTGCCGTGTCGTCAAATTTCTCAGAGAAGAGCGAAAATACCGAATCGAAAATTTTATTCTCAATTCAGTAACAGGGCCTAAATGTTTCTTTGTCGCTGTTAATAAATAAACGCTATCTTCAGTAGAAATTATCTCTCAGTTATACATTTAACGAGTGTAATCACGATTGTTTATTAGGTAAACTAATTATCTTAATTCGCGACGGGTAATGTCTCGGCAAACATGTATCTGCGCAGAGAAATGCTTGACAAACAGTAAATTTTATTGGAGAAAGTACGGTAGGGTAGGTAATGTACCCTATTCGATACCATCCTTGGTATATTTAAATAATATATTTTTACACGATTTATACAATGCCTAAGCACGTAAAACGTCAATGCTGTTGGCGTCAATGTGTTGGCGATCAAAGGCCAGTTGGTCGTCCTAAATATAACTGAAAAGACTAAGTCGCTGAGGATCTATGTGACCTTCAAACAGACGAGAACTTCTTATCAGCATGTCGATGGCAAAACACTTTTTATTAAAACATAAACATTTACAGACAAGCACATACATATTGCTTCTGGCCCCACACTAGGATACCCTGCGTTGTGGGAGCCAGAAACAGCGACGTCACAAACATGTAAACATAAAAGAACTGGGTTTTTTTTTTGTTTTTAGCCGGGGTTCGCACCCGAACAGTCGCTATTAAGCTGATGATAACGGTGACTGCGTTATCACTTTCAATCATTAGGCCCTCCTGCCGGCCTGAGTGCAGGTGTTAGACCCCCATGAAAGTTGGCGCATCGTCTGAAAAGTACCGCGAACAGCAACAGACAAAACCCGCCCATGCATGAATGCATGCCAAAAGATGATTCTCCAACTCTCGAACAATATGTCACGGAAGGGGCAAAGGTTACCGATAGCTTATCGACAATCCTCTATCATTCACACTGGGGCGCAGCTGTTGAGTGCGAATAGGGTCGAGTTTCCTATACTCCGGAACGGGTAGGTTTATGCAGTCCGTGCGAGACTAACTTGCCAAAGCTATTACTCAAAATATTCGGAAAAGGTTGGTGGTTTCAGCAGAGTAACAGTTTCTTGTCTGTCAGCCTTGGCAGCTTTGAAAAGTAAGATAGCCGAATTGGTTGCCAATCTCCAATTGAAAACTGCATCTAGAGAAGATTTTGGGGAAATTTCGAGTTTCGACCGCAACTTTGGGTTTAAC
Source organism: Yponomeuta plumbellus (assembly GCA_947310845.1). Taxonomy (NCBI): domain Eukaryota; kingdom Metazoa; phylum Arthropoda; class Insecta; order Lepidoptera; family Yponomeutidae; genus Yponomeuta; species Yponomeuta plumbellus. Next base: position 19,635,685 of record OX371202.1, on the reverse strand, counting down.
CCGCAAACTTATTAAATTATTATCTTTATTCCGGATACACTTACTTGAATTTTCGTCGGAAGAGTCCGACCAGGTTTCGCACTGATTCGCAGAGCTTAATTATGGTGAGCAGAGACGGGGTTCGCGTCGGTTTGAGTGTATCCGGAATGAAGTTAATAATATGTAGTGCTTACAAAAGTTTTAGTTCAAAAACAGCTTAAATCTCATGTGTAATTCCTGGTGTACATACAATAAAGAATATTCTATTCTAAATCACTATCTAAACAATGCACTACAAATGGTACGTCGAATTTTCCACTTAAACGCTGAAGTGCCTGTGACGTACATTTTTAGATGGAGAAGGCAAGTCCACCGAACAAACATCCTGTACCATTTTTTTAGCTCGCCTACGGCAAATCTATCGGACATCCAGTGACTAAGTACAATGGCGTCAGACACCATCAAATCCAATCAATAAATTGTATGACTGACCGCTCTGTCAATTAGTTTACATGTATTCGATAATTCCTATAATTATCTCTTTACTTAGGTCATGCACTGATTCAGCGCAAGCCACCATCATTCAACTTAGTCCACTGGACATACCACACTGAAATCCTTGATATCATTGTCCAGTTTGTGCTATTGATATCCACGACGACAATGTTTTTAGGGTTCCGTACCACAGAAATCAGAAATTTATTTCAACGTAAAGAATTTACATTCTGCTTGTTGAATGTAAAGTCAATGTACATATAATTAGCACAAAAGGGGAAAACGGAACCTTTATAGAATCTTTAGTTGTCCGTCCGTCCGACGATCCGTCTGTCTGTCAAGACCCTTTATCCCGGTAACGCGTGAAGTTATCGAGTTGACATAAAAAACCTTATACTCAGGTCAAGAGTCCCTGTATGCCCGAGTATATTTCAAGCTGTGAAAAGAATCAATCAAACAAACGTTTATTTTGACAATCAAAACATAACATCAACATCATCTCATCATCATCAGTACTCATTGTACTCTACTATGTTATTGTCAAATCTCATGTGTAATACCTGGTGTACATACAATAGGTAATGAATATTCTATCTATCTCAAAGGTACCTATCAACATTTATAGGGTAGGTACTTACCGTTGATCAACTAGAATTACGAAAATTTTCAAATAATACCGTCCTACACTACAAATGCAGTACGGTAAAATATACAAATACAGTATACTACAGTTAAACCATAAAAAAAACAATCTTTAAAGCTCGGATAAACTGCGAAACTCGTATCCGGAACTATTTAAAGGGGTTATTCACCAACTGGACACACATGACTGGACACACATGAGTGTCGAGTTGGTTAAACTCAAATTTGATCATTTATTCTTTCGTCATCTGGACACACCAAGATTTTTACGCGTGTCCAGATGGTGAAACGTATTTAAATCATTTTAATGTTTTCGTCAACTGGACACACATTCGAATTTTACCCGAATTTATGACGAAGTACAGTCATGCGCAGAATGTTTTCTGTCACAATCATCATCCTCCATTAAACGTTCCACCGCTGGAAACGGGTAATTTTACAATACTTTTACAATAATTTATCGTAAATAGTACAAAGTACTAGGGTAGCAGAAGTACGTAAGTGATTGCGGCTAAAATAAAATCTCATGAAAAACATGCGGCTTAGTTCATGGTGTTGCTTAATACTGCGCAGTATTAAACAGGGTTAATTACTACTACTACCTACTAACTTTTGTTACCCTAGTACTTTTAACAACTCTGGGCTATACCATAAGTGCGACGGGGCGTACTGGAAACCACTGTGAAGCAAGGAGCGAAGTACTGGGAATTAAAGTAAAACGCAAAGCGACATTATGGGAATCAAGATTCAGGGAATAAAACTTATGATGAAGGTCCTATAGCAAGAAAAAAAATTGAAACTATCAGCATGAACACTATGATCGCGACTATTGTTAGTGGTCAATAATTCCATGAGCGAGACGATTGTTAACCTGACTGTACCTTTTTCTGCAAAAAAACAGAGTGTGTCCAGTTGGTGAAAACATAAAAATTATTATTTTAGCTTTCACCATCTGGACACACATAAAATCTTTGTGTGTCCAGATGACGAAAGAATAAATGATACTAATTTGAGTTTAACCAACTCGACACAGGTGTGTCCAGTCATGTGTGTCCAGTTGGTGAATAACCCATTTAAAGTATGTTAGTACCTACAAATTTGTACGGAACCCACGGCCAGCGATTCCGACTCGCCCTTGTCTGTTTTTTTCTTCGCAATGATCACTGCGAGGACTTGTTATTATTGTGTAGTCTGCTAGCTATATTCTGCTGTCATACCCAGGCAGAGTCTGAAAAACAGCTATTATGCTGAGCCTCTGTCCTTTTCATCACAATTTATTGTCTATTGTAAGTGTACCCATGTACCTTATACATATTTATAAACTTGTAAGTACTTAAATTGTAAAACATATGTGATGAATAAAGTCCGACTTATTTTATTTTATTTATTTATAAAGCACAGCCTGCGGATATCACGCGGAAAGCAGCTGTCCCACAGCGGAGCGCTTCCTACGAGTCGAGTTACAAGTCGATACAGGATCGATTCCCTGCAGCGAATTAATAATTTAATACTGCCCCCCGGTGCCTTATTCGCAGAACCGTGTAGGGTAAAAGTTTCAGTCTGCGAACTTTTATCAAGCTTCAATATCCTGCATCCCAACCAGATTGGTTTTCATTTCTAGAAGTACAATAGTGGGCGATTGTTAAATAACCGGCCAGGTTGAAACGATGGATGACAAATTTTATTTGATACCATTGTCTATCTGTTGTCAGTCATACAAATTTATTCATGGATAGAGATAACCTCTTATTTTTTACGTAGCCTCTTCCGCGTTTGTCCCACTGTACGGCAAAAGACTCCTCCAACTAGGACTTGGGCCTCGATTCTCTTAGTGCATTATAGTACGACTAGCTTTCGCCCGCGACTCCGTCCGCGTGGACTTTAGTTCAAAATGTTGCAACCCCGTTCACTCCCGTTAAGGGTTAAATTTAGAAAAACCGTGAAACACGTGTTCAATCAATTGTGTTGAAGAGTATTTATTTCGAGTTTCAAGAAAATCTGACAACATTTTTTTATACCTCCATACAAACTTTAACACCGCCGTTTACCCCTTTAGAGGGTGAGTTTAAAAAAATCCTTTCTTAGTGCTCCCCTAGGCTCCCTAAGGAACTCCCATGCCAAATTTCAACCCCCTAGGTTCAGTAGTTTGGGCTCTGCGTTGATTCTAAGTCAGTCAGTCAGTCAGTTTCTTCTTTTATATATTTAGATAGATGACAGATACACCTGACGTGTTTTTTTTATACCATTGACGTCTAGATTCTTTCATGTGCGCGTTTAGACTTGAAGCGGCAATGAAAATAAATCAGTTCCAGTGCAGTAGATGCAGTTGTCATTGTACTACAAATCATTAACCGAATTTAGGTCCTGATTTGTCTGTCTTGCTGGCTGTAGCTTACTTCTATTCTTGGATACATTGTATCATCATCATCATCACCAACCCATTATATCCCCACCGAGGGGCACGGGTCTCTTCCCTGAGGAAGGTATAGGCCATACTCCACCACGGGGGCCAAGTCCGGATTGGTGGAGGCTTGTAAGACTAGTGGCTGGTCTTACTGTCAGAAGTTTTCAAGCCGCCCCTAAAGGCCTCTGACTTGGCTTAACGACTGCCATCTATCGACGGCAGCCGGCACCAACTGCTTAACGTACCTTGCGAAGCACGGAATCGCTCGGAAAAAATGCCACTAGCGTTAGTCATAGACGGTGACCCATCCATGGACTGAACGCGCCGTATGTTGCTTAACCTTAGTGATCGTTCAAGATCACTCAGGCAGCCCCGGGTACGAGCGATTCACTGTATCACTGTATCATTGTATCACTGACTGTCAATAAGCTATTTTTTTCGTTTATATCTGGATACGAATTTATCTTTACGGCGACAATTAAAATTTACGTACCTACATCCTTATCTTATTCGTACTTTATTCCATTAACTTACTTCCTTAGTGACTCGGCGCAAGTAACCGTTAGCATATCGTTGGCAAACGAACTTAGCCACCGTAGTATCAAAAGTTTTATCAAACGCTGTTCTTTTTTTTTATTTAATAAACAGCCATCCAAAAAAGGCCATAACCTCTTTTTAGATCCTTTGCGGAATTAATACTGACATTTCGACGTCTATTATTTTCACTACGCGTTACAGAAGAAACTACATACATAGTTTTTTAAATTCTTTATTGTACTAATTACAGAGTAAATGTACAAGGGCGTGCTTAAGAAACATCTCTTCCATCCAGCAAACCATGCTCAGTATTGCTGAGTAAAGCATGTTTTGACTGACCATTAGTTATTATTGGCAAGAATAATATGCGTTACATGAGCTCAGATGATGAGTAAGAGCGATCTGTGATCAGATGATCACACGCGGAAGTGACATCAGTCAGACGTCGAGTACATTTGTTTGCATTCGAACAAACAGAATCATGCATAATCTTAAGTGAATCAAGAACTCCCAATCCAATAATTACTTTGTGTGTAATGAATGATTTGTATAGTTTTCTGTGCTTAGCAAAGTTCTGCTTCAGGGTCAGTTTCTGAATTGAGAATTTCGCTAATTCCCGGTTCCTATAATATACGCCTACCGGCTGCGATCCGTTTTCCCTACAATTTATTGAAGGTTCGTAGGAATTTCGTAGGAATTGTAACCGATCGTAAGCAAAAACCGGGCATAAGTAGGTAACTACTTAGGTTACGTTCGGTAAGTAACGCTCTTTCCTGAGAAATTTGACGAGACAGCACTACAGTTAAGTATCTTATCTTATCTTATCTTAAGTAGTTAATAAGTGCAATTCTCATTTTCGGCCCAAAGTCTCTCATCTATCCGTGCCCTTCATCCCAGCGACTTCTGTGGCTTACCTATCTGGCTTGGTATACTTTGTAGCTGTAGTTGGATTTAGAACTTTGAGGTGAAAGCAATAAGACTTTCTAGAGAATTGAATGCAGACAGATTGCGGTGGTACGTGTGGCTTTGCAACCTCATAAAGTGTATTAGAAAAGACGTCGGGATACCTAATTGAATTCGTGTCTCCGCTTGGGATACTATGATGAAAATTTTCAATAGATCGAAAAGTGTTTTGGATTCGATACGGACGCCATAAGTTTCAAAAGTTGCCTCCATCTTTGAAGTGCAACTTAACAAAATGCTCATGCAATATGGAAGAAAACTGACCAGTTTTCACGATGATGCATGACCATGCATGAATGGGACGCATGAAGGGTTCCGTAACATTGTCTATCCAACATTAGACACTATTTTATAACCGCTAACCTGTTAATTAAAAACGAGAAAAAACGGCACAAAACATACATTTGTTGGGGGGCTCCCTTGAATATTAATTTTTTTTAATTATTTAATTTTGAGCTGAATACAACGAAATATTCTGTAAATATTTCAGCATCTACCTGTTGCCGTTATTAATATCGAGCAAAAAACGGAAAAAAATTCAGGTTTTTTTTATGGAAGCCCTCCTTAAATATGCGGTTACAGAGATACATCGTTTGTGAAAATTTCAATTGTCTGCTATCACGGTTCATGAGATACATCTTAGTGACGATAGATAGAAGGCCCACCGGCCGTCTTAGTCTTAGTGTTAAGTCACAGAATACATAATAGTACAGGTACAGTAGATTCACTCCGCAAAATCCATTAAAGAAAAAGGGACTCCAGCAGCAATACAATTAGGTGCAATTCAGATCGCACGGCGCTAAAAAGCTACAGTTATATTCACCTACATGTTGCCACTCTTTCTACCGCGTAGCTTGCGCGCGCCTCACTGCTCGCTCGCGCGTGATTCCCTACTTATCAACCACTCTGGAGTGGCCGCCGCATGTACTTACGCGCTCGATATATACACGCGGAGTGCGACAGGCCTGGGTCTCGATTCCACTAATGCATTGTAGTACTATGACAGTTGCATGACTGGGTCGATTTCATTTCATTGCCGCTTCAAATCGACGCGCGCACGCGTATTTGTAATTTTAGGCGTCAATGTAATTGAGAAACATGTCACGTGACCCAACCATGTAACTGTAATTGAACAGCAATGCACTAACAGAATCGAGGCCCTGGTTAAGTTTTTACCCTTTGGGCACGGAACCCTAAAAATCCTACAAAACGACCCAAACATCTTATCTGTCTGATAACACGGTGAGGTTGAAGCACACTTAGTTCCATACACCAAAATATCTGACTGAAACGTTGACCTTACGACCAATTAAACACCAGGCACTTAAAAAAAAACCCGAACAAAAAGTTAGCTACAGCCGAAGCAACAATAGCGAAACGGAATCGATATTTCACAAACCATAAAGCACACAGCCGTGACGGCGAAATGAAAACGCGGGTCAACGAACTTTAAGGGAGGCTTAGTGGGTCTTGTTAGGGTGCTGCCAGAGTGCAGAAGCGATAGCGATCCGAGACCTAATTATGTGCACCAAATCCTTTCGGAATCCTGAGGTTTGGTCAAGCCACCTAAGAGCTGCTCCTTGAATGATTCCAATAGTGTACTTGTCAATTTCCACGCTAACGTTCCTGACGTTCCAACAGGATTTGGAGCCCGTAATTAGGGCTCAAGATCTGTGTCAGTTTTCTGATTTCTACGACATCAGTATGGTCGCAGGAATCGGAGAACTAATACCAAAGCACCAAATTGCGAGGTAACTCCAGCAAAACGCCTCTAACCGGCGCCCATCGCACTCAGTGGTTGAGGGAATGGGTCATAGCTTCCTTCAAAGTTATTTATGACTTGGTCTAGGAAACGCCTGGTGTTCTGAGGACTATTTCTAACCTATCAGTTCGTAATATAAATGTTACGTAAACTGACCTGATTGAATCGCTCGTAGCCTGGGCTGCCTGAGTGATATTAAACGATCACTTAGGTTAAGCAACATACGGCGCGTTCAGTCCATGGATGGGTTTCTGTCTATGACTAACGCTAGTGGCATTCTTCCGAGCGGTTCCGTGCTTCGCAAGGCACGTTAAGCAGTTGGTGATGGCTGCCGTCGATATATGGCAGTCGTTAAGCCAAGTCAGAGGCCTTAGGGCGGCTTGAAAACTTCTGACAGTAAGACCAGCCACTAGTCTTACAAGCCTCCACTAATCCGGACTTGGCCCCCGTGGTGGAGTATGGCCTATACCTTCCTCAGGGAAGAGACCCGTGCCCCTCGGTGGGGACATAATGGGTTGATGAAACTGACCTCAGTTTGAGATGTGGTATGTAGCAATGAAAATTACTGGCCTATAATAGTTCGCGTCACAACGACGAATACTGTTAAGTTAGCAATAAGTTGTCTTTAAAATAAGCTTTCCATGTGAACTGTTTACACTCTCTGCTAGACTCCAACAGAATAAACACGTAAACTTATGCTGCGTTTTGACTATCAAGTACTCTCGATCCACATCAACTTCAACCTGCAAATTTATAACATAAATAGGTAACTCCATCAAAAAGTTTCTATGGTCGGTGAATGGTTTGAAATGGTTGCGGGAATGGGCCATGGCTTCCTTCGGTGTCACCAAGTCCGAGCCTTTACATCGCCCACAAGCCAGTAGGTACCAGAGCGAAGCCCAGTCACTAAAAGGAAAACAAACCACTTGGTTAATTGTGCGTTGGAAAAGATCTTGACCAGAACATTTAGAAGAATGGAAATTCGCCTACAGAGGCATGAGATGATTACGATATACTCGTAATTTTGTGCCTACGCTTTTGGATCAGCCTTATTAGGAATCGGGCGCTATTTTTGTGGGGAGCAATATGTGATGAATCACGCAGATGTTCCGTACATTAGGCCCGCTAAAAGGTTGTGGCTGATTCATCGATAGTTGATGCACCAGCACATTTTCAACGCATTTCAGTTTTATAAAACTTTCTAAGCTTTTTGCAATCATGCAGGATGTATTTTTCACATTTTAGTACTGTCATCTAGATAATGACGAAGCGTACCCGGTTAACCAATGAAATCAGACAAAAAATGTCACACCTTAGACCGGGGCTATGACCATAGCAGGCGATGTCAACGTCCCATAAATACACCTCCGCGGTGCATTACCATATCCATGAATACCATAACAGTTTTGAAACGGCGGTACAGTTACAGTGCAGTTTGCATGTAACTGATTTTCAACGGTGATCTCGAAATGGACGACATATAAATAGACACATTACCCTGTCGAAACATAAACATTTATATACAGGCACATACATTGCTTCTGACCCCACACTAGGATAACCTGTGTCGTGGGAACCAGAAATAGCGACCTCTCAAACATGAAAACTTACAATATCTGGTTTCCTTTGTCCCCAGTCGGGATTCGAACCCGGGACCTCTCGCATGGTAGGCAGATGCGCTACCGCTGCCGTCACAGAGCTCAACAACGAATGTGATGTCGTCAATACTAAGTGAAATTAAACACAATTTTGATTCAACATTGATGAAAGAGGCCAACATAGAGCTAGTCCTTAGCTGTCATCAGTCTTACCCTCATCATCAATCCATTATGTCCCCACCGAGGGGCACGGGGCTCTTTCCTGAGGAAGGTATAAGCCATACTCCATCACGGGGGCCAAGTCCAGATTCGTGGAGGCTTGAAAGGCTAGTGGGTGGTCTTACTGTCAGAAGTTCAAGTACTGTCAGGTTCTTCATGGGTTGATGATGATGATAAGAGAACCCTAAAAAGATGCGTTACTATAAGAATGTAACGAGAATGGTGAATACAGGAAGAAGGCTACTGTACAGGCCAAACAGCACATCTAGCATTTTCCACAATTGCATTATTTTACACGTTATGTATTCAGTACTCTATCAGCCGCCCCGGCGAGCAATCGTACAACAAATATCAAAAGCAACTAATCAGACTTTACATCCTCGTCAAACAACATTATCATCCCTGTACAGCAGAGTAGGGTCATCACTGATCATCAGAAAAACCCGCCTCAGCTCGTAACCAACAATAAACAGTAACCTAAGATGTCAATCCTTTTTTTGTCAGGCCGCGGTATTCAACTGTCAAAGTTCAGAATTTAAGCGAGGCGTACGGTCAGAGGCGAAACTTTTTGTGACAGGCAGATGATGGGAGCAAAAAAGCAAACTCACCATCTTTTTTGCAGCTGTTGCGTTGTTACGGCGTCGTTTCATCCCTAAGCCCCTTTTTGTAATTTGTAAATTGTCTACGATAGAACGGTCGTGTCGTGTCGTGCACACTTGAGTAGGTAAAGTACGAGTATTTTTTGAAAGGATTGTTTGATTGACTGATTTTTATTTTATTTGCTTGATTGTATTTTGCTTGATTGCTACCCTTTGGTGATGAGTCGGGTAGTGACATAATTAATGTATTGGAAAATTTATACTAGTATTGGTATTGAAATATCAACATGTTTGATAGTCCCTACGAGTATTATCGCTTGAAGCCATTTGGGTCACAGGTAACACGAAAGTAGCATTGACGCGGTTGATAATAAGTCGTATCAGTTTGATACTCGACTCAACTTAAGCAGGTTCGGCGAAAATTTACTTTGCAAAATTACAAAAGTATATTTATAGCATAGATTAAAAAAAATATTCACTAAATGCTTCGTCAAACAAATGGCACAACAAACAATCAACTTAAAAGCTATTTAATAAACCAACTGATAAATAAATACCGCCCCGGAACACACCCGATTCAAAAGTTCCCATGACGCTAGCAGCGATCCTCCGCTGCGTTGCCAGGTAAATCCTCTGCATCAGGTATGCCCCGGAACGATGGTCACACACACGAATCCGCTTCTTTGCAAACAGTAGAATAATAATTGTTTGAAGATTGCTTTGGTGCACAAAATTGCTCCGCGATATTACTTGGATTCACGCTTGAAGTTTTCTTTAGGTACCATTATTGTATTGTATTATACTTTGAACTAAAACTTTTGCATGCAAGCACTACACATTATCATATTTATTCCGGAAACCTGGTCGGACCTAAGTGTATTCGGAATAAAGTTAATAATAAAAATTCTTTATTTACCAATAAGTCACAAATGTTTTACAATGTTTCACAATGTTCAAATAAAGTTCCAAATAAGCTATCCGCAACCAGGGCTGCCGTTTGTTCTAAATTTAAAGAAATTCTCCTATATTGCGTGTGTTCGTTACACACGCAATATAGGAGAATTTATTTAAATTGCTTCTATGGCTTCAAATTTAGAACAAACAGCAGCCCTGGGTGCGGATAGCTTATCCGGAACTTTATCTGCAGATTGTGAAACAGACCCCACCAAAATGCGAAATTATACTTGTGCCCTCCACATTTAGGCGAACCATTGGAAATTCATGGATTGGATGTTCATGGCAATCGGAATTTCCAATGGTTCGCCAATGTTACGCGGCCATAGGAGTTAGCAGATTGGAACATTGACGTAGCACGGCAACTACCCGATTAAGTTCTTTGATTGATGTTACGGTTTTTCTTACGCTTCAGTGATCGATGAAAGCACCGTTCATTGTAACACAAACGGGCGAATAAAACAGACGTAGTCGTAACCCGCGTCCTCAGGAAGAGTTTTATTATATCTGTATCCATCCTTCCAGTCGTAAAACATATGGCGTCAACATTGTATGAGGTCAGTGAGCGAACAATGAGTGAGACGTCTTGTCATTATGACACGATCTCGTGATCAACAAAAACCCTTAACTCTTTAGCCGGCGGAAGTGCTGTTTTTTTTAAATCCGTTTCAATTTCAACAAACAGTCTGTTAGCTTTTAGAATATACCTCGGCTACTGCAGGATAGAATCGAATATATTCGTGTACATAATAGAAATATCGGTGTAGATAATATGACACTTAATTTCGAAATTAGAAGTAGTATTACATTGTGCTTTCGCCGAAAATCGAAGCCTACAGTCTACAGTCTGTAAAACATAGCTTGAGCTCCACGACAGCAGCTGTCACACTGACAGGGCTAGGTTACGATATTGCTTAGACATCGAATAGTGTGCAGTAAGTACGGGGTTTTCACAGTACCAATATTCTGTGAAAAAATTCAAAACTTCATGGACGCAATTTCGATGACAGCTGTCGCGGAGCTCAAGCTATGTTTTACAGACTATAGAGCCCGAGGTATATTCTAAAAGCTAACACAGACTGCACAATGTGTCTTGGCTATACTTTTGTGAGATTTGTGACCCGTAGTTGAAAACAAATGTTTTCCCAGCCATGGTGCCCTATTTTAATAACCTGAGTACATATTCGCTACGGTATTGAAACTACAATAAACGGAGCAAAAAGACGGCAGCATAAGCATAGCAATAACACGGCGGGAGAGCTTCAAAAGCGACCATTACATGCAAGAAACAAAAACCCGTCACCTATAAACAAAACCTCGCTTTTCTACGTACGACAGCGAAATAGGAACGCACAAAAGTTCCGTCTCGCACCGTATATTGTACTTGTCTGTGTGTGCGTGTGTGTGATAGAGAGAGAGAGAGAGAGAGAGAGAGAGAGAGAGAGAGAGAGAGAGAGAGAGAGACAGACAGACAGATATAATGAATTTCAGTATTTTTGTTAAGTTATTTTACTGTTTACATTGTGTGAACTGTGTCCGTGTGTGTGTGTGTGTGTGTGTGTGTGTGTGTGTGTGTTTGTGCGTGTGAGAGAGAGATCAATGAGATAATGAGAAAGTTATCTCACCGTCTATATTGAGTGGATTGTGTCCGTGGTGTGTGTCTCTGCGTGTCAGTGTCTGCTGTGTGCGTAAAAGGTTAAGTTTTTCGTTGTGTTAAATTACAGACTGATCACATAACTTTAGCGCAGGCCGAACACTACCTCGTTTTGCCCATGGTCTGACGCAGATGCTGGTAGCGGCTTAAAGAGGACGATGGAGAACAGTCTTTTTGGAATTAATATTAGTGGGTTTTAATAAGTGCGACCTTCTACCTTGTCCTTCCTTCGTGAACAATCCTTGCCTGCAGTGGTGACAATATGACACAAGGCCGTAAAAAATCCTGCCAACCACACTCGCCGAGGGAATCTCCACCTTAACCCTCGATTTGTAAAGAACCTTTTTATGTGCACAAGGACTCCTGATTCAGGCCTTCGAATGTTGAACTTTGACTCCCTTTTTTTTTCGGTCCATCGGAATATTACCCCAAGGGGGGAGGAGTTAAGGTTTAGGTTGGATTGCAGGCGAGGTTCCGTGAACCTTTAATGGCTGAGATCAGCAAAAAGCCGCGCAGAAGCCGATAGCCTTTTGTTGCCAGCTCTGAAAGGAGGTCGGCCACCGTAAGCATGACAGTTCCCTACTTTAGTAGGTATTTACCTACGTTGATACTCAGCCTTCTTGGCTAAATACAGGGCCTAGATTCTGCTAATGCATTGTAGTACAATGACAGTTGCACGATTGCGTCGATTTAATTTCATTGCCGCTTGAAATCGACGCTTACATGCGTATTCGTAATTCTACACGTCAATTAATTTAAAAACATGTCACGTGACCCGACCGTGTAACTTTCTTTTTTTTTCCGGACTTGGCCGTCGTGGTGGAGTCTGGCCTGTACCTCCCTCAGGGAAGGGACCCGTGCCCTTCGGTGGGGACATAATGGGTTGATGATGATGATGATGAAACCACTATCACTATAATAACACTATCACGATAAAAAAAGTTTTAATATAAAAAAAAAACAGACTATTCCACCACTGCAATGCAATCGGAAGACTAACAGTGCCAATTTTAACTCGACACAAAGACCATCCCAAAACAATGCAGCGTAAATACTAACATGCTGTTATTACGAGCATGGCATGCTCGTAATATCTTAGCCCAATGCACCATTGTGGCGGGGCGTTGGGTTTGTAAGCACCTATTGTCAGAGCCGGCTTAGACACGGAGATAGATTAAACATGTCACTGGGTTAGATGTATCTGTCTGTATCTTTAGTACGAATAGTGTTTAGTACGAGAGTAAGAGCCTTTTCACACGAACCACAACCACACCACATAGCAACGACAAAATGCGGTCAAGCAGTGGTCACGTGTGAATAGTGTCGCTGCAGCTTTTTGTAGTTGCGTTGTGGCACCGACAAAATGTCGATGTGGTTGCGTTGTCGCCAGTAGTTAACATTAACATTAACATTTACACACAGGCACATACATTGCTTCTGGCCCCACACTAGGATACCCTGTGTCGTGGGAACCAGAAACAGCGACGTCACGTTGCGATTAGGTTACGTTGTGTGCAGACACAGTACGACTCCGGCTTAGGTTAGGTTGTGGTTGTAGGTCGGCATAGGTTGCGTCGTGGTCGGGAGGTGGTTGCGATGCGGTTGCGATGTGGTCGATATCACACACGCGGTCGATAACGACTGCAAAATGTCGTTCGTGTGAATAGTCCTATTCATTTTCCATACAAAATATACGCCCGACCACCTGGTGTGGTTGACGTGTGGTTGTGGTACGTGTGCAAAAGGCCCGATCAGTTTCATTAAGTGCCACTAAATGCGACCACCACAACTGGAAGCCTTTTATTTCATTAGTGACGGCCACTACTCACTGAATACTTAACAGTCAGATACAGACAAACTTAGTTACTATAGACAAAAGTTTAATTTAGATATGCATCTGCAGGCCTCAAACACAGATCTAAATGCAAAACACGAAACCCCAATACATAATTTATTGGAACTCCGACCTATCAAATACGCGTGTCCCAAAATCCAATCGCAATATCATAGCACTGACAAGATTCTTGTTAGCCAAACAGAAACCAAGAGCGTGACAAAATCAAGAGAGCCATTGAAGCCCGCAGCCAATACACTATTGAACAATTCATATTCAACAGGACACACAAAACGTGGCCCGAATCGACCAGCCAGTCAATCCGATGCCTCCCTAATGACACCTCGACAATAGAGCCTTTTATTCAATAGAGAAAGAAACTCCAGGGAAAAGGAAAGAAATAGTATTGGTGTCCGGAACCTTTCGGAAGTGGTCTTGGGTCGACGACCGTGTTATCTTGGACGCTCGGAATTTTATCTGTAGAGCTACATTTGGGCCTCAATTCTATTACTACATTATAGTTCAATTACATTTACATAGTGGGGTTACGTGACATGTTATTTTAATTCCATTGACGCCTATAATTATTGATACGCGTGCTCGCGTTGACTTGAAGCGGCAAGGAAATTAAATCGAAGCGATCATGCAACTGTCATTGTATTACAATGCACTAGCAGAATCTAGACCCTCGTTATCACTCCACTGTAGAGTATACTCTACTCATACGGAAGTGGCTTCGATCAGTCACAAAATGTCAATTACAACGTGTATTATTTTTCTTTCCTGTCTAAAGCAAACGAGCTAGTGTACAAAATATGTTTATTCTATCACGAGCAAGCGAAGTCATTCCCTCCTCTTAATATCACTATATCAATAAGCTAAAGAGTGACATCGAGAAATGAATGACTGTACGGTAGAATAGTACGCCATCGCCACAGCGTAAATATAGTAACTGGATTAGATTCTGGTAAACTCTGCTCCTTGAGTCACTCATTGCAATTTGCTATCTGACGAGAACCTTATCTATTTTTTCGGCGTAGCCACATTGGACCCATTTTCAGTGGATACTGGCCTGTTCACAAAATCCCTACCGACCCCACTTATGAGTATTTCTTTGTGTGTGCTATATGCAGTACGGTGTAAAAAGTGCTCAGGCACTCTTGACGCGAAGGCCTATCATCGCGGACTGGTCAGCTCTACGAAAGACAAGGCCAACCCCACTTCCCAGTTAGTAGGTACGTATCTCCATGGGTGAATCCGATAAAAGTAGAATATAAAATCTAGACGTTGCCACCGTATGATATATCCCTATCTTGCGCTATCGGAGTCGCTTCACGCTTTACGGAGATCCTATCGATTGCCCGATTGCGGGCTGCATCAAAATTACACCTTAAGCCTAGTACATTTAAGAGTTCGATTTGCATTTCCTGGCCGCCGGGAATAGTATTAGTACCGCCCCGGTAACGGGACTTTTTTCAAATGGTTTTATAGGATTTCCGTCGACATCAATATCTTACAGTCGAGAGCTGGGAAGGGAAATATTATGCCAGTTATTGTAAAGTCAGGCCATTATACTTACGCTCCTTTTATTGCGCTTTTATGGCGCGTAAACTACGTACAATGACGTACATATGTAGTTCACACTGTGTACGTACGCCGCAGGATGGTGACTGTAGATTATATTATACTAGCTGTTGCCCGCGACTACGTCCGCGTGGGCTGTAGTTGAGTAAAGTGTTTGCAAATAAGATAGGGATACTTTTAGCGCATGCGAAAGAGCTTTCATACTAACTTCGCAACCCCCTCTTACCCCCTTAAGGGATGATTTTCGAAAAACTATTTTACATGTGTTTGAAGACATTCAATGAAGGACCTTCATGCTGAATTTCATTCGAATAACTTCAAAAATGGCAATGTTTCATACTAACTTTGTACCCCCCTTTTATCCCCTCAAGGGATGATTTTCGAAAAACTATTTTACATGTGTTTCAAGACATTCAATGAAGGACCTTCATGCTGAATTTCATTCGAATAGCTTCATAAACGGCAAAGTTTCATACTAAATTTGCACCCCCCTTTTACCCCTTTAAGGGATGATTTTCGAAAAACTATTTTACATGTATTTAAATAACTTCAAAAACGGCTAGGTTTCATACTAAGTTTGCACCCCCCTTTTCCCCCCTTAAGGGATAATTTTTTTTAAATTATTTTACACGTGTTTCATAATTTTAAATGAAGAACCTTCGTACCAAATTTCATCCGAATAACTTCAAAAACGGCAAAGTTTCATACTAACTTTGAACCCCTATTTTAACCCCCTAGGGGATGAATTTTCAAAAATTGTTTCTTAGTGCTCCCCTACGTTACAAAAGGAATCCCTGTGCAAAATTTCAAGTTTCTAACCCTTATAGTTTAGGCCCTGCGTTGATATGTCTGTCAGTCAGTCAGTCAGTCAGTCAGTCAGTCAGTCAGTCAGTCAGTCAGTCAGTCAGTCAGTCAGTCGGTCAGTCAGTCAGTCAGCTTCTCCTTTTATATATATAGATTATAAGAGACTTCAGAACTATTCTATTTTACTGTCATAATATTGAGCCTATTCTACTTTTTTTTTACATAGCCTCTTTTGATCCTATTTCTGGGCAAAGGCCTCCCCTCCACCTTGGTCTGCCGCGACGGTCGGTGTCCATTTTTCGGAACCCTTACTCGGTCGCAATGTTGCCCCACCCGGCTATCTTTTTACTTTAAAATTGAATAATCCGATAATCTATATATATAAAAGGAGAAGCTGACTGACTGTAAGGGTTAGAAACTTGAAATTTTGCACAGAGGTTCTTTTTGTAACGTAGGGGAGCACTAAGAAAGGATTTTGGAAAATTCATCCCCTAAGGGGGTAAAATGGGGGTTCAAAATTAGTATGAAACTTTGCCGTTTTTGAAGTTATTCGAATGAAATTTGGTACGAAGGTTCTTCATTTAAAATTATGACACACGTGTAAAATATTTTAAAAAAAATCATCCCTTAAGGGGAAAAAGGGGGGTGCAAACTTAGTATGAAACTTAGCCGTTTTTAAAGTTATTCGAATGAGATTCAATATGAAGGTCCTTCATTGAAGGCATAAAACACATGTAAATAGTTTTTCGAAAATCATCCCTTAAGGGGGTAGAGGGGGGGGGGGGTGTGCAAAGTTAGTATGAAACTTTACCGTTTTTGAAGTTATTCAATATGAAGTTCCTTCATTAAAATTTATGAAATACATGTAAAATAGTTTTTTGAAAATGATCCCTTAAGGGGGTAAGAGGGGGGTGTAAAGTTAGTATGAAACTTAGCCATTTTTGAAGTTATTCGAATGAAGTTCAGCATGAAGGTCCTTCATTAAGTCATGAAAGACGTGTTAAGTAGTTTTTCGAAAATCATCCCTTAAGGGGGTAAGAGGGGCTTGCGAGGTTAGTATGAAAGCTCTTTCGCATGCGCTAAAAGTATCCCTATCTTATTTTCAAACACTTTACTCAACTAAAGCCCACGCGGACGTAGTCGCGGGCAACAGCTAGTCTATATATATAAAAGGAGAAGCTGACTGACTGACTGACATATCAACGCAGGGCCTAAACTATAAGGGTTAGTAACTTGAAATTTTGCACAGAGGTTCCTTTTGTAACGTAGGGGAGCACTAAGAAAGGATTTTTGAAAACTCGTCCCCTAAGAGGCTAAAATTTGGGTTCAAACAAAAAGATCCTACGCAAACGAATGCTCTCCCGCTAAACTGAAAGATCTTTGCTTCTATGGTAGGTATAAGGCTAGAGTCGTATTGCAGGCAAGACAACTGTGTGCGGTATGAAAATAGGTTAACGTGCACCCCTGATCGTTAGAGGAGGACCGCACAAACACACTTCCCTCTACAATAGTGCGACCTAAAAATAAAACCGAGCGCGGGGTCCGCTTGATAACCCGTCGCGAATCGACGCGACAACATTGTTACGCAAGTTTATTATAACGTGTACTGAAGTGGTTAACAACGCTTTATTTTGTATTAAATACAGATTTCGCAGATTGCTTACCTCTCAGTATATCGTAATGTGTTGACAGTGATGACTTATGGATGTGTAACCTGGGCCTCGATTCTGTTAGTGAATTGCAGTACGATTTCAGATACACGGTCGGGTCACGTGACTTGTTTTTGCATACCGTTGACATTGTTTGATATGCGTGCACGCGTAGACGTGAAAGCGGCAATGAAACTAAATCGCCATGGTTATTCAGTTGTCATTGTACTACAATGCGGTAGCAGATTCTAGGCCCTGGTCGCTGACTGTGGGCCTCATAAGAAGGTGCAAGGTCACCCAAAGAGTAATCAAAGAGAGAGTTAGGAGTTTTTCACTGCGTGTCTTTCACACTGAATCAGGAATGAGGAGATCCGCAGAAGAACCTTAGTTACCACCTCGGGCCACTATAGCTCGAAGAATTGCTTAGTTGAAGTGGAACGAGGCACAAAGCTCGGAGAACTGATGGCTGTTGGGGCGGAAAAGTTCTGACCTGGTGACCGCAAACCGGAAGACGCAGCGTGGCCACCAGATGTTCCGACGACTTGGTTACGGTGGCAAGGAGTTGCTTGATGAGGGCGGCATAAGACCGGGACACTTGGAAAAGCATGATGAAGGCCTATGTCCTGCAGTGGGCGTTAAATGAATGATGAGGATGATGATATCGTAAGAGTGACATAATTTTCGTTTTCACTAAAATAATTATAATTCAAACAACAGAGCAGATCAGAAGCCCTGCTCCATAACAACTATCGAAAGGTCATCAGACTTAAAGAAGGAAATTGAATGTCAACTAAAACGTAGTAATTAATACACAAATTAAATTATAATGGGTAACATCGCCTAGCTCACATTAAGCAACCTATTAGCTAGGTAATAGAAGTTACAAGACTTCTAGATGGCAGATATAAATTAAGTCAAGTAGACTGTTTTCAAAGACGAGATAAGTTTAATGCCGCAAGCACAATCACTCTCAATTAGTTGTAGTACAAGAACTACACTGTAAATACACTACGGCTCAGAAAACGTCGACATTTTTTTATGCATATTTAACAAATAAATAACAAGAACAATCTCAAGCTCCAACCAACATATCTGGACTTAAAATTCTTGTCATTCACCAAAATAAGATTCCAAATCATAGATTACCTAGCTTCGACGTGTCTCCTTAGAAAATTGTCAGAACCACTCTTCTATTCTGGAAATTGGATCCTCTATGATCTTTCTCGGAATAGTAGTTGGATAAAGCTTTCGATCAACATGATTTATTGATAACATTCTGTCTGGTTCCTGTTCCATGCCTGGTTCACAATTGTATCAGTCGCCCAATGTGGTTAATTTATCGAGTGAAACCAATTTCTATTCTAAATCCCTACCTAAGCGGATAAATAAGATACCATACACACAACACGGTCACATTAACCCTAGTCATTAGCGATTCGCCACATGTTGTCGTGGAATACTTCAATCTTTAAGAACTATGATTACTATTGCACCGCGCGAAGCAATAAGCTGATTGGATTCAACCCATGATGCACGAAATCTCCCCTACTGCGACATATCGACAGGTCTCGAACGAGGGCCCATGGGATAGGTTTGTTCTTGTTCCTTGAGGTTTGTTCCTTAGCAAATCCTGCGAAGCTTTATACGTTGAAAGGAAACTGTTTTTGGGGCAGTCATTTGGCGAACTCCAAATTCATTAAACAACCGCCCGGTTCTCTGGACCGCGTAATCGTTTGACGACAATTTTCAGAATCCATCGTACCGCACCTAGAAGTTAATCAAGTTGACAAGACAATCTCCTCCGGTACTCGCGTTTGACACCCGATCTATATACGCTGCTGAAAAGCCGCGGGAACACCCGAGAAGCGTTAACGAAGGTAGTTTCTCCGTTGTTCTTGTATATAACTGTTCATGTGTTCCCGGATATCTTTGGACTTTGTGCGAGTCTGGAGGTACTATGAAGCCGGGTCTCAGGGTTTTCTATGTGGCGTTGGGCGATCGCCTCCCGTACTACAGATTACCGGCCAGTTCCGGGATAGGTAGTTTTTCCGTCGTTCTCGTGTATAGTCGTGTATAATAAATAAATAAATAAATATAACTGTTCATGTGTTCGCGGATATCTTTGGACTTTCTGCGAGTCTGGACGTCCTATGACGCTGGATCTCAGGGTCTTTTTCTAGATGCTTGAAGGATAGCCTCCCGTACTACGGATTACCGGCCGGTTTTGGGAAAGGTAGATTTCTCCGTCGTTATCGTGATAAGATGAATGAATTTATTTATATTTATATTTATATATTACCATAACTTACAGCTATCATTACAGGAGATCCTATTGCGGTAGCTGAGTAATTTATTTAAGAGTACCTATGTTTACGAGTCTAAAACTCGTGAGTTCAACGAATGATTAACTAATTAGTCCCTATTTGTGAAAACTTGTAATTAGCTTTTTGTTGTCTACTAAATTCTTCGTTTTGTTAATTTTAGCTGTAAGTTTTCCTTAAAAATAAAATAAAATAAATAAATTACTGTTCATGTTTTTGCGTATACCTTTAAAACTTTGTGCTAGTCTGGGGGTCTTTCTCTAGATGTTTTGAGCGATCGCCTCGCGTACTACGGCTTACCGGCCGGTTCCGGGAGAGGGCTCAGCGCGCAGCCTCCGCCGTATCGAGCGGCCGCGCCCCCACGTGCTCCATTCACCGAGCAGCCGGGCTCCGAGGCGCACGTGGTGGCTCCTGGCTTAATGTTAAGCACACTTCGGGCATATACAAGCTCCCAAATTCGGAAAGAAGTTATTTATTGTTGGGGTCAGATGGAATTTATGGCAAAAATAGTCGATGAATTTCTTTCTCTAACCTGTAGAATTTTTGGTGCGCCAATCAGCTCACCATAACAATGGTTTTGTCCTTGTCAAGGTCGTAACGCGACTGATTAAGCAGCTGTTCAGTAGTCATTATGCAGCTAAGCTTAGAGGTTCTATTCTCTACAATCTCTCTAGTTCGAAATACATGAAGTGTTTAATTTCCGCCTTACACAATGCACTAAAGCAACGAATGACAAACTTTATGACGACACGACACAGGAAAGCCACTAACGGTTAAATCCACGAGGTCAGAAATAATATTGGATGGCGAATACATTAAAGCTTTTACACTGGGCGACATCCTTTCGGATTTTATTTGTTTTAAGTACTTTAGGGGCACAGAAGTTTCGCTATTAGGAGGACAGTGGAATCAGGCTTGCCCATCAGCGAGCCAGTTTCAATGTATAATCGTAGTTGTTTTAGTTTATTAATTATTGCTATAGTAAGATAACATTTACATACAGACACATACATGGCTTCTAGCCCCACAATAGGATATTCTGTGTTGTGGGAACCAGAAACAGCGACATTACAAACATGACAAACATCCAATACCTGGGGTTTTTTTTGTCCCCAGCCGGGGTTCGAGCCCGGGACCTCTCGCATAGTAGGCAGATGCGCTAGCCGATGCGCCACAGAGGTCGTAAATATCTTTCCCCTTCTTCTAAATTCTTCCGGAAAGATCGATCGCGGTTCTGCCGATCAAACCTTCCCAGTTTCCCTACTCTGTGATGTTCACGTCAAGCCAATCAATTCGGATAAGCCCGCGTAATCGAATAAAATGCCGTCATTCAGATTCACGTCAAATGTGTCGACACCTCGGCCGAGTATCGAATTTAACCAGATTTATATCGCGTCGAGGTGATTTTAATCCGACTTGATGAGTGGCCCAAATTGGTTTTTCTCTACTGATAAATAAATGTGTTCGTCGAGATATTTCCTACATTACATAAACTCTCGCCGGTAACGGAGGACAGGCAGAGACAAGGCCACTTGCTATATTCCTGACAAAACTTTTTCGCTTTATCAGCATTCTTTAGTCGTTGCATGTACGCATGGTCTTTTTAATACATAGGTATATACACGACCGCGAGATGTGGCGTAATAGGTAAAAGGCCTATACCCAGCAGTGGGCGGAGGTGGGCTGATGATGATGACGACCTCTGAGGCGAAGCAGTTGGCGCAACTGCCTAACATGCGAGAGGTCCCGGGTTCGAGCCCCGGATGGGGACTAAAAAAAACTCCAGGCCTTGGATACGACACAGGGTATCCTAGTGTGGGGCCAGAAGCAATGTATGTGCCTGTATGTTTATGTTTGAGATGAGACTAGGGACTGCCACTTGCCACGATCCTTAGAGTTCACTTTCACTTCATCAACATTCATTGGTTGTTGCATGTACGCACCTTGATTTCGGGTCTTTATTTTTTTATTAACTGTCCTGCCCTTCTGTCTCCTATTAGATCGAAATATTCGCCTGGGACTTCCCTTACCGGCCCTTCCACGTGATCACAAATTAGCTACGCTGGATCTTCTATAGTAATTTTCTTGTCTTGCCTTAGAACAAAAGTTGTTGTCTATACCAACAATAATAGACGTTTTTTCAGGAATTACACATTTAATAGGTAGCCCTGTTTAAAACCTTAACGTGCCTTCAGTGCCTGGACTACTACAGAAACTACTAACTATAAAAAAGTACCGTTGTCATTATATTCTCTTGAGCGTAAACCTGATCCTCTGGGAGATCCATTAATCAGGGCCGCTGGTGTCACGTTTAGCCTCGATATTAATAATAAAGAAAGGAAATGAACCTGCTCTTATTAGCTACCCGTGGAGCATTTTTCATTTTGACGCCGCAAAGTTGAGACTGTGAGATGAAAGGGAGCATTTGTAGCATGTAGTATAAAGACGTCAAAGACATACTATACATACATGGCAAGACACGAAAATTCTAAAATGCATGCGACATACAAAAAACTTAGCTTGATAACGTCGTCCGTGTTCCACCATACAGTTTTCCTGCACTGTTCGAAATATATATAATAAAAATAAATATGGAAGAAGTACCTTAGCTGCAAGCACGTAGAAGTTCACGGCGAAGGGGCCCCTTGAAATTTGCTTCCTTTGCGTTTTAGGTGTCCGTATAGTTTTTGCACGTCACAGAAGAGCACACACACACAATAAACAGTACATAAACTTAATGCTATTGCACTAACCGATTTTTACGATAATTTCCTAAAATATGCTAAGTCGCTTCACAGCTAGACCGAACCGATCCGCGCACGCCAGACAAGACGAGAATGAAAATGTCGGTGTCAACCACCGCATGCCAAATTAAAAATATTATATATACTTTGTTTGGTCGGAACCTTTTACTTTGTTTACATACCTGCTAGTCCTGATAACTTGTTGGAAAATGGCCCTAAGAGCATCTTTTGCGGTTTTACTACAGTGGCTCATCGACAGCGCTGATTTAGTTGATCGGCCTGAGCATTTAAATCGTGTCGCCGTGCGTTTGTTAACGGCAAATAACGAATTGTTGTCATTGTAAGATTCCTATCAGCGGATTATTGAACACGCGGACTCGGAAAATCCGTTAGAAAAACAAATTGTACATGCGGCTCGGAAGGAGTATGAGGAGGAGAAGCTTGATAAACTGATGATGGAAAAATTAAAACTTGGTTGATTACCGATAAGATTCCGTAAACACGTGGCCGGCGTCGAAATAACCGGAAAACGCTTTCCCGAAGGTGAAAATGAAACACAAGATCGACCGAAAATATTACCGAGTTCTAATCCCCTTCCTAACTAATATGAAACCCTAACCACGCTCTGCTACCAAATGTTCGAAATAGATATAATAAAAATAAATATGGAAGAAGTACCTTAGCTGCAAACACCTAGAAGTTCACGGCGAAGGGGCCCCTTGAAATTTGCTTCCTTTGCGTTTTAGGTGTCCGTATAGTTTTTGCACTTCACAGAAGAGTACACACACACAATAAACAGTACATAAACTTAATGCCTATTGCACTAACCGATTTTTGCGATAATTTCCTAAAATATGCTAAGTCGCTTCACAGGCCCAGTGTTGCCAATTTTATTTTTCCAAAACCACTAAACTCAACTCTCTAAACCACCAGGAAAACCACTAAATTTTTTTTTTGCGGTAACAAATACACTAGAAATTCCACTAGATCAAATAAATATTTCAAAAAGTACTTATTTGAAGTACAACATTATACTTATACACTTTACAAAGTCAAATAAACTAACCCCCGGTTCCTCGAACGCTCTTAATCTATCGTTAACAGCTGTCAGTTGTCAAAAGTACATACAAAAAAAGAAGATTTTCACACAAAAATAGAAAAAAATGATAATTTTGGGAGTTCCCCATACTTAGAACTGAAACTCAATTTTTTTTTTCATCAAACCGATACGTGTGGATGGGGTAAATTTTATATACTTTTTTTAGCGTGAGAGACACTTCCAAAGTGGTAAAATGTGCCCCCCCCCCCCCCCCCCCTGTAACTTTTCAAATAAGCGAATGATAAAACTAAAAAAAAAACACCGAAACTTGGTTCGAACGAGATCTAATTTAGCTTAAATTCAATCAACTCAAATATAAAAATAAAAAAAACATTTGAGGAACCCTTCATGGGCGAGTTTTGCCATTAGTCATTGTTTAAGCCTGCCAAAAAGTACGCAACCTCCTTGCTACTTTAAACTTATCCTTTTATAAATAGATAGTGTTTTGTTTTTTTTCCTGTGAAAATTATATTTGCGCAAGCAGCACGCTTTATCATTAAAATGTTTCCATCATAAAAGCCGTCGTATTTCATTGCAGAAGAGATAAATCTCTACACTCATCGACTTCGGCCTCAAAATCAAGACCTTTTTTGAAGAACAAAAGTAACTCCACTAAATTACTCCTTGTTATGCCATAGTGCCTCTCCTACATGTTTTTTTTTTATTTGTCTCATAATAGTTAGATTTCCAGGCATTCTATTTTTTAATTCATTCGTCAGTAAATTTATTTATTTCGTCAATTTAATAATAAACTGCATGCACCGCCTCATTAAGTTTTGTTCCTGAGTAGAGAGACCGTTTCCTTTCATTTGCGTATTTTTGTCTCAAAACCACCCAAAAAATATGAAACAGTGTAACTTTAAATATTGGACTCAAAACCACCAGAAATTCCACTAACCACCAGACACAATCTTTTGCTCACTAGACGAAGGTCGAAACCACCAGATCTAGTGGAAATTCCACTAAGTTGGCAACGCTGTTCACAGCTAGACCAAACCGATCCGCGCACGCCAGATTGTAATCTGTGACGCCAGACAAGACGAGAATGAAAATGTCGGTGTCAACCACCGCATGCCAAATTAAAAATATTATATAATCTACCCGCTATTTCATGAGATATGTATCGAACATGCACAATCGATCAGTGTCAACTAAAGAAGACTGTTCTTTCTTGTATATAAATTGAAAATTCTCAAAGATTATCTGCACATCATCATCATCATCAGCCCACCGCTGCCCACTGCTGGGTATAGGCCTTTTCTCCCAAATGCCATTTCACACGGTCTCTCGCCTTTTGCATCCACGGACCTTCCGCCGCAGCAGGTCTGCCCACTGACTCATCACATCACTGACATCTGCACATGCCAAGTAGTAAATTCTGGTAAGTTTATTTTGTATGTCCTAGAATCGCCAAACAATTATTCAACTATTTACAACTACAGCAATTTCTTGCAGAAGCTCCGACACTTCAGAAATGTGAAAATTGATAACCCAATACAGTGGACATACAAGTACACGGCATATGTTACTTAATAGGAAAGCAGGTCCAGTGTCTCTGCGAGAAACAATTCTGCGACTCGTGCAAAAATCAACAAAAACTCTTCAAAGAAAAGTAATATTTCGGAATGGCACTCGAAGCCGCAAAGTTCTGGCCAACACAGCTTTAGCCTGGCGCGTCCGAGCTGCATTTCAGCTTAATGCCGAGAGTTGGCTTTAACGATTACAACTAACACTAGCTACCATCTGGGAAGATTCAGGTTTCCTACGAGCGAGCGTGGAGTCGTGGATAGACTGCAAAAGTGTTGTCGTGGATGGCTGCGCTGGGAAAGACGATTTAATTCCTTTTACATCTCTTATATTCGGTAAGTAGCTCCTTATTACCCCCAATTGTAGCTTGTAGGTGACCAATTAGCGCTCTAGGGTAATAATGTAGCTAGAAAAGCCCTAGGGCGGTAAGTAATATAAAAAAAACTTCACTGTTTCAAAAAGTTCGCGTAACCATCATACTGGCAATAGACATCATGCATTCAGCCCAATGACAAAGGACGTCGCTTCGCTATTCAGCCTTATCTTCGTATGAGTATAATAGTCATCAATTTTAAACATCGAACGGCGAAGCTCAATTTCGTTCTTAAAAAAAAAAAAAATGAAAAAATGCGGGAATAGAAAACTTTTACTTTAAATATTGTTTGTTTTTGGGATTTTTTTTATAATTACGTGCTAATTAGGAAAAAAACATCGGTTCTGCAAGTAATGAAGATATAAGCTGCACTCCCGATTCTATGAAAATGGAAGCTGAAGCAGCAATTAACAATATTTTGCCTGAAAGTTCTAAAGAGAGATATTTGAAAACTTACGACGAGTTCATGAAGTGGCGAAAAGAAAAACGAGTAATTTTTTTCTACTTACCTCACAATCGAGATGTAAAGCAGAGTAGTTAGCTCGGGTGTAAGCATCAATTGCACCCTCGAACTATAGGCGCCCTCGCTGCGCTCGTGCGCCTAAATATCTCGGGCTGCAATTGATGCCTTACAGCCCTTGGCTACTAATCTACTATTGGAGCTGAGAGGAAGTAAAAACGATTGGCTTTCGAATAAGGACTAAGCATAATGAAAGAAGTTTGGAAGTTAGGTATAGGTTCCACCTGCAGTTGCGGAGAGGTGCAAATTATGTGCCACATTACCGGCCACTGTCCCCTATGGTCACAGAGCAAAGCAGAGCTACGACAGGGTCGACCTGGCCTACAATAGCCGGAAACCGATCGCGATGGAGAGCCATACGTCCAACAGTAGGCGAACAAATGCTGAAAAAGAGAAGATTGCATGTTTGCTAAAAGAAGTAGTGACTTGTGTAGTATTTGAGTCGGAGGTAATGATACGACGCGTATGCTTGCTCAAGTAAAACTGGTTTATTCAAGATACCCCACATACAATGTTTTAGATAGTACCTACTACGACTTGGTTAGAGGGTATCTATCTTTTAAAATACAATTTAAGCGGTCGCCATAAATTTATAAATTAGTAATTTCCGTGATTTTGCTCTTGCTCTGGTTTTCTTCAATTCCAGTAAAATAATCCGAAACCGGCATGCGTGCAAAGACCAATGAATGTCAATGATGCGAAAGTGATCTGCCAGGATCGTGGCAAGTGGCAGTCCCTTCTGCCTACCCCTCTGGGATAGATAGAGACTTGAGTTTATCTATGTTTGTTCAATTCCAGTTTCATCAAGTGTTAGACGAATCCGTCCCGATTTCGCTTCGAGACAAATAATTTTAATATCAAAGCCCGATATCAAACGCTGCCAATAAATTCTGAGAGTGGAAATATTGCTACCAGTCATGACCCAGACGGCTAATAACACATTCATATCCGCATCGGAAATGCATTGCGTTCCTGCAATATTTGTACTTTGACTGGTACAACATTACATTGGTTCAGAGCATCCTGAAAATCCTTGACCATTCTTTTCACTGCAATGGCAAACCGATTTCCATCGTTACGTTAGGAAGAATGCATTCTAATCTTTAAAAATACTTATTGGTATTGCAGATATTAGGACTTCATGATGTTTATTTGTTTTGTAAACAGTTACATGTTTGAAGACGTATGATGTTATTGAGAGGCAAAAGCCAACTGTCTGGCGCTACAGACAACTGTCATAATTCTACGCGTCAATGTAATTAAAAACATTTCACGTGAGCCGACCACTTAACTGTAATTGAACTATAATACACTAACAGAATCGAGGCCCAGGTAGAGCGACCACATTCGTAAAGCGGTAGGCAGTGACTGGAAAAGTAGAGCCGAATATCTGGCTCAGCGGCTTGTCTTTGGAGAGGCCTAAGTCTAGCAGTGGATTGACACCGCCATATTATGATAAAATCAGACGAGACCGAACAAAATCTGTATTGTGCAAAGACAGGTTTTTGCCTCGAGAAAGTCGCATAAATTTGTGACCAATGCGACGAAAAACGGCTGGCGATTGCCAAGAAAAATATCACTGCTATCCATCAAACAACGATACATTATGGAAAGCTAGACAACATAAATTCGAAACAAAACTTGAACGTCACGAATAATATCTTGATCATAGGATATCTTCCACGTTGCAAAAAGCGATGCCATTATCTCGCAACGTTGGAACGAAAACTCGATTTGCTCTTTCATTTCACTGGTGGAATAAAATCATTTTATGTTGAATTGAGCTACATTATGCCATGTCAATATCCAGCTGCTACTTTTTAGGGTTCCGTACCCAAAGGGTAAGTGTCCCTATTACTAAGACTCCACATTCCGTCTGTCTGTGCCTGTCTGTCACCAGTTGCAATTTTCACAGATGATGTATTTCTGTTGCCGCTATAATAAGAAATCAAATTTTCTTTTTTTTTAGTTATGCTTATTACTTGCATTTCGCGATAAACACGAATACAGACATATGCTATTAAAATAGAATTGTAAGCTCTCTCACTAGGAGAAAGACGATGTGATCCTGCGTAGCTACTAATATTTAAATATAAATTCCAAATGTTGGATGGATGCTGTTACTCAATCACGCCAGAACGGCAGAATGAATCCAGATGAACTTCGGTAGAGAGATAGTCTCGACTTTTTATTCCACAAAAATGCACACAAAATTTCCGAGTGAACGAGTTTGCGGTCATCAGATAGTCGGTATATAAACGCCCGTAACCAACAATCTAGCGAAATCGCATATAATATATTCAGATACTAGCTTTTGCCCGCGACTCCATCCGCGTGGACTTTAGTTCAAAATTTTGCAACCCCGTTCGCTCCCTTAAGGGTTATATTTAGAAGAACGGCGAAACACGTGTTCAATCAATTGTGTTGAACAGTATTTATTTTAAGTTTCAAGAAAATTAGACAACATTCTTTCTACCTCCCATACAAATTTTGGCAACCCTTACCTTACCCCTTTTTCCTTACCTGCATTATATATAGAACCTCTGTGCAAAAATTCAGCTTCCTAGGTCTAACGGCTTGGGCTGGGCGTTGATGAGTGAGTCAGTCAGGACTTTGAATTTTATTTATATAGATAACAGTCTACACTCGTATGTGAGACTATTTGCGGGATCTCTTCAGACAGCCAGTCGCCTGAGGCATGAACGTTGGCATCGTAATGCCTAGGCCGGAGTCACTAACCTAATCCGTATTCAAGGCAAAGCGATCGTGTATTCGGATGTGATAAGGCAATGACACCAATTTATTTTCTGAAATACATTAGTATAACAATTATTAGCACTATTCGGGCGTTACAAATTAAATTATTCCAGACCCTTCATAGATCTTTCCTTGAAGGCTGGCCAATTTAATGACAGTAAAGTTCCCTTCCCTTTCCCTCCAGTTCACATCTTTTCCCTTAGATCTTTGTTGGGGTTCTCACACTCCAGTCATTCTTCGTCATCTTTAAACGTTCAAACCTACATCAACTACAATGTATTTTTCACTAAACATCCGACTGCCATAAATTCTTCATAATTTGAAGACATTCTACGACAACAAATTGTTATTCAAAGGAATAAAGCATCCAAACGTATGAGTAAAGTCTGCGTTAAACTAGTTGGTATTCAAACCGCTCACTCTGTCCTTCTAAAAATTCCGTCCAATGCATAGATAGACATGTCAAAGGCTGCTATCGGCGACCGGCATATTTGCACCCTCCCACAAATAAGGCGTCCATATGATTCAATGCACATCATTTCCGGGCGAATAGACCATTATGTACCATTATGTTTGTGTGAAATATGCGTGTCCGTTTTCGGTCCCGACGTTGATTTCCTTGGATTTCAATGAGGATCACAGCATAACAACTATTTTTGGGATTCGGAAAGATTGGGTACCTAGTTTAGTTTAATATGGTCGGCGACGTATTTATAACACAATGTTCGTTAATCTCTCTTGAGAGGCTTCGGTGAAGATAACTAACTGCAAAGCTGTTTTACATTTTCATAGTCACATTTGTTTTGGCTTCACAATCTTCAGAATGGAAAGTGATACTCGAACAAACATTTATGTAGAACTCTCATTGAAATCTAGAGCAAGAAACGATGTCTTGACATCTGCGCGATGTACGTGACAAGATGAATGGGGCACAATTTGTTGACTTCGCAGACAAGTTACTCACAAAGTCCAGCGGATTGTTATTGTAAATAAGCCGACACGATGTGCTTTGCATGACAATGCTTTCAATGAACTCGTTACCCTTCGTGCGAGTTGCGTCGTAATAGAATTGCATAAGCGTAACCGGATTGACCGGATCAAAGGAGCAGAATTGCCAATTAATTGGCTCCGTTCGTTTTTTTTGTGTTGTCCTTCCTGTGACGGGAGTTAGGGGAGATTTCAAGGTCAGCTTAAGTGTGTTGGTCGCGGGATGTAAATTTATACAAGAGCTTTTCGCTGAACCAAGCTTTGAGTAGTCGATTATTGTTTATTTCCCTAAAACTAGCATCGTATACGACCTCTCTGGCGCATCGGTTAGCGCATCTACCTACCACGCGAGAGGTCCCGGGTTCGAATCCCGGCTGGGGACAAAAAAACCCAGGTCTTGGATGTTTACATGTTTGTGACGTCGCTGTTCCTGGTTCCCAGACATAGGGTAACCTAGTGTGGGGCCAGAAGCAATGTATGTGCCTGTATGTAAATGGTATGGTATGGTATGGTATGCGTCCCACGGCATGGCCATCTCTCGTATTGACGATTTCAAGAGGCGAGGAATCTGAACACCTTAACATCTGAACAGGGCCCCAATTCTGGTAGTGCATTATAGTTCAATGACAGATCTATGGTTCGGTCATGTGCACGTTTTTGTATACAAATGAGGCGCCAGAGTACGTGTGCACGCGTAGATTAAAAGCGAAAATGAAATGTAATCGCCGCATTCTTGCAGTTGTCATTGTAATTCAATTCATTAACAGAATCTAGTTGCTGGTTTCCTCAAGATTTTCCATCGCCGGTAGCGAATGGTATTGCTACTGCTAATCCAAAAATGTACGTAGCATGCCGGAATCAACACAGAGCACCACGGATGTAAAGCAACAGTCCTTTCTTCCACTTCTTCTCAATCCACAGTTTAAACTACTTTGTCAATGCAGCATAATGTTTTTGATACCAACGGTTTGTAATTCCCAGTAAATGCTTGTGCACATCGTTATTCCGGAAACCGAACCCACACATCCCTTCCATTGATAAGCAAAATGATAAAGGGGCACAAATTGCAACTTCTGCGAACAATAGCGCTACACATTGTGCAATATTAGCGGATCCTTGTCATGAAACAATGTGAGACTAATCTCTAAATATCCGTTCTTCATTAACTATGAAAATAATGCGTTACAAACACCGGACGTTCTTATTTCTGTTCACAATACCTACCTCATCGGCAGTGATAAATCATTCAACGCTGTAAGGTTTCACAAATGTAGCACACCAATAATTATTTGTGGTTTCCAGTTACTAGGCCGCTTCGTCTATCGATTCCGATTCCCGCGATCGCAGACACAAAATAAATCTGAACAGAAGCTTATCCGATAGTCTGTTAGCCTCCAAAGGGTACTTTTTGCGCTCCTTCACGAATTTTGGAGGACGTGTGGAGTCTGTTTTTGTGTAAGCTTTACCTAGATAGACTGTCACGACAATGGTCGTCGTTACTCAAATGACATTTGTTTTTTTTTTCGGTATGTAGGCAAAGACTATCACTTTAATCATGCTCTGATGACCTCACAAATACCAAAAAAATATTAAAAATAGACATAATCAATAAAACTCAAAAATACAGAAATACGTTTCATAAAATGGTCAACATTTTCAAGATGAATTATAAAAAATATAATTATCAAAGTAATAAGTAGCATGGCCAATTGTCAAATTGTGTCAAATTTCAGCGCCACAAAACGCGTGACTCGAGTCTGCATGCTACTCATGTATTGTGGAATGGTCTATGTCAGCGGTAATAACACCATTCGGAAACCGCATTTCTATTTACCTTTTTTTCTGCACAATAATAACTTCCACACAACACAATCACTTGACCTGGTCCCAAACTAGTATACCCTGTGCTACGATATCCAGGCAAGAACATTACAAACATCAAACGGGTAGTGAACCAGTAGTGCCTAAGTAAACAAACGGAAAAACACCCAAACTGAGGGGATTAGTACAAATGTACGACGGCCCCCAGTAGGAATCGAGCCCACGACCTCTGTGTTGGTTGCTAGGCGTCTTAACGTCTATACCAATGAGGCAGCCAACTGTGCACTATTGTAGTCGAAAGCCTCTCAACATTCCAACAAAGGGGGCAGTTGCCTTGCTTTTGACCAACTTCCTAAGTGCTTACACGTTTCACTGGATTTTGACGACCTCTGTGGCGCATCGGCTAGCGCATCTGCCTACCATGCGAGAGGTCCCGGGTTCGATCCCCGGCTGGGGACAAAAAACCCAGGTCTTGGATGTTTACATGTTTGTGACGTCGCTGTTTCTGTTCCCACGACACAGAGTATCCTAGTGTGGGGCCCGAAACAATGTATGTGCCTGTATGTTAGTGTTTAAAAAATGTTTGCAGCAGGAGCTGTGCATCTGTTTCTCCGCGCCGAAGCCACCTCGGTCATCGATTCGTCCGATAGCAAAGCGTGCTGCTCGCACTTACGTAACGTTGTAACCTTTAGCATTTGAGGTCATGGATTTATTGTCACGACGAGCCGCCGGTTACCTCAGAAGCCTTTTGCGGTGAGCGGATCGTGCGATCATGTATTTACCCCGCTAGGGAGGTAATGTAAAATATGGGCGTGTGGTGTGAATGGGGACCAGAGTGCGTATACTGAGTTTTGTCATTCACTTTCGATAGCGAGAGCGTTTGCGATTTGCATAGGAGTGACAAAGCGCGCAATCTAGTTGTCTCTTTGTCACTCCTATGCAAATCGCAAACGCTCTCACTATCGAGAGTGAATGAAAAAACTCAGAGTGCTTATACTGAGTTTTTTTGAGACAACTAGGTGGCGCGTTTGTCACTCCTATACAAATTGCAAACGCTCTCGCTATCAAAAGTGAATGAAAAAACTCAGTATAAGCACTCAGTATACGCACTCGGCGCCATTGGTTGGTTTCACATTCAACGACCGCAAGTTTCATGACATCGTTGGACGGTTCACACGATGGCTTTAGTAAATGTGAAACTACTCGTTCAATGATGTGTTATAGTCACTGAAAAGTAGGTATTAGAAGGATACATATTCCATAAGCCCGCTGCATAATCGCTCGTAGCCCAGGCCGCCTAAGTGATCTTAAACGATTACGAAGGTTAAGCAACATAGGGCGCGTTCAGTGCATGGATGGGTGACCGTCTATGACTAACGCTAGTGGCATTTTTCCGATCGATTCCGTGATTCACAAGGCACGTTAAGCAGTTGGTGCCGGCTGCCGTCGATAGATGGCAGTCGTTAAGCCAAGTCAGAGGCCTTAGGGCGGTTTGAAACTTCTGACAGTAAGGCAAGCCACTAGTCTTACAAGCCTCCACCAAGCCGGACTTGGCCCCCGTGGTGGAGTATGGCCTATACCTTCCTCAGGGAAGAGACCCGTGCCTCTAGGTGGGGACATAATGGGTTGATGATGATGATGATTATGAAAACCAGAAATTTTTTCGTGGACCCCCACTAACAACTTGTGAACTCCTGTTTTCTTTCCACGTCTACGTGGAGTGGACCCCCGTGTGGTCTCCTATGGACCCCTGGGGAACACAACACCTGGACCACTTTGGGAACCTATGATCTAGGATAATACAAACTTACAAAAAATACAAACATAAAACTAGTACTAATCACAAATCGGCACAAAATATTTACAATAACAAGTTCGATATCTACCACTAAAGTTGAAGACGACATGAACTCTATTTTTCCGTAATCTGTGTCCCCACAGTTCGTACTGTCTTCAGAAGTCCGCAAGAAAGAGACTTTTAGTTTTTTCGCCGTCAACAACAGCGGGACAGGATAACAAGAAGGAACGTCGGGAACAGATAGGTTAGTTGAACACTGACAGGGAAAGAAAATATTATTTGTACATCACTTTTGATTTATGATGCCTTCTGACCGAACGCGGCGATCAATCCATACCATAATATCTTGCAATGGAAAATATTGGTCTGGCTAAAGCTCCTAGCTTGTCCTCAGAAATAATCCTGTCAATCGGTCATCTGCTCCTATATTGGGCGCACCAAATGCTGAACAATTCTAACTGTCTGTATTAATCTTATTTAACTTGGAAATAAACCATTTGGAAAATATCCCTCTCTGAAGCCTTTCTCCTCATTTTGTCCAATTCGCGGTAAGCGCCCCTGGTTGTAAAATTACATAAAATACTTATTATTACTTAATGTTACCACTCATTGTACAATTGTTTACCCAAATAAAAATAAAACTGTCTGTCAAATCCCATTCTATGGCTAACGGCAGGATTCAGACAAGATTTGGTGCGGATAATGAGTCCGGAGTTCTCAAAATCTTCAAGGGCTGTCCAAATTAAACTAGCAATTTTTTAATTGCCCCCAAGTTAAGACTTATTAATTTTAACTGGAAACTCCCATTATGAGACCGAGTTGGGGGAAAATTGTATTCGTCACTTGAAACGGGGGCGGGTGATTGGATTTCCTCCCCTCGCTATGCCGGGGACCGTAGGGTCTGTCCGGGTCCCCGTCTAAATAAACTTTTCTGCCCGTTTGATGGCATTTCGTTTGACGATTACTTGGAACAGGCGTTTAGCGCTTCTATTCCCGTTCTCATATTGAGGCGGTTACTCGAACTTTACCCTCGAAATTACCCTATTAGGGTAGTTTCCAGGGTCAAAATAATTAAATTCTATTTAGTCCGTATTTTACACTATAAAAAAATATTCGACACGTATTTTTTCTTTTTTCGATTTAACAAAAAATAACAAAGATATAGCCTATTAAAGTTACGTGTGACGTCACTCTGTGCTAAAAAATGCAGCACAGCGTGACGTCAAACGTAACTTTAATGGGCTATATCTTTGTCATTTTTGGTCTAATTTACAAATAAAAAAATTCGTGTCCCTTATTTTTGAATAATCTAAAAGACGGACTAATTACATTTTTTAGAGCAACTAACCCCTTTAATTTAAGAAATTTGACTTTGCCAGATGCTATTGCGTACTTCGGTGCTAAAATCATCTCCTATCTCCTTTCACTTATGCAGCGCCGTTCTTTCATTCACTTAGGTTATTAATGCCCGTTTTCACCAACAACATTTAATATTTAGGGGCCACCAAATCTTCTTTAAGGGCTACGAATCAACCGTTAAGTAGCCCCCAAAAAGGTAGGTTAGGTGACCCCTAAATCTTAAGTGTTGTTGGGGAAAACGGGCATTAGCGTATTGTATTTGACGTATTGAAGCACAAAAAAGGAGTACCATCCTCGCAGAGATGACGTCAAAAAACCGGAAGATACTTCAAGGGCTTTCAATTAAAAATGTCAAGCACAACCGTTAATTCACCAAAGAGTGGGTCATTAAAATCCCAAGTCATCCTCCACAGCTGTGTCTTGTTCTGGTAAATATCACGGCTTATCTTGAGAGAGCATTGGCCAAGCGGTACATGGTACGGTCGGGAAAAGGTCGATTACACGACTTGATTACAGCAATAGGCTAGTACAAGAAACGAAAGGTTGGTTTTCGGTGTTCTGGAAACGCAATGACTAATTATGTTGGTCCCCACATAATTCAACTCCCGTTTTGGTGGCGTTGTTGGTGCGCTCGCATATGGCTCGCGTAGCCAACCTTTTTCACAAAAGCTCTGCCACATTGCAGACAAGAATGACGAGAGTTCCCGACTGAAACACGGTTGATCGAAATGATTGCATTGTTTTCTTCTTGTCTCCTAACGGATGTTTGCGATCAATTTGTCTCTTCGTGGTTGCTATTACTAGTTAATTCATAAGGCGGGTACTTATCCAGTTAAGAGAATAGACTACAGCCATATCTTGGCTGTACAGCGCGCTACCGTTACAAGAAATGCGTGAGGGCATATAACAATCAGGCATAAATATAAAACAAAAACATTTACATACAGACACATATATTGCTTCCGGCAGCCCACGAGTTAGGGTATCCTAGTATACCGTCGTGGGAACCAGAAACAGCGACAGCACAAACATGTAAACAGGGTATCCTAGTGTGGGGCCAGAAGCAATTTATGTGCCTGTATGTATTTATGTTTATCTAAACGTCCAAGACCTGGGTTTTTTTTATATGACTTGTTACTAGACGCTGCAAAACATGTAGTTTTGTACAGAGCCTAAGAGTTGTCTAGTTACTTCTGGAGATACTTCTGGATTTCACAGTCAATAACCGACTTAATCTTGGTAAAATTCTTGAGCTCGGAGGAATTGTTGGCAAGACTTGCGACAAGATTGTATCTTATTGGGCTGTATATTTTATTGCCCAAAGTCGAGCGTGCTTTTTTTGCCAACCGTACATCGTACGCTAGTCCGTAGCAACAATTTATGTAAGACGACTTAACCCACTTCCCAATTATGTTTCTTTAAACAGCTTAAATTGCTCTCGTGGCTAAGTAAACTTTACACTCACTTTACGTGAACATTTTTGGACTAAAACTTTTGTAAGCACTGGACATTATCGCATAGGCTAAGTGACCGACGAATCAGAGCAAAACCAGGGCCTAGTTTCTGCTAATGCATTGTAGTAAAATGACAACTGCATGAACGCGGCGATTTCACTTCATTGCCGCTTTAAGTCGACGTAAGCACGCGAATCAATAATTCTACGCATCAATGAAATCAAAAAACATTTCACGTGACCCTGCCATTGAGCTGTAAT
This sequence comes from Yponomeuta plumbellus, assembly GCA_947310845.1. Taxonomy (NCBI): domain Eukaryota; kingdom Metazoa; phylum Arthropoda; class Insecta; order Lepidoptera; family Yponomeutidae; genus Yponomeuta; species Yponomeuta plumbellus. Next base: position 19,598,988 of record OX371202.1, on the reverse strand, counting down.
GCGCTAGCAGAATTGAGACCCTGGTCGGACTCTTCCAACAAAAAGTCTAGTAAGTGTATCCGGAAGAAAATGAATTACGTGAACTTTTTCGACTTTCTTCTTTTATTAGGTTTGGCACTCGAGATCTCCTTATTAGATTTGCTCTGTGCCAGTTTGTTATAAGCCCGAATGACGCCTTGATCCTCGATGTACTTATTAAATTAGACGAGTAGGTAGTTCCCTCATCTCATCTCATAAAACATTTTAGGTAATTCTAGTCACTTCTAGATAAACATATTGTTTTGAGAACGACCTCTGTGAATCCCAGCTGGGGACAAAAACTCCAGAAACCCAGGTCTTGGATGTTTACATGTTTGTGACGTCGCTGTTTCTGGGTCCCACGACACAGGGTATCCTAGTGTGGGGGCCAGAAGCAATGTATGTGCCTGTATGTAAATGTTATGTTAAAATGTTACATTGCGGAATGTGTTTATGGAACATTTTCTTTTTATAGTCCTTAGTAAGAAACAGAAGAACCGCTCGTAGCCTGGGCTGCCTGAGTGATCTTAAACGATCACTAAGGTTAAGCAACATACGGCGCGTTCATTCCATGGATGGGTCACCGTCTATGACTAACGCTAGTGGCATTTTTCCGAGCGGTTCCGTGCTTCGCAAGGCACGATAAGCAGTTGGTGCCGGCTGCCGTCGATAGATGGCAGTCGTTAAGCCAAATCAGAGGCCTTAGGGCGGCTTGAAAACTTCTGACAGTAAGACCAGCCACTAGTCTTACAAGCCTCCACCAATCCGGACTTGGCCCCCGTGGTGGAGTATGGCCTATACCTTCCTCAGGGAAGAGACCCGTGTCCCTTGGTGGGGACATAATGGGTTGATGATGATGAAGAAACAGGGCCCGAGATCTGTCTCGCGCACTGCGGTTATTCTCGGGGATTTTAATTGCACAGTGATAAGGGCACTCCGGTATTCAGGTTAGCGAGTTAAATATGTTGCAAGATGCATTCTTGAGCATAGCTGTGAGAACGCGCTCTGCGGGAGGCGAATTGGCATAGAAGGATCGATTTTTTTTCACATTTCTGTACCGTAGCCGGAAGGTCGAAACGGGACTTATAAATACGATTATGAAGTCTATCTGTCTGACATATAAAGGGCTTTATTTTTCGAAAAATAAGAGGAAGTCGTATTATAAGAAACGTGATTTCGTTTGAGATTTTTTCCTTCAAGTCTTAGGAATCGGCCAACTGCGGCCATTATAGATGCAAATTAGACACTATATATTACATTAAGATCGAGCAGAAAAGGCAAAAAATCACGTTTGTTGTATGTTAAATGTTTATTTAAATTTAATGTAAAATAAAAACATAAAAATAAATAAATAAACTCACGCCCGTTAACCCCGAGGGGGTAGGCAGAGGCACCAATCACTAGAACTGGGCTCACGTAACTATTTAACGTAATTGTTTTTAAATATACCCATTAATATTCTGTGAATATTTCAAGCGTCTACCTGTGGCCATTATTAAGGTAGCTCCCCTTAAAGATTTATTTTATTTGATATTAGAGCGCCAAAAAAGATACATCACCTGTGAAAATTTCAACTTTTAGATCAGATACATCCTGGTGACAGACTTACAGTAGAGTCTTAGTAACACTGCCCTTTGGATACGGAACTTTAAAGACGATACACATACAAGTGCCAAACTTGATGTGATTATATTGGTAACACTAAATACTAATAAACATGTCTATGTTTATTAGTATTTAGTGTTCGTTTGTAAGATCAAAACCAAACTAGCTTTCTGTGGCAATCGTCTCGCACAGTGCCCACTGAACTAGATAAATTCGGACGGATTCGAACGGAGTACCCTATTTGGGGGGTATCAACATAGTAATAACATCTTTCTCGGATTTAAATAATTTGGAACTAACTTAGGGAGCTTCAGAAGGCCCGACTTAGTAACATGGCAAGCGTAACTTGTTTGTTTACGTCTTAGCGAGACTAATCTTAAAGTTCCTTAGCGTAAGACTCAAAAGATATAGCTTAAACAAACACTGTACATCGTAGTGTGGGGTGCCAAATCCGTTATGTGCATTTTCTTAATATATTTTTTATTGGCCAGTTCTTCTTACTTTTTCCTGCTCTATGGATACATCTTATCCGTTTTGTAAAATTCGACTTGGAACATTAACTTGCCATATCCTTTATGTGTTACAGCCGTTGCGAAAACTCGCTATGTGTTTGAATGAACACATGACGGATTTAACAGTTCATCAGAACCTGCGTGCACGACGCGAAAAATGTGCTGAAGAATCGCGTAAACGTATCCGGACTAGTTTTTTTTACTTAAAAGCAGTGTAATAATATAATGGTGAGTACAATATTATTCTTTTGCTGAGAAAACATGGCTCTAGAATGGTTTGTACCACCAAAATAGGTAATAAACAAGCTTAACCTAGAACTTATGCAAACTGTTTGTTTGAGACCTAGCAGTTGGTAGAAGAGAAGCAGACTCGAATTCTGTGAATCTGTACGTGAATGCGCTGATCGAGCAGCTCAGTGGTCATGTCGGCTGCTTTGTAGACGGAATCTGTGTTTACAAATTATTTAAGTTATGCAGACGACATGGTGCTGCTGGCTCCTTCGGTCTGCGCACTTCGGAAACTTATTACAGTTTGTGAGTCCTACTCTGGGTCGCATGGCTTAATGTATAATACTAAGAAGTCTGAATTTATGGTTTTTAAGTCGCGTGGTAAATGTCCATCCTTGATACCCACAGCAAAATCGGTTTTGCTAAATGGGGCTCCACTGAAAAGGGTTCTACAGTTCAAGTATCTTGGCCACTTGATAACTGAGGACCTGAAGGACGAAGCAGAAATGGAGAGAGAACGCAGGGCGTTGTCGGTTAGAGCTAACATGCTATATCGCAGATTCTCTCGGTGTAGGTACCGATACAGTGAATTCTCTGTTCAAAGTATTTTGTACGTCACTGTCCTCGGGGGGGTTTGTGGTTTACGTACACTCAAAAAGCCTGCAACGCTCTGCGGGTTCAATTTAATAATGTGTTCAGGATACAAGAAGAAAGAAAAAGAAGACGAAGCAGCCAGTGCTGCCTTACGGCTTCGTACAACCGGGCCATAGCTATAGAAACAAAACAGCTTTTTTACACTCACAAATCTTCTCACCTGATGTTTCGGACCAGCCTATGATGGAAGCGGTGTGCGACAGGATATCTCCAACCTTTACTTTCGACAAGAAATACAAGGTACAACTACAAGAGGAACCACCCGACTATTCGGGTATAAATAAAGTTAGAGTGTATACGGACGGCTCCAAAACCAAATCAGGAACGGGCGTGGGGGGCCTTCTCCAATGATATAAACCTAAAAATGTCTACAACCCTTGGCACCCTGAATACAATTTTTCAGGCAGAATCCATCGGTATAACAAGAGCAATATGTACAAGACTATGCCACACGCATAGTGTCGGACAGCGCTTCAGTCCCACAAGCACTTAATAGCAATGTCACAAACAACAGCCTGATACTAGAGTGTTACCACGAGTTGGATAAGCTCTCGACAAACAACCGAGTCATATTACAATGGATGAAGGGTCATAGCGGCTCCTTGGGCAATGATGCTGCGGATGAAATCACTAGAAGAGGCTCGGAAAATACAGTGGAAGGGCCCGAACCCCTGTTCCCACTCCCTTAGGTACAAGAAGTGTAGGAAATGGTTGAGGACACGAACAGAAAATCAGCAAGCTGAACTCTGGAGAACAGAAACTAAATGCATATAAGCCAAGGAGGCTCTAGCAACAGTCTCGAAACGTCTTTCACGTCTTTCTGCTTCGTCCGAGATGAGATGATCTGTGCAGAGCTGTGGCAAATACAGACAGGCCACTGCTCACTGAATAGACATTTCCACAACATGGGACTAACCGACAGCCCGCTTTGCCGGGGATGCCTGAAAGAAGAGGAAAGATCCACCCAGGAGACAATCTACTGTGAAGGCGTGGAAAAACACCGGACCGCCATCCTGCTATTGCTGGGATCCCTTCAGGAGGCCTGCAGTGATATCAGAGCATTGCAGGCCTTCTGGAAAGAAATAGGCTGGCTGGAGTAAACTCACAGCCTTGCTACGTATAATACATATTAATAATACATACAATATAAATTTGAATAATACCCCAGACGTACACTTAAGTCTTATGCGTATGGCATCAGGCTAATGGTGGTGTGACGTCTAACGAATTCACAAGCTGCATTAAAGATTTCTTGAAGAAACAAACCTTGATAAAGAGTTCATACTAATCTCAGACGGATGTTCCTATCAAAATATGAATAAAGTCTTGGCGTCTGCTTTGGCGACCATTTCGAAGACACAAGAATGTCGAAATAGAGCAAATTATTATGCTCCTGTCGACTATGTGGGTAAATCCTTCCATTATAAGGAAATTTTCAGGTTACTGCACATAACGGTCGGGTGCATCAGTTTGTTTCAACACGTGCAAATCCATGATGTGCATTCTATTACATGCAGGACATTATTGAGCCCAAAAAATCCGTTATGTACACATTTGAAACAAAAAAAAATTATGGTGCTTTATTTATTATTTTGTATGTAATAACAGAATCAGAATCAGAATCAAGAATTTATTTCAACGTAAAGAATTTACATTCTGCTTGTTGAATGTCAATGTACATACAGTTATGTATAACGTAAGCCGCTGCCTTGGGGCCGTCTGTAGTGGAGAAAAAGGCAGCGAAAAAAAAACTCCACTCTGACCATCTTTTCTCAAATCACCTTAAAGCTAATACAAATAAAACATACAAAATAATATCTTGGATGTGTTGAACACTAGACACATTTATCCTCTGATTTAATTTAATATTAAACTACTATTTAATGCCATATGTCCTTGTCTTCTAAATAATCGTTGATTTTATAATAAGCTTTTTTGCAAAGAGTGTGCTTAACACAATTCTTAAATCGCGTTGGGGGTAACTCTAATATATCTTGGGGTATCTTGTTGTAGAACCTTATACAGTGCCCCATAAAGGAAGTATTAACTTTTGCAAGTCTAAATCGTGGAAATGACAATTTATGTTTATTCCTAGTATTAACGTTATGATGGCTACCAAGAGTTTCGAAGTCCTTAATATTTTTCCGAACGTACATAATATTTTCATAAATGTATTGGCTTGCAACTGTTAAGATGTTAGTTTCTTTGAAAAAATCTCTTAGCGAGTCCCTACTACCTAGCTTGTAAATAAATCGGATCGCTCTCTTCTGCAAGATGAAGATAGTCTCAATGTCTGCTGCCCGGCCCCATAGTATTATACCATAGGACATAATACTATGGAAGTAACTAAAATAAACAAGCCTAGCAGTTGCAACGTCAGTAAGTTCTCGGATTCTTTTCACGGCATATGCTGCGGAGCTTAGTCTATGTGCCAATTTTACAATATGTGGGCCCCATTGTAGTTTGGCATCGATTGTGATGCCCAAAAATACAGTATCTTCAACAAATTCTAGTTTATTATTTTCAATTACAATGTTCTTTTCAACTAATTTTACGTTAGGTAGGGTAAATTTCATACATTTTGTCTTTTTTGAATTTAACAATAGATTATTTACTGTAAACCAATCTAGAACGTGCGAGAGAGCATTATTTGCTTCGGCAAGATTATTTTCCTGTCTCTTTATTTTAAAAACAAGTGACGTGTCATCAGCATATAGCACTATCTCACACATTTTTTGTACCAAAAACGGTAAATCATTTACATAGACTAGGAAAAGGAACGGCCCTAAGATAGATCCCTGCGGGACTCCCATTTTTACAAGTGAGCCTGACGATTTAATACGATTTATTTCTGCTTTTTGAACCCTTCCTTCTAAATATGATTTTAAAAGATCTAGACTTAATTTTTTTATTCCATAGTGTTTTAACTTTGAGAGTAATGTTTTGTGGTCTACACAATCGAATGCCTTTGACAGATCACAAAATACTCCTATCGCATCATTATGATCCTCCCACGCACTGAAAATATGTTTAACTAACATGACTCCAGCGTCTGTTGTATTCCGCCCTTTAATGAAACCGAACTGCTGACTATGGAGGAGTTCGTAATTATTGAAATGAGTAAGTAATTGATCTAAGATAATTCTTTCAAATATTTTACTTAATACTGGTAGGACTGAAACGGGTCTAAAATTTGTTGGATCTTGTTTATCACCGCTTTTAAATAAGGGTACTAACCTACTATATTTCATGAGGTCTGGAAATACTCCTTCATCTACGCATTTATTGAAAATCTGTGCTAACGGCAAAGCTAGGATATTTATCACTGAACTAACTATTGTTACTGACATACCCCATAAGTCCTCGGTTTTTTTAAGATTTAATAATTTAAAATTCTTAACAATGTCATGGGGCTCAATGTAATTAAACGTAAAATCGTGTTCGCATGCGGGGACATTGTCCCTTAATAATGTCGCCGCACGATCAGGTGACGAGTCTAACGGAGCTGTAGTTATGATTGGGACATTAGTGAAGAACTGTTCGAAAGCTGCAGCGATACCTTCATTTGATGTTATTATTTTGTCATCAATCTTAAGTGAAATATCTCGGTCTCCTAACTTTGCTTTACCCGTTTCTCTATTTATTATGGTCCAAATTGTTTTTACTTTATTCGGTGATTGTAGGATTTTACCTTTTATATGATCGCATTTAGCTTTATGGCAGACGGCCTTAAATAATTTTGAATATTTTTTTACGTACTGTATGAAGTTGGCGTCATATGTATAAGTCTTTTTGTCATATAATTCATAAAGTGTGTCTCTGCTCTTTCGAATACCTGACGTAGCCCATTCACTGAATCCTACTCTATTGTGCTTGCTTTTTAGATGGCGCAATTTAAAAATCTTTTTAAAACTACCCGACACCACTTCGAATAACTCTTTGTAATGATCATTAGCATTTTCATAATTTTCTTGAGTCCTTATACTACTTTCTAGGTCTGATTTAAATGAAACTAATTTTTTACTTGTTACGGGCCGGCAGAGGATAACAGGTTCGGCCTTTTTTGTATCTATTTCAAAATGCACAACTTGACCGCTGTGGTCTGACTTTAGACAATTTACTGTAGAATAATCGGAAAAATCGCAATCGCAGTAAACATTATCTAGGCAGGTGGCAGTAGTTTCAGTTATCCTGGAAGGCTCCAAAAAAATATTTGCTAGATTAAACGACTTGAAAATAATTGTCAATTTTGTATTTAAAGTGGTGTCTGCCATCAAGTCAATGTTGAAGTCACCACAGACTATGACTTTCTTATTGCTGCTAGAAGCTACCTTTAAAACATCCTCTAATATGGTTTCAAATAAACTGTAATCACTGGTAGGGGGCCTGTACAAGGCTACTACAATGTGTCCAGACAGTTCAACACACGATATTTCAATTACTTTTTCAACAGAAAGTCTGCAAATATCATTCCGTTCTTTAAATTTCAAATTATTTTTTGCTAGTATCAAGGACCCCCCACGCCTTGCAGACTTTCTATTGAAGCAACTGGCTATTTGATAATTATTCACAGAAAAAATCATTTGAGTCTCTAGTAGCCAGTGCTCTGTGACACAAAGTATATCCACTCTGTGTTGTTCTAAAAACAACTCTAGTTCTAATAATTTTCCAGAAAAGCCACCCTGTATATTCTGATTAGCTAAAATAAGTTTTTTTAAGGAGGGCTTTTCCTTTGTCTGCGCTGGCAGTTTAAATCAGCGGTCAAATTTAACCTACTACTAGTTCTTTTCACAACCTCTGAGTACAGAGGTTGGCAAGTGTCACTTGTCTTACAATTTGTATGACTATTATAAAAATCTATGCAAAATTATATTATTCAATTTTCTACATTATTATTTTTTTCGTATCAGCACGACAGACGTCAACACGGACAAAATACAGTTTTAACGCTCTACTGAAAAGTTGCACTTTTTCACATAAAGATTTGGCACCCCACATGACGATATGAGTCTCATCTTAACCCAACAGAACGACAGTGAGGGAGACTGGCTGGAGTAGAAGTACAGCATTGCTGTGACCAATGGCCCAACTACGACGCGAGTGTAGACTCTGGAGTACATTCACATCATTTTTGAGACCATGGCCCAACTAAGACACTTGACTGGAATAAATTAACAGCATTGTTACGGCCAATGGCAGAAATACAACGGTCCGCTTTGTAGAAAATAACAGATACACGACTTCTCTATTTGCCTTACACCTTCAATGATAAAGATCAATATTGTGCGGCGCGACCCCCATAAAAATTACCATACATATTTGTGATATTCAAAGATTGTGGCGAGCGCCCCCGCGCTATAAAGCGCAATGGGGTGGGCAGAACTAATGACTTTTGCTTCACCCTTCTTATTTATTTACGTCAGATGGGGCAACAACTATAGTGCAAAGCAAGAAGACAGAAGCATCGTTGGATCGTGGCTTTTTCTATTTGATGTGTGTACGTATTTTGAGGTGGCGAATTCGGTTCGCTGTAGCTGAATGTGAGGTACTTATCACCTACACTCCATATATCGGTGCGCCGACCAAATCTGATATGTGCGTTTTTTGAGTATTTTTTTTCCTTTCTTTATGTCATTGTTTTTCACAACGCTTACTTCACAAACAGCCAACTCAACTATGTGCATATCGAAAGCTGAAAACGTTGTTATGTGTACAATTGCGCATACGGTCTCTGGCTTTTAGTTGAGCTAATGCACATATCAGACTCGGTCAGCTCACCGACAATATGTAACACATAAATTCACTTTTTTTTTATCCTATGTGACAGTAAAGTTGTCATAAGTAAAGTTAATTATCTAACCAGGTCTACTTTATGATTTAAGATGATGAAAGTTAAGTTCTAGGTAGGTTATGATTGTGGCCATTTTCGACCATAGCGGAATAGTCAAATGACGGTCAACATTTGTGTCCTCACAGATGACTAACAGCCAACATTGGCCGGGAATTTACCACAAACTTGTGCTAATAAATTGTACAACTGATTACAAAAATAGAATGGTGTAAAAGTGTGATGTCTGTTCTGTAACAAAGTAGGTAGAAGAAACCAAACCCTGGTGAACAATAGTAAAAGGGACTCTGACCCTCTGTCAAGACATTGATGTCGAATGCCGAGGACTTTGACCCTCTGTGAGAAAGTTCTGCCTAGTGCAAGGCTCAACTAACATCGAAAAGTAACAGGACTCAGCTTGGTTAGCTTGTTTTAGTTTACCCCGGTTCTAGAACGATAACAGTCTGTTAGTCTATTGTTAACAGCGGTCAGTGGGCAAAAGTACATGCAAAAAAAACAACTAACAGCTGCTAACAATAGGTTAACAGCTTTCGAGAAACCGGGGGTTGATCTAGTTAATTTAAATTGGATTAGATTAATAGTCTTTGTGCAGTAAAGAGTATTAACCTTACATTTATAAATGTTGTATTAGCTTTAAGGTGATTTGAGAAAAGATGGTCAGAGTGGAGTTTTTTTTTTTCGCTGCCTTTTTCTCCACTACAGACGGCCCCAAGGCAGCGGCTAACATTATACATAACTGTATGTACATTGACATTCAACAAGCAGAATGTAAATTCTTTATGTTGAAATAATTATTTTACTTCTGATTTCTGTACATGAAAAACTTAAATATCTGAGTTGCTTAGTATACACTTAGTGGACTTATCACTTAAAGCAATATCTTCCAGACAATCTTAGGATGAATAGGACTGAAAGATGAAGAGAGGAGGTAGGTGTATGTAAAATGTATTATAAGGATATACATACATTATTGAGAAAATGACTTACCAACCTTATCAACACCAACAAGAATACTTAAGCTTAAGTGTACTTTAAATTAGTTTAATTAGTTTAGATAACCAAGTGTGCAAACTACAGTTTTTGTAATCTTTTGGATCTGGAACAACTCCAGCAATGTTGTGGGAACTTTTAACACTGTTTTGAGCCATTCATCTGGAGTCTCTATTCTGTCTCAGGAAGGACACAGTGACCTTGGGGTTTACTATTGACACTTGCCATTAGTTGTTTTGAATTGTGATGAGAAAACTTCAATTAGGTAGTGAGTTAGTGTTAGATGGGAAATGACGAACAAGTTTGCATAATTTATCTTGTTTAATATTGTCTAGTTGCACAGACTTCCTGTCATTTAGCTTATCTTTTTTTCCATCAATGGTTGTCTGGAAGAAATTACTTTTAGTAATAGGGCCGCCAATTGTACTTTACTATGTTATTGTCATAATTAATTTGTAGTAAGAACTTCTGCTGTAGCTAGATTTATTTTTATGAAACTGTACATATCAACGCCTTAAGCCTGCATCCCCAGAGGGGTAGGCAGAGACCAGCGTTTGTGAAAGTTTAGTTGTTTTATTTGTTTCTTAGATCTGTTTCCTTAACTCAAAATTGCTATGCAGTGCATGTTTAGTTCTACTATATAGCAACATAGGTTGCAAATTATTTATTTGTCATAATCGTGAATACAGCAGTATTTTCTTGGTCTTTCGAATAAGAAGTTTGGAAGCTTCCTACTCTGAGTAAATTAAATGAAGTACCTAAATTGAGTGTTAATTTAATCCAATATGCACTGAAAAAAATTCGTGACCTAGCAACAGTATAGTTCCTAGACACGCAAGTCGTATATTAACCAGAGAGGGAACCCTTATGCCACCCCATAGGAGGGTGAACCTTGCAGGACCATTCCAAATGGCATAGAAAGAAGCAGTGCCCGCATGTCGGTAATCAAATAACATGATCAACAGACGTTATACTCTGCTATAACGCTGAATTAGGACATAAAATGCAGTAAAGAATTGCATAAGAAAGACATAAATACCTTAGCAAGCAGTAAGAATGCAGAATAAAACTCGAATTATAGCTGCAGGTCGCCGACAGACAAATCCATGCACTGCTCGGCAAAACTAAATCGTACTCAAACGAAAACACTAAAACCACGACTCAAAGGAACAGAATGAACACAGAAAACAATATCACAAGTAAACTGTTTCATAAAACGTCCAAGAATCCAATAGTAAGTGTGGTAAATGTATCATTTCCAATTACAGCACCGGCACACAAGAAACACAACCACCACCGTAAAAATCTTTACAAAACTGAATAAAAATTATTTGACATGTAGGTGGCACCACTATCGGCTTTGAACAGCTTTGCGCAAGTCGTAATGCAATGCCCATTCACAGTCCTATCTGGTACACAGCAGTAAGGCAGTGCCAGTACGTCATTGAATGGGCCCAGAACATACCTACAGGTGAACGCATCCAAATCTATAATACCATAGACGGATTTACTCTGTGATTTCATCTGTCAAAGTTGTGACATTTTTCTTAGTCTGTGGTGGACATTTCGTTTGGAAAAGTTTCGCTCTTTCGCTTCATGTTTCTATGTTTTTATTTTGTTTTCAAGAAATTAGTCATTGAGATATCATGCTGGACGACGTGAAACGTGTAATATTGGTTCTTTCAGGAAAAGGTGGCGTTGGAAAGTCTACTGTCAGCACTCAGCTAGCGCTATCACTGAAAGAAAGTGGGTTTAAGGTTAGGATTACTGGCCTTACTTATCTTATCTTCGTAGACAATAGGTCACTGTAATCGCTATTTCTATCGTTTTCAGGTGGGTTTACTAGACGTAGATCTCTGCGGGCCCAGTGTGCCTCATATTCTGAATTTGGAAAACCAAAGTGTGCACCAAGGACCTGAAGGTTGGATTCCTGTCTACACCGACAATGAACAGAGATTAGGGGTCATGTCTATTGGTTTTCTGCTAAATTCTCGCAACGACGCTGTCGTATGGCGAGGACCGAAGAAGACTTCGATGATAAAGCAGTTTCTGGAAGATGTTTGCTGGCAGGATTTGGATTTTCTTATTATTGATACTCCACCAGGTAATTCAAGTTATTTTGCGTCCTAGTTAGGGTCAGAGAGATTAAAACACAATATTATAGAGTTAGAATTTTAATTTAGCCTTGAATTACCAAGATGGATTGTTTGATTCCTATTAAGATAAAGATAATAAACTCACGCCCGTTATCCCCGAAGGGGTAGGCAGAGGCACCAGTCTCTAGAACTGGACCCACGTTTCCTATTAAATGGTTCCATAATTTAATTTTAAATACAAATTGCCTTGGCCTAGGTTTTCTGGTACTAGCACAAATGATTGTTTTGTGTTGATGAAAAGTATAATACGATGATTGAATATGACTTGCCTCATTGATTTATTGTTATGACATCTTATTACCATGATGATTCCTAATGGGGTCCGCCATACATTTGTACAAATAGTCTCAGTCTGGGTGCATTTCCATGTTTGTGACCCCCTTCTCTGGTTACCCTGCACACGGTATCCAAGTTTGGGCCCAAGGAAAGTGATTATGTTGAGTGGAAATTATTTATCTAGTATTAAAAAGCTTATGTCACAGTGTTTGTTACTGTACTCCAAAACAAAACAGTTTCACTGATTTTATGTTTTAGATAGGCTGTGAAAATGTTGTAAGCTAATTAAAATGGCAAAATAAAGTTTGCCAGATCACTTAGTTATTATTATTATCCAACTGGAATGCAATGAAAACATGCACTAATTTAAATGTCTACATCAGACCACAGAACCACTGATTCTCACTTTTTTTTCCCTTAGGGACATCAGATGAACACATAACCGTGATGGAGAACCTCCGGCAAGTACCTCACTGCGGGGCTATTTTGGTCACAACTCCTCAGGAAGTTGCCATAGAGGATGTACGGAAGGAGGTCACATTTTGCCGTAAGACTGGCATACCTATTCTGGGCATTATTGAGAACATGAGTGGGTAAGGCATTTCTTTGTATGTTCTATGCCCTTTGTGCAAGCCTACTCCAACTAAAACAATGTCCTAGGCACTGCAGTGTCCAAGTGATCCCTCCACCCATCTAGAGTGAGTGAAGTGCCACTGGACGCCGTATAAATAATTTCATTACACTGATGCAAAGGCAAAAGTATAGGTACAAAAGTCACTCCCATAGAATTGGATAGTACTTTATATTTTTTATAATTTTAAGAGATAAGATAGATAGATAAATCATTTATTGGCATTTACACACACATGCAATAAAAACAATATTAAGCAGACTATACAGTACTAGGAAAACCAAACAGCACATACAAAACACAACTAAACAATATAACAAAACAAAAACATTAAGAAATGAGACACACAGGTTCTTTATCCAGTGTGAGTACTGCGAGTGTGGCAAATGCAAAAGGGCTCTGACTCAGCATAAGCTTTAGATATGGTACTCCAGCCCTGATCTTCCGTCAGTACCTGTATGATCATGATAATGCAGCTGACCTACTGATTGCAGGTATTAGTATGTTCAACTCAACTTCAATTGCGCCTAGTGAAATGGAAATAGCATAGAACTCATTCTTAAATCCTATTGTGTTTTTGAACTAAACCTTTCATTAGAAAAGCAATGTATGTGACTGTATGTAAATGTTATGTTATAAGCACTAAAGATTATTAAATTTATTTCAGATACACTTACTTGATTCTTTGTCAGAAGAGTCTGACCAGGTTTCGCTCTGATTCGCAGAGCTATTATGTGTTTTTTACTGTGGTAAAAATATCTAAAAATATCTGTAATGTTTGGCGTTGACACTTTTATTTATCACTGAATCCTAGCCATCACTAAACCATGTCAATCTCTTTTCCAGCTATGAATGTCCGAGCTGCAGCGAGTGCACAAACATATTTTCAACAGGCGGAGGCAAGTCTCTGTCCGAGATAGCAAAAATCCCCTTCCTGGGGTCAGTGCCCATTGACCCGAGGGTCGGAAAGTTGGCTGGGCAAGGACTCGCTGCAATAAAGGAGCTCCCAGACTCAAATACTAGCAAAGTGTTTGTGGATCTAGTGAAACTGTTGGCAGAGAGCTTATAATAGTACGTAAAATTAAACGCAACCAATTCATCTGTTTGAAGCGAAAACACAAGTTTTTTGGCAGCTGATTATTCCCGTATGGGTTTCCCCAAACATCATAGATTGCATGGTTGATAGATATGATAGGTCTTGATATTGAGAACACTATAGATAATATTTGATATTGATAACATATTACATGGATAATGACAGTTGGCAGATCTTATTTTGATATGTGTATACGCTATGATGATTTATAGTGAACTGAAGCTAGGTCTATGAAGTTAACTAAATTTTGGGGCGCGCAAAGTGCTAAGCCATGACGCCGGCGTTTATAATAACCCTAATTCGTACTTTCTCAGGAAGGGTACTGCTCCCAACACAAACTTCAATAGTGATTAATGTACGGGTGTCCCAAAAATGACACATGACAGTGTCACTGGAGGTAGACCTGCTCAAAAGGCATGGAACCAACCTAACATGACCTCAGTAAAAGTTGCACGGTTTTTGAGATATGGCCTATTTAAATTTGTTCTAAAATTGCACTTTTTTTAACAAGTTTAGTTCTAGCATTAAGTTAGATAGCCCTCGTGTTTGGTTTTTTTATTTGTACTCGGTCACGAACTTACTTACTTAGCGTAAGTGCTAGCATAGCACTAAACTTGTTAAAAAAAGTGTTTAGAACAAGTTTAAATTGGCCATATCTCAAAAACCGTGCAACTTTTACCGAGGTCATGTTAGGTTGGTTCGACGCCTCCTGAGCAGGTCTACCTCCAGTGTCGAGAAAAGATGGTCAGAGTGGAGTTTTTTTTCGCTGCCTTTTTCTCCACTACAGACGGCCCCCAAGGCAGCGGCTAACATTATACATAACTGTATGTACATTGACATTCAACAAGCAGAATGTAAATTCTTTACGTTGAAATAAATTTCTGATTTCTGTCACTGTGATGTGTCATTTCTGGGACACGCTGTATATTTAGTAATAGCCACTGCTGACTTACACCTTGTTGGACTCAACTGAAATTTTTCCAAGTTAG
Organism: Yponomeuta plumbellus; assembly: GCA_947310845.1. NCBI lineage: Eukaryota > Metazoa > Arthropoda > Insecta > Lepidoptera > Yponomeutidae > Yponomeuta > Yponomeuta plumbellus. Next base: position 19,583,985 of record OX371202.1, on the reverse strand, counting down.
CATTTTTTTGCAGTTACCAGTTAATGAAAGAGGGAAGAGAGTTAGTTTAAAGTGTTGTTGATTGAATGAAAAGTGTAAATAGAAAATAATGTAAGATTTTTATTATTCCTCTTGTTTTGTTGTAATTGGGCAAAGTCAGATGTGTATTTCTTTAAAATAAAACAAATGGTTTTACATCAAATGCATTTATTTGTTTGATTAATCTAGTCCGAATACAGACACATTTATCACAATATCAAAATCATGAATACATTGATTACACGCAACACTTAGTTATATTCTAAAAAAACCTTGGACAATACAAAGGAGGAAAGATGAAAATGCTCCTATGGACTTGACTTGTCAGGATCGTGGCAAGGGCAGTACCTGGTTACTGCCTACCCCTGTTGGATATAGGCGTGAGCTTATGTATAATCCATTTATCTACTCGTATACTTGGCATTTTTTTCAGACTTTAAACGACACAAAATCAAAAACCTTTAGCGGTAGAAAACTCGAAACAGTTTACAAATTTAGTGCTAGCTAGTACTAAATTTGCAAACGGTATCGAATTTTCTACTGCTAAAGGTTTTTAATTCAGTGTCGTTTAAAGTCCAAAAAAAAATGGCAAATATAGATAGTCCTGCACCTCCATCATTTTGTGTTTGGGGAGCATCCCTGTTCACATAACATCTGTCATCTTTTTGTTTGATCCAAGTACGTATAGGTACCCTGTAAAGATATTGGTGTATTATTTTCATTCCAATACGGTGCTGTTTTTACTTATCAGCTAACAGTTTTAACTACACAATAAGGTAACATAGTAGATATAAAATGTAAATAAAAATTAAATTTTAACATAAGCAGGTATATAAGAGGAAGAATGAAGCCTTAACCAGCAATAAACATGTATTTTAGGCGGTGTATGTAACAACTTAAATTAGTATAACGATATAAATTAACAATAATGTAGGAAATATATGGTATTATCCAAAATAATCTGCTTTTTCATACATGGATGTATGTATTTACTTGGCTTTGTCCAGCTTTGCTACATTGTATGCATAAACATATTTTATGAACAGCCCTATGATTATAAAACAATAGGTAGGTACCTAAAAGTACTTCACAGTCTATTTTAGTCCAATTATATTGGCACCTGAATATATTTCCAAAATTATGTCAGACATCTCTTAGAGCTAAATTTTGTTATATTCTTTGGGTAAATACTCGTTCCAATAAATAGACATCTAACACGTAAATCTAATCTAACCTACTGAGATTATTTATGAATCTGTCCGTCTATCTGTACATACAGCGATAGCGGATGCTCGTAATACGATATTTACTTTCCCTTCACAACATAAAAATACATAAATACCTATAAGCTAACTTCTCGTCTGTAGTTACAGACCAAACATGATGTTAAAAATGTAATTATTCGCTTCGCTAGGCGGGGAGCGACCTTATTTTCTGACTCAATCGAGTCCTTTCAACACGTGCTACAGTTACAGTAAAGTTGAATCTAGAACCCCTCTGCCTCGCAAACCCCTAAAATTCATTACGTAGGAGTGGACAGTTAAGTAAGAGGGTACAGTTACGTAAAAGTGTACAGTTACGTAAGAGGGCACAGTTACGTAAGAGTAAACAGTTACGTAAGCGTAAACAGTTACGTAAGCGTAAACAGTTACGTAAGCGCAAACAGTTACGTAAGAGTAAACAGTTACGTAAGAGTGAACAGTTACACAAGAGTGGAAGTGGAGTCACTTGGAGAACTGGTCAGTGGCCCCGTCGGTCTAAGTACATGGAGTTAACCATCCTGCCAGCGGACTGATTGACGTAAGAATACAGTTACGTAAGAGTGAACAGTTACACGAGAGTGGAAGTGGCGTTCCGTGGAGGGCTGGCCAATGGTCTGCGGAGTTCACCATCCTGCCAGCGGACTGATTGACGTAAGAATACAGTTACGTAAGAGTGAACAGTTACACGAGAGTGGAAGTGGCGTTCCGTGGAGAGCTGGCCAATGGTCTGCCGGTTTACATGGAGTTCAGCATCCTGCCAGCGGACTGATTGACGTAAGTTGGCATACGTACAGACGGCCCCGAGGCAGCGGCTAACATTATACATAACTATATGTACATTGACATTCAACAAGCAGAATGTAAATTCTTTACGTTGAAATAAATTTTTGAATTTGAATTAATAAGAATACAGTTACGTAAGAGTGAACAGTTACACGAGAGTGGAAGTGGCGTTCCGTGGAGGGCTGGCCAATGGTCTGCCGGTTTACATGGAGTTCACCATCCTGCCAGCGGACTGAGTGACGTAAGAATGTTTAGTTACGTAAGAGTGAACAGTTACACGAGAGTGGATGTGGCGTTCCGTGGAGGGCTGGCCAATGGACTACCGGTTTACATGGAGTTCACCATCCTGCCAGCGGACTGAGTGACGTAAGAATGTTTAGTTACGTAAGAGTGAACAGTTACACGAGAGTGGATGTGGCGTTCCGTGGAGGGCTGGCCAATGGACTACCGGTTTACATGGAGTTCACCATCCTGCCAGCGGACTGAGTGACGTAAGAATGTTTAGTTACGTAAGAGTGAACAGTTACACGAGAGTGGATGTGGCGTTCCGTGGAGGGCTGGCCAATGGACTACCGGTTTACATGGAGTTCACCATCCTGCCAGCGGGCTGAGTGACGTAAGAATGTTTAGTTACGTAAGAGTGAACAGTTACACGAGAGTGGAAGTGGCGTTCCGTGGAGGGCTGGCCAATGGACTACCGGTTTACATGGAGTTCACCATCCTGCCAGCGGACTGAGTGACGTAAGAATGTTTAGTTACGTAAGAGTGAACAGTTACACGAGAGTGGATGTGGCGTTCCGTGGAGGGCTGGCCAATGGACTACCGGTTTACATGGAGTTCACCATCCTGCCAGCGGACTGAGTGACGTAAGAATGTTTAGTTACGTAAGAGTGAACAGTTACACGAGAGTGGATGTGGCGTTCCGTGGAGGGCTGGCCAATGGACTACCGGTTTACATGGAGTTCACCATCCTGCCAGCGGACTGAGTGACGTAAGAATGTTTAGTTACGTAAGAGTGAACAGTTACACGAGAATGGATGTGGCGTTCCGTGGAGGGCTGGCCAATGGACTACCGGTTTACATGGAGTTCACCATCCTGCCAGCGGACTGAGTGACGTAAGAATGTTTAGTTACGTAAGAGTGAACAGTTACACGAGAGTGGATGTGGCGTTCCGTGGAGGGCTGGCCAATGGTCTGCCGGTTTACATGGAGTTCACCATCCTGCCAGTGGGCTGAGTGACGTAAGAATGTTTAGTTACGTAAGAGTGAACAGTTACACGAGAGTGGGTGTGGCGTTCCGTGGAGGGCTGGCCAATGGACTACCGGTTTACATGGAGTTCACCATCCTGCCAGTGGGCTGAGTGACGTAAGAATGTTTAGTTACGTAAGAGTGAACAGTTACACGAGAGTGGATGTGGCGTTCCGTGGAGGGCTGGCCAATGGACTACCGGTTTACATGGAGTTCACAATCCTGCCAGTGGGCTGAGTGACGTAAGAATGTTTAGTTACGTAAGAGTGAACAGTTACACGAGAGTGGATGTGGCGTTCCGTGGAGGGCTGGCCAATGGTCTGCCGGTTTACATGGAGTTCACCATCCTGCCAGTGGGCTGAGTGACGTAAGAATGTTTAGTTACGTAAGAGTGAACAGTTACACGAGAGTGGGTGTGGCGTTCCGTGGAGGGCTGGCCAATGGACTACCGGTTTACATGGAGGTCACCATCCTGCCAGCGGACTGAGTGACGTAAGAATGTTTAGTTACGTAAGAGTGAACAGTTACACGAGAGTGGATGTGGCGTTCCGTGGAGGGCTGGCCAATGGACTACCGGTTTACATGGAGTTCACAATCCTGCCAGTGGGCAGAGTGACGTAAGAATGTTTAGTTACGTAAGAGTGAACAGTTACACGAGAGTGGATGTGGCGTTCCGTGGAGGGCTGGCCAATGGACTACCGGTTTACATGGAGTTCACCATCCTGCCAGCGGGCTGATTGACGTAAGAATACAGTTACGCGAGAGTGGATGTGGCGTTCCGTGGAGGGCTGGCCAATGGACTACCGGTTTACATGGAGTTCACCATCCTGCCAGCGGGCTGATTGACGTAAGAATACAGTTACGTAAGAGTGAACAGTTACGCGAGAGTGGATGTGGCGTTCCGTGGAGGGCTGGCCAATGGACTACCGGTTTACATGGAGTTCACCATCCTGCCAGCGGGCTGATTGACGTAAGAATACAGTTACGTAAGAGTGAACAGTTACGCGAGAGTGGATGTGGCGTTCCGTGGAGGGCTGGCCAATGGACTGCCGGTTTACATGGAGTTCACCATCCTGCCAGCGGGCTGATTGACGTAAGAATACAGTTACGTAAGAGTGAACAGTTACGCGAGAGTGGATGTGGCGTTCCGTGGAGGGCTGGCCAATGGACTGCCGGTTTACATGGAGTTCACCATCCTGCCAGCGGGCTGATTGACGTAAGAATACAGTTACGTAAGAGTGAACAGTTACGCGAGAGTGGATGTGGCGTTCCGTGGAGGGCTGGCCAATGGTCGGCCGGTTTACATGGAATTTACCATGCTGCCGGTGGGCTGGGTGCCGGGATCGTCGTGAAGCCACATGAACTGCCGGATCTCTTCGTCTCCGGACGGGCAGCAGTGAGGTGGTGCCCGCTGCAACTTATGACGGAGCTCCTGGGAAATTCGCACAATACGAATCGCTGGCAGCCCCGACCGCCTGAGTGATCTTAAACGATCACAAAGGTTAAGCAAGATAGGGCTTAGTACATGGTTGGGTGACCGTCTATGACTAAGCCTAATTGCATTTTTTCTGAGCGGTTCCGAGCTCCGCAAGGAACGCTAAGCAGTTGGTGCCGGCTGCTGTCGATAGATGGCAGTGGTTAAGCCAAGTCAGAGGCCTCAGGGCGGCTTGAAAACTTCTGAGAGGACCAGCCACTAGTCTTACAAGCCTCCACCAATCCGGACTTGGCCCCCGTGGTGGAGTATGGCCTATACCTTCCTCAGGGAAGAGACCTGTGCCCCTCGGTGGGGACATAATGGGTTGATGATGATTCACGATACAAACAAAATGTTTACTTTATAAACATCCTGTTAATTTCACAGTTAATAGATTACACGGAGAAGAAACTACAAAGAAACTCCACATTTATTCAGCCACCAGAGATCTTTGTCTTCGAAATAATCGTTGATTTTATAGCCTTTTTTGCAAAGTGTGTGTGAGAAATGTGTTACATTTCTACCGCGTTGGAGGTAATTCTAATATATCTATACTATGCAGGTTAGATATTTAAGATTTTCATACTGTTACTCTTTCGATAGACTGTCGAAATTACTGCGCAAAAAAGCTGACATTACCTTCATAATACTGCTCAATAAAGGCGACGTTAAACTCATAATAACGCTCAATAAAACTGACTGTACCTTCATATTACCGAGAAGTTACATTCATAAAAATACCGCTCAATAAAACTGACTGTACCTTCATATTACCGAGAAGTTACATTCATAAAAATACTGCTCAATAAAACTGACTGTACCTTCATATTACCGAGAAGTTACATTCATAAAAATACTGCTCAATAAAACTGACTGTACCTTCATATTACCGAGAAGTTACATTCATAAAAATACTGCTCAATAAAACTGACTGTACCTTCATATTACCGAGAAGTTACATTCATAAAAATACCGCTCAATAAAACTGACTGCACCTTCATATTACCGAGAAGTTACATTTTAAATACTGCTCAATAAAACTGACTGTACCTTCATATTACCGAGAAGTTACATTCATAAAAATACCGCTCAATAAAACTGACTGTACCTTCATATTACCGAGAAGTTACATTCATAAAAATACTGCTCAATAAAACTGACTGTACCTTCATATTACCGAGAAGTTACATTCATAAAAATACTGCTCAATAAAACTGACTGTACCTTCATATTACCGAGAAGTTACATTCATAAAAATACTGCTCAATAAAACTGACTGTACCTTCATATTACCGAGAAGTTACATTCATAAAAATACCGCTCAATAAAACTGACTGCACCTTCATATTACCGAGAAGTTACATTTTAAATACTGCTCAATAAAACTGACTGTACCTTCATATTACCGAGAAGTTACATTCATAAAAATACCGCTCAATAAAACTGACTGCACCTTCATATTACCGAGAAGTTACATTTTAAATACTGCTCAATAAAACTGACTGTACCTTCATATTACCGAGAAGTTACATTCATAAAAATACCGCTCAATAAAACTGACTGCACCTTCATATTACCGAGAAGTTACATTTTAAATACTGCTCAATAAAACTGACTGTACCTTCATATTACCGAGAAGTTACATTCATAAAAATACCGCTCAATAAAACTGACTGCACCTTCATATTACCGAGAAGTTACATTTTAAATACTGCTCAATAAAACTGACTGTACCTTCATATTACCGAGAAGTTACATTCATAAAAATACCGCTCAATAAAACTGACTGCACCTTCATATTACCGAGAAGTTACATTTTAAATACTGCTCAATAAAACTGACTGTACCTTCATATTACCGAGAAGTTACATTTTAAATACTGCTCAATAAAACTGACGCTACCTTCACAATACTGCTTAATAAAGGTGACATTACCTTCATCGCGGCGCGGTTTTGCTTAGAGGCGGACTGATGGTTCACCATTGGCGGAGGGTAGTCACGCCCGATAATGCACTTTGCGCGTTCTTGCACATCGATGGGCGCCTTCCACGGCTCGTAGCTGGAAGAGGGGCGGTTTTATTGTAGTTGTCAGGGTAATAATTGAAGATGTGAGTGTATGAAGGTGATAAGTGCATCTTTTTTTTAGGTTTTGAGTAAATTGAAGTTAAAGTTATACCTACTATAATTTTCAAAAAAAAAATTCCACACGACAAAAAGGAACACGAAAATACGACATATCACCTTCATCGACTCACGGGCGATAAGTGCATTTTTTTAGGTTTTGAGTGAATTAAAGTTAAAGTTATACTACAATTTTCTACAATTTTTTTCCACACAAAAAAAAGGAACACGAAAATACGACATATCACCTTCATCCACTCACGTCTTCAATTGTAGGGTTTGATGCTACAATAGGGTAGTTTCCAGGATCAAAATAATTAAATTCTATTTAGTCCGTATTTTAGATTATAAAAAAATATTGGACACGTATTTTTTCTTTTTTCGATTAAACAAAAAATAACAAAGATATAGTCCATTAAAGTTACATGTGACGTCACTCCGTGCTAAAAAATGCAGCACGGCGTGACGTCACACGTAACTTTAATGGGCTATATCTTTGTCATTTTTGGTCTAATTTGCAAATAAAAAAATACGTGTCCCTTATTTTTGAATAATCTAAAAGACGGACTAATTACATTTTTTTGGGCAACTAGCCCATTTTGATGATTGGTCTTAGCTATAGTGGACGTGGTATTAGCGCTAGTCTTCAGTAAAACCGCGTAGAATATTAGAATATTTAATTGCGGAGCACAATGTACACGTTTATAATGGCGTCGAGGTGGTAGAAGAGAGAGAGATAGCATACACAAATGTTACTATATGAAATTAATCTGTTGGGGATGCCAACAATAATAACTCCTACACAACACAACCACTTGACCTGGTCCCAAACTAAGATACCCTGTTCTATGGTAACCAAGCATGGACAAACATCGAAAAACACACAGACTGCGGCCTTTTGTACAAATGTACGGCGGCCCCCTGTGGGAATCGAACCAGAGATCTCTTTCTTGGTAGATAGGCGCCTTAACCGTAGGAACCTCACATGCAATCGATAGCAATATACATATGTGCCTGTATGTAAATGTTATGTTATGTTATAGGCATGCGAGAAAACTTTTATTTTATTATGTTCACATTAAATGTTGCATGCACGCATTTTCGGATACTTTTTATCTTGCCCTTTGCTAATACATCCCCTATTTGGTCGAAGTATGTCCGCCTGGGGTGAGTAGACAATTTTTTTTTTTTTTATTTCGATACCAAAATTATTCATAAGACATTGTGGTGGGGCCTTCCTATTACAGTCTGTTCGCTTTTAGAATATACCTCGGGCTCCAGAGTAGACTTCGGTTTTCGCGGAAAGCACACGAGTGTAAAGCCGCGTATCCATTACGCGCTCCAAGAGGGCGAACATTGGCGCGCGTTCCAGCCGCGCGAAATGGATACCATTTTGGAACGCGCGCCAATGAGTTCGTTGGAGCACGCGAACACGGAGCGGTCCGTTCCGACTGGTGTCGGTTTTTTAGCGCGCATCAAATCGTGGCGCGCGCGCCTATTGAGACGGTCGTTGTATTTTTTCTCGAACACGACTGGCTTCCATGATGAAGGGTCGAACACTGAAACGGTTGGCTCAGTTGATATACTTCAAATGTTTGGAACGCGTTCCGCGGAGCGCTCTCTCGGCGCGGTCATTCATGGCGCGCGTTCCAGGAGCGCGTAATTGATACACGGCTTAATACTACTTCCTGCTCTGTATAAGTGAAATTAAGTGTCGTATTAGTTCCGATTTCGAAATTAAGTGTCATATTAGTTCCGATATTTCAATTACACAAATATATATCCGATTTTATCCGATAGTAGCCGAGGTATATTCTAAAAGCGAACAGACTGTAATGGTACTGACACACGTGCTCATTAGTAGCACGAATGCATGCGTGCTTTGAGCAAGTGCTTTACTCCCAATCTTTTCTGTATTTTTGTATTCTATGTTTTATACTACTCGTCTTCCTTTTTTTGAGATTTGATAACCTAAGACTGCATCGTTGTTGTCAGTGTTACTGTCATAAGAACCCATAAATTTATTTCCACGTAAAGAATTTACATTCTGTTTGTTGAATGTCTTTGTACCTACATACAGAAAAGATTCGGAGTAAAGCACTTGCTCAATATAAGCATGCTTTCGTGCTACTAATGAGCACGTGTGTTAGTAGCATAAGTGAATCGGTAGTTTCAGAAAGAACATTAGTCCAAATTTTGTGTGACTGACTTATTGTTGTCTATGGTATCCTTGAGGGTAGATCTACAGATCCCTATATAAAGAACATTAGCCCAATGAATATCAATTGAACTACGTGTACGTACTACGTCTCAGTAGACGCAGAAACAACATTGGTCCCACTGAGGGGTCAGTTTTTTATGTCTACTGAAAAGTAAGCAGATTGTGACTAATGCTCTTTCTGAAACTACCGATTCAAGTGTGTAAACACTTGTGCCAGGAAACCCCGCTCTTACAGTAGTGTGTGGCTAGGCAGTTTAAGATAAAAAAAAATAATAAAAAAAAAAACTCACGCCCGTTATCCCCGAAGGGGTAGGCAGAGGCACCAGTCTCTAGAACTGGACCCACGTTTTGCCGAGTTTATTAGGTCCCAAACGTGACAAGTGGCAAGCCTGTCGCCGTTATCCGGGCACAATTTATCAGCGAATGGTGTTGCTGTACAAACAAATGTACGTAACTAAAAGTCATTGGTACATGCGTGGTTCGAACCCAGACCCTCATGATCGAGAAGCAAGGGTCAACCCCACTACGCCACCACCGCTGTAAGATAAAGTCTTCTCAAAAAGTCAAGTTATCTCAACTCACATGTAGTCGATGGGCATACGAGCCAGTTCGGGCACGTATCGGCGGACGTACTCGCCGCTGGGGTCGAGTCGCCGGCCGAGTTGCACTGGGCAAGTGCACTCGCCCGAGTCGAGGAGAGCCTCGAAGGCGCTCGACGAGACCCACATCCAGTTTCCCGCGCACACCGACCTGCAATGGAAAAACGTTGCTATAGTTATAGTTACAGCGGTGGTGGCGTAGTGGGGTTGACCCTTGCTTCTCGATCATGAGGGTCTGGGTTCGAACCACGCATGTACCAATGACTTTTAGTTACGTACATTTGTTTGTACAGAAACACCATTCGCTGATAAATTGTGCCCGGATAACGGCGACAGGCTTGCCACTTGTCACGTTTGGGACCTAATAAACTCGGCAAAACGTGGGTCCAGTTCTAGAGACTGGTGCCTCTGCCTACCCCTTCGGGGATAACGGGCGTGAGTTTATTTTATTTTTTTATTTTTAGTTATAGCCTGTATACCTACATTACCTACTTCTAGCCGCACACGGCGACAATGTGGAGCTAGAAGCAATGTATGTGCCTGTATGCAACAGCGACATCAAAAAGATGTAAACATCCAAAGCCTGGGGTTTTTTCATTTCAATCATGAAAACACGAGTCAAAAAAACTTTACAGTCTTAATTATAGAAAATCGATTTCAGTAAAACAGTCTTAACACGGAGTTGAATTAGCTTCATAAAATAAATAGGTAGTTTACATTTACATTTACATACAGGCCCACACACTGCCTCCGGCCCCACACTAGGATACCCTGTGTCGTGGGAACCAGAAACAGCGACGTCACAAACATGTAAACATCCAAGACCTGGGTTTCTTTTTTTTTCGTCCCCAGCCGGGACTCGAACCCGGGACCTCTCGCATGGTAGGCAGATGCGCTAACCACTGCGCCACAGAGGTCGTTAGTATGTTACGTACGCGTCGTCAGGAAAAAGTGTGTCGATGGCTGTTTGATTCGTTTCCTCAAGTTTCCCTGTAGGGTTGACGGGGAAACGGGGTTATAATTAAAGCCGACGGGCCGTCAGGTGCAGTTCTGGATGGGAGCAAATGGAGAATAAAAGTATCAGAAGTGGGATTTCATTATAACCTGATGATTCTCCAATTTGAGTAAATGAATCATCATCAACCCATTATGTCCCCACCGACGGGCACGAGTCTCTTCCCTGAAGAAGGTATAGGCAACTCCACTACGGAGGCCAAGTCCTGGTCGGTGGAGGCTTGTAAGACTAGTGGCTGGTCTTACAGTCAGAAGTTTTCGGTCCTAAGGCCTCTGACTTGGCTCTTAACGACTGCCATCTATCGACTGCAGCCGGCACCAACTGCTTAACGTGCCTTGCGAAACACGAACCGTTCGAACCGCTCGGAAAAAAGGTATCTACTTTTACTTTTATTTAACTTATTGCGGAATATAAACACTGCATACCTATACACGGTATTCCTCGCGGCCTGATACAGCCAGCCCTAAACAGGAACATATATTTCGGTCGCTCACCAGTCTGCGTCCAGCAAATACTTTAGGAAGTGCTCCCAGTTCAGCCACAGAGTCCTGTGCGTAAGGAAGGGGACCACCTCTACTGAATCATTTTACCACGGGGTACAGTTTTACCAATCGTCCAAGCGTCCAGACTAGAGGAAGTGTTCAGTTTGTGCTCCCAGTTTAGCCATAGAGTTCCGCGCGTAAGGAAGGTGATCACCTCTCGTAAATCATTTTACCACGGGGTAAATTCTTACCGGTCAGAGTCCAGCAGATACTTGAGGAAGTGCTTCAACCGGTGCTCCCAAATCAGCCATAGACTCCCGCGCGTAAAAAAGGCGGCCATCTCCCCTGAATCATTTTACCACGGGGTAAATTCTTACCAATCAGAGTCCAGCAGATAGGAACTTCAGGAAGTGCTTCAGCCGGTGCTCCCAAGTCAGCCATAGACTCCCGCGCGTAAGAAAGGCGGCCATCTCCCCTGAATCATTTTACCACGGGGTAAATTCTTACCAGTCAGAGTCCAGCAGATACTTGAGAAAGTGCTTAATCCCGTGCTCCCAGTTTAGCCATAGAATCCCGCGCGTAAGAAAGGAGGCCACGGTACTCCTCACGGCCTGATACAGCCAGCCCTCACTGAACAGGAACTTAAGGATATATTTCGGTCCCTCACCAGTCTGCGTCCAGCAAATATTCTGGTGTGATAAATAAACGTTTTTCAATTTCAATTTCAAATACTTGAAGAAGTGCTTCAGCCGGTGCTCCCAATTCAGCCACAGAGTCCTGCGCCTAAGGAAGGGGACCACTTCTCCTGAACTGTTTGTTTTTAAAGTTCTTTATTAAGCATTAAATTTAACAATTTTGTAACACCACAACACAGTATAGGTATACAAGAAAAATAAGATCGTAACGTTTACAGGCTAGACTCACCTCTTAAAACATTCACAAAACACAAATTTTACATGGTACACTTAAATAATTTCGAATACACAATAGGGAATGGATGAAAATATCAGAAGTGCTTGATATTTTTTTTCGTGATAGGAATAACCTTCCTTAACGCGGGAAAAAAGTTTAATTTTTTTTGGTTGCGTAGTTAATTTTTAAATATACTTAATATTTTTCCATTCGTCGTTCTGGGCTTAGTACGGCATATCAGACATATTCCTTAGTCCGCTACGTATGAAAAAAAAACCACCTTGAAAAGCTGTCAATGTCACCACAGAATTTTTTTTTAATACGTAGCGGACCAAGAAACATGTCTGTTAAGCCGTACTGAGCCCAGAACTACGAATGGAAAAATATTAAGATTATTTAAAAATTAACTACGAAGCCAAAAAAATTGAAACTTTTTTCTCGCGTTAAGGAAGGTTATTCCTATCACCGAAAAAAATATCAAGCACTTCTGATATTTTCATTCATTCCCTATTATAAACTCAAGTTTATGGGAATTTTAGTCGAATTTCCATATGTAAAGGCTAATTTAATACGAGATCGCACAATTTTTCATTGTGATCAGGTAGTAATACAAAACTATTGAACTATTTTACCACAGGATAACAGTCTTACCAGTCAGCGTCCAACAGATACTTGAGGAAGTGTTTCAGCCCGTGCTCCCAGTTCAGCCACAGAGTCCCGCGGGTAAGGAAGGAGGCCACGGCATTCCTCACGGCGTGATGCAGCCATCCCTCGCTGAGCAACTGACGCATGGCCGCGTCCACGAAGGGGAAGCCAGTGCATCCTTGGCACCAGCTACGGGGGTAAACAGACAGCACCAACTTCTAATTGGGCAGTTGACAAAATGTCAAATAAGTTACTTTTAAAGCGGAATTTTGTATGAAAATACCGGTTTATGACGTCATATTTCAGAGCACTCTTTTTATGTTTCATCTATTTGAAAATTGTAATAACTAGTGATTGGCTAAAAGAGATACATTTACCGAAATATTTCGTAATTTTTGTTTTAATCGAGCATATCAAATAATTTATTGTTGGTCGTGTCAACTACCGTATTCAAAATGTTTATATTCGTAAATTGTGCCCGGATAACGGCGACAGGCTTGCCACTTGTCACGTTTGGGACCTAATAAACTCGGCAAAACGTGGGTCCAGTTCTAGAGACTGGTGCCTCTGCCTACCCCTTCGGGGATAACGGGCGTGAGTTTATTTATTTAATTTTTTATTTTATATTCGTAGCACAGAAACTGCGAAACGTTACATGTTAATTAGCTCGTAGCCTGGGAGAACCGCTCGTAGCCTGGGCTGGCTGAGTGATCTTGAACGATCACTAAGGTTAAGCAACATACGGCGCGTTCAGTCCATGGATGGGTCACCGTCTATGACTAACGCTAGTGGCATTTTTTCCGAGCGATTCCGTGCTTCGCAGGCACGTTAAACAGTTGGTGCCGGCTGCCGTCGATAGATGGCAGTCGTTAAGCCAAGTCAGAGGCCTTAGGGCGGCTTGAAAACTTCTGACAGTAAGACCAGCCACTAGTCTTACAAGCCTCCACCAACCCGGGCTTGGCCCCCGTGGTGGAGTATGGCTTAACCTCGTGCGGCTCAATGTCAATTAAGATGTACAAAATCAATTGTTTTGTTCAAGGTCGGGCCGCAAGAGGCTATACCTTCCCCAGGGAAGAGACCCGTGCCCCTCTGTGAGGACATAATGGGTTGATGATGATGAATGTGTAAAAAATATTTGTTGTTATTATTATTATTATTTTGGGGATGGGGCCCCTGGGTAGGGGCCCGATGCGCCCTATTGGTAAAGACGGTAATGTGTGTATGTACCTATTAATATCCCTGGCGAGCTTTCCCGTGGGAAAGTCCCCCGGTGTGAGCGCATCTCCTAAAGCGGCTGATCGACGGGCGAGCTTAACCGCCAGTTTTATGGCTCGCCGGTAAAGCTCGCTTGTGTATCATTACAAAACCGCGGTTTTATGTACCGACGAGCCTGGCTCGCGGCTCGTCGTCACGCTATATTTTTACTCGGCTCGCCATGCAAAACGACATGTTAGCGACCGTATTGTCGTCTCTAGTCTCTGAGTCGTTAAGCCAAGTCAGAGGCCTTAGGGCGGCTTGAAAACTTCTGACAGTAAGACCAGCCACTAGTCTTACGAGCCTCCACCAATCCGGACTCGGCCCCCGTGGTATGGCCTATACCTTCCTCAGAGAAGAGACCCGTGCCCCTTGGTGGGGACAAAATGGGTTGATGATGATGACGATCAGCGCCAACGACCCACGAGCCAAGTTCGTCGGTATTACCTTTGTTCCCGAATTTTACCTTAAACCATCATGACTAGACCAGTTTTCTGTAACACTTGTGATGTGTGAACATCGTAACTATAAAAAAATACTACTTTATGTCATTTTGTAGTTGTCAAGACTATACAGGTTTTAAAAGTACAATGTCTTAGAGATTTTCGGCGTGAATGAGCGGAAAATACAATTTTAGAAAATTGTAGCCCTATTACGTTTAAACAAAAAAATAATAATTATAATATACGTTTATTTCACGGAGTAAATGTATAAGAATTTATTATGTCTCATTAGTTCTGTATCGACGTAGAACTAAAAGTATCAAAGTTACCTTTTGTTAACGTTGTAATGAATAAGAAAATTTGGTGGAAAATGGTACTTTCACACGGCCGCGAGTTGCGAGTGATGGTGATGACAATATGGACCTTGGTGGCTAGGAAATAAGGTGGGATATCGTGTAACCGATCGGTGATGATATGTGATTTATTTTTGTACTCGTAACGCGTATTATAATCTCAGTAATAATGGGCAGTACTGTCAATTTGTGTGGATTTTCAACAAGGTTACTACCTAGTTGAGTTATGATGTAGATATTGGATTTTCTTTATTATTGTTTTATCACCCACTAAAGACTTACCGGTCGAGTTCCTGACTCTCGGGCTCCCGCCACGGTATGTCGAGGCAAATGGGATTCCCCTCCATCTGTCCGTACTGTGGGTTGTTCACACTCATCGTATAGAAGTACTCGCGCCAGATCAGCTGGCCTGCGACAGGAAAGGTCAAGTAAAAAAGCGCAAGTCCGAGTCTAACACCGAGGGTTCCGTACAAAAGACAATGCCAATTCGTGCCCCAAAAATACTTTAGCCCTTTATAAGGCTTTGTACCATATTTGGGCACCATGATTTGAACTTTATTGCATTGACGTAGAGTCCAAAACCAATGAAAATTTAAGACTAGCTCTGCCTTATAAAGGGTTAAGTTACATACTTATCTTAAAGTATGCATAAATGATCATTTAAAAACTAGCTGTCCCGGCAAACGTTGTTTAGCCAGATATGAAACATAGATAACAACCTATTCTCAGACCTACCGAATACACTATGCACTATACACTATGCGCACTAACATTGAGACATGAGAATTTTATATATTAGAAGACTAGCTGACCCGGCAAACGTTGTTTTGCCCGATAGGGCTATGAAAAGTAGATAACAACCTATTCTCAGACCTACTGAATATACATATAAAATTTCATCAAGATCGGTCAAGTCGTTTTGGAGGAGTATCCGCTTAGTATCCGAGTACTAACATTGAGACACGAGAATTTTATATATAAGATAATAAAGAATAACTGAATAAGACCTGTGAAAGCAGCAAATAAAAAAATTAAAAAGTTGCAAAAAACATCATAATTAAATTATCACATTATCATAATTCGCCATTTTATTATTAAATTCAAAATATCAACTTTACAACCTACGAATCTGTTAAAAATATGAAGTAGTTTTTTAAGGGTATCTATGGTATCTATTATCTTCTGTCATACTTTTGTAGCATAAAAAAATGCTTTCCATACAAAAACATTATGATAAAATAGGGTTATTGGAAAATAAAAAGGATTTGTTATGGTATGTTTGCACCCTTATAACTTTGGAGTCTGAGCTTTAGCATAGTACATGTTCTATAATTTCAAGAGTACAAATTATAACCTATCAACTGATATAATTCTAATGGGCAGCGTTTGGGAAACTACGTCGAGTCTTCTCGTCATCCATACCGCAATGCTTGAAAACAAAAGTTTTCAATCAGTGTGTCCTACCTGTTATGACCTACGGAGCCGAGACATGGACACTCACGAAAGGGTTGGTCCACCAGTTTAAAGTCGCTCAGCGAGCTATGGAGAGAGCTATGCTCGGAGTTTCTTTGAAGGATAAGATTCGTAACGAATACATCCGACAGAGAACCAAAGTTATCGACATAGCTCAGAGAATTAGCAAGCTGAAGTGGCAGTGGGCTGGCCATATTTCGCGAAGAACCGACAACCGCTGGGGTAAACGTGTTCTTGAGTGGAGACCGCGACTCGGCAAACGTAGTGTAGGACGCCCTCTAACCAGGTGGGATGACGATCTGCGAAGGACTGCAGGCAGATGCTGGATGCGGCAAGCCGAAGACAGGGCGCTATGGCGCTCATTAGAGGAGGGCTATGTCCAGCAGTGGACTAATATAGCCTGATGATGATGATGATGATGAACTGATATAATTCATTTGTGTAACTGAAAAAAATCTGGTGGGGCATGGCGTCATAAAAATCTTGGCATTCTCATTTACCTACATATTATCGAGTCTAGCAGTTTTTTCAGAGCTTTTTCCGAGCGTCAAAGACTTTTTTAAATTATTTAATTACAAATGTATACATTTTAGATTTGTCCCTGTAGATGCTTGAAGTATATTTTATAATAGCAAATTTTATAGTTCTAGATGAACGGTAAATACCCTATAAATTTTTATACCCTTGAGTGTCAAGATAAGCGTTTTTTGTGGCACAAGCAGCCGTATCTTTTTTCAACTTTAACTGAGATGTTTGAATTTGTCACAGCTTCAAGAAACTGTATTTCAGTATATACATGGTTTTAATTTCAACTCGATACCTCCACGCGTTCCCGTGATAAAGAGTGTTGACAGACACACGGATGGTACAGTCGACAGCACGTCAACCTTCACATCTTAGTTGCAAAGTCGCCCGTAATGCAACGGAGTAGAGTGAAAAAAAAAATTTAAATGCCTATTGACACTGGTGAAAAACACATTTATTATACAATTTATTTATTTATAGGAAATAGGCATACATGATAAGGCATTAAATATATTTAAACTAGTAATGAATCGCTATGTTAAACTTCAATTTAACATGATCTTTTCGTACACGATGGCGACTGCTGATGCGATGGCTGAAGTGATTTATAAATCCGTTCAGCATGCTTTTCTTATGGTGGCTGTACAAATTCGCCCGAAAAGAATGCCCTTATTAAACTATAAGTCCATACCAGACCAGCTTTGAGACATAAGTTGACAATTACCAGTAATGAAATGGGCGTTCGGAAGTCGGCCCTGGTGAACACGATGGAAGAGCTTCTGAATGGACCAGTAGAATCTGCAAAAAAAAAAAACAAATAAAAATAGTTAATTTTTTTTATTCATTGTACAAACAAAGCGTTTACTTTATGAACTTCAAAGTTGTTAGTTTCACAATTAATAGATTACATGGAGAAGAAACTAACAAAGAGCAAAGAAAGACCACATTTATTCTTTTCAAAACAGTTTTAGCTTAATTAACAAACTTTCAAACTTAAAAAATATTACTCTTGGATGTGTTTTTTAGACACAGTTATCCTCTGATTAAATTTAATATTAAACTACTGTTAATGCCAGACGTCCTTGTCTTCTAAATAATCGTTGATTTTATAATAAGCTTTTTTGCAAAGAGTGTGGTTGGAGGTGACTTTTTAGTTACTTTGCGAAATCATTACAATGACATAATCGGACAAAAACTACCTTTTTAATACATTGTATTTTGTGATTGTATTGTGCGAGAAATCGTTTGTTCGACTAACTCACCTTCTGACAGAAAGACATCCGAAACGCAGGGCCGGACTCAGTGAGATCGGGGGCCCCAACAAATCCGGGCTTCCGTGCGTCGGGAGATAGGAACCCCTGAAAATAAAAACATTTCAGACTTAAACCGATTAACAAGTAGGAAAATTAATTATACATTACCAATTTTACTATTGGTAACGAAATGTACATGAAATTGTTATAAAAAAACTATAAATTTCAGTTTTCTAGTCTGGGGGTCTTTGTTTCCTTTTTTTTACTGTGACCTATGATGAATTAATGCTTTGATTATATATTTTACAACAAATATATATTTTACTTTTAAAACTAGTCTCGATACGGACGTATAAGCAAACGGCAAGATAAAATGTACCCGAAACCGACGTGTATTTTATTATTTTAATGGTTTTATTTTAGCCTTAAAAAGTGAACTTAATAATTTTAACCACTGTAGTTAATCATTTGTCCCATTGTCTAACGAAATTGTAGCAATGGTCCTAATAAGTTGCATTTTTTATATGATGTTCCTACCTACTTAATTAAACATACAATTAAAAAAACCAGGTATAAATGCATAATATATTACTTGTGTACACGTAGTTCATCATCATCAACCCATTATGTCCCCACCGAGGGGTACGGGTCTCTTCCCTGAGGAAGGTATAGGCCATACTCCACCACGGGGGCCTAGTCCGGATTGGTGAAGGCTTGTAAGACTTGTGGCTGGTCTTACTGTCAGAAGTTTTCAAGCCGCCCTAAGGCCTCTGACATAGCTTAACGACTGCCATCTGTCGACGGCAGTCGTTAAGCCAAGTCAGCCAAAACTTCTGACAGTAAGACCAGCTACGACTGCCATCTATCGAGTTGATGGATAGATCTATCCAACATTATGCTGAGCGTATGTCCGATTGTCATACATTTCTGCTGATAGGACCTGGTGCAAAAAAAAATAGTTTAAGTTTGTTATAGTCGAGTCCTGTCTACGAGCTGTTATATAATCACTGTAAGGGCCTTTCTCCACTGCTCCGGGCCGGCAAACGTTAATTACCGATCCGATTTAGAAACACACCAGAATACTAATAAGCTTCTTCACTACTCCGGCATCCGGTTTTTAATGGTCCGATAATTTGCTAGATCGGAACGGTATTTAACAATACACGTTTTTGCACTGCGCATACAACCCAAAAATGTTCCCATACTATTTTATTTACATTAATAGAATGTATGGGAAACGTCCCCTGCCTCGAATAGAAAAACCGAGGAATTTTAATAAAGCACTGCGTCACGTCCATCGCCGATTATAATCGGATGAAGTGGAGGAGCATAATCCGCATCCGATATTTTCCTCATAACTGATTCCGGTTCCGACGCCGGACCGGAGCAGTGGAGAAAGGGCCTAACCCTTGCAATATCAATAAATTATTACTCTTTCTTTCTTAACTTTCTTTCATTTAAAACTAGCTGTACCTGCGAAAGGTGGCGTGCTCGACGGAGAGACGTTGCTCCGATTGCTTCAATGCCATGGTCTCTCCTCCGACCCATCGGATCATGCGCACGTCCTCTTTCTCAAGGAATACGCCGAAATCCTCGGGTTTCGGAGTCTGAAAGGATTTATTCATTAGTACATAGCAAAAACAAGTCAAAAATCACAATTTGGGTAGGTATTAGTTTTTTTTTTTATTAAAGTCATTAAAACAACAATGATTATCGTGTTTATTAGTCGTTACGAGTTCTTTTTCTTAACCCTCAAACGGTTTCGTGAGGTTCAAAATTGAATCGGTAGTTTCAGAAAGAACATTAGTCCAAATTTTGTGTGATTGACTTATTGTTGTCTATGGTATCCTTGAGGGTAGATCTACAGATCCCTATAGAAAGAACATTAGCCCAATGAATATCAATTGAACTACGTGTACGTACTACGTCTCAGTAGACGCAAAAATAACAGTAGTCCCACTGAGGGGTCAGTTTTTTATGTCTACTGAAAAGTAAGCAGATTGTGACTAATGTTCTTTCTGAAACTACCGATTCAATTACCCCAGTGAAAATATATTACTATCCCCCAATCTCGTTTTTCAAGTTAGTGTAATTGCGTTTCATGTACCTATTCTTAGTGTTCGGCGTGAACATCGAGTAGGCGGTCGGGGACAGCGTTATCATAGCTTGTTTACGACTTAGGTAGGTGACTATTGGGGTATAAAAATACGGGTTTTATACAGGTTTCGGAGTCTGAAAGTGGGTGGATTTATTTATGGCTGGCGAGTCTCGTCGGGTTACGAGCCGGCGGCTTCGACTTTCTTTTGTCAGTGTTTCGGGGGTCGACTTGTCATAAATCTATATATAAATAAAATTCAAAGTCCTGACTGACTCACTCATCAACGCCCAGCCCAAGTCGTTGGACCTAGGAAGCTGAAATTTTGCACAGAGGGTCTATATACATATAATGTAGGCAAGGAATAAGACAGGATTTTTTTAAATTCAACCCCGAAGGGGGCGAAAAGGGTTGCCAAAATTTGTATGGGAGGTATAAAGAATGTTGTCTAATTTAGTTTCTCTTAACTCTTGTCTAATTCTTGAAACTTAAAATAAATACTTTTCAACACAATTGATTGAACACGTATTTCGCCGTTTTTCTAAATGTAACTCTTAAGGGAGTGAACGGGGTTGTCGCGGGCGAAAGCTAGTTGGATTGATATAAGTAGATTAATGATATTTTAAATTCACACCGCTGTTAATAGGTTATTTGACAGAATTGTGAAAACCACCTCATATTTTTTGTTAGTGTTCCTGGAGTCCTCAGAAAGTGGTAATTTTAAATTCTTTCGTGTATTTCTTCTAAAAAAGGCAAATGAAAATTGTTTTTGAAATAAGCCGCTAAAACGCTATGTTGGGCAATATGGCGTCGCACAGGAATAATGACGTCACTGTTCAGTCAACCCAATGAACGTAAGAACGACATGCATGAATGACAGACGCCATTTTTACTGAGCTGTGACGTCATCATATAATCGGCCAATCAAGGCAGTTTTCGATACAATGACTGCAGAAACATAATTATTTTTCCAAACAAATTTTATCCTGTGTTTCTTTATAAATAATCTTTTTTTTTAAATCTCAATCTCAAAATTCAAAAATTCAAATTATTTATTTTAAAAAACCAATAATTAGGTAACAACAACAAATAACATCATAATTCATCACAAAAAATAATAATATCGTAATATTTTGATTGACACCTTTGTCATTTTCTTACCCTAACTTGCACACTAGGATTCCCTGTGTCGTACAAGCTAGTCACTTCCAAAAAAGGAACAGCAGGCATTTCAGATCGTAACTAAACGTTAAAATTATTAATTATGTAATTCATAATGACATTGAAAATGTTAAAATTATAGTTATACAAATCTCAATTTTAATTAATTCATCGGCTTTGCGCTCGGCAAAGTATTATAAAAATCAATCAATAGCCATACAATTTAGACATACTGACATATTATAAGTTTAAAATTTTAAATGCCTTAAAGCTGTTTTCAAGCTCATAAATAATACTATTTTATAAGAATACGTATAAATAATACTGTTTTTATCACACTGTCAAATTAATAGCCTATTGTTTTCCGTGAATAAACAAATTTTAATTTGAAATTGTTCCAAACCGTCGACTTAGCATGTGAGAAAATTATTCGTTATTTAAGTGTATCCGGAATAAAGTAAAATATTCCAGCGATCCAACTATTTGCTGACCTTATCGAAGACCGTGAATTCTTTGTAGAAGCACTGTGGGAAAGAGCCGAAGTTGACACCGCTCAGGTCCACGTCGTCTATGGGGAGCGGGGGATCCCCTATCGTGGCCACGGTATGCTGGAATATAAAGATAACATAAACAGTTTTTAATAAAAAAAAAATTAGGGATTAAAGTAGGTATAATAAAACAAATGTTTGGTGTGGTAACAGAATGAAATATTGCAGTGTATATAAAGGAGTCGCAAACAACTAGAGTAGCAACCCAGTACAGGACGTAGAAATGAAGGAAAACCCCAGCCAGGTGGCGCGACGATTTTGCACGGGAATCGATATGGGCTGAGCTGATTCAATTATTTTAGAAGCCCAAAGGTTCTCCTCAAGCTCCCTACTAAAGCCACCTCAAAATCCACGTACCAAGAACATCTGATAGATCACCGGCGGGATCGCCCTGATCTTCCTCAAGTTCCCAGAGTTTGTGGGACACGTGTTCCCTACAGACCGCCAAATGCCTGCACTCGGAACGGACCGCGTCATTGAATTTCGCAAGGTTAATCAATTTGGGCCGATCCAATCACTTTCATAGTCCAAAATTTCTCCACCTCTAAATACACTTACCAAGAACATCTGATAGGTCAGCGGTGGGATGCCTCCGTTCGCCCTCAACACCTCCTCAGGTTCCCAAAGCGTGTGGGAGACGTGTTCCTTGCAGACCACGCCTATAACCTTGCACTTGCGACGGACCGCGTCGTCCCTAGCTCGCCAGACTGGCTCGCAGTCCTGCTCGAAGCAGATTTTGCGAATGCCTGGAGGACGTAGGGAGGAAAATTAACAACATTTACACTCAGAACTTTTTCCGAGCGGTTCCGTGCTTCGCAAGGCACGTTAAACAGTTGGTGCCTGCTGCCGTCGATAGATGGCAGTCGTTAAGCCAAGTCAGGATGCCTTAGGGCGGCTTGAAAACTTCTGACAGTAAAACCCGCCACTAGTCTTACAAGTCTCCACCAATCCGAACTTGGCCCCCGTGGTGGAGTATGGCCTATACCTTCCTCAGGGAAAAGATCCGTGCCCCTCGGTGGGGACATAATGGGTTGATGATGATTTACACTCAGGCACAAACATTGCTCCTAACCCCACACTAGGATACCCTGTGTCGCGGAAACCAGAAACAGCGACATCACAAACATGTAAACATCCAAGACCTTTTTTTGTCCCCAATTTGAACCCGGGACCGCCTTCGCACCTCAGAGAACGTCAGAGAGACTTCAGTAAAAGTAATGTACCGAAAACGTGGAATCCACTGAACGATACAAGTGTTTCACAAGCAGACAAGCAGATGTCTCAAAACCAAAGTATTATTCATCGTGCTAGCTAAAACATGTTACTATCTAGCAGGGCCCCCAGAGTTAGGCCCGTCTTATACCCCGGTAAAACGATTCTCACCAAACTCTTCCCATAGCCGCCAAAACACCACCTCCGGTTTCCCCTTCACCATCAGTAGCCTGCCTCCGTGCTTCCTGAACTGGCGGTCCAGGTCGTCGAGGGCTTCCAGGAGGTAGCGCATCCGGTTATACCCCACTATCTTGGTGCCTAGAACCAGAGGGACTGAATGAGGACCAGCCCTTATCTTTCCACTCCATCGGGTTAAGCATTTAGACAACTCGAAAGGGTCAAAATAAGAATGTGTACGACAGTTCGGAGTAGGAGTATGAGATACCTACTGGGAAAAAAGTCCCAGAATGTAACAGGTGACATAAGGTGGTGTGACATACCGGGATCAAAGGGGCTAAATTAGACAACTCCATACAGTGGAGTTCTAAGTAATTGCACCCCAGAGGGTAGCGGATCCGGTTGTACCTCACCAGCGTGGTACCCAGAACGTAGCGCGTTCCATTGTACCCCACTAGGTTATTTTTCTTTCCAAATAAGGAAATAATTTCCTAAATTTCTTTACGACTACGGACGCAAAAAAATCTTAATTAAAGTTAAACAAAAGAGTTTCACCACAGAAAGTTCTGAAACCTCGCAAATTTATCCAACTGCGTCAAATCAACAAAGTTTCATGGAATTGGCGCAATATCTGAAAAATGTATTCGTAATTTAAAAAAATCCAATAACGTAAGTACCTACAGTCTGTTAGCTTTTAGATTATATTGCAATAAGGTAAGGTTTATTTTGTATTGTTATTTATTACTTTACATCATCATCAACCCATTATGTCCCCACCGAGGGGCACGGGTCTACTCCCTAAGGAAGGTAGGTATAGGCCATATTCCACCACGGAGGCCAAGTCCGGATTGGTGGAGGCTTGTAAGACTAGTGGCTGGTCTTAACATAACTTTTCAAAATAGTGAAGAAAAGTTTTATACAGAGCAGGAAGTAGTATTACACTCGTGTGCTTTCGGCGAAAACCGAAGCCTACTCTAGAGCCCGAGGTATATTCTAAAAGAATAACTAAAACAGAATGTAAGCAGCCCTATACGTCCCACTATAGGGCACAGGCCTTCTCTCAGAGAGAGAGAGAGGATGGGCTTAATCACCACGCGTGCCCACCGCGGATTGGCGTGACCGTTAGAATGGCCGGTCAAGTGTCGTATTTTACTTTGAAATATGTTCCAAGAATTGCTTATATTTGCTTACCGCCATGAGAGATTTGCTTACTGCGTATTTTAGAAGAATTCAGTCATTTATGGTTGACCGGCCATCCTAATATCAGGATGGCCGGTCATAAAGCCGTAGCATAATAATTGTGTGGAACTACTTATTCTTTTGTAGCTCATAAATTGCTTACGAATTACTTACTTAACAATTTGTAAACTAAGGTCGTGTAGCTATCAAGGAAATAAAAATATCGTATAAGTCAGTTATAGCGTACTGAAAGCCACCAGCGCCTGTTATAACTCTAAGAGCAAAAAGTTATTATCTTGTAACTTGTGCTTACATATCGATAGGCTCTGCTGCTCGTAGCTTTTATTTTTCGTTTAAGCAAGCAGTATCTACTTTTATATTTAAAACCAAAGTTGTATTGAAGTTGCATAAGTTTTTACTTATGTCTATCTACTATAAGATGTAAGGCGTGTGGGACGTATAAAAGACGTGGGCAAAGGGCGTACTTGCCCCTTTTCTGTGTGGAATGCGTCCCGTCCCTTCAATGTAACTTTGTACGAAAGTGAGTTGGTAAGATTAGGGGGTTTTCTCCGCGCTCGCTCGACGTCCTTTCTGTGAGTCAAACTGCCATGTATCCGGTATCCCTCACTGATATTATAGATATTGTTAGCGTCAATTTCTGACGCAGAATGTATGACCAAAGCCATGTTAGGTTGGACAAGCAAGTAAAAAAAATTAATCTACTCTACCTACCCAATTATGGGTCAGTGAAAAAACTGTCGAAACGCAGTACTCACTCGTAAAACTCACGCAACTTTAATAAAACTTTTATTTTAAACTATACTGCTTGCTACGAAAAATAAAAGCAATGAGCAGCAGAGCCTCTTGATAAGTAAACGCAAGCTACAAGATAATAACTTTTTGCTCTTAGAGTTATAACAGGCGCTGGTGGCTTTCAGTACCTACGCTATAACTGACTTATACGATATTTTTATTTCCTTGATAGCTACACGACCTTAGTTTACAAATTGTTAAGTAAGCAATTCGTAAGCAATTTATGAGCTACAAAAGAATCAGTAATTCCACACAGTTATTATGCTACGGCTTTATGACCGGCCATCCTGATATCAGGATGGCCGGTCAACCATAAATGACTGAATTCTTCTAATATACGCAGTAAGCAAATCTCTCATGGCGGTAAGCAAATATAAGCAATTAGTAAGCAATTCTTGGAACATATTTCAAAGTAAAATACGACACTTGACCGGCCATTCTGACGGTCACGGATTGGCGATTTCAAGCGCTGAGGTATGTGAAAAGCTCAGAGACTTAGGTTTCCTCGCGATGTTTTCCTTCAGATTTAGCGAGTGGTATTGCTACTATAACTATCAATACAACTTTCCAATTTCCAATAAGAAAAAGTTTTCAATTCTCAATTTAATTTTCTAATTTTTCATGCAATAAGATAAGAATATTCTTTCCAAGTGGCAGGGAGACGCAGCGCGCTGGATGCAAGCCGCTTCCAACCGGTATTTTTGGAAATCCATGGAGGAAGCCTATGTCCAGCAGTGGACTTCTTGTGGCTGAATGATGATGTTGATGATTTTTTACTGCACACAAGGAACAAGAGATAGAAATAAAAGTTGCTTGATACTTAGTGGGTTTTTTTGTGAAAATAAATTAATTAAATTTATGTAAAAATAAAAATTTGCTAATTTTAACGTCGTGAGAACCAATGTAGTAAGAGAAATACAAAAACCGTTGTTATTTTCAAGGTCAGTTCTCAGGAGGTTAAATAGTTCAAGTATGAATGAATGAAACAGTCCAAGTAGATTTTGTGCTTTTCACATAATTTTGTTCTAAGACATATTTTTTCAAAACAGAAACTGTTTTTTTTTTGTTAAAACTGGTCTGAAGCCCACAAGACTCCAGTCTCCCTGTCGAAGATAATCAGGGCGAAGAAGGAGGCGCTCCGATCATGCTCAGCTCCTCGTAATGACGCGCAGCGACAACTTGCCGGTCGAAAATAGCTCTTAAAGTCAGTTCCAGAAAGACCACAGTGCACTCGTCAGCAGTCACTCCGTCGAAGATAAACAGGGAGAACAAACATCTTGGGCAAAAATTGCTCTTAAAACCACTCCCATGGAAACTACAATACACCCACCAGCAGTCTTTCCGTTGAAGATGAACCGGAGAAAAGGGTGCTCCTTTCATCCTCAGCTTGCCGGTCAAAAATAACTCTGAAAACTAGTACCAGCAATACCAAAATACAAATCACCAGCAGTCTCTCCATCGAAGATAAACAGGGGGAAGAAGGGGACGCTCCGGTCCTCCACCGCTGAGCGCAGTGACGGGTTGTCATGGAGACGGAGACCGTGGCGGAACCACAGCACGCTGCCGCCCAACATGCTTGCTCAACGATGGGCACCGGTGGGCTTGATGTTCAGTCTGGAGAAATTAAAATAGCAATAGAAAAAGCTAAAAACGCGCCTGTCGGTAATGCTCTAAAATACGACGTGTTTTGTCCACGCCAATAACCTAACCTAACGGTTGTTGGCGTGGACAAAGGAGTGATCTTTGAGGAGATAATTTTGGCGGCGAAGTATATATACTTTTTATTACGTTTATTTATTCAAAATGACAACAAATGTCTCAGATAGATACTGGCAATATTCTGGGCAAAACAATTATTCGGATCACTTGGACCTTTGGTACTAACGAGCTGAACCAGGAACCACCCGAAACTGAAGCACTGGCGTGCTTATGAAAGTTCGTTTGAGCTATTGTAAACAATTATTAATTTTATTCCGGATAAACTTACTTGACTTTTTGTCGGGAGAATCCGACCAGGTTTCGCTCTGATTCGCAGAGCTTAATCATGGTGAGCAGAGACGGAGCTCGCGACGTCTTCGGTTGCTCGTCTCTGACAAAATCAAGTAACTGTATCCGGAAAATGTAATTGTTTAGATTAGCTAAAAATTAACGACTATATTTATAAAAACGCGGTTCCTTTAAAGCACTTCTCAGAGGCTTCTCAGAGGTAGTTTACTTAATCTGTGGTTACCTACGTCTTTTCCTAGTAAGATCTTCACCACCGAATATTTATACCTACATACATATAAATGTTCTTCTATAAGAAGAAAAACATTTATTATACCAACAAGACACATCACGGAAACAAAATAAACAGACATAAGAGTAACATACATACATAAGCTCACGCCTGTAACCCGAGAGAGAGGGGTAAGCAGGGACCAGGGACTGCCACCCGCCACGATCAGTGACAAATTGCATACACGAACGCCGGTTTAGAGCCGGTTTCTGAGCTCGGTTGAGAATTTTCACTAAGTAAATACTTAACTCTTAACTGTAGTGCTGTCTCGTCAATTTTCTGAGAGAAGAGCGTGACAGAACGTTACTTGGGTAGGTATTTACTTTAGTGTTAATTCTCAATTCAGAAATCGGCTCTTAGGGACCCTAAGTTAGGGTACTTTTATCTAAAATTCAATAGGTACTTTTTCCCGTAATTCGAAACCAAAGTGGCGTCCAAGAAATTGTGTGATTTAATACGTCTATAGCAACACTGTGAGAGCTGAGAACAATAAATGGAAATTGCATTCGCGTTACGCAATAATGGTTTGATTAGCCTGTGTTGCGAGTGACAGGGTTTCATGTAACAGGCTTAGGTAGGTATATTTGCGCATAAGGTTCAGAATTGAATGGCATTTCTTATTGTAGGTGCATGCTTATGCATCGAGGTCAGATTGACGTGCTCTGAGAAGAGGGAATACAGAATACAGTAACAAAAACCATTTTTGTATTGAATCTCACTTCTGACGTTTTTGTTCAATACTCGCACTTATGGCCTACGCTGTAGAACCTGCATTGTAGTATCAGGGGGTGGGATGAATAAATGCCATGAAAACATACTAATGAATTCAGGCACAGAAGAGAATTGTTTACCTTTATGCAGCATTGCCTTAAATACTGAATGTAATAGGTACATTTTAAAAATGTAAGCAAATCACTAACTAGTTGTTAAGTTTTTCAAGCAATAAAGATAAAGATAATTAACGCTAATGAAGCGAAAGAAGTTTGTCAGTATCGTCACAAGTCGCCAACATACCCCTCTACCTACCCCCTGAGATGCAGGCGTGAGTGTATACTATAAGTAATAATATAATGTAATATAATGTCATAATATGTAGTATAATGTAATAATTATGTGTAATATTAATGTCAGCGCTTTCTTGGCTTCGACGCTACCTAAGTGCGTTATGCAGTTATGCTAGGTAGAGTCGACATAACATCAACATTTACGTTTAGGTTTAGATACTCAGAGATGCACCCGTTATTAGCCTCATTTATTATTATTGAATTCCACAATAAATTATTTAATGCACGTCAAAGGTATGTGTGTAGGTTTTTTTTTTAAGAAAATTAAATAAACGTAAAATCAACAAACATCCTTGAATAATATTGTAAATTACAAACAGTACGCTGTTAAAACATCCCCATATTATTATATCTGATCAGCCTTTGTACTACGTAACTTTCCACTCTATCGGGTTAAGCATTTAGACAACTCCAAATCGTGAAATATGTAACTATGTATTTGACAGTTCGGAGTAGGCTAAATCAGACATCTCCATACAGTGGGAGACATACATAATTGGCCAAGCTACATTTTTGAACACGAACGGAAATCTCAAAACAATTTCGAGAATTTATGCTTTCAGTACAAGATTTGTAAATAAGTCTATATTTTTTAAGAGATTCAATAAAAGCCTCAAATTACCTTTCTATGACGTCAGCAAACACAGTATGAATAGGAATCCTTTGCCAAAAAAAAAAATACAAATGGGATTTTTTTTTAGATAAGCAATGACACAAACACCAACAATTTAGATATAATGAATAAAAGTCCAAAATACCGTTATTAGTTTCTTAAAATTATCAATATTTTCAAAGTAAACTATAAAAAACATATCAAAGCATAATTGGCCATGCACCCCAGGATATAATATGGATATGTTTTAGGAAAATGGTTTCGAGGGCTACTCCACCAATTAGAAAAACTTTTAATTAGTTACTATAAAAAAAAATCTTACTCTAAAACCGGTATCCCAGCCAGGACGACACAACGCAGTGAAATTAAAGCGACAACTGTTATCAAACTAGCCTCGAAGTCGGACGCAGGTAGCTCCTTAGCGACAAGCTTCCAAGGAACATTTCCAGAACTTTCCACGGTAGAACAAAATTAACGTCCCTTTTCCAGAAGCACAGTTGGGCACAAACGAGAACTGATAAAGTTCAGAAATTTCGTTGCAAATTCCTATTGTTAAGCCACAGACAGAACAAAGTCATGTTCGATGATTCTGTTTGTGATTTCCCGCGTATCTTAGTTTCAGAAATCAGAAATGTATTTCCACGTTAATAATTTACGTTCTGCTTGTTTAATGTCAATGTACTTATAGTGTTAATCTCAGCCGCTGCCTTGAGGCCAATAGGGAATGGATGAAAATATCAGAAGTGCTTGATATTTTTTTTGGTGATAGGAATAACCTTCCTTAACGCGGGAAAAAAGTTTAAATTTTTTTGGCCCCGTAGTTAATTTTTAAATATACTTAATATTTTTCCATTCGTCGTTCTGGGCTTAGTACGGCATATCAGACATATTCCTTAGCCGCTACGTATGAAAAAAAAATCCGCCTTGAAAATCTGTCAATGTCACCACAGATTTTTTTTTTAATACGTAGCGGACCAAGGAATATGTCTGTTAAGCCGTACTGAGCCCAGAACTACGAATGGAAAAATGTTAAGATTATTTAAAAATTAACTACGAAACCAAAAAAATTGAAACTTTTTTCTCGCGTTGAGGAAGGTTATTCCTATCACCGAAAAAAATATCAAGCATTTCTGATATTTTCATCCATTCCCTATTGTATTGGAGAAAAAGGCAGCGGAAAATGAACTCCACTATGAACATATTTTTTTCAAATAACCTTTGGTTGACCGAAACCTGAGGACAGTTTTAGGTTACACTGCCGTTGGTTTATCGGAAAAAGTTTGTAAGCGTTACATTTTGGCTTGTGTATCACGCGGCACCGGCGCCATCTAGCGGTACGAATCAAGAGGATCTGAGTAATAAAACTTTGCTCTACTCAACGATTTAAAAAACAAACGACAAATAGTGATAGAGTTAGAACCCTCGCCGAGGCGACTGTTTTCCTTGCATGCGGTTTTTGCAAGTGATCTGGGGTGCAATTACGTAAGACTCCACTGTATGGAGTTGTCTCATTTAGCCCTTTTGTTCCCGGTATATCACACCACCTGATGTCACACTGTTACATTTTGTTTTTTTTTTCCCCAGTATATCATACTCCTACTCCAAACTGTCAAAAAACAAAAAAAGAAAAGACACTACCCATACATGACAAGAAAACCCATTAGTATAAGAACAATATAACTGTACAATTATTTCATAGTAAAAGTATGTAACATAATTAAAGTAAGATATTTTAAATAAAGACCAAAGGTTGCCACAATATCGATAGTGGCAGTACACCACACAAAAAAGAAAAAAACTCTAAACTGTCATAAATACATTCTTATTTTGACTCTTTCGAGTTGTCTACATGTTTAACCCGACAGAGTGGAAAGTTACGTAATTTAGGTGCTGGAAGACGTTTCACGTCAAAAAATACAACATCTAATCGTTCTTCTGACCCTTTTTGTTTTTTTGCAAAGGATGTTATTGATTCTGTTGTGGGAGACGAGAGTTCTGACGGCAGCAGTACGATGGAAATTTCACGTGATTTTAACCCTTAAGGTGAAGACTGAGAGTCGTGATTCGCTTGGCAAAAGTTTTGTGAAGCTGGGAAGCCCGATAGAAATGGGAATAAAATGCTTCATTTGAAATTGAAATTGAAAAACATTTATTCATATACCACAACACACATTCAATTTAATAAAATAAAATAACATGTAATTATAGCCTAATTACACACATAAAGTGTGTAAAATATAAGAACAATAATAAAACCTTATGGTGACCTGAACAGAAAAGGTTACTGACTCAGCGAGTCACGTGTCCCCCGGCTGAGAACTCGTGACGCTGATATTATGTCAGAACAGAACAGAACCTATAAAAGTAATTAGGTATTAAGGAATAATCAACGGTAGCAATCATGAAAATGAAAAATACCTGCATTTAAATAATAATTTTGTCATGGTAAATAAGATTATTTTGTTTTGTTGAGACTCAGATGTTTTACAAAACGTTTTATTTTAAAGATAAGATCACTCACGTGTCTGTCTGTATATCAATTTTCTCCAAAACACCGAGAATCGAGCATTTTAGTGTCTCCCATTATGAGTCTATGAAAAATATAGTCTATAGGAAAAACGAAAAAATAAATCCATGAAATAAAGTGAAATGAAATGGTCCATCGTGAAGATGAACATGGAAAAGGAACTCTCGGTTTGAGACCTACTTTTGACCCCTTCACAACTCTACAACTATTTAACCTACGTATATGAAATTTGGCACATTTCTTAAAGTCCATTAGCTTGCCTAGAATCCAAAGTTTCATCAATGTTGCTCAAACTGTTATTATATTAACATATATTAACGTTTAAAAACCGGCATTTTTATGACTGACTGACTGACACACTTATAGATCAAAAACCTAACCCACTTCTAGATGACCTAGAAACTTCATATTTGGCATCAAGGTAGACTATTAGGCATGTACAAAGGAAAAAATCTAAAAACTGAAAATTATTGATATTAATATCCGCATAGTATTTAGTTCCAAATTCTGCCAATAGATGGCGCTTTTTAATTCTATATCGCGCTATGGTTTTGTCTCAACCGATTCTATATATTATAATATCTGTAAACTACTTCCTATGCACGTTTCTCTGAATTGTAAATGAGTTTCTGTACTCAAGTCATATGTTCGTAGCCGATTTCTAACCCCTCGGTTATCGGTTCCTTCCTTGGCAATAACGATATTAACGATGTATTTATTAGTGATCAATAACAATAATCTCTGCACAAAAAGCAGTGATATCCCATCAAAAACACAAATGTGAATGAGAGCCAAGTTCAATAGAACAGACGTCGTTATCGACTTCGCCGACAAAAGAATTGAGATCTATATGGGTGCTGCCAAGTTCTCTGAAGAAAATCATGAAATTTTAGTTACAAGATCACTAGAGATGTAAATTGTTATTCAAGCTTAAGATTTGACTTGGCTAGTTTTCACGTAGGTACAGGCTAAATAATATTTATTTAATGAACTCTACTTCGTTTCGACTTTTCTGAAAATTGGTTTGTTGGTAAAAACTAGCAGTCAAATCTTGAGCTTGAATTACAATTTACTTGTGATCTCAGTGATCTTGTAACTAAAATTTCATGATTATCTTCAGAGAACTTGGCAGCACCCATATATAGATCTCAATTCTTTTGTCGGCGAAGTCGATAACGACGTCTGTTCTTAATATTGGACTTGGCTCTCATTCATATATCGTCGAAAATCGTAATAAATCATAGCACGAATATTTTCACGAGCTAGTTCCATTTTTTCAGCGATATGACATTTTAAACCCAACAAAAACAAAACACTAACGTATATATATAAGAGAAAAATATTAGCGGCCAGTATTTAAAAAAAGAACGAATTTGACCATGGAGGTCAGACATTGCGTTTAAAATTATTGGAATCCCAGATTCCGCATACATAAGTAGCAGCCTATGTATTATAGGAATTTTGCTCAACGTCATTAGCTTGTTTCTAACTTAACACTATTGTATGCGCGTAGTTCATGGACAAAAACATAGGTACCTTTGCGGTTTTAAGTCAAATTTTACTTCTTTGAGTTTCGCCAGATGAAGTGACATTATTGTAACGTGACATGAAAGTAAGTTATTTTTCTTTATATTAATAAAACTTTTTACTGTATATTTTGATGAAATATGTTTCGATGTTTATAAAAGCGTATGATCATATTTAAAAAAAACATAATGGCATACGTATTTAAAAATATCTCGAGATAAAATCATTATAATCTAGAAATGGGGAGGCCAGAGGAGTATACATTTGCAACTATTTTTAACGATTATGTCTTAAATTAAACAATTATCGTGAATAGACTATGTGGGCCAAATAAAAGACCATATTCTTTAATGCTTAAGCATACGGACGCAATAATATAATAAGTTTAACATAATATTTCTCCATGGACCATAGAAATTCAAATAGCGTATATTGACCCATTTCTTAAACCGCTTCGGAGGTAGCTCTATTATATCTAGGGGTATCTTGTTGTAGAACATTTACAATGCCCAATAAAGGACATACCTAACTTATGTTAAACTTATAACTTTTGCAAGTTGTGGAAATGACGAAGTTTATGATTGCTACCAATATTTTCGAAGTCTTTATATATTTTTAGAACATACATAATATGGTCATAAATGCATTATATGGCTTGCAATACAAACAACCTTAGTTAAGTCTAGATGTCATTCAATACCCTACTATTAATTTTATCAATACCTTGAGCAACGGGCAAAGTTTACATCAACAAGACCTACCTAAGTCTTATTCCAGAAATGACAACTGTTACATGAATGTAAGTCTTATTATTGTGTTCAGATAAGGTTTCGAATTCACCGAAGGTCTAATGAATGTAAGACTTTACTAATATTTGTTTGTATTGCATTTGCAGGTTTCTCATGGTTCACAATGTCAATAGTACGATTGACAATGAAGTCAACCTATTTATAGACCATATTATTATGCAAGGCTTTTTTTCCTTATTTAAAAGTTGAAGTTTTCAGTTAAAGTTTTAGAATAAGCTATTAAACACGTTTCTGAAAACCATCTCATATTTTTGTTGGTGTTCATTGAGTCCTCAAAAAATGGTAATTTTAAATTCTTTCGTGTATTGCTTCTAAAAAAACAAACAAAAAAATTTACTTTTAAAATTCGGCGCCAAAACGCTATCTTGCGCAATATGGCGTCGTACAGGAATTATGACGTCACAGGTCAGTAAACAACCCCAAAGAACGACATGAATGACAGACGCCATATTTACTGAGCTGTGACGTCATCATAGATTCGGCCAACCCAGGCCGTTTTCGATAAAATGGCTATAGATAGATAATTGTGAATGAATGAATGAAAATTCTTTATTGCACAATAAAAATTATGTAGGTATATAGGCGAGCTTATCACTTTTTATCCCGTTTATTTTTGATAAATAATCTTTTTATTTTAGTTAAAATGCCTAGAAGTGGTTTTAAGACTCATAATTTATACTTTTTCGTCGTCCGAGTATTTTTTATCTAAATAACTATAATAAAGAAGTTATTTGGTATCAAAATGATTGTAAGAACAATGAATGGTTTCTTGAAATGTGATTATGATCAGGATTGATATTCAAATGTAAGTAATTACGGAGTAATCGTGATTGAATTGGTTTGTTTACACGATTGTGGGATTCTATAGCAAGCTGGTATAGAGAGCCGTTTTTTTCACACTGTCAAACAGCCTTTTGCAAGTTGTTGATAGATGGGATTTTTTAAGGTCTCTCCTGAAGGCTACCAACTTATGTTGTATTAAAAGTTGTATTTAAGTGGAGCTTACTGTCTCGCTCGCACACTTATAATTTTAGTAAATTTTTGGAAGCAATTTTTCTTTCTTAAGCATAAAAATAAAATTATATTTAAAATAATCATCACCAACCCATTATGTCTCCACTGAGGGTCACGGGTCTCTTCCCTGAGGAAGGTATAGGCCATACTCCTTAAAATAATAATTTCATTTCATTATGCATCAAACAGTCCAGCAGTGGACTTCTTGTGGCTGAATGATGATGATGATGCAACAAACTAACTTAAGGTGGTGATCAGTTTTGTACACCTTCTCTTCTTCGGTCCTTTAACTCCTAGGGGAGCATAGGGCCTTAACCATAGATTTCCATTTCCATTGTACACCTAATAAAATTAAAATAAAAAAACCCTCAGACCCCATTTATGAAAAGTGTATTCATTTTTAAACTACCAACTTTCGTAAGCACAACACATTACTCCAGATACACTTACTTGTGAGTGTGGTCTTGCTCACCCTCTCAAGAGGAGGGTGATCTTGACCCACATTTTTTTCAACTGCCATAAAAATAATATCTAAAATAAAATAAATATCTCAGTAGATTAATATAATTGTGTTCCATCTGTAAATATTCCACTTCCAATTAATTTCACATGTTTATTAACATATTTATCATCATCCATGGACCTTCTTGTATTATTTATAAAGTTCATTAAGGAAAATGATATTAGGTTATAACTACAGGTAGTTTTAGTTTTGTTTTTTGAGTAGTAGTATTAAGTGAGTAATTTCTCAATAAGAATTTTTTTTTTTCAGTTAATGTTCTGTAATGTTGTTTGTGATAGCACAATTTGTACATTTAGAATTAAATTATAGACCTTCAAGCCCAAGGGAATCTAAATTAGAAATATACAATGGAGTATAGTTGTTTTGCAATATTAATTAGCCTACAACCTATTCTCATACTTAGAAAATTACACAACAAATTAATAAAAATTAGTAAAGATTGTTAGAAATATACAGGGTGTCCCAAAAAGTAGTGTCAAGCGGAAGTCCTGAGATAGAACACCCCTTGGAGCATCCGAAACGCCCCCATGAATGTTTCGCGATTTTTCGCAGTTTTCGAGTTATGAATTTTTTACTTAAAATTTGAGAATTATCGACCTAAACAACTTAAACATTTCTAAAAAAAAAGTATGAGACTTTTTCGAGATATTTTTTTTGCAACTTAATTCTCATGAATTGTACTTTAATGTTTAAAACATTCGTATTCGTAACTAAGATGGAAGTTTTAAAAATGATGGTACAAAGTGAAAAAATAAAATTCTTAAAATTTCAAGCTTCAATTTAAACTCTTTATAGGTAGTTTCATAGCTCCCAAGTAGGTCTAAAAACTGCGCCAAACTCTCAGCTTTCATAATCATTAAAAAAAAAGTAGTACTTAATGATCTACTTTTGCTGAAATCTGACTTCAAAGACAGAGAGGTGGAAAACTCTTAAAATTTGCCATTTGGTAAAGAAGTATTTTTTTGGGCAATTAGTTAACTAATCGAAAATTATTACAAAGTTAAGATTTTGCCATTTGAAAGTTAAATTTTTAGAAGATTCTTTGAACTCGCTGTATTGTGTGATACTTAAAAATTAAGTTACAAAAATAAAATCTTTAAAAAAGGGAAACTAAAATAAAACAAAAAGTAACTGTTAATTATTATTTATTACAAAAAGTTCTCAAAATGCCTCCCTTCCTGCTCAACACAAATTCTGCACCTTCTGAAAAAAATATCTTTTAATCGCATAAACGCTATTCTGTTGTCTTTTATTCTTTCTTCTGCGTTTCGCAATTTTGTGCGTAATTCTTGAATGTTTCTTATTTCTTTAGCGTAGACTAATTCTTTGTAATATCCCCAGATGAAGAAATCAATAGGGTTTAAGTCTGGGGACCGTGGAGGCCACGCGATGGGCCCTCCTCGTCCGATGCACTTGTCTCGAAACCTTTCATTTAAATGTTGTCTCACGATGCTAGCGTAATGACATGGAGCGCCATCGTTTTGAAAAAACATGTTCCTCCGCGTTAATAGATCTACATCTTCTAGTAAGTTGTAGAGATCTTCTCTTAAAAATTCTAAGTAGGACTCGCCGTTCAATCGGTTAGGTAGCTCGAACGGACCAATCAGCTGGCCGTTTATTATGCCCGACCACAAATTTACACTGAATTGCTCTTGGAAATTTGAGTCACGAGTCAGGTGTGGATTTTCTATGTTCCAAGAGTGATAATTGTGG
Organism: Yponomeuta plumbellus; assembly: GCA_947310845.1. Classification (NCBI taxonomy): domain Eukaryota; kingdom Metazoa; phylum Arthropoda; class Insecta; order Lepidoptera; family Yponomeutidae; genus Yponomeuta; species Yponomeuta plumbellus. Next base: position 19,546,650 of record OX371202.1, on the reverse strand, counting down.
GTGTTAAAAATCCCACACCTTTTGAAGTGAGATTCATCGGTCCACAAGATACTTTTGAAAAAATTTTCGTTTTCAGCTTGACGCCGCAACATTTCTTGACAAAATGCCACTCTTCTCGGGTAATCTTGAGCTTGAGCTGCTGCACTCTTTGAATATGGTATGGGTGAAAACACTCTTGCTGGAGTATTCGATGTGCCTGTGACTTTGGCATTCCAATTCGGCGTTCTAGGGTCCTCACACTAACCGATGGATCTCTAGCCACTTCTTCGAGCGCGGATTCGATGGTATCTGGGTCGTGCATTTCACACGGACGGCCGGATCTTGTGCCTGGTAAACGCCCTTCCATGTAAGAGTTATGGACTCTTAAAATCATTCGATGATCAGGCCAAGTTTCAGGTTGTGGTCCACCTCCATTTTGTACTTGCTCCCTGTACAACCTGGCTGCTTCAGAAGCGTTTCCTCTTGCATAGCCATAATAGTAATGCATAAGAGCATAATCTCTTGATGAAAAAGGCATAGCTCACCAAATTAATCAGCTCGAAAATTCCGTTGAGAAAGCCAAAGTTGTCGAATTCCGTATCACAAAACCAAATCGTAGTCGCACTCAAAGTCCATTATGAAAGCCAAAGTAGTCAAAGTCCGTGCCACAAAACCAAATCGTAATCGCACTAGAAGTCCGTAAAGAAGGCAAAGTTCGTCAAGAGATCACAAATTAGGAGCGTATCGTACACAGCTATCGTAAGGCGCAAAGGTAGGCAAACGACTGGACGAACGCAGGCACATACAATAGACCGACGCCCGCGCCGCACTCCTTCTCACCCCCTGATGGCCTACCTGTAACTCAGGTAGTAAATTCCGACCATCGCATATCCTTTTTAATAACAATAGTATTTGTTCTGGATGCGAAAACATTACTAGCGCAATGAAATTTAAATTACAGAAAATACTAAGACATCCAAATTTTTACATCTTTGCGTTCCTGCAGTAAATTTTGGTTAGTTAACAACCTAATTAACTCTAGGAATGATAAAATGCCCAAAAAAATACTTCTTTACCAAATGGCAAATTTTAAGAGTTTTCCACCTCGCTGTCTTTGAAGTCAGATTTTAGCAAAAGTAGATCATTAAGTACCACTATTTTTTAATGATTAAGAAAGCTGAGAGTTTGGCGCAGTTTTTAGACTTGCTTAGGAGCCATGAAACTACCTATTAAGATTTTAAATTTAAAGTTAAAATTTTAAGACATAATTCACTGAGCGTAATTTTTTCACTTTGTACCATCATTTTTAAAACTTCCATCTAAGTTACGAATACGAATGTTTTAAACATTAATGTACGATTCATGAGAATTAAGTTGCAAAAAAAATATCTCGAAAAAGTCTCATACTTTTTTTTTAGAAACTTTTAAGTTGTTTAGGTCAATAATTCTCAAAATTTAAGTAAAAAATTCATAACTCGAAAACTACGAAAAATCGCGGAACATACATGGGGGTGTTTCGGATGCTCCAAGGGGTGTTCTATCTCAGGACTTCCGCTTGACACTACTTTTTGGGACACCCTGTATAACAATCTAATAAGATTAATAAAATTATTTCAGAACCTGCAGTATAATACTCGAACGTTTCTTCCCTTTAAACGAACAAACCTACAGTAGATTCAGCATAAAATTAAAACTTAAGTTTTCCTCATGAAGAATGGTTTATTTGATTCCATAAAGGTGGAACTACAGTAAAACTTCCAAAACTAGTCTTTCTAGTCACTATGAACGTTGACAAAATACGAAATCATTCTTAGGAATTGTTGGATGATAGAAAATAACAAGATTAAATGAAGCAGTGAGGCCACTTACGTTACGCCTGATCTGTCTGAGACGATCAAACTCCACAGTAGACGTCGCAAAGGCTGGATATCTTCGGGAACGGGTTTTCTTTGAGTTTAATGTACTCTTGTATTTATTGTTATACCAATTAATTGTTATTTAATTTAATTTTCTTTTTGAAAACAGTATATTTCCAACTTTGTGACTTTGCACAGACTAGAGAGATCGAATTTGTTTGACATATCGGTGTTGCTAAGTAATTTTTATACGTTCGATAACAAATATAATATTGTGTTCGTATGTCTGAAAACTGACGTCAAGAAAAAAACGCAGTTAAAAGAAAAGTTTGAAGACTTTTTCATGGGACCATGGAATTCCCGTTCTTACAAAAAATAGTTTTCCTTAGCATATTTTCATTAGGAGGGAGTTTACTTAGACAAAGTAGACATGATTGCAAAAGAAACTGGATTCCTTCCTCGATTTTTTAACTAAATAAAGTAAGATTATACCTAACTTAGTTTAATTTGCTTAGCTGCCCGAAGGGCACTTTCGGGTAAGGTGTTGTTTTTAAAACCTTTATATCTCGTGGCTTTATATCTCTTTATCGTCACCGATAAAGATAAATGATAATACATAACACCTTATTTCCTCGGTCATAAAAAAGATTACGAAATGTAAAAGAGCCTACTTTTGCTTTCGCAGTCGGGTAAATACCGTTATATAACGCTACGGAAATCGATGTCTATATATACTCTGTGGTCTTAATCAGTGCAATTTTTATTTATTTATTATTAAATCTTTATTTTACAGGGCCTGTACGAAACTTTAGCCCTAACTGACAACAAAATCGAACTTTACGCCATGATGGCTGAAAACGGAATCCAATCAGTGCAAACCATGTAGCAGCGTTGCCAGAATGATACAAAAGCAACGTCTTACGTTACTTTTGGCCCTCTTATGTTACCTCCATGTTACACGACCCAATATGTTACTTTTGCGTTACTTCTTCTTCAAAGTAACACGATTCATGACAAAGCAGGTTATGGTATTGAAAGACATTCTTAAATTGGTTGACAAACATCATTGATTGTATGGTTTTTCTTTGTCGACATCGCCAGTCTTTCGATCAACAAACTATTAAGATTTTTTCGAATCGGACAGGGACGAAAAACTTATTTTACTTTTTGTGTTAACTGCCATTAAAGTATTGTGCCGGTTTCTAAAAAAAAAAAAAAAGGTTATGTTACTTTTCTCGAGAAAATGTTACTTTTTGATCTGCCTCGTGTTATATTTGGGAAGGAATTTCCAATATCAGCCGTTTAAGGGGGGGTTGGGAGGGGGTGGAGGGCAGAGGGGGAGGGGTATATGCCCCCCTGTGAAGGGGGGGGGCGTCGATAATCAGTAGTTTTTGAGAAAAAATAAAACAAATTTTGAGGTTATGTTGGCAAAAATCAAACCTTTGTTAATCTACTACGTATCATACATAGTACCGACGCGTTTAAAACGCCGAATGTCAAAAGATCTAAAAATGGAATTAATAATAATATGTACGCAGCAAAGTCAAGTCTGTTTTCGATCTTACATAGAGAACCTAACGCTCCGACGCGCTCCGCTTCGCTACGCGCGTCGTCGCACCTATATTTCTGTTGTCACGTATTCTTTACATCGCCGACTCCCCGTTCCATTTATCGAAATTCAACTTTACAATATTGGACCTAAATTATTATGTTCACCCTCAAAATAATTTTTAGTATTAAACTATCGTGTATTCTAGCGTAATTTAGGTAAATCTATGTTAGTTAGTACTTGTACCGAAACGCAATGCAAGGTGAAGTGCATTCCGAAACAAAAATGGCGTAAATTTCGTAAGTTTTGTTACTTTTCAAAAAATCATAACTCCGAAACTACTGGGTATCGACGGAAAAGACTGAGGGATTATATTTGTTATATAAACATCTTAATTTAATTTGAAGCTTCAACTCGACGGCAGAGATTCGAAAACTTAGCCTATATTTGACTATCTGCCACTGGCTACACTGCCATTTAGAGCTGTCAGATTTGTCGCCCCCCAAAAATAACCTAAAAGTGTGTCGAACTTTTGTTGCATTTATCACAAAATCCTTTAATAAAATAAGTCATGAACGGAATAAGGATCATGAGGAATCTTTCCATTCGCCAATGGCGATCATTCTCACGCTGGTAATTTATTTATGAACTTGTACTGTATACATACAACCACTGGTTACCGACCTTATTTTTTGGCAGAATCCTAGGGGTGTCTTAAAAAAGAATTGAATTGACCATATTTTTGTTTTCAGCGCCGTATTGCCACAAGAAGTATCGCAGACCATCACACCAATGACAGTACCAGTTCCCGAAGGGGTTGACAAGCCAGTTTCTCCTAAAATCGAGAAGCTGGTGTCGGATATATCTAACCTCAACCTCCTTGAAGTATCGGAGCTGAGCCAGGTACTGAAGCGAAGGTTAAACCTTCCCGATGCTCCGATGATGCCTGTGGGAGGCTTCGCCATGTCCGGAGCCGCAGGTGGTGCGCAGGAGGAGGAAGAGGCAGCTCCTAAGGTGGTCAAGACTAGTTTCACGGTGAGTAGTTTGTATCATCATCATCATCATCAGCCCACCGCTGCCCACTGCTGGGTATAGGCCTTTTCCCCCAAATGCCATTTACACGGTCTCTCGTCATTCGCATCCACAAAGTAGTTTGTATAGCAGACATGTTTTGAGAAAATTTAATTAGATCTTAACTTGTGACTAGAGAATGAGTAAGCGAATTTTCCTGACAATTTGGCTAAAACTTGTTATTAATAAAAGGTTACAGACCATAACAAGTTTATTACCTCTGTGACATCCAACTTGTCTTCAAATTTAAAAGTTTTCGGAAAATAACCATTCTTTAAATTTTTTGTTATAGATTTTAGAGTGGAGTAGAGAGAAATTGTTTATTTTAAACATAAATCAAGTTGTTTTGGATTTTTACCGGCATGTTCTTCTATAACAGACCTATTATTCCTATCCAAGTGTTGAAGCAGATGCTTATGTTGAGATAATTAGTATAGTCATTAAATTTTCATTTATATTGTCAGCTCCATTTTAATCTTTAGTTCACTGCACTAATTTACTCATGTTTCATTTCAATAGTCACTTCTTCAAATCTATTATCGTATTAAGCGAATGTCTATAGAAATTGTTCTTCCATTCACCAGGTGAAACTGACGAAATTTGATGACAAACAAAAGGTGGCCCTAATCAAGGAAGTGAAGAGCCTCCTCGAAGGCTTCAACTTGGTGCAGGCCAAGAAATTCGTTGAGAGCGCCCCCACCGTTGTCAAGGCTGACATTTCCAAAGAAGAAGCTGAGAAGTTAAAAGAAGCACTGAGCAAAGTTGGTGCGGTTATTGAAATTGAATAGAGTACATCGTTTTATTTTTCCTGTTGGCTTTACGCAAGACAAGCTATCCTGTTTGAGGTGTATCCTGTATGATGTCATCCTTTTCTCCCTATTTCACTCTGGCAAAGCAATATAGGAGTGACGGATTGACATATGTAGTGTGTCTTGTCTGAAGCTAGGTCCAGTACACCTAAGTATGAAGATGCTATGATTTTGTGGTAGTGTCTGAAAGATTACCCTAAGCAAGTACTTTCATACTTGGTTGAACTAGTGTAGTTATGTATAAAATATTAGGTGATATAATTGTAATAAAAAACAGAATTACAGATCCGTGTTGCTTTGTAGCCACAAACTTGGTAAAGTTTTATTAGCACCTTCTTAGATATTTATATTCCAGAATTATTTCTCAGATGATTAGCTACAAGATTAACCGTCGGTTTCTCGAACGCTAACAGTCTGTTAATCTATTGTTAACAGCTGTCAGTTGCCAAAAGTGCATACGAAACAACAGACAGCTGTTAACAGTAGATTAACAGACTGTTATGGTGCGTACAGACTGGTGAAACGTAACATGCAATGCAACATTCTGCCTTTCATTTCATGTTCGCTGCAAGCATGGACGCGTAGCGCGTTCTAAACTAGCATTCTCTGTTTCCGCCATTCCGTCGCCCTGCGAACACTGCGCGCCCCCCCTTTGTGTTCGGCGAAAAACCGACAAATCACGGATCGCTCCACGCGCGGCTTATAATGCTCGTAGCGTGCTCGTGAAAAGCACAGTTCGCGCGCGCAAGACGTCCAAACTATGATATTATGATCGGTTTCAAAGTGTGTTACCTTTCATGATACATTGCATGTTTTGTTTTACCAGTCTGTACGCACCATTAGCGTTCGAGAAACCGAGGGTAAGTCATGTGAAGGAACTAAAACTTTCGTAAGCACTAGGTAGTTAGCACCCTATGTCCCTATGCAGGTCACAGGCCTTCTCTCAGAGAGAGAGAGAGTGGGTTTAATCACCACGCGTGCCCACTGCGGATTGGCGATTTCAAGTGCTAAGGTATCGAATAGCTCGGACGCTTAGGTTTCGTCACGTCGTTTCTTTAGCGCGTGATATTGCTACTAAAACTTCTCAAATGTACATAACTTAGAAAACAGTCATAGGTACACGCGCGCACTGGGAATCGAACCTGAGTCTCTCGCTTCCCAGTCCATAGTTCTTCGCACTGGGCTACCACCCACCAGGACACATACTTAATTCAGGAATCACTTGAATTTTTATCGTAAGAGTCCGACCAGTCTCTGGGTGCGCCCGCGCAGAGGCACAGAGGTGTGGGTGGGGAAGGGAGGACGGCGGCAAATTCTCCGAGGGACTCCCTAAATGCATGTAAGTAATTTCGGAATTTTAATAATACTTCATTGCACACGAAACATTGATCAGAACATTAAATAAACAACATGTACAAAGGCGAGCTATCTCGTAAGAGATTTCTTACAGCAAACCTGAAGGGTCTGAGCAGCAGTTACGTGTACAAAATAGACTAACTACAAAAATCCTTAACCTACTAAAGAAAATAAATGCCCTTGACTAAATACCTGTAACAATAAATAAAATATACCTACATAGTAAACAATACACAAATACATAGCTCAAAGTTATGGTAGAGATAGAAAACGCTCTAAATAATAAGTATTTCTGAGTGGTCTTTTTTTAAATATTTTCGTACCAAAAACAGCGAAATAACAAACATGTAGCCAAGACCCATTTTTTTGCTGTCCCCAGCCGAGGTTCGGGCTTAGAAGAGGTTTTTGAACTAAAACTTTCGTAAGCAATAGACATTAATTACTTTATTTCGGATACACTTACTTGACTTCTGGCAACCGACGACGCGAGCTCCGTCTCTGCTCACCATGAATAAGCTCTGCGATCAAAGCGAAACCTGGTCGGACTTTTCAATTAAAAAGTCAAGTTAGTTATAAAGTTATTAGTTAGAGGTGAAGTCGATGTGGTGGCTCTCCAGTAGTCAAAGGGACTGGGTCAGCCAAATGGACGAAATAATTATGAGTGGGTTACATACACCATTGAATAAAAAGAGTATTATACATCCAAGAACGTAGGTACATATATATTCGGAATAAGAATATTCTATCTATCTACATCTATTTTAATCTCTGAAATACCCAAAGTATTACGAACCCACATATAAAAACGAACTAAAACAGTAGATATTCTAGCGAATATCCGACCCAAATAGGGGCTTTTCCAACTTCGGACGATATTTTGTCTCGATTTTAACATTATTCATTATCGTCAGCTTACTTATTGTAAATTTAAAATAATTATCTCAATAGCAATCCATATCGTTTACCTCATTCCCAACCTCATAAATACCCAAGGTATCATCAAGAAGCGAGGATAGACTTCTTATCCCGTCGTTCCACTGCCTTTTTTGCTCAATCAACGCCTTGAAGTCTTTACTGCTACAGTAGTTTACGAACATACTAGGCGCAACGTTCTCTATGACTTTTATCTTTGGAACTACTATGGCCTGAACTTTTTCACCTTGCAATTTCATTTGGGCCTCGTATATGTTAGACAGTAAGTTTATGTCGTTGGAGTTCAATATGCCGTCTATGACATCATCCGTTCTAGATCCGGTTTCTTCTTTTAGCGAACCATTTTTGTCTGACACATCTTCTTCCTTAATGTGACTTAGAATGTCGATCAGGCTGTCTGCGTCTTCCTTTGTTGGTTGTAATGCATCCATTACTTTATACTTCTTGATTGTTTCGAGCAATTCCGTTGCTATGACTAAAGCTGTGTCCATAATCTCAATTTCTGTGTCATCCTGCAGTAATTTGGCTAGGACCGTAAGACATCCGACGTTCGACAGCTCATCTAAAGCCTTTAGTAATCTCTTCTGAATCTCCTTGTCATTAAGTGTAACTATTTTCCTCGTTTCTTTGGAGAATGTGACTGATGGAAATGTTCCGTCCAGCATTCCTTGCTCAGTGAAATGGGCCTGAAAATTATGTAATTTTTTAATTATTTTACTTTTACAGAGCGATAATAATTTGCAGACAAAAAACAACTTGCTGCTCTTGGTTTGAAAAGGCAACAGCATTGGTATCATGTGACTAGAGTATTTCATCATCAACTCATTATGTCCCCACCGAGGGGCACGGGTCTCTTCCCTGAGGAAAGTTAAGTAGGCCAGGTGACTAGAGAATAACTGTTGAAAAATATTGTTCACTATACCTAATCTATATGTTTTGAGTTGCCAAAGAATATCAAAACATTTTTTATGCAGGTTCCCATTACTGCAGCTATGATCAGATTTTTTGGCAATTATGCAAATATTCACCACTCACCTGAATAACAACTCTCCAGAACTTCAGCGCAGCTATTTGAGCTTCCCAGTAGAAGTCCGTCAAGGCCGTGGATACCATGTGCTCGTAGAGAGTCTGTTTCACCGCCGGCGCCATTTTGGTGTTCTGGTACATTTCGCAGAGCACGTTGACGGCCTCCTTTCGAACCAGGCCTTCTTGGTTGCCGCGAAGAATCGAAATTAGCTTGTCCTATAAAAATATCAGGTAATTCTTTTACCTGTCCCTCCATTAGCAAATACCCTATAGTTGACCTTTAACCCTTTATAAGGCTCTGTACCGTATATGGCCATCATAATTTGAACTTTATTGCATTGACATAGAGTCCAAAGCCAATGAAAATTTAAGACTAGCTCTGCCTTTACTTTAAATGCCCGACTCAGGATACTATCTACTCATCAATACGATGCAAAAGCTTCTTTCAATAAAAGTAGGGCGCTACAGTACAGAGTAAACAACCGATCCCATTGTTGGTATCTCTACGCACCATAATATCCGGTATTTCCTGACGCAGTTGCTCCCAAAGGCTGTTGACCTTCGTAGCCGCAGCCAGACATTTCAGCGCGGACGCCTGCACGTAGAATTCACTGTCGTTAAGCGCCACTGTGGCGGCCATCTTTGTCAGGTTGTTCTCGGTTATCTGCTTTTGGAAGAAGGGAAATTCTGAAAAGTGGAAAGTTGGTTGAGTATTACAGTGATCGGAATGGTGGCACAGTACGGAGCCGGGGGGGAGCCGGGGCACGACATGACGGGCGCTTCTCTACCAATGGCTTTGTTATCTAAATTACATACCTACGTTTGCGAATTTGTGGTAGCGTTACCATCGGCGAAGTAAACGTCGTGACGAAATAGGAGTTTCTAAGGTGTTCATATCGTCTATCGGAGACAGTACTGGAACATATCCAAAATTTTGAAAATTCAGTTTTTTACACCAAAGGTTTCAAAATACAGTCTATTTTATTTTTTACTATCTAGTGCAGTATACGAATATCTTGAACACTCCTTTTATTTATTCTTTAATTACTAAAAACCATTACAGTCCTAAGAGATCCAAACTTTGATTGCCAATTACTTGAGTATGGTAAATTTTGAAATGTTCCAGTACTGTCTCCGATAGACGATATGACTCAGCGCTTAAATTCGCCAGTCCGCGGTGGGCAGAGCATGGGCAACGATTAGGCTTTGGGGGCTGTTTCATCATCATCATCACCCCACCTCTGCCCACTGTTGGGTATAGGCCTTTTCCCCATCACGCCAGATCTCGCGACCAGGTTGTTTATTATACCAAAATATTGGGAAAGAACATGGTTGGAAATATGAATCCCTAGCAGCGACATAGCATGACTTCGCGAAAGCGGCGCCCGAATTGTGGTTTCATATATCTGCATATCCAATAATATCCATATATCTTTTAAAACTTGTAATTTTACCCCCAAAACACCCGTCGTATGGATGGTGAAGCCACAATTAGGACGCCAATTTGGCGAACTTATGCTGGAGTATTTATCAACCACCTATTATACGTATTTTATACACCTCGTCTCCACCAATCCGGACTTGGCCCCCGTGGTGGAGTATGGCATATAACTTCCTAAGTGAAGAGTCCCGTGCCCCTCGGTGGGGACATATGGGGCCGTCCATTAATCACGTGATCTTTTTTTAAGCATCCCTCCCCCTTGGTGATACATGGTGAGGTTTAAGACTACCCCCCACCCCCTACCCAACATCACGTGTATTTTTCGTATCTACAAAAAATCTTAAATTTTTTAGAACTAGAATTGTATTGCGCGCGCAAGCGCGCGTGTTGATCGCGTGCGCGTTTGAAAAAATAATGAAAAAATAAATACACGTGATATCTTACTACACCCCCCCTTCCCCCTTGTGACATTTCGTGATTTTTGTCAAACCCCTCCCCCCCTTTCAAGCCTCACGTGATTAATGGACGGCCCCTAATGGGTTTATGATGATACACCTCGTAATTTTGCCCCTAGTATAAAATACCAGCGTATGGAACCGCAAAAGTAAACCAACGTCCGGGAGTCAATCTGACGACACGTCAACACGGTATAGCAGAATCTGGGCAGAAAACATGAAGCCCTAGAGCGACATAATATAGCATGACTTCGCCAAAGTGGCGCCCGAATTGTGGTTTCACTAAACTTTCGGATGTGTTTCCATATTTTTTACAACTCGAAATTTTACCCACAGTGGTATGCCACTACCCATATACCCTTTACCGCCACTACCCTCTAACCGTTTACCCATATACCCATGCGGACGGTGAAGCCACAATTAGGGCGCCAATTTGTCGAAGTCAATAGAATATTAATGAACCGCCTATTATATTTTATAGAACTCGAAATATTACGCATATTATGCGCAAAATTACGTGTTGTATAAAATACCCACGTAAGGGCCCGAAAATGAAGCCACAGTCCGGGCGCCAATCTGACGAAATCCAGTCAACACGACAAACATATCGGATACTTGCTTACATTGTAATTTTGTGCGATATTTTTGTTAGCGAAACTCTGCCTAAGGGGCCAGCAGTGGGTGTATCCATAAGCTGGACAGTTAAGAGTATTCGTATACGTTTTTCATCAATTCTAGAATAATGGCAGCCGGCAGTCCCTGGTCTATGCCTACCCCTCTGGGATACAGGCGTGAGCTTATGTATGTAATAATAATGGAGTTATTCAGTAAACTCACTTATAAACGAGATTTCAGTGACAACCAGTAGCAACTCCAGCGCCGAATCGCGCACCTCCCAATTCATGTCGTGAAGCTTCAAGTAGATCAGCTCCCCTATATGGTGAACTGAGGAGCTCGGCGTGGTCTCCTGAAGGAGTGACAGGTTCGGAGGCAGGAACTTCTTTACTGTGAGAGCGATCACGTTGAGTGATGTTACTACAAACTGAAAATGAGAGGTTCTTGGGTTTTAAATCTATAATTATAACTTGCTGGTGACTTCGTTCATGTGTAAAGTGCAATAGTAATCTTTGCGCGATAAAGAATATTTTTATCTTAATTATATAAATATTTTAGCATTGGCGTAGTAGATGGATGGATATGGGGATGAGTAGGAGAGATGGGCCGCTTATTTAGGAAAATATTCAAGTTAGCGAGTGCTTTGTGAACATATTAGTAACTCAATCAATCAATTAATTAACATGGGGTCATTTTAATGACTTAAGTCTTATATATAATAAAACTCGATGTATGTAAACTACGGCGCATTCCGTTATGCCCCGTTGAATCGAATTTTGAAGATGATATAGACCACAGTTGCATGAGCATGTTTTATTCTTTGAAAACTGTGATAAAATTCAAATATTACTCTGTGAATAACCTGAGAGGTTTAACTGAGTCTAAGGATATGAAGAAGAATAAAAACATAATATTTATGGCCATATAGACACATAAAACACGAGAAATATAAACAGCAATAAAACATTACATTATATCATATCATATCTTATAATATAATATCATATCATATCATATTATATTATATTATATTGAATTATGTGTACTTTTCATGTATTTATCTTATCTAAATTACAGTATGTCTATCAGTTGTTTTCATACACCTCCTGCGGTTGACTGGTAGAAAATGCTTGTAGCATTAAGTCCACAGCGTTGCCATTGTAATTTTTACTTATGTGCGATAAACGTATTAATAATAATAATAATACTTACAGAAAGCGGTAGTTCTAAACACCTGCCGCATCGTACGAAAATTCCGTTCCACAGATTTGAACTAAGACATAAACTGCACTTGGCTTAGGCCCGTGCTCTTTATTAAATTAACCTTTTTATAAAAATAAAAAGAGACAAAGAACAAATAAAAATAATAACAAAACACGCCAGAACCTAGCCAGTAGCATGCGGGGGTAAAGCGGCATCAGGGTCAGTAATTACTGCGGGATTATCGCCCGCAGCACTGATTTTCAGCGAGGGCCTGATCGAGTGACTCATGGAACATCGCATAGAGACGGATAAAGTGTACAATACAATACAGTTGAGACATGCAAAATATAAGAGTGTGTTGCATCTCGCCAAACTTACCTTACAAGTAAGATTACTCCTAGTTTTCAGTATACTGTAAACAACTGTGTACAAGCAGATAATCTCTATACTGTCCTTCCAAGTGATGTCATAATTCTTAACCAGCAATAGCACAGTATCCATCACATATGTCATAACCTGCACTTTCTCCTGACTATCTTCATAATTTTCTTCTATGACACTTGACTCTCCATTTTCTGTGTCTGGCATATAATCTTTGAGAACATAGAAGAGAGCTTGGAAGATCATACTAGCCTGATCATTGTGGAGGTGGTTGATCAAGCTTGATAGCCGTTTCACGGATTGTAAAGTGATCTCTTGGGCATCCAATTCTCCCATCAAATCCCTCATGGAGTAACAAGCCCGAGCAGTGTGTTCGCAGCTCTGCTTCAGGAGTTTAATCATATAGTGCTCCAATCTTTCTTCTACATCCTCGACGCGGCATTTTTTAATGACGTAGACGAGCATCGGAACGATCTGCAAGAAGACTAATTGGTGTTGTGTGAGCACCTTCTGTCCTTGACTGTTCTCGAATCGTGGCCCCTCTCTTCCCTGCCATATCTTAGCCCAGATAATGTTGCATGCATTGCAATAGTCTAAAATGGAAGTGGCGCTTCTTCTTGTGATATAAACCTGTATCATGTTGTAGTACATGACTATGACTTCGTTGAAGTCCAGAGTTGTATACTCTACTCCATCATTCATAGGTTTAGTTAGTAGCATTTTGCCCATTGCAAACCAGAAGAGTAATCTAGCTATAAGTAGGACTATGTTTTTCAATCTCAGTCGGTCATAGAGTATGCACAGAAGACTAGTGATCTTATAATGATGAATTAAGTTTGTCATAAGCAATGTAGGTTGCCGGATTCTCTGTGTATCATCGAACAAAGCTAGTAGAGTGTGCAACATTGGTTCCAAAGCTTTGCAGTGTTCTAATTCATCTTCACTAGACATTATCTGTATGAAAATATAGTCCTTTTCAAGTAACGGCTTGAGAACCACATCTAGGACCATCTTCAAGTTGGTTTCGTCACCCATATTGTTGAGTTTCCACAAAAAGTTGCAAGAAAACTTATAAGTCTTTCGCACAACAAACACTGTCTGATTCATACTACATAGACTCAGTACATTCCTCCACGAACCAGTCTCCAAGAGCCATTTCACACCTGAACTGTGATTAAGGGCTCCAATGGCCATTTCTAAATATGCAACTTTCAGACTAGGATTCATTTCAGTGCCGTTTATCTCTGCAAAAGCTTTGGCAATTGTTTTGTCAGTATCTTTGCAATATATGCGTTCAAAATGCAATTCATGGTGTGAAACTATGGAGAAGAGTCGTATGATGAATACTTTGACCGTCAGGTGAGCATTTTCCATACTGTTGATGCCATCAATGAGTAAATGAGACAGTAGTGATGAGTTTTCTAGGAAAGCTGTTTCTGAAACAAGATATTTGCAGCAGCGGTTACACACTGCGACAAAACTGCATAAATGTATTTCCTTATGTTTGTACCTCTTTTTATCTTTAATGTTTTCTTCTCATTTGTATTTCGTATTTTTGTTGTGTGTGACTGTTGGTGCAATAAACGTTTCTCTCTCTCTCTCTCTCTCTACTAATATTAGGCATGGCTAGTTTACGTATGGAGAATTGCAAAAAAGTTTCAGGTGCCATTAATGTGTAATATCTATGGTGATGTCCAGACTTGGCCCCCATGGTGGAGTATGGCCTATAACTTCCTCAGGGAAGAGACCCGTGCCCCTCGGTGGGGACATAATGGGTTGATGATGATGAAAGACTACATTAAAAGTGCAGAAATTTTCACAGACACCTGATGACAGAAAGCCAACAGCAGTTGCCAAGCTTCACTGTTGGGTACTCTCTAAGCCTTACAGGATGAAAAATGGAGGTTTGCTGGAAGAGAATGCCTTAAGCACACCCTTGTACACTTCTTGGTGCAATAAAGAATTATAATAATAACAATTATTTTACATTTAAAAGTCTCAGTGCGGTCGCTGTAATGTGAAATGTGTGTGGTTCCCTTGAATACTTAATGTATTACACTAAATAAATATGATCATTCAATATTCCTTATCTCTTAAAGGTTCACTCACCAGGGTCATTTACTGAAGACAACTTATTGATGAGGTTGTCACCATAATAGTTATCTAAAATGTAGTTCGGTTCCTTGAATCTCTCAAAAAGTAACTTAAGTTTATTTTCAATGGTCCCTGAATCCATAGTTCAAGTATGTATGTCTAAAGATTATAGTTTATCACGGTACCGAATAATTTACAGTATTATGTGGCAAATCTTCCAACACTTCCCTGCATCATCTAAATCCAAATAAGAATGTGTTCAGAGGTCAACAGAAGTGTGTTACAAATGTGAGTAAAATCTAATCACCAAAAGATTTTATAGGAAAGCAAACTGCAAAGCAAACATTAAATAAAATAATTATAACCTATTTCCAGTGTTGCTAACTCTAAAATTATCATATCACATCACAATTCATCACATGTCATGATGCAATGGATTTCAAGGTAGGTATCTGTGGTAGGTATGTACTGACAGACGAGACGTGCTCATGCTCATAAAGTAGCACGAAAGCATGCTTTTATTGAGCAAGTGCTCATTAGTAGCACGTGTGTAACAACATTGGTAGTAACGAACTTCACATAAATACACCCAAGTTTCAGTCGATTAAGAATCGGGGTCGCTCTTGACAAGTTTGAGCCAAGTTTTTCGTTTGTTTATTTTACTGGGTACACGAATCCGCGACTTCCCGGCGGTTTTTATTGACATGTTTTTGCATTCTCGAATAATGCACTAATGATAATTGATATATTTTGCATGTAAACTCGATGAAATCATGGTTGCGTTGTTGTTATTTCACTATGCTCACAGATCACTAACTGATTTTAGGACTAGGTAAAGATCGTTTCACCAAACAAGTCCCACAGTAAAATCCTTATGTCCATAACAATAAAAGCCAGAATTCATTAACTCATACTTCTTTCGTAGCACGAACTCTACCTATGTTGAATGTCAAACTTTGTTTACAAACGTCTAGGACTTCAAACCATAGACAAAAATGGCTGACCGCGTTTTTGGCTGTTTAGCAAAGCAACGTTTTAAAATAAAGTATTTGTTGCTTTTAGGTCCTCAAAAAATATACTAAAATATTTTTTGGTCTAATGGAAGAGATATTTAGTATTTAAGACTTACTTGAAAATAGAGTTAAGTAGCGGATTCCGTTGCAAGTAATATTATGATTAGTATATTGAGTTCTGTACGGACAGCACTGTCTGTGAATTCTTGTGGAATTGTTGTGTGTTTGCCGTGAAAATAAACGAAATATTACGATAAAATACCTAGTGTTTTATTTATGGAGAAAATCAACAAACAATACTTGACAAGAGTTTTTACAAGACAGACGTTTGTCAAGAAGAATAAAAAATAACATAGACGTATCTAGGCAACGCAATAGACATTGACTCACTGACAATTAGTCTATGACAATGAGGCTGCATAACCAAAGAGTATATTATAGGAGTGGTATGCATACTCGTTACATCCTCCTGACTTTTAAGAATTGTTACGAAGAAAAGAAGAAGAGGAACAATTCTTCTCCAGACCAATTCTCTTGGACAGCTGCAGGAGTCTTGGGCCGAACAAAGGCTTGGTGAACATGTCGGCGAGCTGAATTTCTGTTGGGACTTGTTTCACTATGAGTTCTTGATTAACTACACACTCACGGATGAAAAAATGTTTCAACTTTATGTGTTTGGTTCTCCGGTGGTACTCATAGGGAGGATTCTCAGCGAGTTTTATTGCAGATTCATTGTCGACATATATCACCGGTACATTTTGTAATTTGGTGATCTCTTCAAGCAATGCTTTTAACCAAATTAATTCCTTCGCTGTTTCAGTCAGGGCAATCAATTCGGCTTCAGTGGAAGAAACTGCGACAGAGTTTTGTTTTTGACTCTTCCACATTACGGGGCCAGAGAAGAGGAAAATCATTCCGGTTGTGGAATGGCCAGTGGAAGTATCACCACCATGGTCGGAATCACTGTATGCTAGGAGTGTTTTGTCATCTCCTGTCTTTTTAAATATAAGTCCCATATCTGTTGTCCCCTTCAAGTATCTGAATATTCTCTTCAAGTTCAAAACATCAATCTTTCTTGGATTATCCAGATGCCGAGATACGACACTTACAGCATAACTGATATCTGGCCGTGTAGCTACCATTAAGTAGGCTAAAGCACCCACAGCTTGTCGGTATGGGAAATTACTTTCATCGGGTGCGTCATTTTTATCGTGTTCTGCTTGGGAAACTTTTATGGCAGGAGTTGGAACAGGTTTGCAGTTTGACATTCCGAATCTGTCCAATATCTTTTTGGTATAGCCTTTCTGGTCAACAGTAATAGTGCCATCTATGGCTTTGTGTATTTCCATGCCAAGAAAGTAGGAAGCAGGCTTAGTGGTTATCTTGAAACGGGTTTTCAGTTGATTGATAAAATCTCTACCAGCCTTTTCATTGACAGATGCAATCAACCCGTCATCCACATAGAGTGCGATTAGCACTTGATCTTTGATATACAGGCAGGGGTCTTGCGTACTTTGCTTGAAACCAGATTCGATAAGGTATTCTGAAATACAAGCGTTCCAGCACAAGGGCGCCTGCTTGAGACCGTAAAGACTTCTTTTCAATCGACATACTTTCTTTGTGCCATCTCTGTAGCCTTCTGGTTGAGCCATATATAACTCTTCTTTTACAGAGCCGTTAAGGAAGGCAGTTGACACGTCGAATTGCTGGAGAACCATATTCTGTTGAGCAGCTAAGCCTAGTACTGCTCGCATAGTGCTCAAGCGGACCACTGGGCTGAATGTCTTATCATAGTCCAAGCCGGGTTTTTGTGAAAAACCTTTGACAACCAGCCTAGCTTTGTACCGGTCGACTGTGCCGTCGGGATTCAATTTTATCTTGTAGACCCATTTGCAGGGCAGGGGATTTCTGCCTTTCGGTAAGTCTACCAGTTCCCAAGTTTGGTTTTCGGCAAGCGAGGTCAGTTCACTGTGCATGGCATTCAGCCATTCAGCTTTGCTGTTACTGGTCATGGCTTCTTTGTAAGTACGTGGTTCCACAGGTCGTTCAGATTCAATAGCAGCCATGATGAAGTCATCGAACTTTTTGGGAGGTACTATACGTGTTCTGTCTCTTAGACGGGGAAGATCTGGGACGGGGTCGGGTTCAGACTCTTCTTCGTCGTGGTCAGATTCAGGATTTTGTATAGGTTGGGGATCAGGCTCATCATCCTCGTCATTGACTTCAGGCTGTGGTATATGCTGTGGCGGTGGCAACGTTGACTCACGATCATGTGTACCATCTGCGTTTTCATCTGCGTCTTCAGGGGCAGACTCGTAATCACTTTCAGCAGCGTTTTCATTACTGTCTGAGTTTAGTTGTGGTTGATCAGTGTTCAGCGTGTTTGGCCGCGGTGGTGCATTATTTTGTTGTTTAGGGGGATCGTATATTTCAATCCAGTTTTCACTTGCATCATCAGTATTGTCATTCAGGATTTCAGTGTTCTGTTCATTATGCTCGTAGAACATCTTCTTTAAAACTCTGACATCTTTCGAAACGAATACCTTGCGTTTGGTAGGTACGTATATTCTGAATGCTTTCGAGGTTTCCGAATATCCCGCAAACATACCAGGGATTGCTTTTGATGCAAATTTGTGCCTATTAGAATCTTTTATTAGTATGAAAGTCTTGGCACCAAAGACATAAAGGTGATTGACACAGGGTTTTCTGCCCACCCAATTTTCAAATGGTGTTATGCCTTCTATGCTTTGATTGACTGCTCTGTTGGACAAGTAGTTGGCAGTAAGAATGGCTTCTCCCCATAAATGTAACGGAGCTTTTGCCTCGAGTAGCAGCGCCCGCGCTTTTTCAGTTAGTGTGCGATTTTTGCGTTCTGCGAGACCATTTTGGTGGCTCGTGTACGGTGCTGACAGTCGGCGTTGTATCCCGTTTTGCTTGAGGTAGTTGGAGAAGTCGGTATTTACATATTCTGTGCCATTGTCCGATTGTAAGTATCTAATCTTATTCCCAGTGAAGGTTTCAGATAATTCCTTAAACTCTTTGAACTTGTTGAGTACTTCGCTCTTATTTTTCATTAGGTAGACTCGGCAGTATCTGCTAAAATCGTCGATAAAGGACACAAAGTACCGGCTCTGGCCTAGTGTGGGCGTTTTAATGGGACCGCACACGTCGCTGTGGATAATTTGTAGGCGCTCTATTGTTCTAGGAGTTGTTCTTTGTGGTGGGGCTGGTACTCGATGCATTTTAGCTTGAATGCAAACTTCACACTCGGGTAATGTTTCATTAGCATCAAAGTCCAATCCGATCAAGTGGCCATTCTTAAGGGCGCACTTCATATCTTTGGCGTTCATATGGCCAAGCTTCTTGTGCCATTCTTCCATGGAGGTACTTGAATTTGTATTCACCTTCGTTTCTGGAACTTCATCGTTGGCTAAGTTATTTCTTTCTTTCGATTTCTCAGGCCTTACGTAGTATAAGCCATCTGATTCCTTTTTAGCTACTATGACTGTACCGTGTTGTGGACTGTCAATGACTGCTTTGTCTTTAGTGAAGACAACTGAACAACCGGCGTTTGTAATTTTACCGACTGACAGTAGATTCGTACAGAGACTTGGTACATACAGCGTATCCATGAGGTTTGTAGCTGTTGTAGATGATCCGCATTTTGTAGTGATAGGTACAACTCCGGTACCTTTAATTTCAGCCTTTATTTCATCTGTGGCAAAGCTTAATCTCCTTGATATACTCTTCATGGTCTTAAAGAGGTGTCTCTGGTAAGTCATGTGGGAGGTACATCCACTGTCAAGGACCCAAACGTTGTTTGCAGCATGCTTGGATAGGAGACATAGCTGGGTGAAATTATTTTTGTCACATACGTTGGAGTTTTTGTTAGTTTTGGGCCTTTCCTTATTGGATGCATTATTTTTCCAACACTTTGTGCAGATCTTGTGAGATTTACGCTTGAAAATGTTACCTTTTCGCTTGCAGATCTTGCAACATGCGTAAAATGCTTCATCATTGGAGGTGCTGGCTTCACTGAAGTCTGTGTTGCGTCTACGGGCATCACTCTCTTCAATAATCTTTATTTTTAGCTTCTCCGGACTAAGCAACTGGTCTTGGGTTTCGATGGCTATACGAAAGTTCTCGTATTCATCTGAGAGACTGTACAACATGATTATGGACAAAAGATCGCTGTTAATTTCAACGTCTAGATCTTTTAATTTGTCTACATAGTCCATAAATGAGTTTAAATGCTCTCTTACGTCACCATTAGGTCCTAGTTTCGTCAGGATAATTTGTTTCAGCAATGTTGCTTTGCGAGCTGGTCCAGCACTGGCGTAGATTGATCGCAATGTATCCCAAACATCCTTTGCAGTTTTGCAGTTTTTAACTTGTTTTAATTCGGATGCCGAGATGAGTAGTAACAGCTCTGATTTTGCGATTTCATCTTCCTCGATTCCATCTTGAGTGCTGGTTTCACCCTGTGATTTTGACGCTGTCGGTGCCTTGATGATGTATTTCCATAGTTTGTTCTTTACTAGGTATGCTTTGGCATGTATTACCCACGTATCGTAATTTTCTTTTGACAAGGGTTGTATTTTAACGACTGACATTTTTCTTCCAGTTTTACCTGGCGAGCCGTTAAAATATCTTCATCGCTCTGCTACCATGTGAATTCTTGTGGAATTGTTGTGTGTTTGCCGTGAAAATAAACGAAATATTACGATAAAATACCTAGTGTTTTATTTATGGAGAAAATCAACAAACAATACTTGACAAGAGTTTTTACAAGACAGACGTTTGTCAAGAAGAATAAAAAATAACATAGACGTATCTAGGCAACGCAATAGACATTGACTCACTGACAATTAGTCTATGACAATGAGGCTGCATAACCAAAGAGTATATTATAGGAGTGGTATGCATACTCGTTACACTGTCACTAAATCTTGGTACATCCATTTTGGTCGAGAGCCTGGTGCCAAATAGCAGGTCTGTCCATACGTTTGCTTAAAGTATGCTTATTTATGAATATGCTGAAAATAAGCTTGCTTATTGCTGGCAAATGTGAACAGTCGCAGTCGCATGCTAATTGTAAGTAAGCTCATAGCATGCTTTTTTTTACCTTCACGGTTTTATGTGATGACTTTTTTTAAATATAACCATCAAATACCGGGTGAAATTTTCACCGGTACAAGAAATTTTACCATATCATTGGTATCGATAATAGATTACATTTATCGAATAAAATTACCAAATATTTTTTTTCATTTTCATTAATTTATTCTTCATCCAATTTGTAACTCATGGGCACCCATTACAAGGCGTCATCGCGCCGCCGCCGCGCCGCTTCTTTTCCTTCCCGCAAGCCGCGCGCAGTTGCCAGTTCGTGCGTTTACTTGTGCTCATGCGTAATGAGTCCATATTTCTTTAAGATTTGCGGATAAGTTCAGACATTGGTATTTTTGTTTTTTTGTACCAACGGGGTAGTAACAAAAAATGTTGGTATTTGTATTTTGGACTTAGTATTACGTATGTTGATTTATTGTACTGGTGAAAAAATCCGGCTGTATAACCTATACTGCGCTTGGCCCATACTCGGCATAGTTTTAGCAGCGTAGTTAGGATGGTGTTTGATATATTTTTTTGACACATTAGTTTCGATCAAATATTTTTTCCTTAAATAAGTTCTTTTACGAAACGAGCAACACCGAACTGCTGTCGGAATGCCGATTCTTGATTTACGTTTCGTTTCTCCTAAATTTACTTTGCTCTTTAGATCTAATTTGAAGTGGGCCTGCTGCGAAAAAAAAATCCTTATACCCGGATTGCTAATTAAACGAAGGAAAATGACAGATCTGATGTTACCACTTTTTGGTGAAAAAAAAATAGTGATGGGGTAAAGAATCATTCAGTTAATTCTTAAGAATTATCTTTTGTGACAAAATACAGGGTGGTCCAAATATCATGGATCAAAGGAAATGGGGAGTTAGTCAAGGTCATCTTCTACCAATAAAGTCCTATACAGGGTGGTAAAATTCTCAACGGTTTTGAACTTATGATTGATTTTCGGTTTTTTTCAAGAAAAGAGTTCCTACTACTTATTAAGAGCAATAAAAAAAAAGTACTTACTTTTGGTGGTTGTTTTTTTTTTGAGAGTGACGGTCCCTCAGAAGAAGGAGCGTTAAAAAATGAAAACATGCCGCATAGTCTGTTTCGTCAATCTAAATAGCCGCAAGCTACGTGTTAGAAAGAGAAAAATATAGTCGTGTCTTTGTTGCTTTTTTCGTGCGTACAACCCTTAAACGTCAGTTGGTTACCTTTGGTTACCATTACGCGACCAAATTAGAACGGCTCAGAAAATGACGGCATGCAATGTGCCGCCCAATGACATTGATTTGGCAGAGGGTGTTCTGTGTTTGGCAGTGTGTTTGACAAGAGGTTTGGGAGTGTGCCGTTTTCAAGAAGCTTGTGTATTTTATATTTACTAAAGCACCATTTGAAGTGAATTATAGTGGATTCTCATGGTATATAGTATAAGTAACCATCGGCATGGCGTGTGTTGTGTTAGAATGTATATCTCATTCTTCCCGAGAAGATAATGAAACAACATTCATCAGCTTCCACCGGTAAGTCTCAATTTTGTGTACCTAAAAGGGTATTTTCTCTAAGATTTCAACTATGGGCTACTAGAATTGCAAATTAGCTATTAGAGAATGGTGTTTTCATCATGATTATTGTGATATTTTCGATATAAATCATAATACAAGTTTGTTGTTTGTTGTAGGGGAATAGGGATGGGACTTTCCCACTTTCTCAGTGAAAAAAAGTATCGATAGTTCGTAGAGCATATTTAGTTATTTCTTGCGTTCGTATAGTTGTTTTAATTGTTAATTATCTATTGCAGGTTACCCGAAGACAGCACAAAATAACAAATGTCGATGACGCAGTATCACGTACAAAGTAGTCTTGGAAAAATTTACACCGCATTTGCAGCAAGCGACTGTTTCATAAATAATAGCAAGTGGCGTAGGTTGGAAACAAGGGCTGTACCTACTTTACGCTTTTCCTTAGCCCGCAGATCATTGGTAAGGTTATAATTATACATTATAATGATACTTAAAACAATATAAAGTCTACATACTGCACAATTATGTCGACTGAGGTGCACGTGCTGTATGTATGTACATCAGGAATTTCACATGAGACCCGACTGTCTCGTTGGTCTAGTGGTTACTCCACTTGGATAATAAAACAGGTTTTCAGTTCCAACCTGCAAGGCGCCGTATATCACTTGTAGAATTTTTCCCTGATTATTGCCTGACTGGGTGTTTTTTTCTATCCTGGACAACGTTTAGCAGTTAAAGGTCATAACTAGTTTAATACGATCATAGTCTGATTCTGGTGCAAGTGATTTTTATTATTTTTTATGTGGAAGTTATCAACGTGAAGTACTTAAATAAAAACAATTTTCAGGTTGCGCCCTCCGCGGAAATGGACAACGTTCGTGAGCTGCAACCAAGCTGATTTCATTTGAATTTCATGAAATATTATATTATCTTTTACATTATGGCTGACACATTTTTGTGAAAAAAAAAACGTTAAAACAGAAGTCAGGGATAAAAAACATATACATTATAGTAATACGTGTTGGTTTCTTCTCTATTGAGCTGCAGCCTGCCACTTTTTATGTGAAAAGCTTGAAACTACGTACTTTATTTGATGCCAAATAATCTTGTGCCAATAAATCGTTTGGTTTTTAATTTTTATTTTATTCCATCGAACCTGGACTGACGATGTCATTACAATGGGTGCCTTGAGTAACTATGCTAGGTGGTAGGTATTTATTGGAAACAAATACGTAATCTATTGACACGACACAGGGTATCCTAGTGTGGGGCCAGAAGCAATCTATGTGCCTGTGTGTAAATGTTATGTTATGTTATTAAATAGTTTTCCTATTTTGGTCTTGTTTTATTCATTATACTTTCTTACAGTGCCACCATCTCATCTGTTCAGTTGATAGCGGCGCTAGTGGAGAATTTAGTAGTAACATTTGAGAAATTTACCTAGAAAAATGAGAATATTTTAACCCATCTTTCAATTTTGATGAACATATCTATAAATCTTAGTAAATGAATAAATAAAACAAAAAATGGGGAACAGGATTTACAATTAATTACTTAGTTACAATTTTACCCACCTGAATAGATAACTTGGTGGCGCTGTATATGGTGATTATTGATGATTTGCAAACATATTAAAAAAAAAGGTTCTATATTCGCCGTACATATACATTTTGCCATGTTACCACATAACTCGGTAAAATCTTTCTTCGATTCGCTATAGCCCTATTAGTCCCATTTATATTATTGAAAACCTGATGTAGAATTACTTACTGTTAAAGTATAGAGGTTCAATTGGCAATCGACTCACGCTTGACACAAGATTTAAATATAGAATGTTGATATTTGTGGTATGTCAATTTGAATGTTAGACATATCACTCTTCTGACTGACTCAATGCAGGAAACTCGTGTTTGTTGATTATTAAAATCATAATAAATACTCTAATGGATATCTAGTGCCTTCACTTTATTCAATAAAGCCCCAAAGACCTCCTACAAATACAAATAACAGGTCATGGGCTCGCAATAGCTTTTAAAGATCAGTATAATCGTTTTTCAGTGTTTCAGAAATATAAGTCTTTTTTCGTACACATCGAGTTACGAAGATAAGCATAGCAACCAAACAGTTGTTGACAAAATAAGCATAGCAACCAAGGTGACATTTTAAAATTTTGAAGAAGAAATAAACTGTACGTATTTCTTGAATAATTATGGAGAACATTAATAAATTGAATGCAAATACCAATTATCCCAATTGGAGGAAGCTTACAAAATTGTTTTTAGAAGCAAAAGGAATCGGAAACGACAGCGAGGAAAAAGGTAAAGACGCAAAATCAAAATATTTTATTTTAAATTCGATTGATGAAAACATTTTACATTATGTTATTAATTGCGCAACTACAAAAGACATCTTTGAGAAATTAGATATTGTATACAATTATAACGTCGAGAAAGATAGTCATCTCAAAGTCATTGAATTTTATAATTACAAATTCAGTGGAAATATAATACAGGACATAAGTAAACTACAGAATTTGGCTTTTGAATTGGAATCTACTCAAAATAAAATAAATGAAGAAATGATAATTCAAAAGATTTTAACAATTTTGCCCACAACATTAAATCATTTTAGAACAGTTTGGGAAATAACCCCGAAATGTGATAAAAATATTCACACTCTCATAGAAAGAATTCAAAAGGAAATACGGTTAATCGAAAATACAACTGAAATACCCGCTAATATTAATGAAGTTTTTAAGAGCGATGAAAGAAAGTGCTTTATCTGCAACAAAATAGGACATATTGCCAGATTTTGTAACAATAAACAATGTGCAATATGTAATAAAAATGGACACACTTCTATTGAATGTTTTTCAACAAAAACTTGCAAGAAATGTAATAAAAAGGGACACATAGAAAAGTTTTGTCGCATGTTTACCATGGTAAGCGAACAAATAGATAACGAAATTTCAATCAAAGCGATTATTGACTCTGGTGCATCTTCCCACATGTTCAATGATTATAATATTATACATTTTACAGAAAAGATAAACACAGAAATAAGATGTGCAAATGCTGGAAACCTCGTCGCTCAAGCAATAGGCACGATAAATACAAATACTTTTGACCTGCAAAAGGTATTATATGTTCCTGAAATATCAAGAAACCTGATTTCTGTAAGTTCAATTACTGACCATGGTGGATCTGTACTCTTCGCTGGAAACAAGGTATTTATAAAGAATAATAACCATATTATATTGAGTGGGTACAAAACTAGAAACGGCTTGTATGAGACAAGTTTTTATGCAAAGAGTGTCCGCGAAGCTTTGCTTTCTGAAACTGTCGATACCTGGCATCGTCGGCTGGGTCACGTATCGGATGTGCGGCGCCTAGCTAAATTAGTTAACGGAATTAAAATTGGGGGGGATAATCGAGAAAAACTTTGCGAAATTTGTATTAAAGCCAAAATGAGTAGGAAACCGTTCGTAAATAATAGGGTTAAAGCAACATTTCCTTTGGAAATTATCCATACGGATGTTTGCGGAGCAATAGAAACTCCCACTTGGGACAACAAAAAATATTTTATTACATTTTTAGATGATTTTACGCATTTTTGTGTCGTGTACTTAATCACCTTTAAAAGTGAAGCCTTTGATAAAGTAAAACAATTTGTGACTTTAGCGGAAAATCATTTTAATTCAAAAGTGAAGAAAATCAGATGCGACAATGGGAGGGAATATTCGAACAATAACCTAATGTCTTGGTGTAACTCGAAGGGCATTATTCTTGATTTAACAATACCCTACACGCCACAATTAAATGGGAAAGCAGAAAGATTGAACAGGACGTTATTAGAAAGAACAAGAGCTTTAATGTTTGATGGTTGTGTTCCAAACTACCTATGGGGCGAAGCACTCTTAACTGCAAGCTTCCTTATTAACAGAAGTCCCACCGAAGGCAGAGACAAAACTCCAGCCGAGATGTGGTTTGGTATCAAGCCAGACGTATCTAATGTTAGAAGATTTGGTTCAACAGCTTACTATAAAATAAACTCTGGTGTACGAAAGTTGGACGTTAGATGTGATAAAGGAATCCTGATAGGCTACGTCAGGAATGGTTACAAAATATGGGTGGATGAAACTGAAACAATTGTAAAAGCGAGAGATGTTAGAATAAATGAAAATGAGCAAGGTATATATTTAAATGAAGGAAATGGTGATAGAAGTGGAGGTTTTTGGAGGATGGATGAAGAAAATCAAGAGTCAGTTGGTGAAGGCACAACACAAAGAAGAATAGATAATAGTCAGGAAGAAAATCAAGTCGGAAGAGTCAACAACAACGAAGATCGAGAAGGTGATATATTAAGAGAAAGAGGAAGAAGTAGAAGTAATGAGAGTGTTCGAGAAGGTGAAATATTAAGAAGAATAGTAAGTAGTAGAAATATTGAGAATGTTCGAGAAGGCGATTTTCATTTGAGAAGATTGGGTAGCGAAACAAGCGAAGACGAAACAAATGAAGGCGAAACAGAAGTTGAAACAAATGACAACGAAACAAATGACAACGAAACAAATGAGAACGAAACAAATAACAATAAAACAATTGAAGTTGAAAGAAATGAAAGAGAAACAAACGAAGTTGAAGAAGAAATAGAACAAAATAATGAAGTTTATTCTGATGGAAATGAAGAATTCTTTGATACTGAACAAATTGAAAATCGGGTCGAAAATAATGAAAGTCGAAATAATAGGGATAATAGTCAAAATAGAAGAGTTCAACCTGCCAGAGAACGTAGACCACCAGATAGATATAAAGATTATCTGATGGATTATGACACTGAAGCATCAATGTTGACATACGAGGAGGCAATAGAATCGAAAGAAAAGGACAAATGGAAACAAGCTATAAAAGAGAAATTAAATCCCTTGAAGAAAATAAGACGTGGTCATTTGTGGATGAACAGGAAGCAGTAGGAAGAAAATTAGTCACCAGTAAATGGATTTTTACCATCAAGTCCGATGGTCGATACAAAGCCAGACTAGTGGCAAGAGGTTTTCAACAAAAATACAAGATCGATTATGATGAAACGTATAGTCCAGTGGTCAACAGTACTTCGTTGAGGGTATTATTATCAATCGCAGCAGATAAAGGTTTAAAAATGAAACAGTTCGATGTAAAAACAGCATTTTTACACGGAGACCTAAAAGAAAGTATCTATATGAAGGTGCCAAATGGATACAATAATAAAGAAGGTAAGGTATGCAAATTGAACAAGAGCTTATATGGATTAAAACAAGCCCCGTTAATGTGGAATATAAAATTTACAGATTTTTTGACAAAGATGGGTTTCAAACAAATGAAACAAGATCAATGTATATTTGTCATGGAAGGCGAAAGAAGGATTATCCTTGCGGTATATGTAGATGATGGATTGGTTTTCGGTGAAAGAGAAGAAGATCTTCTTCACATAATAGAAACGATTGGAAAAGCCTTTGAGTCTGTGATGAAGTAACTAATTACATAGGTTTAGATATTAAACAAGATGAAAATGGGATTAAAATTTTTCAAAAGATTTACAGTGAGAAAATAGTCAAGAAATTTAACTTGAATAATGCTAGAGAATGTAAATGTCCAACTATATTGATAGAACAACATTCATCTGAGAAAATTGATAAAAAATCTCATGAGCTTTACCGTGAAATGATAGGGTCATTGTTATATCTCGCGAATAAAACACGACCAGACATAAGTTTTCATGTAGGTTATTGTTCGAGACATCAAAATTCTCCAAATCTAAATGATTTTAATAATGCTAAAACGATTTTGCGATTTATCAAAGGATCAACAGGAAAAGGGATTCACTTTACGAAAGGTGATAAAGTTCTCAGGGGTTATAGTGATTCGGATTTTGCGGGAGATCCAGATACTAGGCGCAGCACTTCAGGTTCTGTGATTTGGCTGAACGGTGGACCAGTGGCATGGAGATCAAGAAAACAATCAGTAGTCGCGCTAAGCAGCACAGAAGCAGAATACATAGCGGCAGCTGAATGCTGTAAGGAATTGCTTTACATAAGGGACCTGATCTATGAGATAACCAAAGAAAAACTTGAAGTTGAGATGAGAGTGGATAACCAATCAGCAATTTGGCTTATGAAAAAAGGAATTATAGGCAATAGAAGCAAGCATATAGACGTGAAATATTGTTACTTAAAGGAAAAAATAGATGAGAATCAGATTACAGTAAAATACTGTCCAACAGGATCACAACTGGCTGATATACTAACTAAAAGTTTACCGGCTGTAAAGTTTGAAAAATGTCAACGAAGATTAGTGTATGAGTGACAATATGAGTCGTAGAGTGTAGTATAAGTGCGGGCTAAAGTGAACTTTATTCTTTTTCGGTTAATGTCGGGGTTTATTTTATATCTTATGGTAGTATGTAAGGTTTTATAGGGTGTGTAAACATTTAATATGTATAAAAGGAAAAACACTTAAGGATTATTGAAATACGTAACAAGTTCAGACAGATTTAAAGGGGTGCTTAATAATGACAGATTTAAGGGGGTGCTTAATAATGATTCACTTAAGGGGGTGTATGTAATGTAATATTAATTGAATCATTATTTAACATTTAACTTGTCAAAAGAAGAGTAAAAATTTAAAATTTTTATTTCTTTACACATTTTCTGAAGATATCCTTAACTATTTTTTCTAGATCTTTAAAATTGAATATATATGAGGTATTGTATTTTTATATGTTTAGTGATGGTGAATCGAGTGGAAGAAAATAAAAGAATATAGTTGAGGTTATTTTTATATGATGGTGATGAGTCGAGTGGGAGAAAAGCAAATAAGATAGTTGAGGTTATTTATATATGATAATGATGATGAGTCGAGTGGGAGAAAATAAAATAGATAGTTATACTTATTTATATGATGATGATATCATAGTGGTGTTGATATGAGTGGGAGAAGATGAAGATAAAACAAGATAGTTGTAGTTATTTATGTCAGTGGTGACGTGATGTGTCGAGTGGTGAAAATAGAGATAGATATGGAATAAATAGTTCATATTGTTTGTG
The DNA here is from genome assembly GCA_947310845.1 of Yponomeuta plumbellus. Lineage (NCBI taxonomy): Eukaryota > Metazoa > Arthropoda > Insecta > Lepidoptera > Yponomeutidae > Yponomeuta > Yponomeuta plumbellus. Next base: position 19,517,162 of record OX371202.1, on the reverse strand, counting down.
GTGAAAGATATACAGGGTGAAAATGTTTATATAGTAAAGTTGAAAATTTGATATACAGGTTGAATATTTTTGATATTGTATTTTAAAATATACAGGTTGAGTTATTATTGGGTAGTGAATTTTCGAAATTAATTTGATGATGTATAAAATATAATTTTGGGAAACATTGTTTAGATGCAGTAGGTAAATTAAATTAATTAAAGAAATTGTTATTAATGTTTTTACAAGCAGAGTCGATTGAGGGGGTGTGTTAAAGTATAGAGGTTCAATTGGCAATCGACTCACGCTTGACACAAGATTTAAATATAGAATGTTGATATTTGTGGTATGTCAATTTGAATGTTAGACATATCACTCTTCTGACTGACTCAATGCAGGAAACTCGTGTTTGTTGATTATTAAAATCATAATAAATACTCTAATGGATATCTAGTGCCTTCACTTTATTCAATAAAGCCCCAAAGACCTCCTACAAATACAAATAACACTTACTGTTACTTATGAATATTTATTGTAACTTATATGGTATGTACCACACTTAGCACATAATAACATAACCGTAAGGGGTTCCAGCTGGTTCACTAGCACCACCAAGGGAAAAATGATATTTTTTTAGAGATAAATACTTTGATAATTAGATAGATAGATAATGGTGATAATAGTGATTATCATGGGCCCATGACTGTAATTTAAATTAATTGGAATTGGAATAATGGAATTTAGTCGTAGGTTTTTTGGTACACAGCCATGGGTCCGAAAAATCACTATTAAATATGGTGATGGGATTGAAAAGATACTTTTTGCAAATTGTGTAAAAGAGCTATGATTTTTTTATCATTTAATATTAATACTTAATTACCAACATTAATTTTAAAAATACACAGATTATGTAGATCGGAATAAATAATATCGACATCTTTATGGTGTTTGTCCCAGCCCTATCGATTTTGGCTTTGTTCAGTAATCTGTGGCAACCGTGTACGATTGTAACATTTTTAGTGCATGAGTACACTACAGCTGTCTCTTTCTGGCGCAGAGATTTATCGTAAGAGTAACATGGACAGCTATACAACTGATACTTTTTATTTTATTCCTCCTTCTATGGTACTCCTTCTTCTGAGGACGGTCCATGATGAGAGTGTAACAAAAAAAAATTCATCGTCCCTGTCTTTATGGATCATGAGAAATTAATTAATTTTTTACGGATCTCGTATCATAATGGTTTGATCAAAAAAAAAAAATCCGTGGAGGGAGTAGAAGAAAACCATTTGTGTTGTGAGCAAGGATGTTATACATCCATGGTTGTGAGTGGTTGACCAAAAAGGGACCTCAAGGGAAAATAATTGATTTGGAGAAAATCGCGTTTGAAGTTTCGTGTTTCTATAGGTTTCGACTAATGCTCGGCTCACAAAAAAAATCTTAAAAAAATAACTACGGCACCTAAAAATATTCTGGTTAGACCAAAACAAACCTAAAATACCACAGAATAAATAAATGAAATAAAAAAATAACGGTTTCCAATCCTTCCAGGTCCCTTTTTGGTCAACCACTCACATTTATCAATAATTTATAAAATAAAAAATAAAAAAATTTAATTGTTCCAGAGGTGTTAACTCCTTTTGTACATTATAATTTCCACCGCGACCCTTCAATGTAAATAAACCTTGTACATAAATTATCGGTTTCTCTGTCCGTGGCGTCGGACCTTAAAAAGTCAACTAGAGGCAAAACAACTTCTCAGAACCACCGAAAACTGCACTGACTTTAATCCGGCAGATGATATGTTTAAATGCTTACGACAAATCGTACAAAAACAGTAAATAAAGGATTATTATATATTTATATATGATTTTTTTATTTTAAATTCTTTTGAGCATATATACGTTTTTTTGAACCCTCCGGCCGTTTTCGCAACTGCGTTTCGTAACTGGTTGCGGAAGAAGAATGTTTATTCCTTGTTCGCAACCAGTTGCGAATCAAGAAAACTTTTTCCTTAGCCGCAACTTGGTTGCGAACGAAGAATACGATCTTCCCAAACTTACAGAGTTGCGATGGGAGAAATTAATTTCCTTATTCGCAACCAAAGGCTAATATAATAATTCAAAAAGAAAGGAAATTAAATCTTAAGAAATTTTAATTACTTAACACAATTATATATGTTTTGTAATGCAACAAAGTAATCTTATGTAGTTCTCTTAACCTAATTAAATAAACTAAAATAAAATAAACATTTTATCTCCACACTGACGTTGATGATGTCCTCCTCGTCGTAGTCCGACGACGGCGACCTCAAGTATTGGTAGGACTTCTGCGGCGGTGGGCTCGGATGTGACTAGCGAAGCCCAGCTTCTTTTTGAAAGTTCGGTTACATTGGCCGCAGTAAAGTTCACCGCGGTCATTGTACATATAAGAATAAGTGGGCTTCGGAAGGGTTTTTCGCTGCTGTCGGTTGGAGTAGAGAGTCTCGAGCCGCGCATCTTCGAAATCCCTCACTTTCTTGTGGATGGTGGAGCGCCAACCGCTGCGTCTATGGGCGGCCTTTTCCCAGCTATCGGGAGGAATGCCGGCAGCTGTTAGGTGCCTTTTAAGGACGTCCTTGTAGCGGAGGTGCTGTCCACCGACTTTACGTGCACCGTTAGACAGCTGGGAATAGAAAACTGCCTTGGGCAGTCAGTGGTCTTCCATTTGCGCCAGCTGACGTGCTCTTAAAGGTATATTGTCAAGACTAGATATTGTCTATTGATATTATTGTAGATGTGAGTGTCTTTTTGAAAAGTTTGTTATACGAATCAACAAAATTGAAACAGACAAAGATGGTTGCGAATAAGGAAAAATAATCTTTTGCCGCAACTGGTTGCGAAACATAACCATTAGGATGCCTAGTTGCGGCTGAGGAAAAAGTTTTCTTGATTCGCAACTGGTTGCTAACAAGGAATAAACATTCTTGTTTCGCAACCAGTTACGAAACGCAGTTGCGAAAACGGCCGGAGGGTTTTTGAAGCTGTTGTACGATTGCGATATTTTTTCCTTTTTTCCTTTGGGAGCCCTATACCAGCAGCAAAAAAAAGATTTCATGTCGGACTGCACCAAGGAGGACGTTATTACGTCCATGGACTGCACGCACTCCACTTCTTCTGTATTAATTTTTGGGAGCACAAATTTTAAGAGAAACGGAACGCAACGGTCCGAATTTGAGCAACGTTTTTGTGACTACACTGAATAATACAAAACGTAAGGACAGCGTTGGAAAGAAGAGTAAACACCGTTTTGTGATTGTTCTAGAAAAGAGAACCGTCCGATGTTAGTCTGTGTGTATGTCCGTCTGGTCTGTTTGGCCGTGTGTGTTGGTGTTGTGTGACGCGTGACTGTCAGATTTTCTATGTGAAGTGTGAAATTGTGTTACGGTGCAAACGTTTTCAAGCAGAAAATATTAGTCCGATGTATCTATAAAATAAGTCTGTTACATGTGTATCAATCGTTTTTACAATAAACAAGTGAAAGAAATGCCACTCAGAGGAAATAACTTCGTAAGTAACCAAACCATTCCAAGCACATATTTTGTGAGGTAGGTAACTTGCTTTTGATTTTTTCTAACATTGGTAGCATTGCGAAAAAAACCACAACTATTTATTCGCCATGACCTTGAAATTATTATTTCAATATTACGACCGCAATTTCCTGTCATCTAAAACCTAACCTTGTAAAGTGCAAAATAAAACGATCCCAAAAAAAGTCCCATGCTTGCCTGTTCCAGTTTATTGTACCAATTTCCGCGCTTCATTGGTTGCAATATTATTTGGCCTAGAGCCAATATGTTGTACTTGGCCACAGCCTTCTCTATTTACACGGTTCAGAAAATGTCCCATAATAAGGACAGCTGGGATATCAGCTGATTAACCTACATGTACCTGATTAGAGAAGGATGTGTGTGTGTAAAACTGAAGGCTTGAAGTTTGATTTGTATGAATTCAGTAACACTGAATAAGTATAAGTCTATGTAAATTGGCTTTGATGTGTTGAGCATTTGGGAGGTCTGACAGAGTGCGTCTTCCGCAGGACGATTGGTGTGCCCTGATATAACAAGCCTGTTCCCTGAGCCTGCTAACAGCCTGTGCCCCAGTGCCTGTCTGTGAGGTTAGTTTGTAGTTTTTATTTTACTCCCTACCATAGGTATATGGGTCATTTTCAAAAGTTGTGTTTTTGCATAATATCTCCTAGATTTGTGATTTTTTTTACTGAGTTCGATAGACAACCTTTTCAGAAGTTAGCTAATCTGTCTGGCCGATCTTAATAAAATAAAAATAAAATAGCCTTTTATTCAGATTCAACACATAGCATTTTTAAAAAAGGTAAGTACTTATCTATCCTATTTGTAATCTAATATATTTTAATTATATTTACTCTCAATCTTGGTATATGTTTAATTTTTGTAAATCTGTTTGCCAGTCGGCAAAGGCCTCCTCCAACCTTTTCCACTCCAATCTGTCCAGAGCCAGTCTGTGCCATGTTATCCCTGCCACTTCTCTAATGTCCTCGTCCCACCTTTTCCGTGGTCTGCCTCTTTTCCTTTTTCCTTCTCTGGGGTACCACCTTGATATTAGTTTGCTCCATTTGTCGGGTCCTCTTATCATGTGTCCTGCCCATTTCCATTTGAGCCTTTTGATTTTCACTGATGCATCTATGGTTTTTGTTCTGTTTCTGATGACGCGATTTTTCAGCCTATCTGTTTTCTTGACATTTAACATACTTCTTTCCATTGCGTTTTGACAGACTGCAAGTTTATTTATGGTTTCTTGAGTAAGGGGCCAAGATTGGCATCCATATATTAGAACAGGTAATATACAGGTGTTGAATAGTTTGCTTTTTAGGGTTACGTGGAGTTTTTTGTCTTTAAAGACCTCTTTGAAGCTCCAATACCTCTTCCAGGCGTTTGTAGTCCTTCTGTCAATTTCTCTGCGCATAGGTTCTTTCTGGGTTATTACCTGTCCTAGGTATATGTATTCGTCAGTGTAGTTGATTTCGGTGGTTCCTATTTTTATTGTGTTATTAGTTCCATTTGTCATTACTCTTGTTTTTTCTGGATTAAGTTTTAGTCCTACTTTTCCGCTCTCTGCGGCGAGAAGTAGGACTGGCCGATCTTAATGACCTTTAATTTTTTTGTAAAACGATATTGAAAAAAATGCTAGCCACGTCTGTGACATATGTGACTTGTCTATAGAAAAACAGGTACTTCACGACCACGTTTGTGACATTTGGAATGTAAAGTAAGTAATGTAAGTAAAACAACTATGAAACACGTCTACAACACAACTAGCTTTGTTGAACGTGTCATTTGTATAAATATCATTGCTTTAAATAAATGGGATATTATTCGTAAATAAAAAAATATCTATTTTAGATTAGTTATATATTACAATCAATCAACAAAACAATTATAAACAATAATCAACACTTATTTCAGATTCTTTCAAATCTTTCTTCAATTCTTTTCTGATCTGATGCCTAAATTTTGGTTTTTCTTTCTATGCCGCAGTTTTCACAGGATTTGCATTGATGCATTCTCTACGACGTCTTTCAGCCTCTTTCTTACGTTGTCTAATTTCTTCCGCAGTCTTTTTTACTTTTTTAAGTGGTATCTAATGAAAACACAAAAAATCTAGACTAAATAATGCTTTTTAAAAGTAAATATTGTAATATTATATAATTTTGTCACTGATGTGGCTATTGTGTCACAGACGTGGGTACTAAATTAACAAAAAAAAACACGTCTGTGACAACTGTTTAAACCCACACACCTGTGACATTTAGGCATCGTGGTCATCAAAAACTAATCTAAAAACTACACTAACAACTTGCAATTGATTTGACGGCATTTACACACCAAAACTTTATCAAAATATAAAATTCGTGAAGATTGCTTAGCTACCTGATAAATGCCGATGGCCACATCTAATACAAGTTATGCTTGTCGTTTTCCAGAATTCAAAACAAAAAATGTTCTCACCTTGGATCAGTACTTGTGTGTTCCGCTGCCGCTCCGAAAAGCAAATGGCTGATGTACGCTTTCTTTTCGTTAGTTTTTACCAGCGCACGAAATTCAAAATTTACGGAGACATTGTGCAAAATGTTTTGGACCACATCTGTGACCAAAAAAAATGGAACAAGACTATCCGTAACGCCAGGACCCCAAAACCAAAGCCATAAATCATTCTAAAATTATAATTGTAAGCCCTAATAAGTACAAAAGTGGGGAATATATCACTACACCTCTGCCAGCAAAAAAAAAAACAGTAGGGAAGTAAAATAATAGTGAAAACTGGAAAAGTCACAGCCACGAACTGTGACATTTTTAAGTACCAATCGCGTATATCTTTTTGAAATTACTATTAGAAGGCATGAAAAGTGCTTTCCTGACCTATACACGTACCAATCTACCCACAAAACTAGTTGGAACTATGAAATTCGGTTTAAAAATGTCTGTTTTCACTGTGGCTCACGCAAAAATTCAAAATGAAAAGGACCCATATACAGGGTGGTCCAAATATCATGGATCAAATGAAATGGGGAGTTAGCCAAGGTCATCTTCTACCAATAAAGTCCTATACAGGGTGGTAAAATTCTCAACGGTTTTGAACTTATGATTGATTTTCGGTTTTTTTCAAGAAAAGAGTTACTACTACTTATTAAGAGCAATAAAAAAAAAAGTACTTACTTTTGGTGGTTGTTTTTTTTTTTTGAGAGTGACGGTCCATGATGAGAATGTAACAAAAAAAATTCATCGTCCCTGTCTTTATGGATCATGAGAAATTAATTATTTTTTTACGGATCTCGTATCATAATTGTTTGATCCAACATTTTCGTCATTGATTTAAAAAAAAAAGTGTACTGCGGAAACCTGCCCCAATAGTAGAAAAACTGGACCATTTCATGAGGATTGTAAAAAGATACAACTCAAAGCCCTATCTCTCCTGAGTCTTTTATTATTGACCTTTATTCTCAGCAAAGTTGCATTTTTTTAAATCAACTTTTGGTTCTAACTAATTTGAGTTACAAAGTACTGTAAGTACGTAAGTAAGTACTTTTTTTTATTGCTCTTAATAAGTAGTAGGAACTCTTTTCTTGAAAAAAACCGAAAATCAATCATAAGTTCAAAACCGTTGAGAATTTTACCACCCTGTATAGGACTTTATTGGTAGAAGATGACCTTGGCTAACTCCCCATTTCATTTGATCCATGATATTTGGACCACCCTGTATAGAACAGACTACAATAGATAACTTATTGTAGTTGAATGCTGTGTGATGAATTTTTGGCCTTATAAAAAGTTGGTAAGTTGCTATTGTTATAACCCTTCGCATTGGCAAACGCCCGCAGCGGGCAGGCGGCCATTGTTTAACTATTGTTATGCTAATTACCGCCATTAGAAGGGATAAGGGAATGCCAGATTTTTGCCATTTTGAACATCTAATTCACATTGTTTTAGGTAGGGAACTGAAAACACTTAACCCTGTAGTTCTTGTCCATATATATTTTTTTTTTCAATACCTAAATGTTTGTTCTTATCTTCGTTACTGAAATCATACTAACTAGAAATGTGAACATTTAAGTGAATATTACAATTTCCATGCTCCATTTGTCTTTTCTTGTGGTACCATCTCCTATCAGAAGATGACTGCCATTGTGGCAACTGTGACAAGTGATGTCGCAGGTTGGAACAAACCATTCAGCCAAATTTTGTAGCCAGTGAGTTCTATTATGCCCAAGTCTTCTGCGATTGTTTGGTTCATTCAGAAAATTAATTTAAAGTTTAAGAAATATGTTAGTATTAATGTCTTGTGTTATTTCTAATCTAGAATGATAGTTTATTCATTAAATTCTTTAATACTTTAGATTTCAGCTTATGATTACGATTTATTGCATTCCATCTTGATTCTGATATAAGAAAGATTGTGTATTTGCTTGCTCAACTATATATAAATTATTTTGCTGGAGTGTACCTACCTGTACAAATGAATCCTTATGTATTGAATAATTATGAACACAAGACCTATTAAAGTGCTATTAGGTGTATTAGTATTAAAGTGGTATAGAGGCTCCAGTCCACATTTTTTTAAGCTATTAAATTAAAATCACAAATGGTTTTCTGGAAATCACTTTTAGTGATTATTTATTAGTACAAAAATATATGTGTAGTTTATTCTTTATGCACAATTAACTGTTCTAAACTACTATCATTCAATTTTCATTTGTTCTTAAGAGAGTCCAAGGGGACCAGACATGTTTTGCAAATTCAATCTGTAAAAAAGATATGAAATTCCCCTGTGACGCTGGTTTTACTCAGTGTCCTTCTCTCCCAGTGAGCCCCTTAATCTTTGATGATGAATTTGCACACATTACCCGACGTTTGACAGGATTTACCAAGTTAGGAACCTAGTACAAAACTTAACGGGATTGAAATTAGAAGCCCCTGCGGCCAGCCATTTGTGGCTTTCTACAAATTACCATTTTATATGTTTGAGCAATGTATAAAACCTGTCCTTCCTTATGTTCTAACAATAGAAAGAACTGTAGACTTAGTTTTGAATATGGCCATACCATTCCCTAAGAAATAAAAAGATTCACCAATATTCTCATCCCCATTTAATCCATCAGCCTGTATTCATCTACAGCTATAGGCCTCCCCTTGTTGACTATATATCCAGATGCTTTCAATAATTGCCTCATATAGTCAGTCCATCCAGCCAGTTATGGTCCTACACACAGTACAGCAGTTTGTGAAATTTATGCCCCATCGGTGATCAGTTTTTTGGCAAATGTGTCAAGCTCACTGCTGCTTAAATTTTTTTTTTTTTAAATTAGTTCGGAGACAACACAGAGGCATGCCACTTATATTAAACTTAAGTGATAACATTATGTACTAGGCATGCATGCAGAACATATCTCACTAAATATACTATAAATATAAGTTAAAGGTGAGGGCGGGGAATGAGTAATCTAAGGTATTCACATGTTACACAATAATATAGTTCTAACATGTAGCTCCTACTTTCTGCTTTAGGACATCATTGTGGGTGTCGCAAAAAATATTGCAAAACATGCTTTTACTTTCTCTCTAGCACACACACTCAGCAGGTCATCCCACAGAAAACATTGACACAATTTTCCATTTTAGATTAATTGTCGAAGCATTTTTGCTGAGTGAGACCTCGCAGTGGTGATTTATGTTGGTGCTAATGAGAATACCGCCTGGTAAATGATAGATAACCAGAATGTTAATCAGAATGTTACATGGCAAATGATAATGACCACTTATAAGTAGGTACTCGGTCAAGTCTTTGCCGCTGATTTAAGTTACTTTGTCAATGAAGTAAGCACCAGTTTCTTGCATGCTAACAATATATTAGTCTACTGTTACAACATCTAGGGTTACTGGTAGATTAACAGATTGATAGTGTACGAAAAACGAGGGGCAAGTTACAAGCATAGGATTAAAAACCTGCAATGTATTTTAAATTGATTCTAAATTGATTCTAAATACGTGAATACGAATAACCAAGCGAAGCGACAGCATTACAATATCAATACTTCATCATATAGAATTGGGTTACTTTTAAAACGGAATTTTGTATGAAAATACTTGCTTGTGACGTCACATTTCAGTGCACTCTTTTTATGTTTCATCTATTTAAAACTTGTAATAACTAGTAAATGATTAAAAGAAATACATTTTCCGAATCATTTTGTAATTTTTTTTTAATCGAGCATCTCAAATAATTCTGTGGTTTGGTGCTAATAAAGCCAATGTCAGTAATCCCCATCCTCACTGCATCCCTTTTAAAACTAACAATTTCTACTATACCGGTTGAAAATCATACACCCTACATAGGCCTCTTTACATCTCATATTTGAAATATTCTTGTTGCACTTACGCCCTTTAAGCACAAATAACTATATAGGTACATTTTTCAATACTTTGGAATCAAAAGCTGATTTTGGGCAAAAACTGACTTTGGCCCTTTTAGCACCAAGCCACAGAATAATTTATTGTTGATAGTGTTAAATACCGTATTGCCCCATCCCACTCTCACGTAGCGGATGAGAGTGTGATGGAGTGAGTAACGTGACATACCACAACATAAACTCACGCCTGTATCCCAGTGGGGTAGGCAGAGACCAGAGACTGCCACTTGCCACAATCTTTTTTTTTGTCTTTTGTGCTACTATATTATGTTACTTGTCTATTTATTTGGTTTCTGTGATATATCTTGTTGCTATAATAAATATTTTTCTTTTTTTATGCTGACAGATCGCTTTCGCTTCATCGACATTTATTAGTTTGCATGCACGCACGCCGGTTTCGGGTGCATTGTCTGTTTCCCGCGCGCAGGATAGCGGTCATAACTGCCGAAGCAGCATCAGTTTATGTAAATTCATTCAAACAAATAGTAGACTGATTGCCATGCAATTACCGTGCAATTTGCTCTTTCATTGATCAGGCATCGGCCTTGGAGTCATTTGTAGGATTGTTCTGACCGTCTTTGTTTTAAGATTGGTCTCGGACGTTTGTCTTGCATAATAGACGATTGGCGTAGCCGGCGCCGCGTTAAATACTTTTTAAGCTATGCACATCATATTATTATGTGAAACTCTGGTCACTGCCTACGCCTACAGGATTGTGTTTGTTATGTAATGTTCAGATTTGTACGATGCATTACTAGACGAAAATTCTTCTCTCTGGTTAAGTCGTTTTAATATCATTGTATTGAAAAACTACACATTTAAGAGACTCGTCTTCTAGTAAACAAAACACGGGCTAAATCACTAAATATATAGATAAATACAATATATTCGAATTCGTTTGAAAAGACGCGTATATTGCGCCTATTTTTGTTTTCTAATAACCAGTGGTCGGAGTAGGTATATTGATTTTTCGGACTTGCACTATGATATCATAACATGGACATGCCCTTTTTCTTAGTCTTAAACGTCATTACCATCGTAATCATTATCATTGTTTGTTTGTAAACGGTAATGATGTAATGTGTGTTTTATTTATCTAAATTCTGTCTAATTTTGATATTTTCATTTAGGAATAGCGAAATTTAGTTTAACACATTATAAGCGTAAGACGTATCGACGTAAGACGTGAAAACGCGTATCGGGAACGGACGCGTGCTAACCGTACTGATACGGTGTGGTTAAGAGGTTGAGCATGCTGGTTGTTGCATTTCAGCGAGGTGAACAGATAATAGTATTGTGACCATGTTATGCATTGGATGTTACCACCGATACTAGCTCATTTACTGTAAAGCCAATAAGCCAGTATAAAATACAAAACAATGTGTCAATTTAGTAACTAGATATAACGAGCCCTGTAACACAATCTCGTTCGTCATCCGAGGTCTGCGGTCGAGATGTACTCCATCGCATAGTATTGAGACCAAAGCGAGATGCTTTATTATATAAGTACTCGAAGTAAACAATAGTAACCTAGTAGCATCGGTAGTAGATTGGACACGGTGAACGTTCACTGATAGGTGGGACATCTTTTTATCGAGACGATAACAAAACATTTTTGAAATAAAAAAATAAGCTTTTAACATCTTACTATGTCTTTGGCTAAAAACTCAAAGGTTTGAAACCTAGGACTAAATATCATTATCGCTATGAACGACCATTTTTGACATAAATCCTGTTTCTACTGTAATCCTAGGTTCTGCGTCGTCGTAGGTCCTAAAAATAAGTTCTATTAACATGATGGATTTAAATTATAATAGAAACTTACCAGCAAGTATAGCATATAATGGGTTAACTCTCTTCACTACCAAAGCCAGTTAGTTAATTACCACCTAGTTAATTAATTTGGTTCGTTCATAGCGATAATGATATTTAGTCCTAGGTTTCAAACCTTTGAGTTTTTAGCCAAAGACATAGTAAGATGTTAAAAGCTTATTTTTTTATTTCAAAAATGTTTTGTTATCGTCTCGATAAAAAGATGTCCCACCTATCAGTGAACGTTCACCGTGTCCAATCTACTACCGATGCTACTAGGTTACTATTGTTTACTTCGAGTACTTATATAATAAAGCATCTCGCTTTGGTCTCAATACTATGCGATGGAGTACATCTCGACCGCAGACCTCGGATGACGAACGAGATTGTGTTACAGCGCTCGTTATATCTAGTTACTAAATTGACACATTGTTTTGTATTTTATACTGGCTTATTGGCTTTACAGTAAAGGAGCTAGTATCGGTGGTAACATCCAATGCATAACATGGTCACAATACTATTATCTGTTCACCTCGCTGAAATGCAACAACCAGCATGCTCAACCTCTTAACCACACCGTATCAGTGCGGTTAGCACGCGTCCGTTCCCGATACGCGTTTTCACGTCTTACGTCGATACGTCTTACGCTTATAATGTGTTAAACTAAATTTCGCTATTCCTAAATGAAAATATCAAAATTAGATAGAATTTAGATAAATAAAACACACATTACATCATTACCGTTTACAAACAAACAATGATAATGATTACGATGGTAATGACGTTTAAGACTAAGAAAAAGGGCATGTCCATGTTATGATATCATAGTGCAAGTCCGAAAAATCAATATACCTACTCCGACCACTGCTAATAACCTAAAAGAAAATATTGATTTCCCAGAAAAATTAATCAGTGGCGCATGACCTTCAACGAAATCTAAAATTTCTACTCGGTAGAATTATTGTCTGTATAGTTAGCGTTCACTGTTTCCCTTCGGTATTTATTGCGTTCGACATAAAGCTATCAAACAAAATGTAGGAATGGTTAACAACTTAGTTTAACTGTTAATTTGCATAGGCACAATGCAACACAATAACTAGCTACATTTTCAGTGGGCTGCGTGCGGCTGAGTAAGTGTCAAAGAACTAATCTACAGGCCATAAAAATTATCGCACACCTCGTGTACAATAAAGAATATTCTTATCTTGTCTTAGGAGACAATTTGTTACTAAATATGGGTCTGTCTAGTCTAGGTGCTGACGTTTTTAAATCAAATATTGTCATGCAAAATCCCTCTGTTCGTTGTCAGTTTTGGATGCATTTTAGGAGAGTTTTAGAGAAATCGTGTTTTTGTAAAATATAACTACCTATATTATGGTATGGTTCCGTGCTTCGCAAGGCACGCTAAGCAGTTGGTGCTGGCTGACGTCGATAGATGGCAGTCGTTAAGCCAAGTCAGAGGCCTTAGGGCGGCTAGAAAACTTCTAACAGTAAGACTAGCCGGTCTTACAAGCCTCCACCAATCCGGACTTGGTGGAGTATGACCTATACCTTCCTCAGACGATGAATACAACGTCCAACGAGTAACACTTGTACCGGCCGTTCGCAGGCATACGATCTGCCTGGCGGGAAATTTCCTTTTATAGTGGAAGAGCATCTGCTCATCTCCTTAACATCCTCAGTCCTGACGTCGACAAATAACAATAGAAAAGTCTTGTTATTTTCAAGGTCAGGAGTGAAGAGGTTAAGTTCTCTACCTAGTCTCTACCACGAGCTTCACGAAAGAAGAATATCCTGAAATATGCTAAATTAGCATTTCTCCGCTACTACGTTATTGTGGAAGTTTTAATGTGTATTTTTAGGGATAAGAAGTAGTCTATGTGCTATTACAGACTATAATCTTTTTTCAAATTTTCATTCGCATCCGTTCTGCCTTTCTGGCGTGATGGAGTGACCAACATCTATCCATCCAAACTTTCGCAATGATTATAAAACCAGTAAAATTAGCTTGCGTGTAGTGTAGGGCTTGTTAGGCGGCCCAGAAACGTGCCTAGAGTACAGGAATGGCGTTGACAAAAGCTATAAATTACAATTCTAAACGTCGACGCGCTGTGGGTGTGTTGGTGGGTGTTTCCGCGCTGCTTAGCGAGGATTGAATGACCAGAATGGAGAATTCGGAAGTTTGGTCTGGACATTGCGAAATAGTTTTGAAACTTGCGTCCTTTTTAGCGTTCCGAACCTCAAAAGAAAAACGAAATCCTTATAAGATCATTTTGTTGTTCGTTCGTCCGTCCGTCCGTCCGTCCGTCCGTCCGTCCGCCTGCCTGTCAAGACCTTATGGAAACGTGTGGAGGGAGGTATCGAGTTAAAAATAAATTCAAATCCTCAAATTTACGGTCCCTTAAAGCTGTGATAAAATCAAACTTATGAGATAACGTAAAAAAAGATACAGCAAGGGAATGTTAATTCATAGGGTAGTATCTCTTGTCGACCTACAACTATGAAACTTAGCTCGTAATATCGTAGTACCTGGGTGACCAAGCTTTGCTAATATAAAATATGTAATATAAAATCAAAATATTCCTTTTTAAAAAAAAAAGAACTTTGAAAAAAAACATCATGACTCGAGCCGGGTCTCTTGAAATCGGCCCGAAACGGGTCGCCCGTTTTCCCGTCAGAACTATCCCAACCTTGCAGATAGACGCGAAGTTTACCTCTGTATATGTTATCATAGCAAATTTCAATTGACTTAAAACACGGATAAAACAACGTTTTCTAAAAATGTAACCTAGTTAGATCAATTAAACGCCCCCGAAAGCATCTGCCTACAAAATTTCGTGAAAATCGTTGGAGCCGTTTCCGAGATTCTGATTATATATATATATATATATATACACAAGAATTGCTCGTTTAAAGAGATTAGATTAGATAGATTATGCTAAAAATACATAGAAAAAAATTAAAACTATACATTTGTAACATACATAGTGATTTGTCAGGATCGTGCCAGGTGGCAGTCCCTGGTCTCTGCCTACCTGTCTGGAATACAGGCGTGAGCTTAGGTATGCATGTGTCCAAGTACACTTCGATCGTGTGTACCAGGCATTGGGCAAGTCGTTAATCACATAATTTAACCCTCCCAATATGGTTAAGATTAGTAAAATGTGTCATAAATCAAAAGAAATCGTTAAAGCTGTTACAGAAGAGTGTGCTTTAAAAGGTCAATCCACGCGAATAAAAATCTAATATGCATTATGTTACAAAAACTGTTACGACAAAATAGGAATTGTTACATCAATATGCAAGTTTCTTAGAAAAATAAAAAAAAGGCCTATTTTAGGCATTTCTAAAGTCTCATTGACACATCTATCTTGAAACCCCACAAAGAACAAAGAACGAAGCCAACTTAGAAAAATACACGATTAGTAGGATCTTTGCCAAGTTCCAACCACCTAGCCTATAGTGTTTTGATAAATAGTATGAAATATGATTTTGATTGTGCTTTGTGCTACTTTTAAACAGGTTGTTGTACCAATTGCACTTTTACAACAAAACCAAGTCCAGAGGTACCTAGACAAGTGTTGCCACGGCCAAAATAACGCTCGAGTATATTTTGTCAAATCTACTCCAAGCAGACCAGACAAAGATGGTATAGAAAATCTAATTTATAATAATCTTCTATCCATCTTCTAATCAGCCCGTAAATAGAGCCCACTGTTGGGCATAGGCCTCTTCTCTTTCACGCCAACAGTTGGCCAAGAGTTACTCATCCGGTCCACTGTCTCGTCCAATGTTTCCCGGCTGCTTTCCTTTGTTGTCGTCCTTTCTAATAATCTTGGTACCTACATCATCATCAACCCATCATGTCCCCACCAAGGGGCACGGGTCTCTTCCCTGAGGAAGGTATAGGCCATACTCCACCACAGCGGCCAAGTCCGGATTGGTGGAGGGTACCCACATAATTAATGAAAAATATTGAAACATTTTTCAGATACGTATGATCGTGCGTGCAAATGATATTTCCTGATAGAGTACATACTCGTAAAATGTACAATAAAGTATTATTTATCTATCTTTCTTCATATGTCTACGCAAATTAAGCATAATATTTGATTGTATTCCCTACGAGTCGATGAGTTAATCTTCTGCGTGATATAAATTCATGCAGTCGGTGTAGAGAATATCTTTACATGCACATTCCTCTATTACTTTGCAACGAAAATGTAAAGATCAGCTGTCGACTATACTAAAAATACGGAAAAGGAAGACCCACCCAGACAACATTAAACCAATCAAGTTTTTATCGACGACACAAAAAAAACCGGTCAAGTGCGAGTCGCACTCGAACACCGAGGGTTGCGTACAAAGTAGATACATATTATAAGTAGCTCTAGTCTAGCAGTTTTTTCCCAACTTTTCCCGAACTTCAAACATATTTTTTTTTAATGATTTCAATGTAAATATATAGTTTTCAGAATTTTAAAGTAGTCGCAAGAAATTTGTCTTACAAAACATTAGTTGTAGGTCAACAGAAAGTTTATATTCCCTTAAGTGTCGAATTAAAATCTCGAATTCGAGATTTTGCGGTGTACAAAGGCAATTTTTTTTTCTTTAACCACTTAAACGCCATGTAGGTCACAGGTGACCGCATCGTCTCTTGGTATTTTCACCCTGGCGTATAAAGGCACTTAGAAGTTATATTTTTCGCAGACCGTAGACTAATTTAAACTCGATACCTCGACGCGTTCCCGAGTCTGTCTGTCAAAAAAATCCTTTTATTTTTTGACAGATATAACGAATTGACAGACATGTCAATTCGTTTTAACTCGGGAATGCAAACGGACGGACGGACAAAGTTATCCTCTTAAAGGGTGCCGATTTCCTTTTGCGGTACGGAACCCTAAATATAATGAAATTGGAGTCGCAGTGTCTCGATAACAAAGCGAAATACCCGTTCAACCGTGAATCGTATGAAACAAACGGACTGCAGGATATGTTGCAATAAAGTGGGTATGTAGACTGTCACAAAGTCACGGTTGACTTAGACGGAGAAATCTCAAGGGTATAAGAGTGTTAATTAAAGATATGGACCGGACAACTATTAGCATCTCGCTTATACAATATTGCCGTCTATATTGTTGGAACGACGACGGGCAAAAAGGTCTTCAGTCCTTTTCTTTACTTAACTGTGCATCGTGTATATCAAAGGTTCTCAATCCTATGTCGCCCAACCGCCCACGATATTGTGTTAGATTAGAACTCCTCGAAACGGCTTCACTGATTTTTATGAAATTATTTGTGTACCTATATTTGGTAGGTCTGAGAATAGGGCGTAGGCTAATTAATATGGCAAAACAACGTTTCCCTCGTAATCTATCTAATTAATATATAAACCGCCGATTTTGCGCAAGCTCATCCACATTTGTCCCGATATTGGTGGCTTCCATAAGCGTTTTCAGGTGGTTTTAAAACGTCCTATCTTTCTATATTTTTTAAAAGCAGCTATTCCAAATATACGTTACGTTCGTACGTATATTAATATATCCTAAAATATCTAGCCCAAAAGGCCAAGTAGATTGGCAATAAGAATTGCCGCGAACGACCGTCTAAAGTCTATACACTCCGATAACCGTCTGTGCGCCACACCTCAGCTCTCTTGGCTCTGCACGCCGATCAAGGGTACCGGCAGAATATCAGCGCTGAAGTTCTTCCGGAACTTTCAGCACATGCTGAGTCGGAGCCCATTTACATTTGCCACACCTGCGTTGGTCACTTACTCAGTACGTTGGCCAGGTACATTAATGTATCGTGTATGGCCAATTTTCTATGTGTCTCTGCTTGTTATGTTAATGTACTATTATTAATTTTGTTTCTTTGCTTTTTTTTAGTGCTGTGACTTGTAGTTAGATGTGTTTTGCTTTGTTTTGTATACGTGTGTGTGTGTCTTATGTAAATAAATGAATTATCTATCTATCTATCAAATCTGTTTTTGAGGCCCTATGCTAAGGAAGAAGAAATGTCCTCTTGCAAGCCTCCAGGCTAGCGTTGATGATAGTTTTGAGAGAAAATGAGAGTGAGTGATTAATAGTTTTTATTATGTATAGTCGACAGCAACCTTTACACATTATAAGCAATCAAGGACGACTTCAAAAAAAAAATGTAAATGTTGTCCTGCTGTCGAGCGTGGATGTTACCAATCTTAGCTATCTCCTGCAATAAATATTTCGTACAGGATTATTGACTATATAGACGTTGAAAATGTCTACCACCGTGATAATCAAATCCTCGCCCCTCTGTCATTTAGGTGCACCCAACGACCCCTGGCACCGACCTACTCTAATTCCTGTCAGTTTCCGGCCACTTAACTCATATCCTTCAGAACCTGTAAGTAGAGCGCGATTTCATCGGAACGCTCTTTGCGAACTTCTTTTTTGGATTCCGCGTTTCAGGGTCTAGATTCTGTTAATGCATTGTAGTTCAATAGCAGTTGCATGGCTGCGTCGATTTCATTGCATTGCTGGAAATCAGAGCACATACGCGATGTCGTAATTCTAGGCGTCAATCGAATGTAAACCTCAATCATCATCAACCCATTATGTCCCCACCGAGAGGCACAGGTCTCTTCCCTGAGGAAGGTATAGGCTAGACTCCACCACGGGGGCCAAGTCCGGATTGGTGGAGGCTTACTGACAGAAGTTTTCAAGCGCCCTACGGCCCCTGACTTGGCTAAACGACTGCCATCGACGGCTGCCGGCCGTGGCACCAACTGCTTAACGTGCCTTGCAAAGCTCGGAACCTCTCGGAAAAATGCCACTAGACGAGTCATAGACGGTCACATGCACTTAACGCACCCTATGTTGCTTAACCTAAAAATATGATTTGGCTGAACTTCTTACTTTATTCGAACTTTCACGAGTTATGTTCTCTTTCAACACTACAATCACAGTATTACAAAATACACAGTGCCGGATTGTCCAAATAAGAATGCAAAATGTTATTTTGAATACGAAAGTTTCGATGGTTGGTGTTTTACGACAATGAGTGTTTATCAGTATAGGAGCTCGATTGGTCTCGAATTAGAAACATTTTCAAGAATACTATGAGTTTAAGCTCTTTGATCCATATTTTGTGTCTCGCAGTCTAGCACGATTTTCCTGTACTCACCGCAGACATTAGGACTTTTAGCTAACTTTTAGGTAACTTCAAAAGTCATATACATACACTTTCAGCAAAAGTCAGAAAAGTTATAAACATAATGAAAATTCTTCGCAACTCCGCAGACATAGAACTCCTGAAAAACGTCTACTATGCCATATGCCAATCCCTTATTAACTACTGCATTTCAGTTTGGGGTGGATCGTGCAAAACAGTCATGATCGAACTGGAGAGAGCTCAAAGATCAGTTCTTAAAGTAATGTACAAAAAACCAAGAAGGTACAGTACTCATGACCTGTATAAAGAACTGAATGTCCTAAATGTTAGACAACTCTTTGTTCTCAGTGCGGCACTTAAAATTAAAAAAGCAACACAGTCCCCTTCAAGCGACGAATATAAGAAAAGGATTTTCAAAATTCCTGTACCGTGCGTAAAAACCACCTTTGCCCAAAGATTCGGAAAGTTTTTACATCAATTTCTATATAACCGTATTCTAAAATTCTGTGACATAAAAGATAAAACATACCACGAGACAAAAACGATAATTAAGAGATGGCTACTCACACACACATACCTAGACACTGAACAACTTCTACACACATCTATACCTACGACTATGACATATCATTTACCTACCTACACATAAACACTCACAACACAATAATACACACAACACACACACACGTTACCTGCATACACGTATAGCTCTACCTGTATATAACTTTATATATTCATTCATATTAATTCATACATATTTATTCACCTACCTGTATTTATTTATTATTATTAGTATTTATTTATTTATTCGTTATTTATTATCACAGTATATATTTAAGTATTTCACTTCCGACTTTTTACTTGTTTTCCTCAATGATAAGGCTGCATGTTAATAATTATTATAATATTAGAATTAGTTTATAGCTTTAGTTTAATGAAATCCTAGATTATTATTATAAAGAACACCCTGTCTGCCTCGATGAGGCAGATAGGGTGTTTCTACAATTAGAAACCCACAAACGGGAGCCCACGATACAGGATATACCTAGTGTGGGGCCCACCAAAAATTGTATTACTGTCAAAGACATATTACGTAATAAACGATTTTTACTTTACTTTACTTTAGCTCCGAAATATTGTGAACAGAAAATGACTCTGTTCAACGTCTATTAGATAAAGAATTTTCAATGTCAATTAAGGCAATTAGTCGAAACTAAAGTCGATTAGTCGCGAGTCGCGACAGATCGATTGGACCCAGTTCACAGAGTTCAATCGAATACGCTTCCTACTTGTGTATTATTGAGTTAGCACTTTAGCATTGTTGCATGTGATCTCTAATTTGCGAAATTTTGAGTCTTTCCTTCGTAGCATAGTGGCATAGAACCTTACCTGTTAACCAAGGAAAATCAGGAGGTTATTGAAATAATTCAAAACGTGGAAACAATGAAAATGAATGAAATGAAATGAAAAATGAAATGTCTTTGGTTTCGATAAATAGGCAGCAGTTTAATTTTCTTCTTTTTGTTTTTCTTGGTTTTTAAGGCTGCGTTATTTTCATAACAAGTTTTATGTGTGTATTTAACGTATAATATGGTACGTTACTATACATATATCTTTATATATAATGTATAAAGGGTGCCCCAAAGAATAGTGTGAATCGGAAGTCCAGAGATAGAGCACCCCTACGGGCACCCGACTCACCCCCATGTATGTTCCGCAATATTTTGTAGTTTTCGAGTCCTCAGATTGTCTCACTATTGTATCAGATTGAGTCAATCTGATACAATAGTGCCATAAAAAATGAAGAATCACAAAGTTAGTTAAAATTTACAAATTCTTAAAATGTTTGAGGACTCGAAAACTACAAAATATCGCGGAACATACATGGGGGGGAGTATTATGACCACCCATATCTTTTTACAGTGTAGCCTTATTTGGATGATACTTTTAATGTTCTGCTGTATCGACCATTAGATTAGTAAAAACGCTCGCTCCAACCGGCCCTCTTAAAAATGATATCTTCCAGATAATGTTACCTAGTTAGGGATCTTTTTTGTAACAGGACATGATGCTCCTCCAGATGAATTGCTTCCTTAGACATCCTCGTGACTCCATGAAATTGCTCTAGTCGGAACCAATCACCCGGTGACTCCGATAGATAAAAGCACCTTGCGACGATAAATTATCATTAGCGAGTGTCTAGTTGCTAGTCAGGGTTGGCACACAAAAATCATCTAACATTATTTACTCCGTAAAGGGGGAAAGTTCTATTCCGGTCACCCCATATTTGTCCACAAGGTACGCTTCTTTCTTTCCCCGGCCATCCTCATCCAGCTTATGCTTATTGGCCACATAATATCATTGTTTTTAGGGTTCCGTACCTTAAAAAGAAGAAACTGAGCCCTTATAGGACCACTTTATTTTTCGTCCCTCAGTCCGTCTGTCTGTGTGTGTGTCTGGGAAAAGCCCGGAAAAAATCTACCTACTGTACGGAACCCTCAGTGGGCGCTTCCGACTCGCACCCGACTTCAGTCATATAAAACGCTTTTATATTTTGACTGCTAAATCAATACCATTCCCGAGTGCATAGATATTTCCAAGATCATTCCAAGACTTTTGACAATCTTCAAAATTCAAGTGAAGGAAAACATCGCGAGGAATCCTGAGTGTCTGAGCTTACCTGAGCGCTTTAAATCGGCAATCCGCGGTGGACACGCGTGGTGATTAATTCTGTCTGAGACAAGGCCTGTGCCCTAATAGGTGGGACGTAAATTCAAATGCTTTATCCGCAATTCAAACAAAATGTTTGCTTTATGAACGTCATAGTTGTTAGTTCGGTCTGTGGTTAGTTCACAACTAATAGATTACGTGGAGAAGAAACTAACAAAGAAACTCCACATTTATTATTTTCAAAACAGTCTTAATATAATTAACAAACTTTCGACTTAAAAATATTACACATGAATGTGTTGAACTATCTTCTCTGAATAAATTTAATACTAATCTACTGTGTAACACCAGGCATCTTTGTGTTCTAAATAATGGTTGATTTTTTTTAAAAGCTTTTTTTGTACAAAGTGTGCTTAAAACATTTCAATTCGCATCGGAGGTAATCTCGGGGAATCTTGTTGTAGAACCTTATACAGTGCCCCATAAAGAAAGTATTAACTTTTGCAAGTCTAAATCGTGGAAATGACAATTTTATGTTTATTTCTAGTATTAACGTTATGATGGCTACTAAAAGTTTCGAAGTCTTTGATATTTTTTCGAACGTACATAATATTTTCATAAACGGCTTGAAAACTTCCGACAGTGATACCAGCCACAAGTCTTACAAACCTCCATAAAATATCCCCCTTGGTGGAGTATGGCCTATACCTTCCTCAGGGAAGAGACCCGTGCCCCTCGGTGGTGACGTAAATGGGTTGATGATGATTGGCTTGCAACTGTTAAGATGTTGGTTTCTTTGAAAAAATCTCTTAGCGAGTCCTTAGGATGAATAGGTCCGAGTAAATAGGATGTTTACAGTGTAAAACTGCTAACCCTAAGCACTGTCCCGCCCACGCAGTGCAGCTAACTGCATAAACCACATGTCTATTCGTGGGCAGCCCTGATGCATGCCCGTGGGCGGCCTTCAAGGACTTCCCTTTTACTGGCTCAGATACCGCAGGTTTCGACGTTGACAGAATAATACCTCTAACCTCTTTTGTTCACGACCTCTTTAGTTCTGCGTATGAGAATATTGAGTAAAGAAAGTAGGTAAATAACTTTTGCCTCCGGTCTGTTAGGACCAAGGATATTTTGTAAAACGTTCTTGGTTAGGACTGATTCCTTTAGTGTACCGATCTCATATTGAACAAATAAATACCGTGAGAGTTAATTGCTAGAGACTTGCAACTCTAACTTAGCAGTGGCCAAAATGAGGGCAGATATAAAAAAAACTGGTTATGGTATCCCCAATTAGGTACGTAAGATCCGTTTTTTAATTCGAGTCAGTAAAATTACATTTGCGGTGTTACCAGGTTTTGGAAGAAAAATAATAGAGATGGTCACAATCGACATAAAATATAGACTAAGGTTCTATCACTTCTCTCTTTAGTAAAATTAACTGCCAAAGTCATGTTAGACGTCCCAATGAATAAAAAAAAAGCGGCCAAGTGCGAGTCGGACTTGCCCATGAAGGGTTCCGTAGCAGCAAGTAAAATAATATAAAAGTTCTTGTAGTTCGTTGTAACGATGTTTAAAACATTAATGAAACATTAATTACACGATGTTTAATAACAGTGTATTTTTTTTTTAAATTAAGTTATTGTTAATATACTTTTTATATTTTTTTTTAGTTTTATAATTTTCTTATTTTAGAGGTTACAGGGTGGGGGGACGGGGACGGGGGACACATTTTACCACTTTAGAATATCTCTCGTGCAAACTATAAGAACTATACTAGCGAAACTTGGTAGGTAGATGTATTCTGTGGACCGCATTAAAATTTTCTCTCAAAAATTTAAAAAATAATAATAAATTTTGGGGGCTCCCCATACATGGATAGCTCTTCAAAAATTATATATATATAAGAATACATCTACCTACCAAGTTTCGCTAGTATAGTTCTTATAGTTTCGGAAAAAAGTGGCTGTGTCATTAAATTAAATGAAGTGAAAAAACTGTTTGAAGATGGTTTGGCTATGGTGACACCTCAACGCTGGACGGAATGTATAGAGCATACGAAAAAGTCGAGGATAAAATGTGTCAGTTACACCATATAATAGATGATGTCGTAGATAAATTTGAAATAAATGTATACGATTCAGATAGTTCTATCTCGTCAGAGTCAGAATAAAATTCTAAAACACAAAACTTGTTTTTCATTTAAAATATGTTTTTATTATTTAATTACATAATCACCAGGTTGAAATCCTGTGACAAAGAAATAAGATTACTTAAAAAGATTTACTTAAAATTAAAAATCTGGTGGTCACACTGTTCCTTTTTTCCTCTGTGCTGATATTTAAAAAGAAAATTGATTATAACGTTAAATCGACAGACTGAAGACATCACTATTTTAACTGGCAGCCCTTTTCAAATTCTAAATGTCATTTTACTGACTGGAATTAAAAAACGGACTTTAGACCATGAACATTGTCATTGTGTAAGTGTAAAAAATAACTGTTACAAATCCCGTGCAATATACATACACCAGCAGAGATGAACTTTCAGTGGACTCGCCAATTTATCCTGTTGGTGTCCTTTTATCCGCATAGCTTGGGTCTAGTCAAGGGCGCAGTGGAATCATGTTAGAACAGTTCACCACCAAGATTGCAAAAACCAAGCGTATCGAACTTTACTACGGGACCTTACTCTAACCATATTTCATCCATTGAGTGAAACTAGCGCGACCGAGGAAAACAAATCGTATCTATTTTTAAAGATCCTATTTGCTAAGTAGTCTGTACTGTAAAATCTCTCAATCGTATTAATAGTGATTCAAGCCATGGCCGTGAACCTAAGGCAAAAAATCTAGGACTAGATAGCATTTACTCCAAAAGCTGTCGTTTTTGGCTAGTCCCTGGTTCGTGATCGTAGGCTCCTTGTCGTGGGTGCTAAAAATCACTGTATACATGATTGAAAGATTTTGCAGACAGTTTTTGCAAATTCGATCGGTATTAAAAAAGGATACGTTTTTTTCTTCGGTAGCGCTGGACATCACCTTGGCCACAATAACTAAAGTAGTATTGATTGCTAAAAGACTAATTAAACTTGAAACCCCTTCCACAATCACTCCAATCAGTCATTGGGACTCTAGACGCCCGATGACGCGGGTGAAAATATAATTTTGTTATTCTAAAACGTCTATTTCGGTATATTGTGACTCGGGACCCGCCTACAACTGCAAAACGCTTCGCACTCCAGAACAGAAGAGTTGTGTATGTGCTTTTGACTTAAGCATAGATTGTGAATAACCAACGTTGTAGTTTCGCCTAAAACCTCTGACATGAAGAGAAATGTAAGTACCGTGTGAGTGGTACAATGTCTCTGAGTTAAAAATAGATTTTTGTGTACAACTAACGTGTGTGCTGCAGTTGTAAGGTTGGCAACATTGGTTGAGGTTGCCAGTTGTGTTATGATTTGTTTGTCGTTGCTTGGGGATATTCTTTTGGACATTTAAAAGTAATAGTAACACAACACAATGGTCCCAATTTATACATAGATTATTGATAAAAAATATTCTTACATTAGAAATCCGCGAAATGCCATTCTTTCCCGATGCCATTGTCAAGTGACTATTACATTCAGATCATATTGTTATAGTAGATGTTAATTTTGTTTATAGTTTTTTTATTGTTCTTCCACGATTTCTTGTTTTCAGTTTTCTTAGTCTACGAGATAAACCTCGGAATGTATCTTCTAGTAACACATATTTTTCAGTCGCTTCTCTTTGCGTTAAGTTCTGAACGACAGTTTTCTTAGTTAATTTAGATAATAAGTAGCGCAAGATATTTAGTTGCTATGAAATATCAGCATGATGAATATTGTCAATTTCCCAGCCGTTTAACGTTGGCAGTCAGATATTTCAACTTCATATGAGTGTGGGTGGTATTTCTAGGTTCAAGGCCGAGGTTTTCACTATTTGTACTTTCATCCAATGTTGCACAATAAATTTAATCTTCACACGTATTCCCGTCGTGTCGACACCTACGTTACGCCCTACTTTCATTTGGTACTTTTTTATAGATCTGTGATTATTGGCCTTCGTCTAATTCCTAGTGTTTTCGCGCGTCGTGTAAACACTTGTGTGCACTTACGTTGCTGTTTATCTTCACGGGGGATGCCAGTGGTGCTTTCAATCAATCTTTTTAATCTGACATCATTGAGCTTCAAAACTATTTTAGTTTGATGATGAATTAACGATGAGCGGTGCTCTCAGCTTCTATTTTGAAAAGTAAGGCAAAATTGTTGCAAATCAAATCAAATATTTTTATTCATAATAAAAATAAAATGTTTGCTTTATGAAAGTCAAAGTTGTTAGTTTCACAATTAAATAGATTATGTATATGGAGAAGAAGCTAACAAAGAAACTTCACGTTTATTGTTTTGAAAACGTTTTACCTCTTTCATTAACAAAGTTATTATAACTTAAAAACTATTACTCATGAATGTGTGTTGACACACTAGACACATTGTCCTTTAAATCTACTGTTTGACACCAGACAAATTTGTCTTCTAAATAATCCTTGATTTTGTAATAAGTTTGTTTCCCCAGAGTGTGCTTCTGAAACCGCGTCGGAAGTAACTCTTACTGTACTATATCTTGGGGAATCTTGTTGTAAAACCTTTTACAGTGCCCCATAAAGGTCGTATTTACTTTGAACCTTATTTAGCTTTATTTACATGCGTTAATTTCTGATAATTACTTTACGAACTATAACTTTTTGAACTATTTATAAAGGCTGACACTACCTATTTGAGTTTGAAAATGCGACGATTAGATAGTTTGTTCCTTCTAGTTTTTTTTTTAATCTATTTTATTTTCGGAACTTTTAACCTCTCTATATCTCTTCATCCACCTCATTTTTCGCCACATATCAGATAAATTCGTAGATTCATCAACACTACTACAGAAAGAGAACCAACTATCAGATTTCGCGCGTCTAATCATACGCTGAGCCTCAGCTATTTTTCTCTGTAGAATATGTAAATTGTCAGGAGTAGGGTTTCGTCTGAACATCTTCAATGCTAGTCTCCGTTCTGCCACGACTTTCGATAGGCTATGAATCCAGTACTGCTTAGGACAAAATTTTCTAATAGGGTTGGTACAAATTTTGACTATCGGAATACATTTATTGGCTGCTAAGTTAATTTGTTCTAGAAACCAATTATACATGTCCTGAGTAGTTTCATACATAACAGGCTGAGAAAATAAAGTATTTGTATAATCAGTGTACTGATCCCAATTAACTTTGGCAAAATTTCTTTTTTCAATAAAATCTTTATAACTTAGAGAATATTTAATAATTAAATGGTCACTTCCGAGACTTTCATTTGTAACGTCCCAAGTCATGTTAACAGCAATATCCGTTGAACAGAACGTAATGTCAGGTGAAGTCTGCTGTAAGGTTCCGCTAACTAGCTTTATTCTTGTAGGCTTATTATTGTTAATTGAAACATAACCGCAATCTAAGGAGCTATCGAATATCTGTGTTCCCCGAGTATCTGTTTTGTTGGACCAGCATAATGGTGACCATTGAAATCACCAGCTATCACGCAATTAGATTCTGATAACGAAAATATTTCTTCCCAATCAGCAGATGTAACCCGCACGTTTGGAGGACAATAAATAGAGTATACACTTTTTAACAGTTTACAATTAGATATAGAAACTCTGATGACTTCAATACTCTTATTATTAATACTAATAGGGTTTATAAAAGCTTTGATGGACTTGTGGACTATAATAGCAACACCACCATATGAATCGTATCTGTCTTGTCTGAATATATTATATGAGTTAATATTTAGTCTACTTTCTGGTTCTAGCCAGGTTTCACTGACTAAGCTTATGTGTATTTTTTCCCTATTCATTAAAGCTTCAAAATCTGTAACTTTAGACCGAAAACTTTGCGAGTTCCACTGGAAGATATTAATCACATGGTATTTCATTGCATGCACTAGCCATTGTTAATCATAGAAAATATACTCTGAAGTAATCGCCCTTCCGTAAAAAAACAGGAAATAAACGCAATAATGAATTGAATCGCATCGCTCGTAGCCTGGGCTGCCTGAGTGATCTTAAACGATCACTAAGGTTAAGCAACATACGGCGCGTTCAGTCCATGGATGGGTCACCGTCTATGACTAACGCTAGTGGCATTTTTCCGAGCGATTCCGTGCTTCGCAAGGCACGTTAAGCAGTTGGTGCCGGCTGCCGTCGATAGATGGCAGTCGTTAAGCCAAGTCAGAGGCCTTAGGGCGGCTTGAAAACTTCTGACAGTAAGACCAGCCACTAGTCTTACAAGCCTCCACCAATCCGGACTTGGCCCCCGTGGTGGAGTATGGCCTATACCTTCCTCAGGGAAGAGACCCGTGCCTCTCGGTGGGGACATGATGGGTTGATGATGATGATGAAAAACGCAATAATCTTCTCCATCACTATCTGGATAATATTGTGAACCTTGTCTTGAAATGATTCCCTTGAAAGTAAAATGTCCTTTAATTTTTTCAATAGGGTGGGGTCTTTATCCTTGCGATCCTTTGTACTTGTTTCCTTTTCTTCCTGATGTATTTCTACTTCTATCTCAGCCTCATATTCTGGTACCCTATTTTCGAGGACATCTCTCTGTGGCTTCTTTTTATTTCGTGGTCTTTTAATGTTTGTCTTACTCAAAGGGTTTGACGGGAAAGGTTCAGTTTCCATCTCACTATCACCGAGGCATTGGTCTGATACAAGAATGGTCAAATCTTCACCTCGCACTAGAGCATCTCTGTATGATCTGCTTCCAGGACCTCTTGAAGGGGTTTTTAGCATTTTATTGTGAATCTCGCTTGTAATATCTTTATTCACAGTGCCTGTTATCGTCGGCTTTTTTTTTTGCGTGGTACATCTCCAAAGCCTTTTTATATGTTGTGTTTTCTTCACACATTATATCTCTAATGTTACTCTCTTTTACAAAGACTGGGCAATTTTTATCCAAAGCCATGTGAGGTCCACTACAATTTATGCAAACATATTCTTTCGTCGTGCAATTGGCATGATCACCACA
Source organism: Yponomeuta plumbellus (assembly GCA_947310845.1). Lineage (NCBI taxonomy): Eukaryota > Metazoa > Arthropoda > Insecta > Lepidoptera > Yponomeutidae > Yponomeuta > Yponomeuta plumbellus. The sequence continues at coordinate 19,488,480 of OX371202.1, read as the reverse complement.
TTTACCACATTTCGGGCACTTAATTTTCTTTGTAGGGCAAAACCCAACTGTATGGCCGTATCTCCAGCAACCGGAACACTGGGTCACCGGAAATGTATATGGATCAACCTTAAACGACATACCGTATGCTGTTACATACAGAGGCAAGGCTGAACTCTTAAACGCAATACGAATAGCACCGCTCTCGACCCATTCACCTGTTTCATGCTTGCGTTTAAGTCGGCGGACAGAGACAATTTCTTTCTCGCAAGAAAAGTTTTCAATAATTTCTTTTTCATCGATATCGAGATCAACTTGCCTCACAACACCATAACAAAGCCTCACCTCACTAGTCAGTTGACATCTGTAGTTTAATTCCACAAGTTTTTCGTTATTTATCAGCTTCTCTGCGTCTGTTTTGTGTTCAAAGGTTATAAACGATTTATAAGGGCCTTTTGACTTAATTTCCTTAATATTTTGTATATCCAAAGATCGTAAAAGTTTCGCCAGCCCGAATCGGTTTTTGACGTTAAAACAACCTCGTAGCTCGGACTTGCTTGACTTTTGTCATCTAACCTCTCCCTAGTTGCCTCAGCCAAGAAACATTTCGCCTTTCTTCGACGTTCAACAACCGTGAAACCGTCATTACCCTCAGTACCTTCTTCTGTTTCGTCGCTCAACGACCTAGGACGTTTTTCGGGCATCCGCGAACCACTAGCCTCACAATCCATTTCTCCACACTCGTCGATTAATCTCTGAACCTCCTCACTTAAGACACTAGAACTAGATGAGACATTATCGTCAGACATGATCGCTGGATTCACTCATGGATACAGCAATACACGCGAGTAAGCCGTGCTGTTAGTAGATTATAAACAATATCGCCTGACCGCAAACAAATAGCGAAATGCGTGCGTCGGACTCCGCTAATCATGCGCGACTGTCCCTTCTAGTTGATTTCTCTTAAAATGCGTTCATTATCACTTTTTACTTTTAAATGTTTAGAATAATTCCATAATAAAAATTAAACCTCGTTTGTCATAAATACTTGTGTAGAGTAAGTATAAGTTCATGTTTAGATGCCGTTCAGATTTGAGACCAAGTCCCGAATTTAATTAATACGTAGGAATACTATATTCGCGCTGGAAGTGGTGTGCAGAAGGAGGCTGGCTTCCCTAAAAATCTAATAACGTAAATACGTAGAGATAATTTCGCATTCCTTTTCTCGGGCCCTTGTTCTACTCGCCTCCCCAGCAGCGTAACATACTTCCGGTGCCCCTGCAAATGATACTTTTTTCGGACCTCCGCAGCTTGTCAAAGAAGTAATTACAATACAACACATAATTACTTTTTAATACCTGCAACATGCGTAAGTAGGTACACTGGTGTATGTTATGAACTCGAGTCCACTTATCATAACGCTAGTTAACCCTTCACTGCCTCTTCATAGTGCCATTGTTTAATTAGTATGCCCATTACAGAGTCACTTTCAAATCCAGGACAAAAAGCAGATGGCAGTCCACTGGCCTGTTTCAGACTATCGATGTTGCGGACATTCGCATCTGCATTAATTTTGACATCCGCATCGTAACATAATATCCAGCAGTGGACCAATTCGGGCTTATTGATTGAAGACCTGCATTGATTATTGATGAGCAATAAATCTATGCAGACCTTTTGTTGAGCGGATAAATAAATATAATTATAATTTATCACTACATATATTGTGGCATTTGCGCGTTTGGTTCTTCTGCTGGTTAAATAGATACAAAAATTAATAATAATATTTAAATACTTTTTTATCTTTATCTGGTTTTCCGATTGAAGGAAGTTAGGATAACAGTTACTAAACTGTGTTATAATTAAAAATCAGTTGCGCGGGATTAAGCTATAAAACAGGTCAGAGACCGTAACGGTGCTTTTTATTAAAAAAATATTCTACCACTACGCATTTTTATTTTATTGTCAAAAGATTTCAATATTACGTACAACTACAACTTTACTGCATGTTCTGTGCATATAACATAAAAAAAGTCCCATTGTAAATTTCGATCCGGATCAACACACACAAACACATCAAAAATTTACGATGTGTAGTGCTTACGAAAGTTTTAGTTCAAAAAACGTCCCTTTAATTTATTATGTCCTCAAAAAACTTCATCCGCATCCGAAGATGTGAGCCTATTAAATTCCGTAACCGCGGATGTCAAAAAATCTGCATCTGCAATATGCAATACGACCTCGGTCGACGACCTCGCATTGGCATCACGACAAAATGCCAATTCGTTTTTCAGCTACACGCCAATGTTATTGGCTCTTAATCAATAGAACATTTTGGTAATATATATTATCTCAATAAAAGTATCTTGGTTTTATCGCCTGTGTCCAGGTGACTAATATTGCTGAAAAAATGTGAAAAAACTAAGAGATTTTACTCTTTTCGTGTCCGTAATTTTATTTTTCTCCGTATGGTTACAAAATAAAACACCAAAGGGATAGCGTCTCAAATTAAGGGAAATTAAAATTGTGACCTGCTTCGTTATGGCCGTTTCCTGTGTACAAAACATAGGATATTTGTTAGCCTTGTTAGGATTGACAAACTTTTATTTAAAAAGAAAAAATTGGTAATATTTTATTTATTACACATACAAAAAAACTTGTTTACAGCAGTTGTTGCAAATCAAAAATTTCAGTGGCTTTAAAAATTTAATTATTTCGTCTTTTTATTCGCAGTTTTGTGTGCAATTAGATAGATAGATAATTTATTTGAACTTCTTTCAATTAGTATTTTTAATTAAAAAAAACCCCAGGTCTTGGATGTTTCCATGTTTCTAATGTCGCTGTTTCTGGTTCCCACGACACAAGGTATCCTAGTGTGGGGCCAGAAGCAATGTGTATATGCCTGTATGTAAAAGTTTGTTGTAACTTTAGTGAATTTTTCTAAAAACCAGTGGTTAAGTTTAATAGGAGCTGGATTATCAATCTTTGTGCCAGTAAAGTAATAAAAACAAGAATATTTTAATGTCTAGTTGAATATTAATAGAGTTCAAACTCGACCATACTGTAAGTCTGGCTTTGGCTTAGATTTTTTTTCATTGGTTAAGTTAGTTCCTCAATAGTTAGCTATGTCTTGCTCGGCTATCGATAGATATGCGACGTTTTGAAATAGGAAACTGAGACATATCAAGAACTGAATTGACTATGCATTGTCGATTTACTGAATGATTCATTGCTTGAAACACATTTCATTGATTGCCAATAGTTATACCTAAATAATTAGTTATTTGTTCAACGTATTGTGACTTTAGTTGAGTGTGACTCAATGAGCGTTTTTCCTTCCTTTTTTTTTTCTTACTTCCTTGAGATAATCTAGATGGCGTTATTCGTTTCTACGTACAAAATTGTGATTCGTAGCAATCAATGTCAAAGTTACTCCACAGATTACTAAACAAGAGAAGGAACCGGGGTTGCTATTCGGGCGAGGTTTCTCGTAATAAAAATAAAAATTCAAACCCACAATCCACAGCAAAGACTCCAAATATCCAAAATCGCACTTATCACCAAACGACAACAGCATTTTTGTTTTTCCGTTATCAACCATCACAAATTCCACAGAACCATAGTGTTATTTTTTGCTTTGACGTTTATCATTACGGTACGGCAGCGCCACCTAGGGATTCTTTTAGAACTAAATTTGACATAAGGAAAAACGCTCATTATTCGCGTTGCATTGCACGGCTTGTTTTTAGTTCATACCTACTGAAACAATATTAAGAACTTAATGTAAATGCATACTTCTCAGAAGTCACTTGTTCGACTTCGTGAATGATTAAAAATAATAAGAAAATGAATGATCGTATAAATATTATTAAAATTTGAGTTATACATGGGTTATCCTTCCGCTATCCTCCAGTAGGGAAATGAGATTTTTTTTAAATTAAAATGAATTACTGACGCCTTCACTTCGCCCCCAAGGATCGTGTGCGAAACGTCGATATTTGACAAAAAACTAAGGTCGAAGGTACAGGTACACACACGAATTACAAAGCTGAAATGGAGATGGGCGGGACATTTGGTTAGGCGGGAAGACGGCCGGTCTAAGGTAGCCACGGAGTGATTACCAAGAACGGGTCGAGACGGTGGGCAGACTACCAACCCGATGGGCTGACGACATTGTGTTGTGAAAGCGGCTGGAAAACATTGGACGAGACTAGTACTGGACCGGATGGGTTGGCGTGAAAGACAAGAGGCCTATGCCCAACAGTGGGCTAATTTTACGGGCTGATTAGATAGATAGATAGACTGATGCCTTGTAAATTGTAAGCTTAAAGCACTGACTCCTCAAACAAGTCGTCCCACACAATTTCCGAAAACTCGAAAATGTTCGCGAAACTACCAGACTCCAAAACCGCGCAGGCGCCCGACCCCTTCCACACCATTACGATTTACCTTATTATTGTTCTCTATCCATTACCTCCCCGCATACAAAGCCCACCCAGCAACCCAAAGCGACCCGCAATGTAAACGCTCCGAAGTGAAACAGACAGCCCTATTCTCGAATGCCTCGCCTCTCGAACGTTCCGGAACATTCTCGAAAGCGGACCGTCTAGCGTATAAATATGCGGCGACCTATCGCGTCGATTCAGTATAAACAAAGCTTTTGAGCAGAGAACGACGATTTCTTCACAAGTGAAACGACATTTTTCACGTGTTTACATTGGTGTTTTTTTTATATTTTCTAAACAAGTGACTGTACTTACATTCCAAGTGACCTTTGAATAAGACTGATCGTGTTTTTTTTTTCTGGATTGTTTGTTGGACATTTTGAGTCATGGAGTCACCGGTCGTTGTGGATAAACCACCCGAATATGGGAACGTGAATAACGAGGTAAGTTTAAGGTACAAAAAGGGTTTACAGGTGTCCTAGAACGAAAAGTAAACCTACAAACTAACTTTCAAAAAATAGTTATACGTCTTTAAGAATTTATAAAGTAATTTACTTATAAGTAAAACGAGTTCTCGTAACACTTGACATAAATAAAGATTTAAAAAAATAAAAGTTAATTAAAATAATTAGTTAAAAATATGTCTAAATTCTAAAACTTTCAAACATTAAAATAATTTTAAGCTGTTAATTACTTTATCTTATATTATATCACCTAATATGGTCATCGCGATTGTTATTCTCATGTTCAATTTAGTAGGTACTAATCATTCATTCAATAACGGCATTGTTCGCTCTAACAGCTGTTCCAGTTTAACAATTATTATTATTTTACTGCTAAGTATTTAATGTAATAATTAATCTAAATCATTTATCGACGTTACAATAACATTATACAGCATTATTTTATTTAAAACAACGATATAGACTGATCGAAAAAAGTTCGGGTGTCACATATTTGTTTTATATTTTAAATATAAATGACATGAGCCCAATTTTCCGATAATTATACATGTGTTTTTGCATGTATGCGAATAATAAGACATTCTAATATTGCTTACTCAATGTTTTCGCCGACCCATACTCCGAATTCCTTTCCCGATCCCCGAGACAGAAATGATTTCAAGTTCACTCATAAAGTCATAACATAACTCAACCAGATTTAGCGAATTATTCGCTTTGCTTGTACGCACTTGGCTTTCGTCCAGATGGTGCCACGGTCGGGGAATTTGTCACGAATTTGTCACTTTCCTACCTTTTTGGGTCTCCTTAGTCATCACAGCCCTTTAAATCATTGACCAATATCTGTGCAAAAATAATATCCGTGATGAGTAGGATTTCTTGCGTGCTTCAGCTTTTGGTCAAGGGCAATTCATTCTGCATTATTTCGATCTCCCTTTTCGACATAGCGACATGACAGTTCGATGCATTTATTAAAAATGGCATTACTGATGCTGCTTAGCGTACCGGTCGCAAACTAGGTTCGCTTTAGCGGGGAATGAATTTGCCAATGACCTGTATTTGATGGAAACTGGTTATTACCCATGCTGACAAAATTTTCGTAACATCAAATTGTTGAAACAAAAAAAAAACGTGTTGACGATTCATCATATTCTGGCCCGATTCAAAATTATGGATATCTATTGATCCACTGCTGGACATAGGCCACCTCAGTCACGCCAATTCTTTCTGTGTATATTTACAAGTAATTTAGAGACCTTGTTCATATTTTTTGAAAAACAAAAACAGAACTTTTAGATGATTAGCACCTGCGATTTCTTCCTCTGTATCTCATTCACGACTACGAGTTGTGGTCCTATATCTTCCAGTTCGTTCAAAATCATAATATTTTTTTCAGTAACGAGGCTGAGTCATTTTTGGCAACAGCTGTTTCGCGAAAGATGTAGGCTCGGCCGTTGACATTCAGGGTTAGGTATGTTAGACAATATTATTATTTAGTATATTTGGTGCGAATATTCGTACTAGAGATTAAGTTTTAATAAATTAATGCTATTAAACATTCTCAATCTCAATTCTTGGTTGCAAGAAGATAAGAATGTTCGGAACCTCGTATGTAATAGCAAATAACTCTCTGTGTAGTCAGTGATATTTTTTTAGGCCAGGGTTAGGATATTCTTGCTGGTGCCAAGGAACAAATTTGCTACTTATATCTACAGGGACACCTTTTAGTAGAATCGTTCAACGAAATCGTCACAGCGGCACTGCTGTGACTTTACATAGTAAACTAAACACAACTATAATTCTACTTTGGCACTGCTCTAATATATAAAATTCTCGTGTCACAGTGTTGTGTGCATACTCCTTCGAAACGTCTTGACCGGTTTTAATGAACTTTTATATTCTATATTCGGTCAAGACATTACGTAAGAAATAGCATCTGCAAAGGCGACCTTATCTCTTACCACAGTCAATTTCATCAATCGATTGGAATCGCTTAGTCAAATGAAAATTTGAATCAATTTAGTAAATTGTTCTTTAAAACGTTCACGTTTCGTTAGTCTCTAACAAAATATGTTCCAATGTGAAGGGCAATATCGTGAAGACACTCGAGGCTTAGTGACACGCCTTCGTTTAGGCCACCTAAGAGGAGATAATGGCGTTGGGTGGGTTTCCATCAGATCCAGTTTTGAGCATCTACCATGGACGTTAATGATTAAGTTGTAGTAATCACCATTATGTAGAAAAGCCATTTCAAGTCGTCGCAACACTCCGATATGTTTTACCACCTAAGACCCCTTAGCTTAGCCGGTGAGATCATCGGTTTACTTAGCCTGAGGTGTTTACGAGAGCCGGCGGCTTTAGTTGACGATCGTGAACGTGACCGATGCAATCACTGAGAAGGACGAGGAAACATTCGTGCTAATGATCGTTGTCAACAGAGATGAGTAGCTATTGGATCTGGAATTATCTGCGGTAAAGAATCGGTGTTGTTGTCTCAAACATAATCGTAAATGCAAAATTGGAGAAACGGTAGGAAGTGATCATAAGAGACTATGATGGAATACCGAATGTTCTAGATTCACAAAACTTATATTGGCTAGCTTTATGACTTCACGAACGTAGGAATGAATCTAATGACTTAATAGTGACAGTTTTCTGTTACATTGTACAAAATACCCCTATTGTGAATTAGGTTGAACCTACCAGAAAAACTTCTCGGGTCAAAAATGAGATCGCCTAAGATGCTTAAAAATAGTAGGGTTGCCCAGACCCGTTACCCCTTTACAATCAGGTATCATGACTTCGTTTTCCTCAAAACACCTACACGTTCTGTAAAAATCTGCATAAATAACAAGATTTATGCATAATAACAAAGTTATATGTCACAAATAAATGCGTCAGTGTCCACTGCCCACTCGTTTATTACTGTTTTTCTTCTTATAAGGCTGTCGAATTCGTCAGTCTTAGATCAGATGAGTTGGCTTTGTGGTTTCCTTTATAAGTGGCGACACAATTAGCTTGGACCTTCTACGCGATTTGCGTAGGATGCAGGTGATGATGACGCGCAGTGGTTCTTTTAAGTTGCAATGAGAACCTCCCTCCTACTCGATTGTATAAGATGCGATTCACCAGTGAGGCAAAGAAATAACATCACTTGCCCAAAAAATACCAAATTAAATCCCAACGAAAGTCGTATTTTACGTCCAAGTGTTGGCACAGAATCGGTACGAAATTCTTTCGCATACAGATAAGACTTCTTTGAATTGCTAGTGACTCATACTGAAATGAAGAAAGCATTTAATTTTTACTTCTCTACCTCACGTACATTAGTTTTCCTTTGTAATCTTTAGATTCACAAATTGAAGCCTTTTCATTATTCATCCATCCATCCACACCGGTCATTGGCTTTACAATTACGTCAGTGGTTTATATTAGCAGAGCCGATCGCGCCTCTTCAGCTCAGCGTGGCCACTGTCCGAAATAGCACTTAGAGATATGCCTCCTGTACTACTTAACCCCATTTCCTATGAACGACCTCGTCTTCTGTTTTATATTTCCTGATTGCCCAGCTCCAAATGCATCATAAGTTTCGGTTAGGGTATGGTAACTCGAATTATAATAGTTTGTTTATTCTCACTGGAATCTTACGATAAGTATGTTGTTTTCAATTCAGCTTTCTAACGATAATATTTCAAACTAATTGTTAGTGAAAGAATTTCAATCATTATCATGATGCCAGACAAACTTACCTAAAGTTTAAGATAATATAAATAAAATCGGTTAGATTTGCATTTCTAGTACAGGTTTTGTCCGATGATTTAGCAAGCAAGCCAAGTGCAGCAGCTGTTTAATTAATTTTATTAATGACCGACTAAATAATGTCAGAATCGACTAGTTCAACTTTTAGTTTGTCACCATAGTCATGACTTTTTATAGTAATGTTGCTGTCTAGATTTAGATACGTCGTAGTTCTTGAATTCTAGTTATAATATTTTATGCTATAGGCGAAGTAGATATAGCAAAAAACCTTTTATGTCGTTGTTAACTACGGACTAACCCAATTAAAATTTAACCATTTTTTTCCAATTTTTGATCGTTTTTGGCTCTGTCAATTGCCAGATACAAAATGTTCAATGCACTACACCACTCTAAATCCAGTCCAGTAATTCTCAGTACCTATCTTATTTATTTACGCTAAACCTGCACTGCTGCTCCTTTTACGAGCAATCGAGAATCAAAGCGAAGCCAAAATTCATGTAGATGAAAGAGAAATATGATGTATTTCAGGCCTAAATTTATAGCCTGCATCACGTGTGACGACACGTGTTTTGATGGCTCCCGTGAGGTGTGCGCAAACGGCCGCTTCGTGTCTTGTGACGCAAAGTCAACATTCGATTAAAAATCGGTGGTCGGACTTTCCACAAAATAAACTGTGGTCCGCTCAGTAAATTCAAGCTGATACAGCTTTAGTAGGCTTGGAAGTTCGTTCCTCTTGTCGTCTCCTACACCTATCCTAGGTTTGGTCCGCTTAGATCCTCTTTGTTAGTTAGAATTCTGGTGTCTTACCAACTAATAATTTTGAAATCAGCGCTTCGTATTTCTCTCTCTCGCAAGACAATATAGTTCGGCAGCACTCGCGAATCTAATCCACACTTTGGTTTCTTTCTTTGGTCTATACATCCCAAAGTTTCGTCAGCCTCATTTAGCAGCAGCAATTATCTATTCACCAACAGTCCATTACAGAGAGTCCGATGTGCCATTGCTTGCGAACATGACCTCTGGTTCTAACTGCAGATGAGCATTATGTTCTTCCGTTTGTATTTATTTTGTACTTTTTGCCGTTCCGAGTCGCCCACGGTGCCGATCCGAGGTGATGTCATGTCTCGAGAGTCATCGAAATCACGCCGACGATTATTGTTATGTAAAAGGTGTTTTTGCGCAGAGTAATAGTGATTTTGCATTGTTTGTGAGATTGGGTGAGATTTGAAACCAATTCTTGGGTCAAACACCTCTGAATGTGGCAATTTCCTTCCGCTTTTTGTTTTTGTAAATAAAATCCAAAACTTGTTCCATAATCGCTGCAATAAGTATTAGATCTTCCAAAACTTATTCCAAAAGCGGTGCAATCGTCATATTTATTACGTGAACCTTGCCTAAATCTATCTTCGACATCAGTAATTTCGATTTCTATTCTATTTCCTAGCCATTATTATTATATTTTTTTACTGTACCAGAAATTATCCTTATTAATTGGTGTAGAGTCTTGACTAACATCCGTATTCCGAAAAACCACTATTTTTCTCGGTTTCCATTTCGATTCTCGTTTTTCTCGCGCCATCGTGACGTCACCCTTTGCGGTTCGCTGCCAATGCTTGGTTCACCACCACCTGAAGAACCTAGCGAGCGCTTTCAGTTTAGCGGCAATTAAAAACATCATGATATTGTCTTATGTTAACACGGACTTTTATTTGTGGCGGACGCTACTAGGACGACCGGCAAGCTATTCGGTTTGAATTCATAAGGATGGTCGAGAATAAGGAGAGGTCTCTGCGAGAGGTACCTACGTTTGGTGGTTGTGTAATCAAGCACTCCAGCGTATCTGAAGGTGTTGCACTAATGTTTACCTGTCAATTAGGCATTTTATCCTCTTTAGCAGGGATTTGTAAATAGAGTTGTGCCGCGCAATTTACTTCGTATGATTGATTATTTTATGTCGAGTTTTTTTTTTGGCAGAATTCTATTACACAAGTAGTTTTCACAAGTACCTTTGTTTGGTGTCTATGAAGTCACTCTTATAATTTAGTTGTTTGAATTTGATACAGCTTTTTTTTCTTTTGTAAAGTCAACGCATGAGAGTCATGTTTGTTATTTGAGAGTTTGTTATTCAACGCATGAGAGTCATTGTGACATGTTTGTCTGTGACAATAAAATGAGCGTTAAACTTATTTACGGTGTAAAACGGTGTTGTATCTTTAGCCCTGTATCGATTGAAAGTGTAAACCTACATTTTCAGTAATCGGAAAGCATTAATCACCAATTCACAACACTTGTATGATTAACCCCAAGCTGCGAAACATGCAATCATCAGTTTACTAACACACCGCCGTAAAATCTGCCGTGGCGATTACAAACTCACTGACTTTAGCATGCAGCAAACATGCGTTTTGACCCAGAACATCGCGTTAGTTCTATTCTGAGCCTCTACATCGCAATAGAGTAGAGTAGATGAGGAAGGGATCACCATACCACCATTTGTGGTATGGTGATCCTGTCTCCCTTTTGATTGAAGCAATTGTATTCAATACGCTGTAGTATAGAATAACTCTAGCAGAGATTTCACTAACTTCTGATACGTATTGTTTGAGAACTTCACAATGCCCTGTCATACAATTGCAGGGTGAAGTGGAGATAAGGAGATAGAGAAACCAAATCCCTCCACCACTTAGAACAGTTTGAAAAATGGAGGGAGGTGATACAAATGATTGCCCCAATGGTGCACCCGAGCGTTCGGCTATTTCAATCTTAAATCTTTTGTGTTATTCCGCGTAATCCGGCAGCTGAAACCAAGAGTCTCCGTGTTTGTTTGCATGTTGAATCCTCGGATGTGATTCACGGTAAAGGCATTCCGTTTTGAGGCCGCGTCGTCTTCAAGGTCGCGAGGTGAGCGAATAATTAGAGCAATAAAATTGTTTCTTTTTTGTCGTGCCAGCTATTTGGAATAACGTATTTCTGTATTTCAGCCCGGTATGTAGAGTGTATAGTCATGTATCCATACACGTTATGTAATTCTGCAGCCAAGCTAGAAAACAGATGAAGATGGGTAGCATAATATGTGATGGTAATGCCAAAGTATCTACGTGTACTTTAGTTCTAGGTTTATTGGCCCTGAAGGTTTGAACCCAAGAAGCAAGCAACTGTTCAAATTGCTTTCTTAGGAAGTTCTTTGCACTGTTGTACGTAACCGCAGTGCAGATACTTCGTAGCTATACATCCTATTAGGTACATTATATTTCTATGTCGTTGCAAAACTCTGGCTCTGGTGTAACAGTATTTAACTCCCTGTACGATTAACAGTCGGTTGTTTTTTTTTAAAATTTGACCGTCTATTTTCTACTAACTTAATTTAATGGGCGAAAAAATCAATAAGCTTCTAGCAAATTCTTCATTGCTTGTAGTCAGACGAGAAAGTTCACCAGGAAGGTCGACCCGGTCTCGCGTCCTTTCCTTATACGGCTACCTCCTCAAGGTGCTGTTCCGATCGAACATGCATTATAGGCGCCGATAATGATTGGTTCGTATTGTAATTTTTTTTAGTTCATTTATTCACGTTTATAAATCAACTAGCTTTCGCCCGCGTGGACTTTAGTTCAAAATTTTGCAACCCCGTTCACTCCCTTAGGGGTTAAATTTAGATAAACGGTGAAACACGTGTTCAATCAATTGTGTTGAAGAGTATTTACTTTAAGTTTCAAGAAAATTAGACGACATTCTTTATACCTCCCATACAAATTTTGGCAACCCTTTTCGCCCCCTTAGGGGGTGAATTTGAAAAAATCCGGTCTTATTCCTTGCCTACATTATATACGAGTATGTACTACGGCTTGGGCTGGGCGTTGATGAGTGATTCAGTCACTTTGAATTTTATTTATATAGATTTTCACAATTTGATAGTACCAAACTGTAAATACAGGTACGCATTCTTGTCGATAACAAACACTGTTAGGTATATTAATGTCCCCACTTACCTAATTTGATCTGAAATTAAAAATTAATTTCGAATGCCCCCGTATCTACCGGTCTGTCTTCATTAGCAATTGCAAGACTTTACTCTTAACTATTGTTATATTTATATGAAAAAAAAATATGTCATACAAAATTAGAATATAGAGAAAAAAATATCTAATGTATAAAATTCTCGTGTCTCAATGTTAGTGCGCATAGTCCTCCGAAACGGCTTGGCCGATTTCAATGAAATTTTGTGTATACAATCGCTAGGTCTGAGAATAAGTTGTTATCTATTTTTCAGCTAGTAAATAAATAAATTTATTGATTGGCAAGTGCCCACTAACCAACGCAGTGGCAGAGTTCTCAATAACTCTGCGCATACTTACGAGTGGGTACAGAAATGTCGGCTCTACTAAAACACATGCCAGTTCCCTCAATGAACCAGTGTGCACCTAAGTTTTGCCATATAAAAAACTATTATTTACTGGGCCTTACCTTGGGTAACCAGCGGAGAAGGCAACTGATGAAACTGAGGTATTTGCTTCATCATCATCATCATTCAGCCACAAGAAGTCCACTGCTGGACATAGGCCTGCTCCATGGATTTCCAAAAAGACCGCTTGGAAGTGGCTGGCATCCAGCGTCTCCCTGCCACTTGGATGAGATCGTCTGTCCATCTTGTGGCTGGTCGTCCTACGCTGCGCTTGCCGATGTGTGGTCTCCATTCGAGAACTTTTCGCCCACATCGGCCATTTGCTTGCTGTACTCAATCCCAAGACAGTTTCTAAAATAAAAAGGCGTCTCTGTGAGCCAATCGGCTCGACAGAGTTTAGGGGATCTATTGGAGAATTTAGCTCCAATTCAAATATTTAAAACATAAACATTTCCATTCAGGCACATCATATTGCTTCTGGCCTCGCACGAGGATAACCTGTGTCCCTTGTGGCAGAAACAGCGACATCGCAAACATGTAAAAATCCAAGACCTGGGTTTTTTTTTGTCCCCAGCCGGGATTCGAACTCGGGACCTCTGGCATGGTAGGCAGAAGCGCTAACCGCTGCGCCACAGAGGTCGTCATGTTTTTCGTATTGTATTCATAACAAAAACCAAATGTTTACTTCATAACTTCAAAGTTGTTATAGTTAATAGATTATGTATGTGGAGGAGCAGCTAACGAAAAAACTCCAAATTTATTCTTTGCAAAACAGTTTTAGCTTAACAAATTTTCATCATTTAAAAATTATTACTCGTGGATGTTTGCTAATGACTGCTAAGTATCTCATTAACCTGTCCTTTTTATCTGCCGGAATGGTAACGTAATGGAAGAATGACAATTAGGTAATTGAATAGTCATTTTAAATGGTGCAAAAAAACTTGAACAGTTTTTGCGACACACACCTACTTAAATTGTTTTGATGTTACGCGCCAATGTCGAGTGGAAGTTAAATCACAGTCAGAGATTCGCAGTTTTTAAATTTCAATTACAAAGTCATCGTAGTGTGTTCAACGTTCGAAGTGCTTTATAATTTTTTTATTATTTTTGGGTATGTAATCGAAAAATAAAATGCGTTTAATCTACTTAGTGACCAAATGATTGATTACTGTGTGAATATAAAATATTCGGAGTTGGGCGAGGAGACGCCTATGAAATCGGAATGTCTGGGTGTTTTTTCATTATGATGTTCATGTCTGGTTACTATTAACACATAGTTTGAAGGTTTTCTTATAAACTTTCGGTATTTCCTTCGTGCGTGTACAAGGGATGGTCTTAACACTTCCAGTTTGAAATAAACTACGTCTTTGCCATGTGGCCCATACTATTGTTTCCTAACCGGTGCCCGCGACTTCATCTGCGCGTTATTACCGGGAAATCAAATATCCTATGTCTATCTGTACGTCATCTTTTGTCTTTTTTATATTTGTCTATCTGTACGCAAAGTTTCATGTAAAGCCGTTATTGCGTGATTGAGTAACAAACATTCAAACATCTTCACAATTGTTCACGTTTACAATATTAGTAAGATTGGATCTAATTGGTGTACAAAATAGTTGTCGACATCACATCACTAGTAGTCAGTGGTATTGTTTAACTTTAAAAGACCTACGGTGCCAGGGGTATGGCCAGAGGTACCGTGGGTCTGAAATGCGACCATTACATTATTCACGTCCTCACATTTGTCTAACCTACGGCTCTGTTTGGCCCGCAGCGCGGATTCCCGTTTGATGAGGAGGGCGGCAGCGGCGCGTGGAGTCAGCTCGCGGCGCGCCACCCCGACATAGCGGCGCGACTGCGCGCGCGTCCGCAGGCCTGGCAGCGCAAGCGGCGACCCAGCGGTCACGACACAGACGGTACGTACCAAAAATCACTGATGGTCACTCAAAAAACACTTTGAAAGGCCTGCTGCTTCCTCAGCGCTGCCCCAGGCAGTCTGGATTCTTTGGGGCCGGCTTCTGAATTGAAAATTTGACTACGTAAATACTTAAGTAACGTTCTGTCACTCACTTTTATGAGAAATTTGACGAGACAGCACTACTGTTAATTATATGTAGATTGTTGCACGGATAAACTTACCTGAATTCTGTCTGAAAAGTCCGACCAGGTTTCGCTCTGAATCGCAGAGCTTAATCATGGTGAGCAGACACGATGAGCAGCGCTCTGCAGCGCTTACGAAAGTTTTAGTTAAAAAATACAGTTATTAATTCAGAAATCGGCCGTTACTGTTCTAAACAACCAGTACTCATGCCGTCCTCCACTTTTGCAGGTGCTAAACCCAAGCGTTCGATTCTTGCAGATTTCGACGACGAGTTCTCCGGCTTCGACAGATTCCCCTTCGACGACATACCGCCGGAGTTCAGGGAGCACTTCCCCCAGCACTTTAGGAGGGAGCAGCCCCCCGCCCCACAGCCGCCCCCGCAGCCCCCACAGCATCAGACCAGCTCCACTCAGACTGAACAGCCCAGCACCTCCACGCTCCACCCACAAGATAACCTCCCACAGTACGGCCTTAGAAACACAGTCGACCTAGGCCAGAAGAGCCCCGTCGACCCCAGCGTCGCTGACGCCGAGGAAAGAGGTCAGAGGTCCATGTCAGCGCCCCCGGAGACCCGAAACGCGCCCAACATGAGCCACCAGCCGCCGCCGCAGGCCGAGACGCCTCAGCAGGCCCCAGAGACACATTCGAACGTCAGGCACATACCCATCTTCGTCGAGGGTCGAGACGAACCAGTCATTAACAAGACCGCGGACCACGGCGCTCACTACGCCGAACCCAAACCTACGTACGCACCTCCGCCGCACGTGGATCGCGAGCAATACTTCACAGACGATATCCCCGTCGGGTTCAACCACCCGCAGAACTTCAGCCGCGCGTTCGGAACGCCCTTCAAAGGCTTCCGCCAAGGACCGCAACCCTTCGTGCAGCAGAAGGTGTATCCCCAGACGGCGTTCGCGCGCGCCAACTCGCCGCACAGATCTCAGTCGCCCAAACCTCAGCAGGAGGAGTTCGTCAAGGTACCCGTCCACCACGACAACAAGCCCGTGCCCAAGCCGACCCAACCCCCCAAGCCGCAGCAACAGGCCCCGCCCCCCCAGCCACAGCCACAACCGCAGCCCCAGCCCCAGCAAGCCCCACCACCCAAACCCACCCCCTCACCAAACGACCCCATCACCCAAATCCTTGCCGTCCAGACTGACGTACTGAACCTCATGACTGAAGTGGAGAACTTCACCGGCTCCAAGCAGGACAAGCGATACATGTTCCTCGACGAAATGCTGACGAGGAACCTCATAAAGTTAGACACCATCGAAACGGACGGCAAGGAGAACATTCGGCAGGCGAGGAAGGAGGCCATCAAGTGTATACAGAAATGCATAGCCGTGTTGGAAGCGAAGGCCGAGAAGGGTAGCCTGGCGCTGGACGTGGAAATGAAGGAGAATGCGGAGGCACCGAAAGTTGAGAACGGAGAAAAGACCAAAGAAGAAAAACAGGAACCGCCAGCGCCGCCAGCCACTGAACCCCAGCCACAGCCTCCAGTTGAGAACGAGGTTGCCCAAACAGCACAGGCAGCGGATACGCGGCCTGAGGAACCAAAGGAAGCGCCCGCCGATGGAGACAAGAAAAAGAAGGCCAGCCCAAAAAAGAAAAGAGACAAGAGCAAAGAGACCAAACCAGTACAGAACGAAGAGAAAGCCAACGCGGAAGTGATGCAGGTCGACGATAAGGGAGACAAATCCGTCCCTAACCAGCAGACAATGGAGGTGGATGGTGCTGCACCTAGTCAATAAATTAGTACGTAAATCTAAGAGCATTGGTTCTCTTGTAGATACATTATAATGTTACTTATGTGAATTAATGCTGTTACATTGTTCGTGCGAAATTTTTGTCCACACTTATGTGGCATGTCCTTACGCGTAAAGCGACTATTTTGCTCTGTATAAAGTTGTAGATGATATAAGAATTGGCTAGGTTTTATTACTGCGCTTTGTAGAATGGTCTCATGAAATGGGTAACTGATTATGCCTCCAATAATGTAAGAAATGGGACATTTTTCTGGTTATGCAGTATTTTCGTACGGCGACCCACAATGCTTACAATAGGTCCACTCGTGATATAATTCAAATAGCGCATGATAGAAAGCGAGTATCACGTAAAGAAAGACTTGCTATTGTAATTGGCTTACAACATTGTGGGAGAAAATAATCTAAGAATTAGTAGGTACAATAAGTATTATATTTGAATCGTACGAACAATGTCGCAGCAAATTCTAGCATAGTAAGTTATCTTTACGCACGCTAAATGGGGCCTAGAACATGCGTCTTCTCTCCGCAACTTGAAGTTAATGAGTAAATTAATACTATTTGTTTTGTGCATAAAATAACAAAAAGTGTTGCCCGTGTATATTGTTTGTAAATTCAATGTTTTAATGGCATGCCTAAATTCGGGGACCATTAAATGGAACTGTTATGTGGTCTCAAAATGTGTCAATTCAACTATCAATTATAGTTACACTTAGCAGAATGTACAGTTCGATTTATTTGCCCGCGATTTTATACATAAAAGGATGCTAACGATCCTTTGGGATTTGAAGTGGTCTCTTTTTAATTTAAAACTCCTTTAAATATGTGTATTTAATTTATTGTTTATCATTGATAATTGATAGCATTGATAACACCATTTTCTCAATAAAAATGATGACTCCTCAATATATGGTTTTTTATTTAAATTCTTTTCTAACCTATGATTTAAATAAAAATTAAATATTACATTGCTGGCTTAGATTTGTCTATAAAACAAAACAATGAAAAATAATATACAGAGAAGGATTACAAGCCGTATATCACAGTAACAAGCAAATTATAATAATATTTATTACTTCCATCCTCTATTCAAGCATTCAAAACCAATCAGTCTTCTAATTCCTGCTTAATTCCTGGTGTACATACAATAAAGAATATTCCATCTGTCTATCTAATGTCGACCTCATGACATTGGGTAACCTGAAATACTTGTTCTGATTATTAGTGCTTTAGGCACATTTAGACACTATTAGAATGCTGTTATTTTGCACACATGCGTTAATGTGACTGCCAATGATTTTATGTCTGACGAGGACGTGTGACAGACCTGTATGTTCTAGTAGGCAGGCCTCCCTCTGGAAATTGACCCTAGATACGCCAATGGTCATCTCAAGGACTTAAAAATAATAGTACGAGGTGCTTTAGTCGTGAATGATGAACACTGTTATGCTTGACAATATTTTTCATCGGACCACCAAGAAAGTCTTTTTCACTGCCGCTCCCACTGCCTCATTCCTGCCTCAAGGGCCTGTTTTACATTGGACTATAATCGTAACATTATATTACATAAACTCACGCCTATATCTTGAAGGGATCGGCAGAGACCAGTTTGAAAATTCCTCGAACAAACTGTATTGTTTATTGTCACCAAGAACGTATTTCACTCCCACTCCTTCATGACGCTGTCCCACTCCTCATCCGGTATGAAGGGGCGGTCGATGCAGCGGATCATGTGCTCGCCGCAGTAGACGCACTCGCCCGCGACAAGCGAGTCGCGCGCGCGACGTAGCTCCTCGCGCGGAAGGGAAGTAGTAGTAGTAGTGCCTGGCTCGGGTGGCAGCGCGAGTTGGCGCTGCAGCTCCGCTAACTTGCTACGGTGGCCTGGCCCTGGAGACAAGAGGTCTGTTCAGCCTCGGACGCGTTATAAAAAAACTACAATTTTAAGTATAGGTCAGTTAAGTAAAGCTGGCACGTTCAACACATTTACACGTTGCGCTTGTGTAGTGTCTGTGAATAGCGCGCGGCGTGACGTGTACCGCATGCGCATCATGAAAAGTCTGCCCGTCTCTCTTGCGCGCGGTCTAGCTTATGAGTGTGAAGGGGACAGTTATAGTTTTACTTTTACTACTGTTTATATATACAGCGTGATCTTTTTGGTATTCAACCGTATGTGCGTTTCAATGAGGGATTTTTCTGACAGCTAAGAAAAGTAGTTCCAAATGAGCCGCTTTCAGAAGAACTAAAAAAAAAACGAATGGCTGTCAAAGGAATGCAATTTTGGACCTCAGTCCAATAGCCATGTGTGATACATCATCGAATAGGTCTCAGCGAGCTGAATAAAAGTTACTAGAGTCTGACAAGCGAGTCCTGGGACGCGATTTATTTCGAATTCTTCATATGGCCACACTCTGACTGTCAAACTTAGGTATTTCAGCTGCAAGTAGTACAGCCCAAACAGTTTGATACTCGTCCTAGATTTAAACAAGAACTTTTGTTTCTATTCAACATAATTTTACCTATGTTTTAGTATATACATACGAGTAATAATGTTTTAAAACAAACATGAATTATTTCTTGTTGTAAGGTCTGTCGGATGACGAAAATTTTAAACGTCAGATCGAAGACTTAGTCAAAGAACTCAAAGATGTTGGAGAAAAAAGATATGAATCAGATGTTGATTATGGTTCAGCATTAATAAATGTTTATAAGTTAATGTGGTGCATCTTTATTATCCCTGTGTTTGGTGGAGTGGAAATGTTGGTTTTGATGTAGTTAATGTTTTCGTTTTGCTTATATTTATTTATGTTTGGACAAAATTCATTGGAGACTCCAAACTAATTAAACAAATAATAAACTTAAGCAAAAGTATCAAGATGGTTTATGGCATATAGATGCAGGGTTATCAAATAAAAGATTTTTAAATTTCCCGCCAAAGGCTTGTGCCAGGACTTACTTGTCGCACTCTATGACGTCAACAGCCAAATGTTTGTCCTTTCGGAGTTATATTGTATTGAAAAAAAAACTAACATTTTCAATTTCAAAAAAATAACATGTATACATCACACATGGCTATTGGGCTGAGGTCCAAAACTGCATTCCTTTGGCAGCCATTCGTTTTTTTTTCTTCTTAAAACGGCTCATTAGTCAGTAGATGGCATTTTTAAGAGAGGGTTTTTGTTTTTCTAATGGGAATTGCCAGTTTATTCTGTGGTCTTTCCTCTTTTCTTTTGGTTCTTGCATTTGATTGTGATTGGACTTCGAACAACTGCTACTGGTGCTAAAATCATGGAAAAAACGTTGAAGAAAAAGAAGAAGAATAGGAGAACAGAACATTCGCGTAACCACAATAGAAACCGAATGATGTTGCTCAGTTGATCACAGATTCCTTCCAGTTGATGAAATTACAGAACAGTAATAAAGTTTTTATCTGTGGCAAGCAATTAGAAAAAAAGGTAGGGTAATTCATCCAGTAACTGACCACTGAGCGTCCGTTACCCTTTGTTACATAATTAAATTATAATTAAATTGTTGAGGATTTCTGGGATAATTATTTTCTGTTTTGGTAAAGATTTTCTTAGGTGAAATTATTTTTGTTCATGTGAAAATTTATTGAAATTTAAAACTATTTTGTGACCATTGATTCCACCTTGTTTTTAATACTTTTCGCTCGAATTTGCTAAAAATATGTTATAAACAAGTAACCCATATATTTGTATTTATTTATCTATCTTACTAAAACCTAACTCTAGTCTACACTTAAACTAGAGTCGCATTTTGAATCAAAATCATATATTTTTAAACATCCTGTATAGTGAAATTGCATAAGTGTGAGTACTGTGAACGTGCCAGCTTTAGATAACAGACCTATAAGCTATAATAAGATGACAATTGGGTAGTTGACAAAATGTCAAATAAGTTACTTTTAAAACGGAATTTTGTATGAAAATACCGGTTTATAACGTCATATTTCAGAGCACTCTTTTTATGTTTCATCAATTTAAAAATTGTAAAAACTAGTAATTGACTAAGAGATACATTTTCCGAAATATTTTGTAATTTTCGTTTTAATCGAGCATATCAAATAATTTATTGTTAGTCGTGTCAACTACCGAATCGTCTAACTTAGAGTGACATTATGTACTTATTTACCGTGGAAGGCGTGTAAAGACGTAGGAGAAAAAAATAAAAACTTTTTTTTTTTTTTTCGGAAACCAAATGGGAATTATGTATTAAGCTACTATAGTAAAAGACTCCAGGACTTGGATGTGAAGACGTTTCTAACGTCGCTGTTTCTGGTTTCCACGACACAGGGTATGTAAATGTATATGTTTATTTTTTTGTTTAGTAAAAAAACTTATCAAGTTTAGTTTTTTCATGGAATGTTTTCATGAAAAGTTTTCTTATAGCGGCTTACACCGCATAAAAATATTATTTTTAAGAGACAACTCAAATATGTATTGATAACCACTTCATAAGGAGTTACGTGCAAATATTGACGTTAGTTTGGGCCCGATTTCTAAAGCGCTTTTGTACCACGAGACTAAATTAATAATACAAGGCGACCGCAAGTTGGATAGTAACATCTGATAAGGGGCGTCCCGCAAGGCTCTGTACTAGGTCCTCGGTTATTAAAGTATTTTTTTAAACTCACCTAAAGTAGGCTGAACTTCGGTAAGGAGGCAGTCGCTATGGAACTTGTGTCCACACGGGAACAGATAGAACGGACGCAGCAAAAGGGTGATCTCGCACAGCGAGCAGCAGTCCGTGGTAGTGACGCGGACGCTGCAGTTGCGGAAGGACTGGATTTCTGAACGGACCTGAAAATTAGACGTGGACAGTGGACACTTAAAATCAGTGAGCAAAGGAATTAAGGACTGTTTGGGGCGCAACTTTTATACATAAGTCAAGATGACTTAATAACATAAGAATATCATCATCATCAACCCATTAAGTCCCCAACGAGGGGCACGGGTCTCTCTCCTGAGAAAGGTATAGGCCATACTCCACCACGGGGGCCAAGTCCAAATTGGTGGAGGCTTCCAAATTGCAAATTGGAGAATATTCTTTATCAATTCTTGGTTTTGGGTTCCGTACCCAAATGGTAAAACGGACCCTATTACTGAGACTCCGCTGTCTGTCTGTTAGTCACCAAGCTGTATTTCATGAACCGTGATAGTTTGACAGTTGATATTTTTCACAGATGATGTATTTCTATTGCTGCTATATCCACAATACTAAAAAACAGAATAAAATAAATATTTAAGGGGGCTCCCATACAAGAGACATGATTTTTTTTGCCGTTTTTATAGATAATGGTACGCCGGTTTTTTTTTTCTTTATTCTTTGTCAGTTTTTTTTTAACACCTAGAGTAGGAAGTACTCACATATTCAGCAGATTTGGTAGCCTCTTCCATTTCCGCTTTCAGTTCTTCAATTTGGTTGTTGTATTCCTGAAACAAACAAGGAGGGAGGCATTTGAGATGGGGCAACAAGGAGAACTAGTTAAATCTTTGTATTGCATTTGATGGAATTTCTAGAAAGTTCCAACTATTTAATTTGTCCACGAAATTGTAAACTCTGAACAAAAGAAGTGCAATGTCTCAGAAGATTTTTGTGATGAACTTACAAGAAAATATTTAAATCGAAAGCCAATAGGCTATTTGACCGATTTCTGAAAGCCATCTCATATTGTTTGTTGCTGTTCATGGAGTCCTCAGAAAGTGGTAATTTAAATTTCTTTCGTGTATTTCTTTTAAAAAAGGCAAACGAAAATTTACTTTTCAAATAAGCCGCCAAAACGCTATCTTAAGCCTGAACTACACCGGGGCAACACTGTGCGGCATTGCGGCTTGCCACAAGGCCGCATGCTACAAAGGTGCGGCAGAAGAAGAAGAAGAAGCTGCGACAGTTTGCCACATGACGCAAGGTGTTGACATGCCACAAGGTTCTTGCCACAATGTGCGACGTTGTAGCATGCGGCCTTGTGGCATACCGCAATGCCGCACAGTGTTGCCCCGGTGTAATACAGGCTTTAGGCTATTGCCTGGTGTCGCACAGGTTTTATGGCGTCACTTCCCGGTAACCAACCAATGAACGAAAGAATGAGAGACGCCATTTTTATTAGCATGTGACGTCATCATAGAATCGGCCAATCCAGGCCGTTTTCGATACAATGGCGGCAGAATTAAATTATCTAATTTTATCTTGTGTTTTTTTAAAAATCATAATTTTTTTGGTTAAAATGTCTGAACGCGGTTTTATACGCATAATTTACACGAGTAGTAATTTACACATAATTTATACGAATACGTATAAATGTTACTGTTTTTTTCACACTGTCAAATAGCCTATTCTGGTTGAAGTCCAAGCCTATAGAAGTACATAGAAGAGACTTCAAACAAACCTGTAAACTTTGGCAGATAGGCTGCCGGAAGTGATCGATTGTGACGACGTCGCTGAAGAAAGGGAGAATATCTTCAATCTTCAGCAGCGGACACTCCTCGAGGAAGCTCATGGCCTCAGTCAGGTCTTGCTTCTTGCTGATCACATGTTCGGCTGGAACAATAGAAATGCTGCTTTGAGCCGAGGCGAATTAAAGGTTGACTTGGATGGTCACAACTAAATGTCACTACATTTATTCATTTGTGGCTCCTCTGAGCCGAAAGAAAGGGAAATAAATTCAATGCTACAACAAGGTTTATTGAAAAAAAAAGTATGACAATACTGTACAGTCAGTTCTGAACAATCTAAGTTTTAATTAAGAATTAAGTGGCAACCCCACAGAAAGGCTACTGTGAGCAACACTCGTTGGTGTCATTATCATTGTTAAGCTTGTCTAAACAGTTTTGATACTTTGAATATAAATTCTTATCTGAGCCCGATCAAGTATCTAGACTATAGTTAATTGGGGTTATAAATATAGGGATGCCATACCCTTTTTTTAATTGTACATTATTTTAACCCTTTCAGACCTGACCACGAAAATAACAATAGAAAACCATTGTTATATTCAAGGTCAGGTCTGAAAGGACCATTGCAAGTTATCTTTGACAGACTCTAATGGGTTTTCTCACCTATCTGGAGCCAGAGCTGCTTCCGCAGGTCCGGATCGCCGTCGGGCTGCGAGGCGAGGCTCTTCGCGAGCGGCAGACTGACTTCCAACGCCAGCTGCACGGCGGACTGCCAAAGCGCCAGTAGCGCCGACAGTTGGACGCAGGCTTCGGTGAGATTCCGTTCGCGGCAGAGCCTGGAGGCCACACATTGGTAGCATCAGCTACTTTTCTGCCTGAAAAGGCTGTGGTCTTGCTCGTTGATACGAACACTGAAGGAGCAAGTTGTCATCTGTTTGATACTAAACGTCATAAGCAGACGCAAGTCTTTAGTGACGGTGTGGCCTCAGGCGAGTTTGCGCAGAGTTTACGACAGGTAATAGGGAATACCTACTTTATGTTGAACAGCAAAAATTTTAAAAAATTAACTAATTTATGTTCAACAGCAGTAAGGGGATTGTTTCGCAAATAAAATGTAGCCGAGTACTTAGCCTTCACTGTCTACAAAGAGCTTGTCCTGTTAAGGTTCATCCATAAGATGTCACACGAATTTCATGGTTTTTTGGCCCGTCCTCCCATCCTTGTCACAGGTGGTCACATTTGTAAGATTCACCCCCTCTTCCCTAGAGTGATGTCACATATTTTGCAATTTTAAATCTACAAATTATTGAATTAAAACAGCACTTTAGTTTTATTTCCGATAAAGTTACAAATAGAGTTAAAAACAGGTAGAGTTGCAAATGTTTTAGAGTTTTTCGTTAATAGGTCAAAGTTCCTGTTTTAACACTATGTGACATTACGAAATTTAGGACCCCTCCCAGCACCTTGTCACGCAGTATCGCAGTTCGTCGACCATTATGGATTTTCCATCGGGAATAAAGGCACCTCTTGAAGTACCTACAACTGGAAGTACATACCAACAAACCTAAGCAAACCTCGCTCACCTCAAAGCATAATGCACATCATAGTTGACCCTCGCAATGTCCTGTCCTTGCCTCGCCAGGTATTTCATCAAACTTTCAGGCTGATGCTCCGCGTACAACGTCAGAAGATAGTTATGCAACGCCTTGTCTTGCACATTGAAGTTCTCGAGCATAAACTCAAGGTATCTCATTATCTCAGTCACGTGTGCTTCATCATTCTCACAGGATAAAAAAGCTGGTAGCAATTTCGTAGGACTAAGTCTTGTCCCTTGCGATATAAGTGCGTTTACTGTGTGTTTTGGAGCCTCCTCCATCAATGTTGGAACAAACTGATAGAAAAGTTCTGGCCTTTTCAAGTTTGTCAGGACATTCAAAGCTTCCAGGTAGGATTTTTTGTAGATATTCTGGGCGAGAACATTCTCGTAATCTTCGTTCAGAATGGTTAGTTTGATTAGGTTTTGTTTGTCCCCGTGCGAGGAAAGGATATCGTAGATGACAGATTTGACGTGCTGCATGGAGTTTGCGACTTTAGGCTGAAGAAGAAACACTTCGTAATCGCTCTGCAGCTCATGGTACTTCTGACTGTCGTCTTGGCCAGTCCTCCTCAAGTAGCCCAGTTGGGAAACGTACAACTCCGTCATCCAAATGACGATCATAGGAATTAGAGTCATATCGTAATCACTTAAGGCTTCCAGTCGCTTTGACAGGTAGACTTTTAGAGCGTCTGTCTCGTCCACCTCCAAAAACTTCAGGCATATAGTTTCGAAACTACTCAGAGTTTCTGCATAGATCTCAGCACTTTTAGCGTACTGTTTTTGTCCGAACAACATCTCTGCTTGCTTGACATTGATCATGTCTATAAACGCGGGGTTATTCTGGCAATATTCTTTAGCTAATTCAAATTCCTGTTTGTCAGAATATATCCGCCACACGTTCCTTTCCTCTCGAACGACTTTGTATCTGTACACAGCTTTATCTGTCACGGCCCAGATAGTCCTTCTTTTCGGGTCTCTGATGATGTTTTTGAGCTTCCCGTGAGCTTCGGTGAACCTGTCTTCGAAGACTAGCTCTTGGTTCAGGAGGCACACGGCTTTGATGCGGTCTGAGAACATGAGTAGCGCGTGGAATTCCGTCAGAACGAAGTTTAGTGGCGTCTTGTCTTTGCTGGTTTCGTTCTTTTCAGATGGGTAGTTTATCAGATCTCCTTGTGTGAAAAGGGAGTTGGAGTTTTGCTGTGATGTTGGGTCCAACTGGAATAAACATTGGAAATTACGCATCTGAAAATGCTTAGGGAATTAAGTAATACAAAAGTAATATTTCAGTCCAAATATAAGTGTTTAAGGTCCACTCTGTCACCTGTCCGTAAAAGATGCCGGGCTCCGTAAGCCAGGCGAAGGTCTTCGGAACATCCTGCTTGTCGTAGAAGAACTGCAATTTGGAGTACTTGAGACTGGAGGGGATTTCCTGGAAGCCCGTCTCCGGCATGGTCAAGTACGTGTGGAATATTGACTGGAGGGAAGCTTTTCCGTCCGACAACACCGCGTGGCCTATGAATTGGTAGAGACGGCGCGGTGTCGTGACGAAGATGAAGTATTTGTTCTTGTTCTTGACGCGGTGGAACTGGATGCCTGTTATCGGCGTCTCTGCGCCTTTCCCTATGTCGAAGATCTGTGGAAGGAACGGTGTTTCCTTATAGTCCTGCCTTAATGCCGAGGCTATAACGCCCACCACCCAATGGGTGACCTTGACCAAGCTTGTGATGGTGCAAGTGTACCATTCCCGATTCCACGTCGCATTTTACATCCAGAACTCATTTGCACATTGTTTTCATCATGTAAGAAATTCAATTAAACATCCATCACACATTACAGAAAACTCATTGCTACGAAGCACAATCTAGACTCAACTCAGATGCCAGATGATTGAATAACCAAACGCTGACGATAAAGCAATAAGAATGACATGCAACTTCTCAGACATACCTGGTAAGCCCTTCCCATTCGATTATAATATTTATACTGTGCGCGACAAAAAAATATTCCCACCCCCCAGCACAATCCCTGTATTATGTACTCACAGAACATTTGTTCAATTTAGACATATTTAGTAGTTTAGTAGTTCTGTGAATCTTTAGTGGGGTTATTCTATTCATCAATACTAACAAAACAACGAGACCAATTTAACAGCTCTCATGTACTACATAAATTCTGATACAGTTCTAGCAGATGTAAAAAAGATGATATTTTTCGAGATTTGAACTTGGTCTAAATTTCAGTTTTATTCATTTTAGTACAGAAAATGGGACTTACTGAATGTTATAAACTAAAAATAAGTGTCCATGATACAGGGATCAGACCACAGGGCTGACTTAAGTCAATGTGGTAATGATAAGCAATAAAACGTAAAAAGTAGAGGATTTAGTTACCAATCCATCAATCTCCTTCCCACCATACAAAGGGAGATAGTTTGGCAGCTTAAGTGAAGAAAGAAAAAATACATAAAATATTAGATTTTAGAGAAATTTATTACATAGAAAAATTAGTTTGATTCGCATTGGTAGAAACAGTCTTGGGTTCGATTCATGTATCTAATCTAATCTCTTTAAGCAAGCAATTCTTGTATATACAGGGTTACAGGGAAAGTCGTACACAATATTAAAGGAGGTTATTATTTAGGTCATTTCTGATGGATTTTAATCTATTATATAGGGTCCGAAAATTAACCGTTATGGAGATATTGACTGTTAAAGATTTTTAAAAAATATAAAATAAAAATATTACATGGAAAAAACGTTAGCCAAGTGTCACTTAAGATGGCAAACGGTAAATTTTTAGTTGAGGTAAATACGGGCTCTTTGATAATTTCCCGTAAAACGCGACTTAGTTTGGATTTTGGTATTTATTCATCTTCATTGTGTGACTTGGCTTGGATTTTGAACTGATTCATCTTCGTTTTTAACATGGTTGCCTCTATTTCTAATACAAATTCTCATTCTTTTTTTTTTAATTACTCTTCACTACAGAAGTTCGGAGGTTTCTCCTCATTTTCACAGCCGTTTCCGCAAATATTCTCGGTCTGAAAATTTCGACATTTTCAATTGGCGTCATTTTGTTTTAAATTATGCTTTTAATATGATGTCATACTTAAAAATCCATTGGCGTTAGATCAGCCGGCCATGCAATGGGACCGTCTTTTCTAATGCATTTGTTTGGGAAGTTCTCGTCCAACCATGCTTCCGTGGTGCGCTGGGCAGCCGTCATGTAGAAAGACCATTGTCTCGTCTCAATGCAATAGAAATGTCGTCCATCAACAAGGGTAACTCCTCCCTCAAAAAGTTTTCGTATGTGTCGCGCCATTCAAGTCACAGAACAAAAATGAATCAGTCCAAAATCCAAGCCAAGTCTCAGTATGAAGATGAATCAGTTCAAAATCCAAGCCAAGTCACAGAATGAAGATGAATAAATACAAAAATCCAAACTAAGTCGCATTTTACGGGAAATTATCAAAGAGCACCTATTTACCTCAACTAAAAATTTACCGTTTGCCATCTTAAGTGACACTTGGCTAACGTTTTTTCGATGTAATAACAAGTGATATACGTTTTTTAATACCTAAAGAGACGTAGAAGTTTCTAAAACGCAAACCATTTGCAGAGCACGTATTAACACATCTACCACGGAAGAATCACACGAGCAGACTAACAGAAAAATAATAGATAGGTAGAATATTCTAAAAAAGAAATACTGAAATAGGTAGGTACCTGAACACCTGAGACAGCATGTCTCTAGAGCACAAAAAAGCCTATCTGACCTTTTTACATAGTTTAAAGGTGCCAGGAAGTAAAAAGATTTTTTTTGTATCGACGTTCAGTTATGTCGGTACTACCACTAGAGCCTACTCAAATAACATTATTTTAAAATTTCATGCACATACCAATTAAATGTTATACCTTTTTGAATAGTTAAAGAGTCGTAGTTTTTAAAATTATTTGCAGAATAAGTTCCATACGTAATTTTTTTTTTAAGAGCTTTAATGTGAAAAATATTTAGAGAAAAAATATTTAATTCTAACCGTTGCCGAGCAGTTTTTTAAAGCTGTTAGTAGTAGGTGCAGCTTTTGCTGATATTTTTTATCAATTGACATGCTTTTTAACTAAATACATTAAAAAAAACACTTTATGAGCTCTATTCTGAGAAAAAATCAATCAAAAAGCCAAAAAAATTTTATATTTTTTAAAAATCTTTAACAGTCAATATCTCCATAACGGTTAATTTTCGGACCCTATATAATAGAATAAAATCCATCAGAAATGACCTAAATAATGACCTCCTTTAATATTGTGTACGACTTTCCCTGTAACCCTGTATATAATCAGAATCTTGGAAACGGCTCCAACGATTTTCATGAAATTTTGTATGCAATTAATTAATCCAACTAGGTTTCATTTTTATAAAACGTCGTTTTAACCGTGTTTTAAGGCAAAGAAATAACTGCTACACTACAAGAAGGTAATTTTCGCAATCATCTGTAAGGTTGTCATAGCTCAAGTGGGAAATAGGACGATACCGTAAACAGAAGACCCTGGTTCGAGACTTGATAATAATTTTCCTTTTTTTTCAAGTTCTTCCTTTTGTGTGAAAACCTACATACCGAGCAAAGCTCGGTCATCCAGGTACTATACTTTAATAGTGACATCACTCACTAATGTGAAGGTAAATATACGGAAACCTAGGGTTCATATTATATATTTTTTCATCAAGATTAACAAAATGAAAATTTAAAACTTTATTCCGAATACACTTGCTAATGACTTTTTGTCAAAAGAATCTGACCAGGTTTCGCTCTGATTTGCAGAGCTTAATCATGGTGAGCAAAGTAGAGCTTGTGTCAAGGAAATATATCCGGAATAAACTTAATAATATCTAGTGCTTATTAAAGTTTTAGTTCAAAATAAAAATGCATGTATTAGTAAGCCCAAGAATGAGGCTAAGTGCAGAAATCTGAAATACAAGAGAGAAGAAAAAAGTCTTCCTCCCTTCCATAATATGTGGTATACTAAATACAATACCATTAGTAGACAAACTGAAAGATACTAGTTTAACAATGCAACTGTTCTGAGCAAGTACCAACGAATCAGTGAAGAATTGTTAGTGATATTGTGATTAACAGCCAAGCAGTAGATGTTGGCTAGATGGTGACAAGGCATAAAACTTCCTCTCTCTGTATTTTTTTACGAAAGGTTTGTCAGTTGATTATCTATCTTAATATTTATAATATTTAGTAATAGAAACTTTTATATGAACATTATTATGCCTCCACGCTGAGAGTGAAACCAGGTCGGACTACATTAAGAATATTACATTATGTACTCTATATTACGGATGAGGTCAGACTATTCCTACAAAGTTACAAATTTATTCAGAATAGATCAATGCTCAAATCTAATCCAGAATAACACTCAAACAAATTAATTGTCAATTACCTGTCGCCAACTCTGCTGACTCCCTGAGAACATTTTATCGTTGTCAGACTCCAAATCCATCTCCAAAATGTGCCCTTGCGATGTCCCAAGCAGTATCGGACCAGTAGAGTTCGCAGATTCATTTTCAACATTCCACCCCACTTCGGTAACTTCATAGTTGCGGGACTTGCTGACAGACTTTAGTTTGGAGCTCTTTCGGTGTAGGTAGATGAGTTCAGGGTGACCTTCCTTGCTTCTTGCTGTGAAAGCTAGGAGCAGGTGGTAACCAAGTGGGTCAAGGAATATGCCAGACAGCTTGGAACTTGGTTGGACGTACTTTGTGTATTGGATTTCTGTGAAACAACAGATTTGTTTATTGCAACTTTGTAAAAAAATTTTTTCTTTGTGTAAAGTTTTATTTTGTTTTACAGTTGTAAATACTTTTTTATCTTTGTAGGATTGTTAGGCTTATACTTTGTGTGTTTCCAAATTTTTGTGGAGATGTTACAAACTTTAGTCACAGTATCTTTGTTCCCTATGTTCCTCTCTCTTACACATAAAATAGACAGCAGTATTGTATTAGAAAATATCAATGAACTATGCTATATTAGCTCCACGATAAAAAAATATGGTCTTACTTATAGAAGCATCATTCCTCAAAAACAGCTCTGAGGCAGTTTAAATCATCTCTAATGACATCTTTCCCTTAATCACAAATGCCGATTAAAATACTCTGTGGTGGAGATTTTACACGGAAAAAATGAAAGTTTTAGATTGGTTTTAATCATGTTTATATAAATTAGGCTGTAAGACTCTAATCAATAGGTTGTAAAGCGGTAAATTGTGAACAAGCTTACCTTCATGTTGCTCTGGTTTCTTCAGGTCCAATCTGAACAGCCTCCCATTCGCCATAGCCAGCACCAAGTAGTCACTAGCTACCGCTACATGGGTAATGATGTCAGAAGGGTTAAAATTCATCTTTTGCTTCGAAAACATGGGCGTATTATCTTCTAACTGCATATTTATGTAACCGGATGAAGTCATCATGTCGGCTTCGAACTTCGGCCGCTGTGCGACCTGTGGGGCTTGCTCGTGCTGGTCTAAAATCGACGTCATCTTCGCTGACCGAAGATTATTTTGAGGATAAATAAAGTGGGATGACTACTGTCATCACTTTGTTGTTTACACTCAACTGTTTTACGTGTTGTAAGTTAGAGTGGTAATACCGGGCTACTCCTATCTATATAGAACTCGCATTCTAGATGATGCAAAGCAGCACAATTAGTGTACAAAAAAAAATAAAATAAAAATGGTACATAGGTAGGTATTTTATTAGCGCAATCCAGTGTTGCCAGTGGCAGATAGTCAAATATAACACGAGGCAGATCAAAAAGTAACATTTTCTCGAGAAAAGTAACATAGCCTTTTTTTTTAGAAACCGACACAATACTTTATCATGGCAGTTTATAACACAAAAAGTAAAATAAGTTTCTTATCCCATTCGAAAAAATCTTAATAATTTGTTGATTAAAAGACGCGATGTCGAAAAAGAAAAAACATATTATAATCAATGATGTTTGTATAATAGCAACCAATTTAAGAATGTCTTTCAATACCATAACCTGCTTTGTCATCAATTAATATGAAAAAAGGCCATCACATTAATGAAGAAGAAGTAACACAAAAGTAACATGTTGAGTCGTGTAACATGGAGATAACATAAGAGGGCCAAAAGTAACGTAAAATGTTACTTTTGTAACATTCTGGCAACGCTGGCGCCATCATCCACGGTTTCTTGGCTAGCTGCCATTGTTTTTTTATATATTTTTTTTAAGAAGGGTTTGGCCTGTACAGCTGTCATTGTCATTTCTATTCAGTACTGCCAGATGGAGAGAATTCCCTCAATTTCCCTCCAATCTCAGTTTTTTAATTTCTCAACTTAATGCTTATGAGAGAATTTGGGACATCCAAATACTTTAGGGTCATTTTGGAAAGAAAAAGTGGACTTGGAGAATTTCGGACACAAATCTTTTGTCTCTAAAATAATAAAAAACCTAACAAAGATAATAAATAAATAACACATTTGGCTGTAATGCATTTTTTCATACAAATTACAATCTACTTTCAATTGTTCCATGGTTCCACTTTGAGCATGATTCGTTTGTACTGTTTAGTAATTTTCAATGACTCAATGATGCACTATTTCGTTCCGCCTCCACATAAATATGGTACAAAAGTTAAACTCAATAAAAATGTAGGTACGGAGTAGGTTAGTGGCTTTGGCTTAATTTTTTTTTCCTACGTAATGTATATATTTTATTTGTATTTACCTACCTACTAACCAACCTGTCTGTTTTTATTTTCTTAAATAAAAACTTAACTTTTATGAATGGCTATTTTTGAGGTGATTTTGTTCAGATCGGGGAGGACAGTGGGAGGAAATATAAAATACCTAAAATAATGATGGCTTCGGTCTGGTTGATTTTCGATGTTTGTAATGTCCTTGCCTAGCACAGAGTATCCTAGTTTGGGACCAGGTAAAGTGACTGTGTTTTGGAAGTTATTAAGTTATGGCGAAGAATAACATTTCTACATTAAATTCATCCACTTGTAACTTGTTTGTTGATCAAGTTACATTATTTTTTTAATAAATACATTAAATGTCCTATTGTGTATATCCTTATTTACTTGCCTCCATCCATTCCAAACCCTTTTTGGGCTCCTATTGGTAACCAGTAACCCTACCAGAAGGAAAACCGGGAGACCGTATCGTTTAATCAGTTTTAACGAATTTCTAGCGACTAAGAAGATAGCAAGACGAATTTACTGTAGTTGGCATGGCAACACAGTTGCTGTCAATCAGTGTTGCCAGATGTACCGCATTTCCGATAGTGGATCCGCTTTCCGCTTTTTACTAACCGCCTGGCCACGGGGCAATTCGCCCGCGCGAAAAATCGCGCGGCACGAACGGCGGGGCGTCAACCGCGTGGCTTGCTACGTACATTTCTAAGAGTTTGTTTCAGTCGCGGCTGCGATCTAGCGACTAAAACAAACTCATAGAAATATACGTAGCAAGCCACGGGGTTGACGCCCCACCGTTCGCGCCGCGCGATTTTTCGTGCGGGCGATTTCTCCCGTGGCCAGGCCGTAACGCGGTTCCGCTTTTTTCGAAATTGGTTCAATGTCATGTTCATTCAACTTTCAACAAGTCAGTTTTCATTTGGTGCAATAATCTGTGGTGCTACACATTTACAGCGTTTCGGAGTTATATTTTATTGAAAATTTTAGTTTTTTTTCAATACAATATAACTCCGAAAGGACAAACATTTGGCTATTGGCGTCATAGTAACTTTTGTTCAGCTCGCTAAGACCTATTTTATGATGTATCACACATGGCTATTGGGCTGAGATCCAAAATTGCATTCTTTTGACAGCCGTAATATTTTTTTTTTAGTGCATCTGAAAATGGCTCATTCAAAAGCAGAGGTTGAAGAGTCTGGAGATGTATTTTCCTTCGAATAAAAGTCACATTTTGTTTTTTTTTTTTCACTGACATATTCCGTCTTATTTATAAATTATATCCTGGTATGAATAAACGTATAAAATTTATAAACTGATGAAGAACAATCGGTATTGTATAATATCATATAATGATAATAAAATCCGCTTTGTTTTGCTGAAAATCCGCTTTTTCAAAGTAGAGAGTACCGCATTTTCAGGTTTCGTATCTGGCAACACAACACTGCTGTCAATGTCAATCGATGTCAAAATATTATCGACGCAAAGTTTTTGGAGAATTGAATAGTCCGAAAAAGAATTAAATTGAACTTGTTTTACATGGTTTTCGTCGCAAAAAGATTATCAAGTAGACTAAATCACTAAACTATTTCCAATTTTACATAAGCTTCAAAAGCTGTATAATCCTGTAGAAAAGGTAAATCGCAGTGCGAACGATAGAACGAACGAACCATCAAAACAACTAGTTACAAAAAAACAATTTGAATAATATTATTATCAGGTCCAACTTTATACGGTGACCTTGTCGCATTATCATACATTACATTACCTATCGTATTTTGTGTCAACGTTTTACTCCACGTACTTATCACTGAGTGCTGTGTGTGATAAGTTTAGTGTTCATTCAGTTGTTACCACCATGGCAGCCGGCGCTCTTCTGAAGTCTTCCAAATTAGCATGTGAGTGTAAAGATTTATTACAATATTTAGAAAAAATATACTTAAAATGTTTATTTACTTGCAGCGTTGTGCATGCCTGTGTGGCGACTATTATCTGATATTATTTAATTTTAGGATAGTTCCTTTCGAACACATTGGCACAACAGTTATTTTATTAGTTACAAGATTTTAATCATCTTAGCTCAATTTCTCTCCTAACTAAATATTTACTATAATCCAAATTAGATAATTAAGTTTTAAAATTACTTTCTCCTTCATTAAGTTTACACCTCTCGATCACAGGCACGATTTTATGGAATGACCTGTATAATAGTATGACAAGAATTATACAGATACTCACAAGTAGTATGTGTATAATACTATAACAAGTACATAGCTAGTGAAAGAATCATTCCAACCTGTAGTAACTTTTCTACTCCACAATTCTTTTAATTAACATTTAGCACTACTCTTGAGCCATTACAAATGTGCGAACCGAGTCATAAACATTTGTATCAGACCTCTCTGTCACACATATAGGAGGCATATCAGGCATATCGGAACTCTCGCTCTCACTTTTATGACTCGGTTTGCACATTTGTAATGGATCAAGTATAACTATCAATTTCTTCCTTGTCTCTGTCTATAGTTGTCTGGAAAAAAATAACTACAAGGCTGTGTATTGTACTACATTTTTTGAATTTAATTTCTATTATGTATTTTCTTTGCACACTAAAGAATATTGTGTTCTAACTTTGTTTATTTCTTTTTTAAATCTTCTATATTAATAATTTCTTTCGGGTCTACGGTAGACTCGAACGATATGCACACCAAATGAAAGAGCGTAAAAAAATAGTTGATCTGAGTCGACAACATATGGGCGGAAAATTCGTATTATCGAGCAGCGTCAATATAAAAATTATTAAATTCAACAATGGCGTTGCTAAGTAAGCATGTCAATGTCATCATTGTTGTGTTACTGTCACAAGTTTTCATTGTGAACTGGCCGGTTTACATTATTTTAGTGTTTAGGAGAGTGCTATAATACAATTAGAGAGGCAAGTGCATTAGTACACTACTAGACGTTCGAGTGAACGTTTATATTTCTTCCAGTAGAGTGTCACTTCGTCGACGTCGCGAAATATGCGCTATCCTACTCAAAATACTATGAGTTTTAATGGAACACATAAGTAAGTTTGATAATTCGAGTTAATGAAAACATCACGCACCAGTCACGAGTCACTTGCGCACTCTCCTAAAGTACTCACTAAATTTTTAGTTTATCCACAGATAAGTAACGAGGATAGTAAAGCGCTCAGGTGTTACTGGATAGAACAATAGAAACCAATTCTATTTTGATTCTAATGGACAATATTTCTATGGTCACGAATCAATAAAGTTTCTTCTAGGATATGGATATGAGCGGTCACTAAATAAGAATATATTTTTTGTTTATTTTTAGGTGCTGTAGTTTTCGAGAAAATAATTTCTTTATTTAATTTCGCTCAGTGATACAGATCATTACGCCATCACAGATTAATACAAAGTCAGAAAGTATCATTCATTCGAATCTGTCAAAAGTAATTAGTCTGTTGCCTTTAAAAAATAAATACTGAAGTAGGTACAGCGCCACCAAATTAAATGTTCAAGTGGGCAAAATTGTAACTAACTAATTAATTGTAAATTATGTACCCCATTTCTTGTTTTATTTATTTACTTACTAAGATTTATAGACATATGTTCACAAAAATTTAAAGACAGATTAAAATATTCTCATATTCCTAGGTAAATTTCTTAAATGTCACTACTAAATTCTCCACTAGCGCCGCTATCAACTGAACAGATAAGATGGTGGCACTGTACCTACACCACAGACCTACTAAATATATGGACCGGTTGTACCTACAGAAAACGGGTGCCAAAAAGTTGTCGCAATAAATGGCCGCCTTCTAGTGCCTCGCCAGAGCTATCGAAAATATCGATATTAGCGGCTGCATCATCAGCAGTGCTCAAGCAGCACTGTCACGAGTAGGAAATTAATGTTTACCGATTATTAGCCACGAAATATACCATTGTGGTGTTGGTGTTATATACAAGACCGCGGCTTTGACGTAAATTCGGGTTGTAAGAATTACTATTGTGTGGTTTTGTCACAGGTGATAATTCGTAAAGTAGATCGTCGCAGTCGAACAAACACCGTTAAAACTCACAGATACTTCTATATTTAAAAAAAAGTACGTCCATGGATTGAAGAAATAATTTAAAATAAGAAAGGCGCTTTCATCATCATCATCATCAACCCATTTTGTCCCCACCGAGGGGCACGGGTCTCTTCCCTGAGGAAGGTATAGGCCATACTCCACCACGGGGGTAAAGTCCGGATTGGTGGAGGCTTGTAAGACTAGTGGCTGGTCTTACTGTCAGAAGTTTTCAAGCCGCCCTAAGGCCTCTGACTGGCTTAACGACTGCCATCTATCAACGGCACCCGGCACCAACTGCTTAACGTGCCTTGCGAAGCACGGAACCGCTCGGAAAAATGCCACTAGCGTTAGTCATCGACGGTGACCCATCCATGGACTGAACGCGCCGTATGTTGCTTAACCTTAGTGATCGTTTAAGATCACTCAGGCAGCCCAGGCTACGAGCGAAAGGCGCTTTATACTTTGTAAATTAACTTTTATTCTTTGAATATTCTTTATTGTACCAGGAAAAACACATACAAATCATTTGCATTTAATTATTCTGAATATTTATTTTTATCATTGGAAAGTAAAGATTTCGATTACCAGAAGGACTTATTAATTATTATGCAGGTACTCCACACAAAATCACTTCAAGAGTCAAAGTCAAATAAAAAAACAGTGCCAGAACAGATTTTATTTCCTTTCTTTTAATCTTCATTATCATGTAAAAGTGCAAACTTCCTATTTCTTTTGCTCACTTTATCATTGAAACATTTGATTTAGTTGCGCTGCTTCTTGCACGTTGAGTTAGTCGCTTATTTTTTTCTTCATTACGACGCATCTGGAATGAGAGAAATTAATGTGAATATTGATCTAAATCAAATAAAGATAGCGCTGACAATAAAACAAAAATAAGTCTTTATAAAATACGTCAAAAATACCTCTTCACTGGGGTTGTCAGGGTTCAAATCCATTGACTGTGATAGGGCACGGCAGAGCTAAGTGATTCCTGCAAATTCCCTTGTGGAATTAAAATTGCCCGCAAGTGTCACTGCAGAGCTGAGTGGATATTGTACATTGTTTCGATCAAATAAAACGTCCCTTTTCTTTACTGTAGTCCTCTGCAAAAAAATTGGTGCAATGTCGTTATTATTTCAGTTTTAAAAATTGAAGTTTTAGGCAATAAGTGCATATAATATAATATTAAACGAAAACACTTATTTGTAACATTATGTTTTTAAGCTCTCACTATGTGAAGCAGATCACGTAACGAGACTCACCACAAGAAAATGGAGGGAACAGCATTATCACGCAATCTCACCACATCAAGTGTTCTGTTGAAGCTGTCCGCGTTAAAGTGCAGCGAGCAGACATATTATTGCTTGTGTCGTGAATTTAAGGATCTTAAGGCTTCACTACTGGGAAACCTAGAGAATGGTAATAATATGGTTATTTAGTAACTGAATTATTTTAGCTCTACTGTTATAACTATTATCGACGTTTTATGTTCCATCCAATGACTTTGTCCCCGCACTACGGTTTGATAACTAATTAAATATTGCTTTACCTACGAAAATATCGGGTTAATGAGCATTAAGAAACTAAAATTTGTTTTAGATTTTTAAGTTGAGACTTGAGGGCCCTAAAACGACCAGATTGTACGACATTTCTGTAAAAACCAGGTACTAACCTATGAAGAGTCAACTCCGGTCGATTTTTGTTCTTTCGCGAATTACACTGCACAATAGAACCTACATGCATATTATTTATTAATGCCGCAACAATCCCACATCATACATAACTGCCAATTAGTAGTATTGACTTCACAAATTGCAAATAACTCTCGACAACAAAGCAATTTGACAGCTAACATACCAGGAAACTCACAGATTACTAGAGAAAACTTGTCGAAAAACATGGCGATTATGGCACCCGGCCATGGTATGCCTAAAGACGAATAGGGCCTCTCCATAGGTTTCCTTCCTCATTGACCTACACAAACAGAGCAGTGACAGTTTTTTTTAAATGCTTCAACGTTGGATGGCGTGGATACACGACTATGATTCCGTTCCGTTTTGCTTATACGCCCTTTTAGAATGAGAAGGTTTTCAAAACCAAAATCATGAATGAAAATCTTAACTGAGGTAAAAACTAAGAACGTAGGGCTATCCAGTTTAGCTTCCTTTTCATCTACAGCAAAGGAAAAAATCCCGAATTATTGTCCATTGAAAGGCAACTAGAACCGTACTATACCCATAAAACGTGATAATACCGTAATACCGTAAAACGTACTAAAGCAAGTGGCGCTTACACGTTTCTACAAAAGCACTCTCCTTAAGAAAAAAAGAAAGACAGAAAGAAAGAAAGGAAGGAAGGAAGGAAGGAAGGAAGGAAGGAAGGAAGGAAGGAAGGAAGGAAGGAAGGAAGGAAGGAAGGAAGGAAGGAAGGAAGGAAGGAAGGAAGGAAGGAAGGAAGCAGAAGTCAGAAGAATCATGAAAGTAGGATTAGTGCAGTACAAATGAGATCCTTAAGAAATATGTGTGGTGTTACTTTGAATGACAGAATACGCAATAGTGTGATCAGAGACCGAGGATGTAGAGAAAGAGGATGTAGTGAGTGACTAGAATTGAAAAAAGGAATGTTGCGTTGGTTTGGAGATGTGGAGAGGATGAACGAAGAAAGACTGACAAAGCAAATATATCGGGCGAATGTGAGTGGAAGGGCCGGTAAGGGACGCCCCAGTTGGACATACTTCGACCAAATAGGGGATGTATTAGCAAAGGGCAAGATGAAAAGTACCCGAAACCGATGTGCAACGTGCATACATGCAACGACTAATGGATGTCCATGAAGCGAAAGTGATTTTTCAGGATAGTGGCAGGTGACAGTCCGTGGTCTCTGCCTACCCCTCTGGGATACAGGTGTGAGCTTATGTATCTGAATGTATTAAGATATTTAATCTACTGGTGGTTGATAAATACAGAGGCGTCACCATATAAAAAAACATAGTGGAATATTATTTTGCGTCTACATTTTACCCGAGCGAAGCCGGGTTTTCGTCTAGTGTAATAATAATTAGAGTAATTATAATTTATGTAGTGTGAACATTAAGGCAAATAGAAATCTCTCACCTATATTATGTAAGATTTTATTTGGCTGTCAATTTGACTTTATCTTTAGAGGTACATTGTACATATCTTGCCTAATTAGTTGTTTTTTTAAGGAGTCTTAAAAACTTACTTTTTTCCTTTCAAATAAAGTTTTTTTTTATTTAAACACATTAAGCTCACGCATGTATCCCAGAAGGGCAGGCAGAGACTAGGGACTGCCACCTTCCACGATCCTGACAAATCACTTTTACTTCATCAACATTCATTATTCATTGCATGCATGTCGGTTTCGGGTACCTTTTATCTTGCCCTTTGCTATACATCCCCTGTTTAGTCCCCTATTTGCTATACATCCCCTATTTTTGGGTTTTATTTAACCTTAATATACAGGGTGTCCCAAAAAATAGTGTCAAGCGAAAATCCAAAGATAGAGCTCACAAAGGGGTACCCGAATCACCCCCATGTACGTTCCGCGATTTTTTGTAGTTTTCGAGTTCTCAAACATTTAAGAAGTTTATAAATTTTAACTAACTTTGCGATCCTTCATTTTTTTGTGGTGCTATTGTATCAGTTTGACCCACAATTGAGTTTGTGTCTGAAAGGCACACTATTCACCTATTTTGGAAAAAAATATAAAGCATGTATCTTAATAATTCATGGCTCTGTGGTCATTAACGTCTTGTCGGTCAAGATGGGACAAAAAATACTAAAAAAATGATAACTCGAAAACTACGAAAAATCGCGGAACATACATGGGGGTGATTCGGGTACCCCTACAGGCGCTCTATCCCTGGACTTTCGCTTGACACTATTTTTTGGGACGCCCTGTATATTCCCTAACTTATCTCTACATATTTCCACTTGGCAGTTTTCTCAGCACAATGCACAAAGAGTGCCGTCAGCCAAAGCCGCCCGTTCAGCATCCAGTTGACACAGCAACAGGAGCAAATCCAGGAGCTCAGTCGGAATTTCGCTGCAGAGCATCTCAAGCCACATGCATCACAGTTAGACAAGGATGCCATTTTTCCTGCTAAGCAGGTACATTTCTTGCTACATTGAAGTCATTGTTCATAGTTAATAGGATAAATTAATGTTATCTTTTTGTTGCCCTTTCCGAGTATAGTCTGTTAGCTTTTAGAATATACCTCGGGCTCTAGAGTAGGCTTCGGTTTTCGCCGAAAGCACACGAGTGTAATACTACTTCCTGCTGTGTATAAAACTTTTCTTCACTATTTTGAAAAGTTATGTAAAGTTATAATACGACCTCTGTGGCGTAGCGGTTAGCGCATCTGCTTACCATGCGAGAGGTCCCGGGTTCGATCCCCGGCTGGGGAGAAAAAAAAATAACTTCAGGTCTTGGATGTTTACATGTTTGTGACGTCGCTGTTTCTGGTTCCCACGACACAGGGTATCCTAGTGTGGGGCCAGAAGCAATGTATGTGCCTGTATGTAAATGTTTATGTTTATAATAACATATATAAAAATACAAAATAAACCTTACCTTATTGCAATATAATCGGCTTTTGATTGCTCAGTTGAGGTATATCCTAAAAGCTAACCGACTGTAATCCATGAGATTACTTTATTCAGGGGCCTTGTACATAAACATAAAGTTGTTCAAACTTTTAGATTACTTAGAGATTATGTGAGCCAAGGCTTTTTAAAATAACGGTAACCACTGTAAAAAAAATGGATCTAGCATTTATGCCACTGGCTCTTTAGAGCCACTCTGTTCCATGAAAAATTATTACACTGCAATAAAATAATAAATTCCTATTATAAAAATTATTCAGACAAAAAAATTCTGTAGCTATAAAATAATGTTTCCCTGTAAAAAAAAAAGCTTCAATCTAAATATATAAAAGAAGAAACTGACTGACTGACTTAGAATCAACGCAGAGCCCAAACTACTGAACCCAGGGGGTTGTAATTTGGCATGGGAGTTCCTTAGGGAGCCTAGGAGAGCACTAAGAAAGGATTTTTTGAAACTCACCCTCTAAAGGGGTAAACGGCGGTGTTAAAGTTTGTATGGAGGTATAAAAAAATGTTGTCAGATTTTCTTGAAACTTGAAATAAATACTCTTCAATACAATTGATTGAACACGTGTTTCACGGTTTTTCTAAATTTAACCCTTAACGGGAGTGAACGGGGTTGCAACATTTTGAACTAAAGTCCACGCGGACGGAGTCGCGGGCGAAAGCTAGTCTTCAATAAATGTCCAACCCATTGACAAGACAAACTGGCCTTAACATTGGTTTGCTTAATTTCAACAAAGTCTTGTATTTTCAAAGCTCAGAAGTATCGTGATCTTGATGGGAAGATTCGATACCCAATTACTCATTTTATTATTACTCCCACGACACAGGGTATCCTACTGTGGGGGCAGAAGCAATTTATGTGTCTGTATGTAATTTTTTTAATATATTTTTAATATTTTTGCTCATTTTAGACATTATTATATTTAAAAAAAAAAAAAAAAAAAAAAAAAAAAAAAAAATTTTTTTTTTTTTTTTTTTTTTTTTAGTTAAAGGTAGCAATTCTAAAGATTGCTTGTTTAAAGTTATTACCTGTTAAGATTATAGATCGAGCCATTTATTTTATTGGAAATAGTTGGAAGCCTCTATTCACCAATCCAAAAAAACATGTCAATGTTATCTCAGTACTTTTATCAGTAAAAGAATTGAATCTCAATGACAAAAGCACAATACACTGTTGATTGACTGTTATATAACACTTAAACCTGAGACAATCGGCGATATCTAAGATAATGCTTTGTGTAATATTTTAAAGGGACAGACATATTTCCTCACGATGTTTTCTTATGCGGTGAACGAGTGGTTTTGCTACTATCCATTATCAAATCACCCCATCACGCGCATCTGACTTGAGCGCTAGAAATCGTGGTGGGCCTCCATAGTGATAAACCCATACTCTCTACTTTCTACGACCCTTGATTTAATGTAGACAGGGCGCAAAGTAAAAACGAAGCTAAGCATACCTTCCTGACCGGCATATACGTCCCCCAGCCCAGCAGAGGCCTATTCATAAAGAGAAAAGAATTCGGAAAGTATAGTGTTTCATAGTATCATTATTTACATACATACATAAGCTCACGCCTGTATCCCAGAGGGGTAGGCAGAGACCAGGGACGGCCACCTGCCACGATCCTGACAAATCACTTTCGCTTCATCGACGTTCATTAGTCGTTGCACGCACGCACGTCGGTTTCGGTTTATTTCTGCAACATAACAATTTCAGATCACTGAAATAACATTGTTACGTGGCAGATGCTGCATAGTTGCTAATAGGCTAATCCCATCAAAAACATAAATGTGAATGATATGAGAGCCAAGTTCAATAGGTATTAAGAACAGACGTCGTTATCGACTTCGCCGACAAAAGAATTGAGATCTATATGGGTGCTGCCAAGTTCTCTGAAGAAAATAATGAAATTTTAGTTACAAGATCACTGAGATGTAAATTGTAATTCAAGCTCAAGATTT
Organism: Yponomeuta plumbellus; assembly: GCA_947310845.1. Classification (NCBI taxonomy): domain Eukaryota; kingdom Metazoa; phylum Arthropoda; class Insecta; order Lepidoptera; family Yponomeutidae; genus Yponomeuta; species Yponomeuta plumbellus. The sequence continues at coordinate 19,445,168 of OX371202.1, read as the reverse complement.
GACTGCTAGTTTTTACCAACAAACCAAATTTCAGAAAAGTCACATAGGTATGCAACCTAACAGCATAAGTACAATACAAACAGAAAGTACACTAACCTCCGTATGACTAAACGAAGTAGAGTTCATTAAATAAATATTATTTAGCCTGTACGTGAAAACTAGCCAAGTCAAATCTTAAGCTTGAATAACAATTTACATCTCTAGTGATCTTGTAACTAAAATTTCATGATTTTCTTCAGAGAACTTGGCAGCACCCATATAGATCTCAATTCTTTTGTCGGCGAAGTCGATAACGACGTCTGTTCTTAATACCTATTGAACTTTGCTCTCATATCATTCACATTTATGTTTTTGATGGGATTGGGATATCACTGCTTTTTGTACAGAGATTATTGGTACTGATCACTAATAAATAAATACATCGTTATTTATTGCCAAGGAACCGACGCACGATTACCGATGAATTAGAAATCGGCTACGACCATACGACTTTTCAGAAACCCATTTACAATTCAGAGAAACGTGCATAGGAAGTCGTTTTACAGATATTATATAGTATCGGTTGAGACCACAGAACAAAAAATAAAGAGTAGAAATCGTAAGTGGGCGGTGCCCGCGTGCCTCAAATTAGCAATGTATTGCCTAAGCGTAGTCTATGCCAGTTTTTCTTACCTCAGTTGCCGTGCGCTTCTAGTAAAGAAAACAATTGTGAAAACTCTACAAAAATGCCTTATTGTGCTGTGTTAGAGTGCAAAAATAAAAGTTGGGGACCAAAATGTACCGATCATGCCGTAACATTCCATCGGTAAGTAGTATTTCCATTGTATTTAATTTAATAGAAATTAAATTTGCAATGACATGACCAAGGAAAGCAATCCGAAAGTGAGAAAGTAAAACCACCTTTATTTACTGGAATATAATGTTCAATTTTCGTAGAAGTCTGTGTAGGTACTTTTTCTACAAATTTCTGTCAACATTTGAATGCTACTCAAATGCTACTCAATTCAGCTGGGACACAACATTATAAAAATCTATCGATAATATTTTGTCTATGACTTAGCAGTAATAAATAATTATCGGTACTTTAGGTAGAGTACCTGCGTCTTATTAGGTACTTTGGGAAAATAATTGTCGTTATTTTATTTTAATTGAAGACTTCTGTGGCGCAGTGGTTAGTGCATCTGACTACCATGCGAGAGATCCCGGGTTCGAATCCCGGCTGGGGACAAAAAACAATCCCAGGTCTTGTATGTTTACATGTTTGTGACGTCGTTGGTTCTGGTGCCCACGACACAGGGTATCCCAGGGTGGGGCCAAGGGCAATGTATGTGCCTGTATGTAAGTGTTTATTATCATCTTTTATTATTATTATTATTATTTAACACATTTTTAAATGCAATTATTTTTGATACTGCGCAAAATTTATTGATCATGTTCCTTGACGCTGTTTAGTTCCTTTGCGAGAATGTGGTTCTGACTGCAGTAACATGTCATTTTTGTAAACTTTTAATCCGGATCAACTTACCCATCCCATTTTGAGACGAGCAACCGAACGACGCAAGGTCCGTCTCTGCTCACCACCCACTCACTGCTCTGCGTATCGGAGCGAAACCTAGTCGGACTCGTCCGACAAAACAACACCCGTAAGTAGATCCGGACTAAATGTTTACAATGTGTTGTGCCGAAAGTTTAAGTTCAAAAAACATGTCATTTTTATTAGTATAGATTGGCGTATTGTCATCAAAACTAAACCAGCATGCATATTTTCAAAGTTAGATGATTTTATGTGCTCGTGTAGTAAAATCATCTGGGGGGGGTCTAGATAATTTAATCAACGCTTACTCCATAAATCTATGGGGAAGTCTCGTGACTTTCGTTGGCAAATGTCATTTTAAATAAATAAATAAAAAAATAAACAAACTATACATACGATAAGTTTGCTGGGCCTCGTTTCAAAAGCGACTATGGTTAGTTTCATATGAGAATTCCATATACGTTGCGTAGCCGATCATCCAGAAGGTAGGTTAATATACTAACAGGCTGCGTAATTTACATCGAATTGTAATTGAATTAAATATCAACTGTCGCTTTACGAAAAAATTCTATAATTTGTCGATAGGCCATCCATAGCTGAGAAGCACCATTGCACATACTTGTTTTTTAATTTTCGACTTTATGGTCTATCACATAAAACTTCTCGACGGTCAGACGCGGCGCGATTTCCAGCTAGTGTAGAGTAGCGGTACTACGAACAAAGATCTAATGTCAAACTTAATTTCATCATTATCATTTGATTTTGATCGTTGTTTATATCACCAAAAGGTTCATATGTTACGTGGAACTTTTATGATGTAGACCTTTTCGGCATTGCCTTTATTTACCAATGGCAGCTTGGTATTTATAGTGTGGGTTTTGGCTTATGTGTGAGTTTGGTCACACTGGTTTTCCTGCTAATAGGTCATGTCACTCCTTCTACTCTTTTTTTCTGTTCTGTGGCAATCGAGGCTACGTAAAAAAAAAGAATATTCCTTATTGCACACAAGAAGCAAGTGACAAATAAAAGTTACAGTTAAAAAAAATATATACAATAGGCTTTCTTATTCTCTATAAATTGTACACGATAAGTTTGCTGGGCTTCGTTTCATAAAGCGACTATGGTTAGATTATGAGAATTCCATTTTAGGTACATTGCGTAGCCAATCATCCAGAAGGACAGTTAATATGGTAGCCGGCTGCGTAATTTACATCGAACTGTGGTACAGTTTGGCAGAAGGGAATACATTATGTTACTTTGTCAATGTAGATACTAAAAAAAAAAATGATTAAGAAACATTGTCATAACAAATTCATTTTCAACTGTCGCTTTATGAAACAGTTCTATAATTTGTCGATATGGCAATATGTCCCATCCTTAGCCTGAGTAGCAACATAGCAGATAGTTATTTTTCAATATTCGACTTTATGGCATAAAACTTAAAGCTTCTCGACGATCACACGCGGCGGTAGTTCCATCTAATGTAGAGTAGCGGTACTACAAAGCAAAGATCGTATGTCAAACTTAATTTCATAATTATCATTTGATTTTGATCATTGTTTATATGATTGAAAAGTTTCATATTTTACTTGGAACTTTTGTGATGTAGACCTTTTCAGAATTGCCTTTATTTGCCAATGGCAGCTTGGTATTCACAGTGTGCTTTTGATTTGTGTGTGTGAGTTTGGTCACACTGGTTTTCCTACTGATAGGTCATGTCACTATTTCTACTCTTTTTTTTTGTTCTGTGGTTGAGACCAAACCATACCGCGATATAGAATTAAAAAGCGCCATCTATTGGCAGAATCTGGAACTAAATACTATGCGGATATTAATATCAATAATTTTCAGTTTTTAGATTTTTTCCTTTGTATATGCCTAATAGTCTACCTTGATGCCAAATATCAAGTTTCTAGGTCATCTAGAAGTGGGTTAGGTTTTTGATCTATAAGTGAGTCAGTCCAGTCAGTCATAAAAATGCCGGTTTTTAAACGTTAATATATCTATAACTGTTTGAGCAACATTGATGAAACTTTGGATTCTAGGCAAGCTAATAGACTTTAAGAAATATGCCAAATTTCATATACGTACTCGTAGGTTAAATAGTTGTAGAGTTGTGAAGGGGTCAAAAGTAGCTCGAAGTGATTCCTGTAATATTACATACGGCTGCTGCGTCGCCAGTTCCTTTTTTCCCGAACTTGGCTGGACTCGCTGGCGCGAGTCTAGATAGTAAAAAGTTAAAAGATAATATTTTATTCTTGTACAGTTTCTTTCCTTTTTAGGCTTCGGTAATCAACAAGGAACCCTTCTAGTTTTGCCATGTCCGTCCGTCTGTGTGTTTCCACGGCTTAAGCTGGCTTCCCACAGTCCGCGATATCGCGGACGGACGCGGACCAGCTCGCACGACACACCGTGGGAAGGGTTTCGGTCCGCGGTAGCACAGACAGACGACACAGGTCAGTTGGAAGAGCGTCTCGTGGTAGGTGGCGGTCCGTGATCGTCGGCCCTCCGCGTCCGTCCGCGATATCGCGGACCGTGGGAAGCCAGCTTTAGACGATAAGTGCTAGAGAGATGAAATTGGGCATTAATTGATACATATTTTGCACGCCGAACAAACGGTAGAATCATTATAATGAATTTTTTTGGGTACCTTTCCTACACCTTAAAGTGATGTGACACCATAGTGTGGGCATCGATGGATCGGTCGATTAAGAATATTTTAAGTGTAAAAAGACTTTTTTATTTATTTATTCATAAACATATTTAATTCATGTTTTCAGTCCAATTGCTTTGCAGTTTGGCGAGATTGTGAATAAGGTTTTTCTAATAAAAACATTATTTTTCATAACATAACATAACATAACAATGGTAGACTAAATATTAATACTAAACTAAATATTACTAAACTAAATCATCATCATCATCATCAACCCATTATGTCCCCACCGAGGGGCGGGTCTCTTCCCTGAGGAAGGTATAGGCCATACTTCACCACGGGGGCCGAGAACAAAATATAAAAAATTGTCTCTAGACCGCTGCCGTTGGGGAGAGTTCCCATTCATGTATATTTATTAATTTTCCTCTGGAAGAGAACACTTTTAGTGAACCATACTTTTTAAGATTACGAAACATCAGTGTAATTTCATTTTATATGTACAAGACAAGAAAGCGTTCTCTATTTATTCTTCCATAGATAAAGAAGCTGACCGACCTCGGCCTCATGGGGGCTGCGGTGAGCCCGGACTACGGAGGCCTAGGCCTGGACTACCTGTCCCTAGTCCTAGCTGTGGAGGAGATCTCGCGCGGCTGCGCCAGCACCGGCATGATAGTCTCCATACACAACTTCCTTTACGCCAACCTGGTCAACGAGAGGGGGTCTGACCTTCAGAAGGAGAAGTTCTTGAGGGACTTCACTCGGGGTGCCATCGGGTGCTTCGCGCTGAGTGAGCCAGGTCAGTGTCGTAGAATCTGTTTGATCATCGACCCATTATGTCCCCACCGAGGGGCACGGGTCTCTTCCCTGAGTAAGGTTACATACTTCATCACGGGGCCAAGTCCGGATTGGTGGAGGCTCGTAAGACTAGGGGCTGGTATTACTGTCAGAAGTTTTCAAGCCGCCCTAAGGCCTCTGACTTGGCTTAACGACTGTCATCTATCGACGGCAGCCGGCACCAACTGCTTAACGTGCCTTGCGAAGCACGGAACCGCTCGGAAAAATGCAAACTAGCGTTAGTCATAAAACGGTCACCCATTCATGCACTGATGACAGCTTTAGCTTCGTGATCGCTTAAGATCACTCAGGCGGCTGGGGCTACGAGCGATTCTATCTGTTTAGTATTGTGTAAAAGTGTAGGTATATTATACTAGTCTTACGGGCGGTTTATACGACTGACTGGCTTTATTACATTGTTTTTTTTTTTAATTTTCTTTGACATTGTGACAGTGTGACGAAACTTAGTGAATTTGCTGTATGACTATACTTAGATATTTTATATATTTCACACATAACTTAATTCATTAATAAGCCTTACTAGTCTTGTTAACAAAACACAATTCCATAAAACACTACTCAGAGGCACTATTTTATTCTGTTTTTAGTAGTTTGTTGTTTGAAGTTGTTTGAAATACAACATCTGTGAAAATTTCAACTGTCTAGCTATCATGGTTCACGAAGTACAGCTTTTGGTGACTAACAAACAGACAGACGGACATTGTAGTTAGTAATAAGGTCCCGTTTTTACCCTTGGGATGCGGAACCCTAAACCCATTGTTTATCGAGCCTTTTAGAAGCTAACAGATTATATGAAAAGAACACCACCTAAATAATACTTTTAAAAAGTCTACAGAAGAATTACAATCTTCGATACGCAGAAAAGAACAAAACACATGACGTAACATAACATACAGGCACATACATTGCTTCTGGCCCCACACTAGGATACCCTGTGTCGTGGGAACCAGAAACAGCGACGTCACAAACATGTAAACATCCAAGACCTGGTTTTTTTTTTTGTTTTCAGCCGGCATTCGAACCCGGGACCTCTCGCATGGTAGTCAGATGCGCTAACCGCTGCGCCACAGAGGTCGTCAAACATACAGACATACATAATCTCACGCCTGTATCCCAGAGGCGTAGGCAGAGCCCAGGGACTGCCCCAACAAAAATAATTTTCTTTTGTCAGGTGCTGGCAGCGACGTAGCAAATATCAGTACAAAAGCGTACAAGGATGGAAACCATTGGATTCTTAGTGGCAAAAAGAGCTGGGTCACCTCCGGCATAGAAGGCTGGGCCACGGTGGTCTTCGCTAGCATCGATCCCAGTCTAAAGCACAAGGGGCTTGCGTGTAAGTACGTTATGTTTTTGCTCTAAAAATCAGCTAAGTGCGAGTCGCTCTCGTGTGACGGTTCCGTACCAAATAAATGTAATATTAAGTTATGTTTTTAGTAAAAATATGCTTGCTTTCATTTAGTTTGAGACCCTTAGAGTTTGACTCACACTTGAGCAATTTTTATTATTTGTTAACCGACTTAGACGACAGGCGCGTATAAGCCCTTTTTGGGATTTGTTATGGCATAACTCCGTCAAATCTTAACCGATTTCGACAATTCTTTTTTAATTGAATATTAATATGGTCCCGTTGTAACCCTTTGCTTACGTAACCCTAATTGGCTTCTTAATGGTAGCATGAACTGTTTTCTAGCTGGCACAATAACTCTAATTCCAAAGCATATTTGCTTCACAAGAATAATTTTAATTATGATAGTCATTACCATTAACTTACTCATATTTTTCTTCCTCTCCCCGCCCTCTCCCACCTAATGCAGAATCTAATGAAATTAACATAAACACAAACATTTACATGGCATTTACATTTACATGGCAGGCACATACATTTTTAGTTTTTTAATTTCAGAGTGAATTTGAACTTCAGGGTTGATCTGGCTAAGTATTCAGTGTAACACTACTAACCGAACTATTGCTACTACAGAGTATCAACATTTCGGTGCTTTACATCAACCGAACTACTGCTATTGAAAAGTTGCATTAGTTTGGTCAACCGAACTACTGCTACTAAAGGGAAATAAATAACAATTTATTATTATTTTATTTATTTCTTCTGGCCCCACACTAGCATTAAAAGGAAAACTATCTCTGCTACATAAGCTTTAAAAATTAAAGAGTAATGAGCCAGCAACTTATAGAAGGAAAACTTCGTACAAATTGAAGTTCATAGTTATATATTCGGCCCCAAGGCAGCGGCTAACATTAGCATTATAAGTACATTGACATTCAACAAACAGAATGTAAAACAACGCAAAGAACGTTGAAATAAAGTTTGATTTTTATAGAGTATAAAAAAAAAACTTTCTGCGGAACCCAACACTTTGCGTGGCTCGACGCGGTCTAGGCCGGTTTATTATTTCTAATACTATTTCGTTCAATTTCAGGCTTCCTAGTGCCGTTGGACGCTGAAGGTGTGTTCAGAGGCAAGAAGGAGATGATCATGAGTGTGAAGTACGTACGTTCTATTCTAAACATAAACATAAACATTTACATACAGGTACATACATTGCTTCTGGCCCCACACTAGGATACCCTGTGTCGTGGGAACCAGAAACAGTGACGTCACAAACATGTAAACATCCAAGACCTGGAGTTTTTTTTTTCTCCCCAGCCGGGGATCGAACCCGGGACCTCTCGCATGGTAAGCAGATGCGCTAACCGCTACGCCACAGAGGTCGTCAAAATTCAGAATTCGGTTTTTTATTTTCTTAGTGCCGGTTTCAGAGTTGAGAATTTTCACTAAGCATATGTGAGTGGTTGACCAAAAAGGGACCTCAAGTGAAAATAATTGATTTCGAGAAAATCGCGTTTGAAGTTTCGTGTATAAACAGGTTTCGACACGTGCTCGGCTTACAAAAAAATCATAAAAAAATACGCAAACGCTCTCGCTATCGAAAGTGAATGAATAAACTCAGTATACGCACTCAGGGCGGCGACGGCCTGTGACGTCACGTTCGACGAGGTCCGGGTCCCAGAGGAATACATGGTCGGGGAGCCGGGCGATGGGTTCCTCCTAGCCATGGCTCAACTGGACCAGGCCAGGATGGGGATAGCGGCGCACGCTGTCGGTGAGTGACCTCGCCGTTATCTTTATTTTCCTCCTGTTTTCTTCTGACTCTTTGTTTTGTACTAATTTTATGGTTTAATTTTTGGATTTATTTCGTTTTGTGGCGTGTGTTTTGTTGTTATAATAAATTTTTCTTCTTCTTCTTCTTCTTCTTTAATAGTCAAAATGGCCGCCTACGAATAGGCTACTTGAGAGTGTGAAAAAAATAATTATACGTATTCGTATAAATTGTGAGTCTGGGTCTAATTATTAATCTCTAATTCTTAGGGTTGAATGCATAAACGAACACACGCAATATAGGAAATTTTGTTTAAATTTAGAACAAATGGCAGCCCTGGTTGCGGATAGGAACTTTATTTGAACATTGTGAAACAGGGGCTTAAAAGAGCTTTAAAGTAAAAAAAATGATAATTTATCCAAAACAAACTAACTAGTAAATAAAATATATAATAAACTCACGCCCGTTATCCCCGAAGGGGTAGGCAGAGGCACCAGTCTCTAGAACTGGACCCACGTTTTGCCGAGTTTATTAGGTCCCAAACGTGACAAGTGGCAAGCCTGTCGCCGTTATCCGGGCACAATTTATCAGCGAATGGTGTTGCTGTACAAACAAAAAATTAGATAATTTTGTATCTGCAGCCATTTTCAGGCTAAAACGGCCTGGATTGGCTGAATCTAATATGACGTCATAGATCAGTACCTAAATAATGGCGTCTGTCATTCATGTTGTCCTTACGTTCATTAGTTTTATGCGTAGGCATCCTGTGCGAGTGCTGACGTTCACGATAGTAAAACCCCTGCAGGATGACACACCGACGCGGTGGCGGCCCATACCTACGTCATTGGACTGCCTCGTTGGTCTAGCCGTTCGTTAAGGCGCTTGCTTACCAAGACAGGCCGTGGGTTCGATTCCCACCGGGGGCCGCCGTACATTTAAACAAATGGCCTCAGTAATCGCGGCCCCCACAGGACAGGCACGGCCTAGTGTGTTAAACTGAACTGTATACTAATTTTAAGGACAACGTTTGTAACACATTTTGGGGACAAATAAATTTCATTTCGTTTCATTTCAGTCTGGGTGTTTTTCCATGTTTGTAATGTCTTTCCCATAGAACAGGGCATCCTAGTTTGGGAGGTCAAGTGATTGTGCTTGTTTGGAATTTATTATGATTTACTGCATTAGTATTTTTATGGACGTATGTACAGACAGCCACCGCACCGCGTTGGTGTATTACCTCCTTGAATGAATACCGATTACACCAGTGTAAAAGGGGTGGTCAATAAAACGATGTAGGTAACTTTAACGCAGGGTTTTACTTAGCGTCCTCACAGGTTACAATTATTTGTGGGCGAGTGGTTGTTGGCGCGAGCCAAAACCGTATGAGAGCTGCAAGCCCGAGTGCATCTCATAGAGAAAAACGTCACCAACATAAAAACAGTTGGACACAGATGCTCGCCTAAAGCCAGGTCCGCTACTCCATGTTACGCGTGTTACAAAAAATGTAACATGTTACGGTTATCGTAACAGCCCGTCTGCTGCGACTTTCTAGTTCTGTTATGTTACAGTTTTTGTGACAAAAACAAAATGAGTTCCGACGAAGCAGACGTGTCTGCTATTTTGTCCCTTTAGGCTTATCCACTTTGTATTCACTTGTTCTTTTGAAATTCCTATTATTTCTGCTTTATCACTACATGAGGCGTCCCAAAGCACTTGTCTGTCTCTAAATAATCGTATGATAAACAAGGTATTTTCTTTTTTCCACTCCATCACCGAATCGCGAGACGTGTACGCCCGGTGAGCGCTAACACAAAATGAATGACTTCACCCCCCAGCAGGCGAACGCGGGGGATGTTATCCATTCGCCGCGGCTACCGTGTTACGTGTTACGTAACATGTTATACCACGCCCCATTATAACGTGTTACATTTTTTGTAACACGCGTAACATGGCGCAGCGGACCCGGCTTTACGCTGTTAGTGCGAGCGAGATAGATGCTAATGACATCGAAGGCACTCATTCAATGTGATGAAGTTAGGTATAATTGAGGCGTGTGCTCGAACAACGTTGTATGTAGCAATTTGCCGTTATGACAAAATGAGAAAAAACATCATAAATTCGCTACAATAGTATTTTAATGTGCCGGTTTTTTGTGATTACCGCTAACTTCACTTCTGTTACTATGTTATTCATAACCATGTTCATTGCAAACGATGCCAGTGCCGATATACAATGTTGTTCTATCGTTAGTCATAGCTTTCGCCCATTTGTAACATACAACGTTGTTCGAGCACGCCTCAATGGACAATAATTCGGGATTTTTTTCCTTTGCTGTATATGAAAAGGAAGCTGAACTGGATAGCCCTACGTTCTTAGTTTTTACCTCAGATAAGATTTTCATTCATGATTTTGGTTTTGAACACCTTCTCATTCTAAAAGGGCGTATAAGCAAAACGGAACGGAATCATAGTCGGGTATCCACGCCATCCAACGTTGAAGCATTAAAAAAAACTGTCACTGCTCTGTCAGTGATTTCGTTTATGTAGGTACAGTGCCACCATCTTATCTGTTCAGTTGATAGCGGCGCTAGTGGAGAATTTAGTAGTACTTAACATTTAAGAAATATATATACCTAGGAAAATGAGAATATTTTAATCCGTCTTTAAATTTTAGTGAACATATATCTATAAGTCTTAGTAAGTGAATAAATAAAACAAGAAATGGGTACAGAATTTACAATTAATTAGTTAGTTACAATTTTGCCCACTTGAACATATAATTTGGTGGCGCTGTACCTACTTCAGTATTTATTTTTTAAAGGCAACAGACTAATTACTTTTGACAGATTCGAATGAATTATACTTTCTGACTTTGTATTAATCTGTGATGGCGTAATGATCTGTATCACTGAGCGAAATTAAATAAAGACATTATTTTCTCGAAAACTACAGCACCTAAAAATAAACAAAAAATATATTCTTATTTAGTGACCGCTCATATCCATATCCTAGAAGAAACTTTCTTGATTCGTGACCATAGAAATATTGTCCACTAGCTGTGCCCCGCGGTGTTACCCGCGGTTCATCGATTTTCCCGTAGGAATAAGATATTTCCCCGCGGTAAAACGTAGCCTAAGTTTTAATCCAGGGTATCGGCTAACTCCATACCAAATTTTATTAAAATCCGTCCAGCCGTTTCAGAGCTAAAGACTGACAAACATATAAACACACACACAAACTTTCACGTTATTATTAGTGTGATAGTACAATGGTTAGGTATACCTACTATTGTTACTGTTTAGCATAATTACAAGTGTGTTATTATTTAAAGTAGGTGTGTGTAAGAGAAAACTGTAACACCAGGTAGTCAGGTTGTTTGTAAGTGCTTTAGTAAAAGTATGATACAGCAGATAACGACGATATCTGTGGCGCAACGGTTAGCGCATCTGCCTACCATGCGAGAGGTTCCGGGTTCGAACCCCGGCTGGGGACAAAAAAACCCCAGGTCATGGATGTGTACATGTTTCTGGTCCCCACGACACAGAGTATCCTAGTGTGGGGCCAGAAGCAATGTATGTGCATGTATGTAAATGTTTATTCCTTTTGATATTTCATGGTTGCGCCCTCATGTGTCACTAAATCTCTCTGCAACATCACCGGTATCCTACTAATATGGATGGATGGATGTTTGTTTGTTACTCTTTCACGTAAAAACTACTGAATGGATTTTAATTAAACTTTACAATAATATAGCTTATACATCAGAATAACACATAGACTACAATTTATAAAGATATTTAGTAAATTGTCTAAAATATGACGATAAGTGTCAAGAAAAAATCTACCATTGCGAGCTATTCTGGCGTGCGCTTCCAAAACCGCTAGAGTTACATAATATGATGTGATGTATGATGGAAATGTTTATCTTACATAGTCCTACAAAAAAGCCCGCCACAGTATATATTATACCTTATGTGTAAGCCATTATAGCCAAAATAGTGAACCATAAATGTAAGCTACTCGAAATACTAATCCTGCGCAGACGAAGTCGCGGGCACCAGCTAGTAATACTATACAAATAACATCTCATTTCAGGTATCTCCCAAGCGGCTCTCGATACGGCTATTAACTACGCTAAGGGACGGGTCGCTTTCGGAAAATCACTGACACGACTGCCCTCGGTCAAGGTGAATAAACCATAACTATAGACATTTACACACAGGACATCGCTTCTGGCCCCACTCTAGGATACCCTGTGTCGTGAGAACCAGTAACAGTGACATCACAAACATGACATTGTAAATATCCATGATCTGGGATTTTACTTTGTCCCCAGCCGGGATCGAAACCCTGGACCTGCGTGGTAGGCAGATCCCAGAGGGGTAGGCGAACGATGCTAACGAACAGGGTACAGGCTACTCATGTTTTAATATGCTTATCTTATGTTGCGCTTCAGGATCGTCTCACTGAGATGAGCATCCTGACCGAATCGGCCAGGCTGCTCACTTACCGCGCCGCCACAGAAGTGTCGACCAAAAACAGCGCCATGGCGAAGTATGTCGCCGGAAGGAACGCGATGGCCGTCGCCGACCACTGCGTGCAAATACTGGGCGGGAAGGGGCTCTCTATGGAGTACGACGCCCAGAGACACTTCAGGTGAGAGACGAGCTTAACTTGCAAACTTTTAGACCGAATCCACTTACGGGTGTTGTTTTATCGGACGCGTCCGACCAGTGGGCTCATTATGTAATTTTCGCAACGGATATTCATACGTCTTAAAAAGTCATGTATAGCACTATCTTCTTTTAAGACCCTATGTTAGAGCGAGACAGTACTCCGTACGACGTCGGTTTTTGTGTTGACGTGGCTTTTTAAGACGTATGAATATCATCATCAACCCATAATGTCCCCACCGAGGGGCACTGGTCTCTTCCCTGAGGAAGGTATAGGCCATACTCCACCACGGGGGCCAAGTCCGGATTGGTGGAGGCTTGTAAGACTAGTGGCTGGTCTTACTGTCAGAAGTTTTCAAGCCGCCCTAAGGCCTCTGACTTGGCTTAACGACTGCCATCTATCGAGGGCAGCCGGCACCAACAGTTTAACGTGCCTTGCAAAGCACGGAACCGCTCGGAAAAATGCCACTGAACTGAACGCGCCGTATGTTGCTTAACTTTAGTGATCGTTTAAGATCACTCAGGCAGCCCAGGCTACGAGCGAGACGTATGAATATCCGTTGCGAAAATTACATAATGATCCCAGAGGTTTCGCTCCGATTCGCAGAGCTCAATCATGGTGAACAGAGACGGAGCTCGCGTCGTCGGTTGCTCGTCTCGAGCTTAACTTGACTGTACTGCATACTACTTTTTCTGGGACTGAAGAGACTTTACTGCGAATATTTTAGCTGAACAAACTTAGTTAAGTTACTATTAACAGATTAGCCGAAAAGCGTGTTCGCATGGCGTATAAAGCTTACAGTGCAAACAATGTGAAACCAGAGACAAATAAAAGTTAGAGCAAATTCAAACATGTATTGCAAAAAAAAAACAGGCCACCAGACCTTGATCTACAAGGTCAAGAGGCCTGTTTTTTCGTCAATGCATGTTTGAATTTGTCAAGATTTTCGAAGAAGAAAAATTAATTATATCGCCATTACTTGAGAAAATATCGACCCCTGGGCCCCACGGCCTTGCAATCCTCCATTTCTGATTTCGAGTACTGGTTGTTTTTTTTTTCGTAATCGCGCTTGTCTAAATTAAGACCATGAGAGCCAAAGCGGCCTAACTGTATTGTTTTTTCAATAATAATAATAAGCCCTTTAATTCTGACTTTGCTACAAGTTTCATAATTTAAGGTAATACTTATTTCAAGTTATTTATCGCATGTCTCGCAAATTGGCGTGCCTTTTCGTATAGGCCTCCTTCAGCTCTTTCCACTGATCTCTATCCCCAGCCACTGTGGTCCAGTTTTTTTTAAAAATCCTTTCTGATAATAAATTACTTATAAAATACCTAGGGTTAACAAAGTCTGTAAAAGATAAAGAATATCAAGTAATAAAAAAGTAAGACAGCACAATTTTTTTTTTTCCAAAGTAACAATTATTATATAGATTTAAAAATCAGGGCTCAATTTTTTCCCTCAATCATATTATGTTTAAGAAGTTAGGCTACGCTGGCTCTCATGGCCTCGTTATTAGTCAGGACCGATGTTCAGAGCTTAGTGAGTTTGTCAAAACTGAATAAGCATTTTTTAGTCAGATTACATCGAAACATCGGATTAGTTTTGTTTTATAGAGATTTTCATCACTTCTATAGAGCCGTTCAAATGGGCCGTAATATTATCAGCAAGGCATTTGAACAAAAAAAAAAACGAAACCAAAACCCCAGGTCTTGGATGTTTACATGTTTGTGACGTCACCGTTTCTGGTTCCCACGACACAGGGTAGTGTGGGGCCAGAAGCTATGTATGTGCCTGTATGTAAATGTTTATTTTTATTTACAGCATGTTTTATATGCACACAGGGACGCGCGAGGTACCCAGATCTACGGAGGTGTGACGGACATACAGAAGCGGCTCATCGGACACTATCTGCTGAAAGAACACGACGCTCTCTGATGTTCCCATACGTTAGTTAAGACCAAAAACAGCGACATCACAAACAGTCCCCAGTCAGGGTTCGAACCCGGGACCTCTCGTATGGTAGGCAGATGCGCCAACCGCTACGCCACAGAGGTCCTCAAATCAAATGAATTCCACACGACATTTAGTTACAGAAGTAAAGCCTCCGTTGAGAAGACATGTTTTCGTTGCATGCTGTTTTAGCAACTAACGAACGTAAGACGTTGCACCTCAAAACATTTGTCGAAGTTGTTGCCTGGGCCTGGTCCATGAATTAAATAACTGTCTCTTATAGAGCTAGCATAGAACTACTGACGACTTTGCCCCATGCCCCTTCGGTTGTTACACCATTTGTTATTGTGGGTTCTACTCGAAAACCTTGGGTGTCTGAATGCTTGAAATACTAGTCCATAGGATGTACATGTGCGTAATAACAACAGAGTTATTAATTTTCTTCCGAATGCACTAATTACATGTTACACTATTATTAATGTCTAGTACTTACGAAAGTTTTAGTTGAAAAACAACAGTTGTGATAAGAAAATGAATACGCTTCAGACAGAGTACTGAGGTACTACTATTAAATGTAACGATCGAGTACTTGTTCCATTACAGGCATTTTATACCGGGTGAAATTTTCACCGGTACAATAAATTTTACCATATCATTGGTATCGATAATAGATTACATTTATCAATAAAATTACCAAATTTTTTTTTTTCGTTTTCATTAATTTATCCTGCATCCAATTTGTAACTCATGGGCACCCATTACAAGGCGTCACCGCGCCGCCGCCGCCGCTTCTTTTCCTTCCCGCAAGCCGCGCGCAGTTGCCAGTTCGTGCGTTTAGTTGTGCTCATGCGTAATGAGTCCATATTTCTTTAAGATTTGCGGATAAGTTCAGACATTGGTATTTTTGTTTTTTTGTACCAACGGGGTAGTAACAAAAAATGTTGGTATTTGTATTTTGGACTTAGTATTACGTATGTTGATTTATTGTACTGGTGAAAAAATATTCCTGTATAGTCTGGAGAAAAACGTAACCCCAGTAAACACATCTGTGGTTACGTCATTATCTAATTTAAAGAGCCTCTAAGGACCGTATTAGGATCGTATTTTTATGAATAAGACCAAATCTTTACATAATTTTGTTGCATCACTGTAAAATATGTAAAGATGAATATTAATTCGGGGTGTACTTTCGCGCGCGACAGGACAAGTAGATTTATATACCAACTATGTTTAAGCTAGTCGTATGCTCAAATCGAATTTGTTAAAATAAGGGCATCTGTGTAATACAGTTGCCTTATCAATCACTAATACTGCCAAAGTTTTATTAAGAAGTTGTGGATTTTATCTGTACTTATGTCCGATTGAGAATCGGGCGTTATTTAATTCTTAAGTTAACAATGATAAAATGCATTCCTTTTTTTTTTAAGGAAGGAAGATATCCTTGAAACCATTTTTGTAGTAGTCTATTTTTTATTCATACAGAATATTATTGAGATTAATCGATCTAACGTTTTTGGCTCAAAACTTCGGGTGCCATTTTCGAGGATACAAATGATTTCGACGAAAAATAGACGTCAGTTTAAACCATTTATAAAGTTGTAGTACTTACAAAAGGTATTGTACGAGGGCTGCTACTTATGTATGCGGAATAGAAAAAATAAACAAATGTATATGGCTAAATATGCTTTTATTGTTTTTGAAAGTTTTATTGTTTCTCCACTATGATCGATGCACTTTTGCATTCGATGAAACCAATTTGTAAAACACGTTTTCCACTCTGATTGAGGTATCTCCAAAACGTGCTGTTTGAACGCATCTACGGCATCTTCACGGGTCGAAAATCGTTGACCACGTAATTTATTCTTTACATTTGGGAATAAATAGAAATCATTGGGAGCCAAATCAGGGCTGTACGGTGGATGACCCATCAATTCTATTTTTTGACCATACAAAAATGTAGTTGTTTCCTGAGATGTATGACAGCTGGCATTGTCATGGTGAAGTATGATTCTGCGTCGCTGGTTGTTTTGGCGTATTTCTTCAAATACTTCCGGCAAACAAATGGTCGTGTACCACTCCCGAATTAACCGTTCTTCTATTCTCCAGTGGTATTGTAGCCACATGGCCGTTAATACCAAAAAAGCAGGCCACCATTTGCTTTACAGTGCTTTTTGCACGAGCCACCTTCGTAGGGTTCGGCTCATTTTGAAACACCCAAACTGTTGATTGTTGTTTAGTTTCGAGATCGTACGCGTAGATCCAGGATTCGTCACCTGTGTAGATATTATAAACAGATTTTCAAGAACAAGAGAGTCGCCTCCGTTGAATTTTTTAAAGGTTTTCTTGCACCATTCGACGCGAGCATTTTTTTGATCCTGAGTTAAGTTGTGCGGTATCCAACAAGAACAAATTTTTTTTACAGACAAATTTTCATGTAATATCCTATGAATGCTCGTCATACATATGCCCAGAATAGCCTCTATCTCGCGATACGTAACATGGCGGCCTTGTATTATTAGTTTTCGCACAGCTTCAATATTTTGTGGCACAACCACCGATTTCGGGCGACCTTCTTTAACTTCATCCGTGAGCTTACTGCGCCCGCGATTAAACTCACTAAACCAGTGATACACAGTCGTTTTTGATGGAGCTTCACCACCAAAAGTCGAAGTTAATTGATCTACGCACTGTTGTTGCGTTAAACCACGTCGAAAATCGTAATAAATCATATTTTCACGAATATTTTCACGAGTGAGTTCAATTTTTTCAGCGATATGACATATGATATAAACCCAACAAAAACAAAACACTAACGTATATAAGAGAAAAATATTAGCGGCCAGTATTTAAAAAAAGGACGAATTTGACCATGGAGGTCAGACATTGCGTTTAAAATAGTTGGAATCCCAGATTCCGCATACATAGTAGCAGCCTATGTATTATACTAATGTTGTTTGAAATTTCTTTGAACTAAATCTGTGATCATCATCATAAATAGATTACAAAATATTATATACTTTTATACATGTGACATAATGTCACTATGTATGTCTCTGAAATTGCTAAGATATTTATTTATGAGATAAGAACAATAAAAGTTACGTCTTTATTATTATAAATTTTTTTATTGCACAAAACAGGATGTCTGGTACAAAGGCGTACTTAATGCTAAATATAATATTCCACTTTCATAATCAACCCATTATGTCCCCACCGAGGGGCACAGGTATCTTCCCTGAGGAAGGTATAGGCCATAGTCCACCACAGGGGCCATGTCCAGATTGGTGGAGGCTTGTACAGTCGAGTTCATAAATATATGAACACTTCCGCGGCTTCAAAAATATGTGTGCAAATAAGGTTACAAAAATATCTACAGGTCAGTTATCTAAAGCTGGCACGTTCACAGTACTCACACTTATGCAATTTCACTATACAGTATGTTTAAAAATAAATGATTTGGATTCAAAATGCGACTCTAGTTTAAGTGTAGACTACAGTTAGGTTTTAGTAAGATGGGTGCGTTGTAGATAAATAAATACAAATATACATACATATGTGTTACTTGTTATAATATATTTTTAGCAAATTCGATCGAAAAGTATTAAAAATAAGGTGGAATAAATGGTCACAAAATAGTTATAATTTTCAATAAATTTTCACATGAACAAAAATAATTTCACCTAAGAAAATCTTTACCAAAACAGAAAATAATTATCCCAGAAGTCCTCAACAATTTAATTATAATTTAATTATGTAACAAAGGGTCACGGACGCTTAGTGGTCAGTTACTGGATGAATGCGCCGTTTTGGGCTGAGGTCCAAAATTGCATTCCTTTGACAGCCGTTACATTTTTTTTTTAGTTCTTCTGAAAACTGCTCATTACCCTACCTTTTTTTCTGAACCTACCAGTAAAGCCCATTACACAATGAAAAAAATAAGGTATAACAATAAGGAATAAGAAATAGCACAGAAATCAATTGTCTTCCTTATTCTTGATTGTGTCATGCTCAACGGTGTTGCCATTAATGACTAATAATGAGTCGTTTTCAGAAGAAAAAAAGAAAAAACGAATGGCTGTCAAAGGAATGCAGTTTTGGACCTCAGCCCAATAGCCATGTGTGATACATCATCAAATAGGTCTCAGCGAGCTGAATAAAAGTTATTATGACGCCAACAGCCAAATGTATGTCCTTTCGGAGTTATATTGTACTGAAAATGTTAGTTTTTTTTCAATACCATATACCTAACTCCGAAAGGACAAACATTTTGCTGTTGACCTCATAGTAACTTTTATTCAGCTCGCTGAGACCTATTCGATGATGAATCTATCACACATGGCTATTGGGCTGAGGTCAAAAATTGCATTCCTTTGACAGCCATTCGTTTTTTTTAGTTCTTCTGAAAACGGCTCATTTGGAACTACTTTTCTTAGCTGTCAGAAAAATATCCCTCATTGAAACGCACATACGGTTGAATACCAAAAAGATCACGCTGTATATATAAACAGTAGCAAAAGTAAAACTATAACTGTCCCCTTCACACTCATAAGCTAGACCGCGGGCAAGAGAGACGGGCAGACTTTTCATGATGCGCACGTCACGCCGCGCGCTTATGCGCTACACAAATGTCAGCCATATTTATGTGAACATGTGTTTTGACAATTCACGAAAACAGTGCAGACTTGTCAGTGCATATGTCTGTCTCTTATAGTTTTTCTGTATCTGTATGCGATACAAACTTCTTATGCACCACATGGCAACGTCGTCATCGCTCGCTAAATTTTTCATTTTTTGAAGAATACGGGAAAACAGACCGAGGACAAAAGACAGTGCTATTTTGTTTTTTCCGTTGACTAGTTTAGAACCTAGTAGTAAATGACGCAGTGGCCTAGGGGTATCTGTACGCAACTTCTGCTTAGTGTTAGCGTGAGTTCCAACTCTACGCTTTTTTGCAATTTATTTACATCGGTAGTTTTTCAATCGCAAAAAGAACATACTTACCTACAATAGAGGATGGGAATCTTGGTCTAGTCTAATACAAACATTTGTCAAAGTCAAACATTTTGGTGCGTTTACCCTGTATCACGGTTGAAACGTACATTTCAGCACATTTTGATATTTTTATATCTTCCTCACATACTAAGAGTTTGCTATTTTTTATCCTGCTGTCCCAGAATTACTACCTATAGGTAATGCAGTAGATATAGTAACTATATGAATAAAAACAAAATTAAGCAAATATTAAGTATCATCATCAACCCATTATGTCCCCACCAAGGGGCACGGGTCTCTTCCCTGAGGAAGGTATACGCCATACTCCACCACGGGGGCCGAGTCCGCATTGGTGGAGGCTTGTAAGACTAGTGGCTGGTCTTCTGTCAGAAGATTTCAAGCCGCCCTAAGACCTCTGACTTGGCATAACGACTGCCATCTATCGACGACAGCCGGCACCAACTGCTTAAAGTGCCTTGCGAAGCACGGAACCGCTCGGAAAAATGCCACTAGCGTTATTCATAAATGGTGACCCATCCATGGACTGAACGCGCCGTATGTTGCTTAGCATTAGTGATCGTTTAAGTTCACTCAGGCAGCCCAGGCTACGAGCGATTTTGTAGTATCGCAATCTTACACCATCTAACCCCATAGATTTTCTATGGGGTTAAGATCGGGGCTTTTCGGGGGCATTTTAATTCATTTTAGTTCCTCTCGATTTTCCATCTAGGATATCCACAATTGTACTAAGTAAGCATTGTGAATGCTACAATTGTCTTGTACAAATTTAATTTGGTGGTTGTCTGGGTAAACAATTTTTGCAGAAGGCAAAAATGAGTCTCTATACATTTTTGTTCGCAGCACATACTTAAGCATGCCATACAAAAACTTTACATGCAATTCTTGCAAGGCACGATGACGGTTGTTATGATTATGTCAGTGACATCATGAAGTTATCTTTCATAAATCTTTTCATTTAGATAAATAAGTAACCATCAAGAACTCATAAATATACAACCTCTTTAAAAGATTATCATGGAGTTCGTACCTATAGGTTGTTCACATAAATATGGCTGACTTTTGTGTAGATATATTTGCAGGTCAGCTTGTCCTAATAAAAATGACCAATTTATGTATAGATATTTATGTAACTATAGTTGTTGACTTACATATGACAATATTTTGTGCAGATATTTATAAATTTTTAGTTGTTTATATATTTGTGAAGCCTTGTGTTGATATTTATGACCAGTAAAACGTTGATATATTTTGGTTGCATAACATGCTAGATATTTTTGTAACCTTATTTGCACACATATTTTTGAAGCCGCGGAAGTGTTCATATATTTATGAACTCGACTGTAAGACTAGTGGCTGGTCTTACTGTCAGAGGTTTTCAAGCCGCCCTAAGGCCTCTGACTTGGCTTAACAACTGCCATCCTCCACTGATTCTGATTTTCCACTTTAATGCGGAAGATTTTTTTTCTTATAAATAAACATGTAGGTGAATAACACATTCACTTTCAAACAAGTGTTACAGTTTTCTTTTTTACAGGCACCGTATGACAACCGCACTTATTAATTACAAATAATTATGAGCAATATATTATTATAAAGTATTTACATTCTACGAAAATAATACTATTTACCTACAACAGAATTAGACTTTACCACAAGACCGGTTCAAATGACCATCATTGGAGTTGCCGAATGTACGGTTGGCTAAATCACCCAGTTGCAAAAATACTTTAAAACCAAACACTGACCGCTTCTCAAATTTTTTATATCTTATACATTTTGCTGTCCTTGTGTATTTCTTAGGCCGGCTTGCACCACCGACTGAAATTCATTTAACTCGAGGTTAAATAGAATTTTGACAGATAAAGTATGGCGGAACTGTCAAAATTCTGTTTAACTTAGGGTTAAATGGATTTTAGTTTGTGGTGCAAGCGGGCTTTATTGTATTGTTGTTAGCGATGTGCGGGTTGCGATTGAGTTGAGAAGATGGGTATGAGGAAAGTAGACAGGAGACGTTTGATTTTCAAAAACAATGTGAGCTTGGGCGTGCGTGTCGTTAGGGGGCGTGGAATTATATTCCCAACGGCAATGGGGGACTGACACCCACACAGCGACGCGCACGCACACACGCATCATGTGTATTTATTGTAGCAAACCAGTTGCAGTGTCATAGGGACTTCACACACGGCAGCTATAATATACATTACATTCCAGGATTTATAGCCTTCGAGACCGCTCAGTACCTTTAAGATACGAAGATGTAAAGATGTATATTATAGCTGTCGTGTGTGGTCTCCTGACGATTTCTATGGAAAGATGTAATGAGATATATCGAGCTATAATATACATCTTTACCTTATAGCCGCCGTGTGTGGAGTCCCTAAGACAGCCATATCGGTAACAATTGCCAAAACGCAGGTACCGGGCGAAGAAGGAATTTTGAACAGTTCTAAACAGGTCTCATTCCTTTGATGCAATATTTACAAGTACTATGTAATGTTTTATCACGACTTGACCACTTTGCGCAGAAATAGTGGTCGAGCACTGCTGCTTCGTTGGTATTCAAAGGAGTGCGCGCACTGTAAATGGGCGCACTGTAAACCACACATAAGCTCGCCATGGACATATTTCTCATGTAATTTCCTGTTCAATGTTTCGTGTGCAATGATCTCAACGATTGTTCTCAATCCTCGATTTTCTACTCAGTTTCTCACAGGTCCAATCTCGATTATTTATTTGAACAACCCGCGTTGAGACACTCAAAATTGCGTTTAAACTCGCAAAAAATAACGTTGATTGTAGCATGGATTCACTGTTAGCGTCTAAAAAAGCTAACTTTGCAATGGACTAAATATAGTAGATTTAAAAATAGCGTATGGTATCCCTATGTTCATAACCCCAATTATAGTCTTGATACTTGATCGGGCTCAGAAGAATTTATATTCAACATTCAAAGTATGAAAACTGTTCAAGCAAGCTTAACAACGAAAATAACAGCAACGAGTGTTGTTAAGTAGTCTTTGTGAGGGCTTGCCACTTAATTCCTTTGCAATGTTAGCTTTGCCAGACTCTAATGTCAAACACTTCTCAGCTTATTAAGTCTAAATGGTGGCGGCCCAGAAATTTGTAACGCTGACTGCATTATCACTAGCAATCATTAAGTCTTCATGAGGACAGGTATCAAGGCGTGTAGGGCACGCTAAAAGATGCTCCATCATTTAAGAAGTACCACACAAACAGTTGAAATAATCGCTGTTTGTGCGTCGTTTAGCTATTTCTCCATTTTTGTTTTTTGTATCATTTCCATCATAGAAATACTGTTTTCAGCTCAGTCCTTAGCAGCTATTATTCAACAATAACAAAAATCACGCTAGCAGCACTGTCACTATCTGAAGATGTCGCGAAGGCCCGCGATAACGCGTTCGACCACCGGATCGTCATCCGGGTACCCAGCGGAGCGGAGGTGGTGGGAGATACTGGACACACACTGGAACAAAACAAAAGAATATAGGCAACCATCCGTCTCTTGGTAAAATTTACATTCAAACGTCCTTGCTAAGGAAATGGGATGCGTCTGAGGCTTGCGAGTCTAAATGCATATTTGTTCTACTTGTACTATTGTTAGTCCTATAACCAATCGTATAAACCGTGCAACTGATCTTCTTCGGGAAATATCCTATTGAATTAGCAGTTATCGGGGAGCGAATTGAAGTTACCGTTTCAGTCATATTTCCAAACAGGTGATGCCAGTCGGGAGAGGAGTGATTGCACGGAAGCGCGACACAAACGTAAAAATAAAATTACCATTTCATTCACTTTTTCCAAATACGTGACGCCAGCCGGGAGGGGAGGGCTTTGCACAGAAATGCGACAGAAAAACGTAACAAAAAAAGTAAGCATTTCACTCACCTTTTCCAAATACGTGACGCCAGCCTGCGGGCACACGTCGACAGCCATATTGACGGTGAAGTCGTCGGGCTCGGTCGGCCGCAACGCTCTCAGCTCGTCCAGGAATCCGGACAAGGAACGCTCAGTCAGATCCGGAACTAGTTTCACGCTGAACTGGAACCCAGTCTCCGGATCCTCTGTCGTCGGTTCCACGCGGAAGCAGCTGGGAACGAGAGAGAACTATTGAGTATTTTGATTTAGGCGGCCCTTCAAGGAGCAGTTCCTAAACAAACGGTCGGTCTTCACAAACGTCATGCCGAATTTCAGTAACTCTTTGCCAATATGTTGCCAATAGCTGTGTAATTTCCTTTTTTATGTACAATAAAGTTTTCTCTATCTATATCTATGTTTAGAGGACACAAATGGTTTGCGATTCTTAAGGCTATTTGACAGTGTGAAAAAAATAGTATTATTTGTTACGTATTCGTATAAATTATGTGTCTTAAACCCGCTTTAAGGTATTTTAACTAAAAAAACAATTATGATTTGTAAAAAACACAAGTTAAAATTTGATAATTATATATCTGCAGACATTGTATCGAAAACGACCTGGATTGGCCGATTCTATGATGACGTCACATGCCAGTAAAAATGGCATCTGTCATTCTTTCTTATGTTCATTGGTTGGTTTACCGGGAAGTGACGTCATAATTCCTATGCGATGCCATATTGCCCAAGATAGCGTTTTGGCGGCTTATTTAAAAAGTAATTTTTCGTTTGCCTTTTTTAGAAGTAATACACGAAAGAATAAAATGCTTGTTCACGAATCTGATAGAAATCGTACTGAAAGCATAACTCTCGAAATGGTTTTGAGATTTCCGTTCATGTTAAAAAATGTAGCATGGTCAATTACAAAGTAAGGCCCGCTTGCACCACCGACTAAAACCATTTAACCCCGAGTTAAACAGAATTTTGACATTTCCGCCATGCTTTATCTGTCAAAATTATCGAAATAACCCGTTAACTCGAGTTAAATGAGCTAACCCGGGCTGACGCAAGTGGGCCTCAGTACAAGGTGCTTAACCTCCTTAGGCTGTGGTTCCACTGAGGTGGAGCGGAGAAGAGCGGAGACGAGCAGTGCCGTGATTCACCTATCACATGGCTTGAAATCCACATCTCTTTTCCACTCCACATCATATAGTGATGTGATCGGTGAATCACGGCACTGCTCGTCTCCGCTCTGCTCCGCTCCGCCTCAGTGGAAGCGCAGCCTTAAGGTCATAGACCACTTACACGACTCTGCTACCGCGAGCTGTCTGCTGTCATTGATGCCAATGTAAAGTATATCTAAAGAGCAAAGCCCACATTTGAATTTTTTTTCCACTTTTGCCGGGTGGGAGCAGAGTCGTGTAAGTGGGCTGGCCTTTAGTCCTGGCCTTGAAAACAAGGTCAGGTCTTAGGAATTGAAATTGAAATTGGTTTATTGATAATAAGATTAATTCACAATTACATTACATCATAATATAATAGTACAGTATCAATTTGACATCAGTTTTAAGTAATTAAACATTTGACAATAGTGAATTTAAATAATTGATTAGACTCTGAAGCCTGTGGTAGATAAAAATTTGTGATACAGGCGTCAGTGCCCTATGTAGATGTTTAAAAAAAAAAAAGTCATTATAACTATCGATTGTAAGCATTCATTACCTGAAACATCCACTGCAATTCCTTTAGTCAAATCACTTTGCACTACCACAAACGAATTGTAAACACTCTTATTGCTAAAATGAACAGAAAACACTGTAAACTATTAAATGTTGGCATTTGTCATGACTATAAAATAGTTTCATATCGTTGAAAATAAAACGGTAATGTGTCAAAAGTCACTTCCGGATATTCAATATTTTTTAGTTGGCATCACTGCCAATTGTATATTGACAAAATTAAATGCTATTGCTAATTTTGTATCATGACCAATGTCAATATCCGGTTTGTTGCCTCCGTGGTGGGGCTTAGAGTATAAAAGCCAGCGTATTAGGATTTTGTATTCATTCACTGTGCGACCTATTGAGAAGCACGAATAAAGAACTTGAAAAGTATCCCGAGTTTTACTGTTAGTTTTTACACGATAGATTTCGAATAGAGGAGGTTAATGCAAGAAGCATTCCAGCAAGCCTGTTGTCTATCAACGGTCGCACTCACCGGTACTGCGAGGCTAGCCGGCCGCGGGGTTGTGCCTGCGACGTGACGAAGCCCAGCAGAGGTGCTTGCCGTTCCAACGCCCTCTGCAGCGCGCCCTGTGCCACATCAACAATAGTACATTGTTCACCGAGAGGAGAAAGTGACCGATCACCGTCAAGGGTGTCGTTTGAAGCCCGAGCCGTAGGCGAGGGCTTTAAAACACCTAAGATCGGGAATCGCAGTTTCTCTCGAGTGATACGTAGTGCTTTATACTACACCTACAAGGAAAATAAAAAACGAAATCTTTACTAATTGAAATTTATATTGAAATTGTTGCCAGTGGCCAGTGTCATTTTGCGAACTTGGAGATAAAAACTCACTGTAAAAACTTTTTGGCTTTTGATATTTAGGTTACCGGCGCGTAGTCTTACCCAAAATTAAAAAAGAAAAACCACGTACGAAATGGATTTTCATACACTTTTCTCTCCCGCTCAGATGCGTTTTCTCCCCGCATATTTGTTCGATATGCAATGACGTACTTTCTACCGTAAATTTGATAAAGTATCAAGGTACTTTCCAAGCAGGTGTAGTATAAACATTCATTATGGTACGGCCACACTATCGCGATAACGCGAAGATTTGCGTTGTCGCGACATGTCTGGCCAAAAAATTCGTCCTATCGCGAATCATCATCGCGAAACACCCTTCGCGCTGCTGTCGGTAAAATACTGCACATCAAAGGGCAAAATGAATTTAGCAAAGTTCTAAATTGTCGCGACGTAGCGAAGGTTTATTTGATGTGGCCAAGCTCTTCGCCGTAGAGCGAACACGAAATTTTGTCGCGACAACGCGAACACGAATCTTCGCCTTCAAGTGTGGCCGCAGCATTATGGATGTTTACATAAAACAAACAATTACTCACAGGCACATACATTGCTTTTGGCCCCACACTAGGCTACCCTGTGTTCGTGGGAACCAGAAACAGCGACATCACAAACATGTAAACATCCAAGACCTGGGTTTTTTTGTCCCCAGCCGGAAACGAACCCGGGACGAATGATAGGTAGATGCGTTAACCGCTGTGCCACAGAGGTCGTTTACATATTTTGTGATGTCGGTGTTTCTGGTTCCCACGACACAGGTTACCCTAGTGCGGCGCCAGAAGCAATGTATGTGCCTGTATGTAACTGTTTATTCTTAGGCCAACTTTCTTCTTCTTTCCACTTCTTCAGTTAAAAGCTGTTTAAGCCACTTCTTCCTTATTACTGTTTGTTCTACTAAAAGTAGAAACATAACTCGCGCCTGCTTAGTTGAGTAGTTAATGCTCAGCAGTTAGAATGTTGGTTATTTTTTTATTTCACTTTTTTAACGATGATGATGATGATTTCCTCTTCTCTTATAAGGGACATAGGGTTCGTAGAAGGGATCTCCATTTCTTACGGTCTTGTGAGGCAACTTCCACCTCTTTCCAGTTGAGTCCTGTTGAGGCAGCCTCTTTCTCAACGGACCGCCTCCAGGTAGTACGAGGGCGGTCCAGCCGTCTCTTGCCAAAGGTTTACTAATGTATTGCCAAAAATCGTTTCCCAAAGTATTACTTCCCAAACTATTTTCCGCAAATTATCACTTGGCAAAAAAAAATTTCTCAAAACAACTTAAAGCAAATAAACAGTTAGCAAAAGTTATTATGGCAAGTTATTGTTTACCAAATAAATACTTGGTCAAAATTCATTTTACCAAAGAGGCAACAAGAGGCAAGGTAAGAACGCATCAAAGTCGAGTCTGTTTTCGATCTTACATAGAGAACCTAACGCTCCGACGCGCTCCGCTTCGCTACGCGCGTCGTCGCACCTATATTTCTGTTGTCACGTATTCTTTACATCGCCGACCCCCCGTTCCATTATTTGAAAATAACACTTGCCAAAATAAAACGTTAGCATAATAAACGTTTGTCTTAATAAAACTTGACGCAGTAAAATTATGCGAAATGATAATTTGACCAAATGAATAAAATGCGAAATGAAAACTTGCTAAAGTTTCATTTGGGAAATGAAACTGATGCCATAAGTTTATTGGGTAGTAAAATTTGGCGAAAAATACTTTGGCTAAACGGCGGTATCCCCTTGCCAAAAGTTTGCCACGTTAAACTCCGTGTGAAGATATCGAACGCGTAAGTACATGCGGCGGCCACCCCAGAGTGGCTGATAAGTAGCAAGGAGCAAGCAGTGACTACTACCATAACTAGACTATTGCGGATATTATGTGAATATTCCCATTTTAAGATGTAAATGTTAGATTAGCATTATAAGAATTACATAAAATACACTTGCAAAATACGTACATCAGGGCCCTCGATTTTGCTAGTGCATAATAGTACGATGACAGCAGAGCTACACGGTCAGGTCACGTGACGCGTTTTTTCATACCATTGACGCCTAGAAGGTTTGATATGTGTGCGTGTATAGACTTGAAGTGGCAATGAAACTAAATCGCCACGTTCATACAGTTGTCATTGTACTACAATACATTAACAGAATCTAGGTCCAGTTGTTTCACACACTCGTCTAGTTCTTTATAACATAACGTAAGCTCACGCTTGTATTTGGGAGAGGCAGGCAGAGACCAGGGTAGGTATGACATTTGTCTCAATCTCCATAAACCTCTTTCGCTTTATCAACATTAATTATACGTTGCATGCACGCAAGCCATTCCGTTTTCCGGCAGCTAATTTTATAAAGTATTTCCTAATGACGAGTTGTATGGTGACTTCTTTTTCGGATTCATATGGGAATTTTGTTCCATTCTGTATAATTATCTAAATACCTATTTACTTGTTCTATTCAATTCAATTCAAAAATTTATTTCAACGTAAAGAATTTACATTCTGCTTGTTGAATGTCAATGTACATATAGTTATGTATAATGTTAGCCGCTGCCTTGGGGCCGTCTGTAGTGGAGAAAAAGGCAGCGAAAAAAAACTCCACTCTGACCATCTTTTCTCAAATCACTTTAAAGCTAATACAAATCAAACCTACAAAATAATATCTTGGATGTGTTGAACACTAGACACATTTATCCTGTGATTAAATTTGATATTAAACTACTATTTAATGCCATACGTCCTTGTCTTCTAAAAAATCGTTGATTTTATAATAAGCTTTTTTGCAAAGAGTGTGCTTAATACAATTCTTACATCGCGTTGGAGGTAACTCTAATATATCTTGGGGTATCTTGTTGTAGAACCTTATACAGTGCCCCATAAAGCAAGTATTAACTTTTGCAAGTCTAAATCGTGGAAATGACAATTTATGTTTATTCCTAGTATTAACGTTATGATGGCTACCAAGTGTTTCGAAGTCTTTAATATTTTTCCTAACGTACATAATATTTTCATAAATGTATTGGCTTGCAACTGTTAGGATGTTGATTTGCTGTGTGGGATCTTCTCAACGTATGTCCTATCCAGCGCACATGACAAACAATAACAATATTCACACCATACCTGCGTGCGAAGATCTTGGGCAGAGGGCGCCGGGGGGAACGACGGGTGAGAGTGGTGCCAACCCACTAGGCAGTGCCCGGCCGCGCGAAGCGACTCGGCGGCTAACGCCTGCGATACTGGGGGAAAACAAAAAATATACTGTAAACTTTTAGTCCGGATCTACTTACGAGTGTTTTTATATCGGAAGAGTCCGACCAGGGGGCCAATTCTCACTTCATTAGCAAATAAGACGTATACGACTCTAAGGCGTATGACTTGAATTCTACATAAAAAAGTCGAACGACACCCAAATTCTGTATTCTGAACACCATGCGACATTGAATTCGAATGAAAAAAGAAATGTCTAACGACTAAAACAGTAATCTGTGAATCCTACGTTCCATTTTCTCGATTGTAAATTGAAAGTTAGTCGAATCTTAAAACATTCACCACTTCACTTTTAAATTGATACATTTTGCGGCAAATTATTACTTTGAGTGTTATTTTATAAACTAAGAAACTGTTTAGGTACAAAATATACGTTATTTAAACGTTTAATACACTTAACTCTTAAAATTTTCAACTGAAATTTTACTTATAACGAAACGTCAACGTAGGGAACGTAGGGCGAGTCCACTATTAAATGGACTTGCCCTACGTTCCGTAATGCGATAAAATCAATTACAGCGCGAATCCGACCAAATTTAGTAGTCCCAAAGTATCTCGCACGGAGTAGGGTTTTTGTGCCTACTGCACTTAAGTGGATTCGCGCTGTAATCGATTTTATCGCATTTCGGAATACACCCACCCTCAACTATCAATAAATGCGTTCAAATTTCATACGCCTTTTGCGAGTCGCATGGTAATTACCATGCGACAAGATGACACCTCAAAGCGAACGAAAACTATTAGCAAATTTGCGTATACGACTTTGTGAGAATACATGAAACTGATTTTTATGCGACAAATGTCTAATCCTTCGAATGTTTGGCGTCTACACTTTCAATTCGCATGGGCGAGAATCGGCTCCCAGGTTTCGCTCCGATTCGCAGAGCTTAATCATGGTGAGCAGAGACGGAGCTCGCGTCGTCGGTTGCTCGTCTCACACTGTTTCAGGTCCGGACTAAAAGTTTAGAATGTGTTGTGCTCGCGAAAGTTTTAGTTGAAAAAATATACTCTTGTACTGTGTAATACGACCATAATAGGGAATGGATGAAAATATCAGAAGTGCTTGATATTTTTTTTGGTGATAGGAATAACCTTCCTTAACGCGGGAAAAAAGTTTAATTTTTTTTGGCCCCGTAGTTAATTTTTAAATATACTTAATATTTTTCCATTCGTCGTTCTGGGCTTAGTACGGCATATCAGACATATTCCTTAGTCCGCTACGTATGAAAAAAAATCCACCTTGAAAAGCTGTCAATGTCACCACAGATTTTTTTTTTAATACGTAGCGGACCAAGGAATATGTCTGTTAAGCCGTACTGAGCCCAGAACTACGAATGGAAAAATATTAAGATTATTTAAAAATTAACTACGAAGCCAAAAATATTGAAACTTTTTTCTCGCGTTAAGGAAGGTTATTCCTATCACCGAAAAAAATATCAAGCACTTCTGATATTTTCATCCATTCCCTATTGGAATATTGTCGCACTCTGAACAAGGTATGCAGCAAATGTGGGATGCCCCCTGCGTTATATGGTGCCTCACCATGACTGGAGGTTGGCAGTCAGCTCTTTGCAACGGTCTCTGTTCAGTGCAATTCTAAACATTACACACATGCATACTATATTCGCAAGGCACGTTAAGCAGTTGGTGCCGGCTGCCGTCGATAGATGGCAGTCGTTAAGCCAAGTCAGAGGCCTTAGGGCGGCTTGAAAACTTCTGACAGTAAGACCAGCCACTAGTCTTACAAGCCTCCACCAATCCGGACTTGGCCCCCGTGGTGGAATATGGCCTATACCTTCCTCAGGGAAGAGACCCGTGTCCCTCGGTGGGGACATAATGGGTTGATGATGATACTATATTCTGGGTATTATATACCCGGATTCACAAAGCAGTCTAAGCAAGTTCACATCGTAGTCTACTGCCTAATACTGACCTCGTACCGAGAATCACAGTAATACCATTACTGCGTTTTTAGTTTGAATGCAACAATAAGCTACTTGGCGGCATTTTTTGCAGTAAAATAAATAATGGTGGCTGTGGCTCTACTCTAAGTCTACAGCCGCATTAATTTTTTACTGTAAAATAGCGTACCGCGGATATCAGATAGCGTGCCTCGGAGGGATTAAAAACCGAGGGATACCATAAAATCGGATCCACAGCCAGTGGCGTAGCTAGGTAACAAAGGGCCCTGGAGCAAATAAAAAAATGGGGCCCCACTGGTATCTGAACTGGTTAGGTTTTATCAAGTAAAGATATGAAATATACAAATACTTTAAAAATTCTAAGCTACTTTATCATCAGCTCTTTTTGTGCACTGCAGGGTTGGTAATAAAAATATTAAACAGTAACAACATAAATTACAATTAAGTATAAAAGAGTATAAAACAAAAACACTACTGTGTTGTGCTACTTTTCTTTTAGGTAAGGTAAGGAACATTTTCAAAAGTTCAGTTCGAACAATATTTACTGGCGAGGGCCCCCTGAGCCTGATTCCTGATACCTGATTCTTGGTATACGAACACTCATACCTAATTTGTATTAGCTTTAAGTTGATTTGAGAAAAGATGGTCAGAGTGGAGTTTTTTTTTCGCTGCCTTTTTCTCCACTACAGACGGCCCCAAGGCAGCGGCTAACATTATACATAACTGTATGTACATTGACATTCAACAAGCAGAATGTAAATTCTTTACGTTGAAATAAAAATTTTTTGAATTTGAATTTGAATTTGAGCTTGAGGGCCCCGGGGCACTGGCATGCCTAGCCCCTGGGTAGCTACGCCACTGTCGACAGCATTGTATAAGCACGACGTACCAGGATCCATATCGCAGTGGGTGCCGGAGGCGGCGGCGGCGGCGGCGCGGTAAGCCCGCATCGTAAGCGCCCCGTCCGCCAGAGCACCGCCCAGTAAGCCCATCACCTCGCCGCGAGACGTGTGCCCTTGCACGTCCATGGCTATAAGTGCCGATACGCACAGACGGACTTCATAGGGCGCCTGGAAGGGTTTGTAACAGCCAGGCGTAAAAGCAATATTTTCACTCCATCTGCTCGAAATTATGCATTTTGATGCCCAAATTTAGGACCCAAAACACGCTATTGTTGGCCAAGCTAAGATGCATCAAAGTAAATAGACTCAAAATTGGATTTTGAATCTATTTACCTTTAAGTAAATAGACTCAAAATCCAATTTTGAATTTATATACCATCGCACTCATTTACTAAGAAGTCGGACTTCTCTTTCACTCCTGAGGATTCGTCCTATATATATGTCGCTCCAACCCAAGCAATAAGTTTTAGAACCGAGTTTGGAACTATTTACTGAACTCCCAAACTCTTTGCTGCAAAACTTTTAAGTAGGTAGCTAATTGTCAAATATTAGAAATTGGGACGCAAGTACGCATTTTCATTCCTCTCAGATGGTAGTGAAAAGCAGAGTGTTCTACACGGGCGCAAATTTTGGTCTCGGTAGTGTTGAATCCAGAGCGAACTGAGGCGATTCTTGCATTGAATCGCTGAAGGAGCGAGGGATTTCACAACCTCGACGCAAAAATTTTGTTTGCGCCCTTGGTGAACAATCTACTTTTAGTGGTGCAGGTTATATTATTATATTTATGAATACTTATGTAATTATGAATTAATTATTGCCTAAGAATATGTTCCTTTTTATGGTTCCATACTTCAAAAGGAATAAACGGAGCCCGGAGAACGGAGGATATAGAACAAACAAGAGTTAGAGAACTCGGTCCAAACTCGGTTTTAAAGCTTATTGCTTGGGTTGGAGCGAAATAGATATAGGACGAATCCTCAAGAGTGAAAGAGAAGACCGACTTCTTAGTAAATGAGTGCATTAGTATATAAATTCAAAATTGGATGTTGAGTCAATTTACTTAAAGGTACCTAAAGGTAAATAGTAAACAGAATGTAAATTCTTTACGTTGAAATAATTTTTTGATTTCTGTATTCTGATTCAAAACCCAATTTTGAGTCTATTTACTTTGATGCATCTAAGCTTGAACAACAATACGTGTTTTGTGTCCTAAATTTCGGCATCAAAATGCATAGTTACAAAAAATGAAACTTAACTCTTCTCTAATACTCTATTCTAATTAACTCTTCTCTTAACTAATTTTATGTTTGTGTTTCTCCTCGTGTACAATAAAGAATATTCTTATCTTAACTTATCTCAATAGCAGTAGTTAACTTACGGGCCGTTCGCTGTTGTAAACCCTGCACTGTATGAGCTGCACATGCTGTTTCTTGGGCGCGCGGTCGCGTTTGGGCTCAGCCCCTATAGCGTACAAGTCGCCGGCGTCTGTGTGCATTATCGTGAGTCCGCCTTCCCCGTCCTGTGTGGGAATAACACTTCAGTCACCACCAACAATAATTCAACAATAAGCAAGAAGATTTTAAGATATCATTTGTAGCCTGAACAGAATAGAATATTCTATAATAATATTTTTAAGTTATGTAACTGTCCAACTGTTTTCTGTTGTGGAAGAGCGGAATCTGCTCCAGGTTTTATACACTTAAAAAGAGGTCTCAACCCTGTAAATTGTGTTTGTAAAATTTAGTTTTAGATTTATAATAAGAACACGAAGTACTCAAATTTCAGATAGTTATATACTTTATTGCGAAACATTAAACAGAACATAAATCAAGGCATTACATAAAAAACAGCATGTAGGTTCAAAGGCGAGCTTACGATTGTTTGGCGATTGCTTTACGGATTCACTTACTTACAGGTCAGTTATCTAAAGCTGGCACGTTCACAGTACTCACACTTATGCAATTTCACTATACAGTGTGTTTAAAAATAAATGATTTTGATTCAAAATGCGACTCTAGTTTAAGTGTAGACTACAGTTAGGTTTTAGTAAGATGGGTGCGTTGTAGATAAATAAATACAAATATAAGTGTTACTTGCTATAATATATTTTTAGCAAATTCGAGCGAAAAGTATTAAAAATAAGGTGGAATCAATGGTCACAAAATAGTTTTAATTTTCAATAAATTTTCACATGAACAAAAATAATTTCACCTAAGAAAATCTTTACCAAAACAGAAAATAATTATCCCAGAAATCTATTTCTTATTATCTATCTATTTAATCTCTTTACACGAGCAATTCTTGTATATATATTTATATATAATCAGAATCTTGGAAACGGCTCCAACGATTTTCACGAAATTTTGTAGGCAGATGCTTTCGGGTGCGTTTAATTGATCTAACTAGGTTACATTTTTAGAAAACGTTGATTTATCCGTGTTTTATTTGCAAGGTTGGGATAGTTCTGCCGGAAAAACGGGCGACCCGTTTCGGGCCGATTTCAAGGGACCCGGTTCGAGTCATGATGTTTTTTTTCCAAGTTCTTTTTTTGTTGAAAACGGATTATTTTAATTTTATATTACATATTTTATATTACAAAAAAAGTACCGAGCAAAGCTACTGGATGAATGAGCCGATTTCAGATGAACTAAAAAAAAATCTAATGGCTGTCAAAGGAATGCAATTTTGGACCTCAGCCCAATAGCCATGTGTGATACATCATCGAATAGGTCTCAGCGAGCTGAACAAAAGTTACTATGACGCCAACAGCCAAATGTTTGTCCTTTCGGAGTAATATTGTATTGAAAAAAAAAACTAACATTTGGCTGTTGGCGGCATAGTAACTTTTGTTCAACTCGCTGAGACCTATTTTATTATGTATCATCACCATAGATATCTGAATAGTAAAGAGATTGGACATACCGTTCCAAGGCTTGAGAAATAAGCTTGCACAGGGTGCAAACACTAACCTCATTTGGGACATCTGAGCGAGCGCGTCAGACGTGTCAGAAACAATTTCGTTTTGTTAGAAATGCCGGCCTGTACGATCGTTTTTTGCAAAAGACACAGTGACAAAAACAACATCCAGACCGATGGAACTTCATTTCACAGGTAAATGCCTAAAACACCACTTATTTCTAATAAAATAATATTTTTGTCGTAATGATACAACAACGGATAGATAGCGTAACCATGGAGACACTTCTTTGTTTCTTTCTCATTCTAAACGGATGAGCGTGAGAAAGACAGAAACAATTTTTGACGGAACTAGTGAGGAGATAATTATGTAGCAAGTCAATATCTATAATTAAATATGTACTTCCGCCGCCGGCGCCGCCGCCGTATCCAGATTCATTGTGTATGATGTATCCCATCAAAAACATAAATGTGAATGATATGAGAGCCAAGTTCAATAGGTATTAAGAACATGTCGTTATCGACTTCGCCGACAAAAGAATTGAGATCTTTATGGGTGCTGTCAAGTTCTCTGAAGAAAATCATGAAATTTTAGTTACAAGATCACTGAGATGTAAATTGTAATTCAAGCTCAAGATTTGACTGCTAGTTTTTACCAACAACCAATTTCAGAAAAGTTACATAGGTATGATATCAACCTATGAGAAAAAGCTGATTGAAAAAATGTGATTTTCGGTATTGAACGAGGTACTTTAGAGCTTAATAATGTATGAGAATTACAATAAACAAGTTGATTGATTATTTTCGCCCAGTTTTTCGGTGATTTTGGTGTAGTCTGATTTCAGTGATTTAAATATTTCGTTTTATAGCCGAGAATCTGACTACCCAAAATATATCATGTTTTACAGTTTTTAGCCCTTTATCCAAAACAATCGATAAAATTCCTGAAAGACGAAAAAAAAACGACCACCGAAGTCAGCCATTTTTGCCTCTTCTGGAGAAATGCCAAGACGTGATATTTATTTTCAACCTTTTGCCATATATTTTTCAGTTCTAACATAGGCGCCACGCACATATTTTATGTTTGCACAAACAATTAAATTTCTCGTGACTTCAGACACACAGAAATTAGCTACTAGATGCACCTAATAATCGACAACTTATCGACTAAAATCTGTCCCAGCTAGAGTGTAGTTGTGTGGGTGCGTACCATGAAGTGTGCGCACATCTCGTAGCGTTGTGTGAGTAACTCGGGCTTGCGACACCCGGTTCTCATACAAATTCGGCGATAGGTCCGGTCTCCTTTACTTCAGATGTCTGTGATCATCACACATGGCTATTGGGCTGAGGTCCAAAATTGCATTCGTTTGACAGCCGTTAGATTTTTTTTTCTCTCTCCACCAATCCGGACTTGGCCCCCGTGGTGGAGTATGGCCTATACCTTCCTCAGGGAAGAGACCCGTGCCCCTCGGTGGGGACATGGTAGGTTGATGATGAAGATTTTTTTTTTAGTTCTTCTGAAAACTGCTCATTACCCTATCTGTTTTTCTTATTGCTTGCCACAGATAAAAACTTTATTACTCTTCTGTGATTTCATCGACTGGAAGGAATCTGTGATCAACTGAGCAACATCATTCGGTTTCTATTGTGGTTACGCGAATGGTCTGTTCTCCTATTCTTCTTCTTCTTTTTCAACGTTTTTTCCATGATTTTAGCACCAGTAGCAGTTGTCTGAAGTCCAATCACAATCAAATGGACAAAAGAAAAGAGGAAAGACCACAGAATAAACTGGCAATTCCCATTAGAAAAACAAAAACCCTCTCTTAAAAATGCCATTTAATGACTATTTCATTTAATGACGTTTTCAGAAGAAAAAAAAACGTATGGCTGTCAAAGGAATGCAGTTTTGACCTCAGCCCAATAGCCATGTGTGATACATCTTCGAATAGGTCTCAGCGAGCTGAATAAAAGTTACTATGACGCCAACAGCCAAATGTTTGTCCTTTCGGAGTTATATTGTATTGAAAATGTTAGTTTTTTTTTTCAATATAATATAACTCCAAAATGACGAACATTTGGCTGTTGACTTCATAGTAACTTTTATTCAGCTTGCTGAGACCTATTCGATGATGTATCACACATGGCTATTGGGCTGAGGTCAAAAATTGCATTCCTTTGACCCTTTGACAGCCATTCGTTTTTTTTTAGTTCTTCTGAAAACGGCTCATTTGGAACTACTTTTCTTAGCTGTCAGAAAAATCCCTCATTGAAACGCACATACGGTTGAATACCAAAAAGATCACGCTGTATTTATAAACAGTAGCAAAAGTAAAACTATAACTGTCCCCTTCACACTCTAAAGCTAGACCGCGCGCAAGAGAGACGGGCAGACTTTTCATGATGCGCATGCAGTACACGTCACGCCGCGCGCTTATTCACAGACACTACAGAAGCGCAACGTGTAAATCTGTTGAACGTGCCAGCTTTACTTAACTGACCTGTACTGTTAGTGCTTTTACGAAAGTTTACTCAAATTACAGATATTTATTTCTCTTTCGACTTCCCAAAAGTCCTACCGAACTCCCTTCATCTTTATTTTTAAACAATGTACACCATAAAGCAGTACGCATCACAAAAAAGATGACAGGATAATCTGCCACTCACTGCAAATCTTTAGAAGAGCAGCATTGGATGTGAAAGAACTTGTAGGGAGGCCACGTCGAGCAACAACTTGATGAGTTTCAGTGCTAGTGTCATCTGATATATAAAATATGAATAAATGTGCACTTTAAAAATAGTACATTTAACAAGTAAAAACAAAAATGTTCAAAAGTGCTTATTACATTATAGTACGCGTCAAGATGAGACAGCGATGAGGACATTTACTGTTTTATGTAAAGGTTGTCTGTCTACACGGGCGCCGGCAACGTATTCGCATTGAAGATTCTTTCTCCTGTTGGTGTGCTATACCTGCCGGTGTCCCCCAAGGTGGCGTGTTGTCTCCTCTCCTTTTTGCAATTTTCATTAACAGCATTTCTCATCAGCTTTCTTCTTCCTACCACCTATATGCAGACGATCTCCAAATCTACACACATGCTAATTTAAATAACCTGCATGCGGCCATATCTGCTATTAACAGAGACCTTTCTCAAATATCGGAGTGGAGTAGTAGATACGGTCTCACGGTCAACCCCAGTAAAACACAGATGATTATCGTCGGTGGTCGACAGTGTATATCTAGGGTTGACATGGACATGCTTCCGGCTGTAATATTCGAGGGGACAGCAATTCCATTTAGTCAGACTGTAAAGAATCTCGGTATTATCATTGATAGTACCTTATCTTGGGTACCGCAGCTGGAAATGGTGAGCCGGAAGATGTTCGCGTCTGCGAGCTCTCTTAGACGGCTTCGTAATTTTCTACCCACTGCTATCAAAGTTGCGTTAGCACAATCACTCCTTCTCCCTATTCTCGATTACGCTGATACATGTTATCTCGACCTCACCGAGGAGCAACTAAATAAACTTGAGCGTCTTCAAAACTTTTGCATCCGGTTTATATTTGGTCTGCGCAAATATGATCACGTCTCCGAATTTCGTTCACAGCTCAAGTGGCTCCCAATCCGCCTCCGCCGGAATACGCACATACTCTCTCTTCTCTATTGCATACTGTTTAACCCAAGAACTCCTTCCTATCTAAAAGAGCGCTTTGAATTCCTTCACTCTTCTCATGTCCTTAGTCTTCGTTCCTCCCAAAACCTTCTCCTAAAAATCCCATCCCATCG
This sequence comes from Yponomeuta plumbellus, assembly GCA_947310845.1. Lineage (NCBI taxonomy): Eukaryota > Metazoa > Arthropoda > Insecta > Lepidoptera > Yponomeutidae > Yponomeuta > Yponomeuta plumbellus. The sequence goes on along the minus strand of OX371202.1, from coordinate 19,406,126 downwards.
CACCACTTTCTACAGCTGCTCCTTCACAGTGCAAGCAGTCCGCCTCTGGAATGACCTACCGGTAGAGGTGCGGAAAGCCAACTCGCTCCCAATTTTTAAAACTATGGTGAAGGGTCACTATCTCGCTGGTTTACTGTAAGACTGTTGCTGTTGTTGGTATTTTATTTATGTCCTATGTGTATGGTTTATAAATTTATGTACCTATTTATATAATATATATTTTCACATCATTATTTATTTGTGTAATATTATTTGTATGTATCTATTGATAGTTCATATTTATATTATATTTATAACTATAACAGTTTGGTTGCCTAGGCATGTATAATAAAATTGATATAACTCAGTAATTATTATTTTACTTATTTTGTACATCTGCTTCCTTCTCCAATATTTTGCTCCAGTCCATCCAAAGGTTGTCTGGAAGAGATCACTTTTAGTGATAAGGCCGCCGTCTGTACTCTTAGATTAAGAAATACCTGTGTAATTTCCTTTTTATGTACAATAAAGTGTTCTCTATCTCTATCTATCTAAAGGTTGTCGACCTCTGTGGCGCAGCGGTTAGCGCATCTGCCATAAGATACGCCCCGGGTTAGAACCCCGACTGGGGACAAAAAAAACAAGTCTTTAACGTTTACATGTTTGTGATGTAGCTGTTTCTCGTTCACACGACACAGGGCATCCTAGTGTGGGGCCAGAAGCAATGAATCTAAATGTTTATATTCTTACCAAGTTCAGTCTTTTCTGTCGCCGCGGCATCGGCTCGAACTTGCTGAGGGGAACTGCTTCTTCAGCACTTTTGGATCCCTGCAAAGCTGGTTCGGCCTCACTCGGGAGCCTAGGCCTAGCGGCTTTGACGGGAGTGGAGCGCTGCTCGTCACTGTCGACGTCCACTTCGATGTCGCTTTCAGCCTCTGCCTCTTTATTTTTCTCCAGTTTTATCTGCGGAAGGGATGGTTTTACTTTAGCTGCTCGATTTTTTACCTGGCTAGGATAAGTCAATCCACAAATGAGGCCACGAGAGCCAGAGTGGCCTATAATTTTTTCAATACCTATCGGATAATAAATTAATGAATAAGATGCCTAGGGTTAACAAAATCACTTAAAGATCACATAAAAGGTGCGTAAGACAGCAACAAATTATGAAATAAATTGATTTACAAAAGTTACAATTTAAATTAGGGCTCAATTTTTTCTCGTTGACTTTTATAAACAGTTAGGCCGCTCTGGCCTCAAATTTAAAAATGTCTGTCTCAGAATTATTTTTGCTACTGCTTTTTTTATACATTATAAATAAATTGAAATCTGTGCCTCAGATAAAGAATCCTCAGAAGCGAGGCCTAGGGACTATCTCTATCTATCAATTTGGAGGTGTATCAATGAACATATGGATGATATAATAATATAACAGTATGAAGTTAATTTAAAAAAAAGTGGTATATTAAATTCTGCATTATCGAGCGGATGTGAGTGGAAGAGCCGGTAAGGGACGCCCCAGACGGACATACTTCGACCAAATAGGGGGATGTAACAGCAAAGAGTAAGATAAAAAGTACCCGAAAGCTGCGTGCGCGCATGCAACGACTAATGAATGTAGATGATGCGAGAGTGAGCTGTCAGGATCTCAGGTCAGGATAATGGTAGTCACTGGTCTCTGCCTACCCCTCTGTATGTGTATGTAATATATAAAACTAAGAATTTTAAATCTTACATTTAATTTTAATAATATAATTGTGGCAGGATATAATACGTTGATATTGACCAGATACTGGTGCATGTTCTTAACTATTGCTAATTATATAAAATGTACCGTGTTCACTTGCAAATTGATATTGATCAGACACTGGTGCATGTTCTTAACTATTGCGAATTATATAAAATGTACCGTGTTCGCTTGCAAATTGATATTGATCAGACACTGGTGCATGTTCTTAACTATTGCGAATTATATAAAATGTACCGTGTTCGCTTGCAAATTGATATTGATCAGACACTGGTGCATGTTCTTAACTATTGCGAATTATATAAAATGTACCTTGTTCGCTTGTAAATTAATAAATGAAATGAAACAATTATTAGACTGTAAATATTTCACTGATATTTACAGTTATAGGCTATAATTATGTAAACCGTTGAAATATTTTGTACTTATTTAATACTTTATTGCACACTAGAAATAGTGTATTCTAAAGAATATTCTATCTATCTATATTTAAAATACAGTCTCAGATCATATTAACTGATACGTAAATGGAACTGGCAATGCATATTATGCAACTTAATTTCAAATTTTACTTACCACTTGCTCCCCCTCTGAAAGTGGCAAAGCTTGCCCAGAGCTGAATACGATTTGCAATTTAGGACTTTTAGTACTATCCTCTGAGAGACTGGAATCCTTCCGAGCTCTGTTTTGAGGTGACTTTAGATTATCTTTGCTGCGATTTCTTTGAGGGCCTTTGTCGTAGTTCCTTGATACTTTTCTTCTGTGATTACCAATCTTCTTTGTAGGCTTCTCATTTTTCTGGTATTTTCCAAACTTTTTAGTTCCAACAACATTTGTTCTATCTACTTTGGAAGCACCAACTGATTCTGTGGAACCAACAATAATTTCACTGTCGTAAACAATGTCTGATGAATTTAGAGTTTCATTTTTCAAATCACTGAAGACATCAGGTTTTAAGAGGCTATTTTTGGATCTATTCATAGGGTTCTTCTTGAAAGGCAGCTCAGGAACATTGATAGTTGGTGATCCAGTAGTTACTAGGCCTAGGACATTATTAATGTCGGAGGTGTCATCGTCAGTGACGATTTCCTCTTGCCCGACTGCTGGTATATCATCATTGTCATCGTGGGTCCTGTCGAGCTCCAAAGAAGGTGTGTCAAGAAGTACACCATACTCTGCTTCTATGTAGGCTTGGATTTCTACTTCAGACTTCGTTTTTATTGTCTGTGATATTTTACGTATGTTGCGGCCATATCGTTTCTGTAAAAACATAAGAAGATATAACATAAATAAATAATAACTTCCACACAACTGAATAACCCTCACTAATGGTCGCAATCTAGGATACCCTGTTCTTCGGTGACCAGGAAAGGACAACACAAACAGAGAAATAAAAAAGAAATATATTCTCTAATTGGGTATTTATTATCAGTCACCTACTTACTTTTATAAAATTTTAAGGATCAATACCCACTGGCCCAGAGTCGAAGCGTCGCGTTTTTCAACTCGATATATGTACCATCAATACGGTACGAATTTGTGTTGCGAAAATTTGAAAACGCTCAGCGACGCGCGTCTGGTCTTCGCCTGCTAGGGTCGCGGAGCGTTTTCAAATTTTCGCAACACAAATTCGTACCGTATTGATAGAGAAATAGAGATTATGTAATTTAGAACAGTTGAAAAACGTGACACTTCGCTTCGACTCTGCGCCACTGGGAATTGAGCCTTACAGATTGAGTGTCCGTATAGTTGGCTTTCACGTGGTCGAATTTAGTAATTTCAAGTATGCCACCGAACTGTGTATTAATAGTGCTACAAGGCACAATTAGCTAGGACAAGTATTTCCGGAGATATTCAGGCGACTCATTAAGGCAGCCAACTAGGCGTCTACTTAGCAGACACATCACGAACGGCTGTATATAGAGTTATGGTTTGTATGCCAGATAATTGTGCGCTAATAGTGCTCCCTACATGCCAAGTTTCCAGAATAGTGCTTCAATACAAGCTGAGAAAACATACCCTATTGTTGAGGCAGCCAACTAGACGCTTTTTCTTACCATGATTTCTTCGTAACGGCGTAGAGTTTTAAAACAAAAACTATACCAAATAACTGTGTGTTAATAGTGCCTCTTAGTGAAACACAAATGTCCCCGAAACACCTATGCGTTTCGCCAAGAAATTAATGCGAATTGCTACGTACTAAACAATAATTTTGGAATCAATTAAAATGAAGTCTTATGAAAACGCAATTAGGGTGAAAATTGTTTGCAACAATTATATGATACCGTCAAGCAGAAAAGTTCAATCAAGATTATTTTCCTGTCTCCTTATTTTAAAAATAAGTAACGTGTCATCAGCAAATAGCACTATCTCGCACATTTTTTGTACCATAAACGGTAAATCATTTACATAGACCAGGAAAAGGAACGGCCCTAGGATAGATCCCTGTGAGACTCCCATTTTTACAAGTGAACCCGACGATTTAATACGATTTATGTCTGCTTTTTGAACCCTTCCTTCTAAATACGATTTTAAAAGATCTAATCCTGCGTTTTTTATTCCGTAATGTTTTAACTTTGAGAGTAGTGTTTTGTGGTCTACACAATCGAATGCCTTTGACAAATCACAAAATATTCCTACAGCATCCCTATGATCCTCCCACGCACTGAAAATATGTTTAAGTAACATGACTCCAGCGTCTGTTGTATTCCGCCCTTTAGTAAAACCGAACTGCTGACTATGAAGGAGTTTGTAATTATTGAAATGCAAAAGTAATTGATCCAAGATAATTCTCTCAAATATTTTACTTAGTACTGGTAAGACTGATACGGGTCTAAAATTTGTTGGATCTTGTTTATCACCGCTTTTAATTAAAGGTACTAGCCTACTGTATTTTATGAGGTCTGGAAATACTCCTTCATCTACGCATTTATTGAATATCTCTGATAACGGCGATGCAAGAATATGTATCACAGAACTAACAATTTTTACTGACATACCCCATAAGTCCTCAGTTTTTTTGAGATTCAATAATTTAAAAATTTTAACTATGTTATGAGGCTTAATGTAATTAAATGTGAAATCGTGTTCGCACACGGGGACATGATCTTGTAATAACGTTGCTGCACGATCAGGTGACGAGTTCAACAGAGCTGTGGTTGCAATAGGGAATGGATGAAAATATCAGAAGTGCTTGATATTTTTTTTGGTGATAGGAATAACCTTCCTTAACGCGGGAAAAAAGTTTCAATTTTTTTGGCCCGTAGTTAATTTTTAAATATACTTAATATTTTTCCATTCGTAGTTCTGGGCTTAGTACGGCATATTAGACATATTCCTTAGTCCGCTACTTATAAAAAAAAATCTACCTTGAAAAGCTGTCATTGTCACCAGATTTTTTTTTCATACGTAGCGAACCAAGGAATATGTCTGATATGCCGTACTGAGCCCAGAACTACGAATGGAAAAATTAAAATAATTTTTTTGATTTGAAGATTAAGTTCTTTTAGGTATATCTTGTAGTTTCTGAGATATAATACTTTTTTAACTAGGCGTGCGATGGCGCGAGCTCTTCGGCGTAATGTTGTACTAGTTAGTGTCGAAGGCTTCGTTCGTTCGTTTTTCTGTAATTCTAACTCTAATTTCGAAGAGTCTACCCACAGCGTCCTACACTCTTAAATGCTTAGTTTTAAAGATTTTCCGTAAAAGTAGAGATGGGAAAAATTGACTAACCGACAAGCTTTGATTAAGGAAGGTATCGTAAAAATATAATACATATCTTTTTTTAGAATTTATATTAGAATCAAAGCTGCCTTAACAAAATAAAAAACATGTGGAAGTTGAGGCAAAAGCAACTAAATATTAATTTTTTTTTTTCTGTTACTGACCTAAATTAAATTTTTATAGAAAATTGGATTAATATTTTATTAAAGAATGTAAATAAAATGCACTTGAACTGTCTTAAGTTTTATTAATTTTAACAAAGCAACAGGTACACAGTATTAGGATAAGTTAGGTATTATAAATCTCCGTGCGGAGTTTCTGGTCTTCCATCGGACGCGTCCCCCGGGTGGCGGATAGGGGAACGCCCTCCAGATATGGGGGGTACCGGCTTCGGCCGGCGCGGACCAAAACCAGAGGGAGGGGGACGTCCAGTGGCTTGCGCTGCTGGATGTCCCGCGGGGTCCAACATGGGCCCCGCACCCGTAACCCCACATTGAGCGGGGCCGTGGGCCTTCGGGCCGCGAGGAGACAACCTCTATAAAAAACACGCGGTGGGGGCCCTCTCTATGTCCCTCTGTCCAGCAGAGGGCATGGAAGAGGGCTGGAGGGGTGGGGAGGGGCGTGAGATCCACAAGCCGGGCCTCGGAGGGGAAACTGCAGGAGGTAAGCCAGGGACCAGGGACTGGTCACCCCATATGGCCCTGGCCGAGGGATGTTTCATGGGAGGGTTTGACTTGATGGGCCGAAGACCTGGCAGAATGCCAAAAAACGGGTCTTCGGTAGCTGGAGGCTTGGGGAGCTCGCGCCTCTCCGCCGGGAGAGCCGGTGGCGCGGGGGACGCTGCGCGGACCTTGCGCCGCCGGTTGAGTGAGGGTCACAGACGGCAGGTTGGGGGACCTGCCGTCCGACATCGTGACGGGAGAAGGGGGTGGGGGGCCCATGCCCCTTCTCCAGTGAGGGTGGGCCCGACTCCTTGCGAGTCGGGTCGACGTCGCCGGGGCGCCGCTGTCGCATTCGCGTTGTGGTTTACCACTTGCGAGATCCGGCGGCGCCCCATTGCACGAGCGACAGGACGGCCCCCGGGGTGTTTTAGGAGGTATGCCTCTCCTATTATTAGGAGAGGAGAGTCCGACACACGGCCGTCGCCCTCCCCCAAGGGTGGCGGTTATGGTGCACAAAGCATTTCACCCCGTTAACAAAAAAAAAAAAAAGGTATTATAAATCTACTCGTATATCACAATATAGTATATACTTTGTGTTTTAGGAACATTGAGATCACGTATTTAGTCCTATTCATTATTATATTAATAATTTATTATTATAATCACTGCAAAATGTTAATAAAAAAAAAAAAAAAATAAACTCACGCCCGTTATCCCCGAAGGGGTAGGCAGAGGCACCAGTCTCTAGAACTGGACCCACAGATTACAATACAAATAGATAGGTCACTTGTATTTTTTTCTGGGGGTACGAAAGTGCTGCTTGCGGCGATCACGAACAGTACTAAAAACAAGCGCGGCAAATTTGAACTGGAGTCGTGATATTTTTTTGTTGTTTGATAAAGCTGAAAATGGAAACACTTGCAGGTGGATAAAATAATAAGCTCTGAGAACTTCTTATCATCCACTTGCAAATGTTCCCATATTGGACCATGGTGACAAAATGGGATAAAATAGAAATTAAATACGAAACTGTGATGTCTTTTTTTGTGTTATAAATATAATTAAACCCTTTGAATGAATGTCGATGAAACAAAAATGATCTATCAGGATCGTGGCAGTCCCGGGTCTCTGTCTATCAATAGCTTTTTTGTAGCTTAAACACATTTAAATCCACCGTCTTAGGTTATACTGGCTACTGGCAGCATCTTCATAGTTTTGTCAATTTCCATTGGCACAGGGACAGCGTGTACATCAGTGGCAGATTGAGTCCACTGCAAATAAACAAAGACCACATGAAAACTTGTAATCAATTACCAAAATAAGAGCAGTCTTTTTGTCTTTGCAAAGTACAAACCTTATAGATGAAGTGGGCACTGCAATTTTAACAATTCTGTGTTTGCTTCCGTGAAACACATTTTCCAAATGTATATGACATCTTCTGGGGTTTGCATCTATGTTCTCGTCATCACCCACCAAACTGATTCCAACTCTTGCTTTCAAAGTTCACAAAATACGATACCGAAACAAACAGTGCAAAACACAAATGAAACAGAGTCCTGTCTCAAATCACCGATGCGCTAGTCTGAAGGAACGTTAACAAATCTGAATAGCGAAGTAAATAATATTCACTGAAAAAGCAAATTACAAAATACTTGAGAAAACTCCTTGCAAAATGTTTCAAATTTGATTATTAAATCTTTATTTTACAGGGCCTGTACGAAACTTTAGCCCTAACTGATGTTCGGGAAACATTGTTACCTTTCAAATTTGATTATTATTATTATTAAATCTTTATTTTACAGGGCCTGTACGAAACTTTAGCCCTAACTGATGTTCGGGAAACATTGTTACAAAAAAATCGAACTTTACGCCATGATGGCTGAAAACGGAATCACCTCACCTTCGTACACGGTTGCCACAGATTCTTTCAAATTTGACATTTTCTCTGTGTTGCCATGCGAATTTCTCAACATTACTACCTTCGCCATCTGATATCTGGTAATAAGAACCACAAAATGTACTTTTAAGTTCATCATCCTAGAACTTATGTAGCTCTATTAGTACAAAAATAAAAATTATTAAATGTTAAAGTTTTAGTTCAAAAACTTAAAGTTGCAATAGTGACAGTTAATATATTTTCTACCATAAACCAAGTATTGTTTTGGATGGCCACTCAAATGATGTTTTTTGTTCTGTTCGCAATGCCTAGATGGCGCCACCAAAAATTTTTTGATCGTTTGTTCTAAGAGACCATACCATGACTGGACCCACGTTTTGCCGAGTTTATTAGGTCCCAAACGTGACAAGTGGCAAGCCTGTCGCCGTTATCCGGGCACAATTTATAATGTGAATATGTTTAGAAAACTAGTAACATTTCAGTCACAACACGATGCTCAGTAACAATTAAAATAAAATGTACCTCATAGGCACTTTAACTAAACGCCACGTAGGAAAAAAAGCAAATAAACTAAAATTACAAGAACAAATCCTTTCTGAGGAAAAAATATATGCGCCTAACACTATATTGCCAGATACTGGAAAAATTAACTAAGTGGAGTAGTTACCTGTAAAATAATTCAATTCAATTAATTTTTTGGCATTTTGGCAATATGCCGCTGTCAAAGTCACGTTTCAATATGACATGAGTTTTAAAAAAATAAAACAATAAAAGAGAGAAAGTAAAGAGGAAACTTCCTTTTTGTGGACTTTGCATGCAAGACGTACACAAGATGTGTGAAGAATACAATAAAGTATGATTAGGTATTTTCAGTAACATACAACATTTTACACAGTATTTACAGGATGGCAGATGGCCACGTTATATTTTTGAAAATGAACGGAAATCTCAAAAAACCGGGTATGCAGTGTCCCAATACGCAACAGGCAAATTACCGAGACCACCCTCTTGCTAACTTTTTTAAAAGCGTTGAACCAACTCCGGATACTTTAGTCCTTGCCATTATTGCTCATTGATACTATTTTTTCACTTTTGTCCTTACATGTACCAGAACCGTAATATATGTAAAAGTTTGCATTAATTTCTTGGTTAAACGCATAGGTGATTCGGGGCCATTTGTGTTTCATTAAGAGGCACTATTAACGCACAGTTATTTGGTATAGTTTTTGTTTTTAAACTCTACGCCGTTACGAAGAAATCATGGTAAGAAAAAGCGTCTAGTTGGCTGCCTCAACAATAGGGGCATGTTTTCTCAGCTTGTATTGAAGCACTATTCTGGAAACTTGGCATGTAGGGAGCACTATTAGCGCACAATTATCTGGCATACAAATCATAACTCTATATACAGCCGTTCGTGATGTGTCTGCTAACTAGACGTCTAGTTGGCTGCTTCAGTGAGTCGCCTTAATATCTCGTGAAATATTTTTCCTAGCTAATTGTGCCATGTAGCACTATTAGGCACTATTAATACACAGTTCTGTGACATACTAGAAATTACTGAAATCGACCATGTGAAAGCCAACTATACGGACACCAGATTGAGGGTTATAATAATAATAATAAAGCCATTTATTCCATATTACAAGTTTGTTTCTACATTTCAGTTGTTGTTAGTAAGTTATACCTTAAAGAACTAATAAAAAAAAAAAAAGATTGAGGGTTACTTTTGTTAATTGTTTTTATTTTAAACCTGTTGGTACCAAATAAACATTTTCTATTCTATTCTAATTCTATTCATCATAGGTTTTTTTTTTTATTAGAGGGCAAGTTATAGTTCTTAAATGTTTACAGTTCAATGTTCCCTTGTCATAGTTGTCTCATAGTCTCATAGTCAATACCGTTGAATATATTAAATGACTTATTCTTGAATAAGTTAATATCTTACCATTTCTTGAACTAGTTTCGCCTTTTCAAGTGCAGTCCATGACGTGTGTTTGGGGTCGTCTTTCTGGTTTCTTATTCTGTTTCCAGTCAGGATTCTTTGAGGTCCATTACTCCGACTGAAGTTATAATGAGATGCAAAAAGTATTAAGAATAAGTAGATATTTGTCGTAAATAAGTCTACCAACAACACACTCTTATTGGTATTTTGAAAGGGAATTCATTCGAACTCCTCCAAAACGGCCTCACAGATTTTTATGATTTTTTGGGTATATTGGTAGAAGGTCTGACAATAGGTCGTAAGCTAATTAATATGGCAAAACAATGTTCGCGGAGTCAGCTAGTCTTACTAAAGGGTTTTTCAATCAAAACTTTGTTTTCTAAAACAAAGAATTTAGATGAAGATGATTCAAATTTTAATTGTTTACAAAGAGAAAAGTTTGACAATTATAAACGAAAAATGATGTCTGGCAAATGTCCACCATGAACACGCTGACAGATTTTGATTCTTTCATCAAAGTTTTTAATCACTTTTTGGCAAAATGGCGGGTCTGTTTTGTTAATCACATCACGGATTTTGAGTTTAAAGGCTGCAATCTATTCAATTGGTTCCGTATAGACTCTGTACTTAACATAGCCCCACAAAAAATATTGAAGGTGGGAATTTGTGAAAAGTGGGAACGAACCAATTTTTAGCATTTTTTTCCGTACATCGTAGATGCCCTTTTTTATGTTCTAGGTTCTCTTTAAAACACTTTTATATTTTTCTGTTTATTTTACCAAAATGCACCACCTCAAGGCCATAATTTAAAGTTAAGTAAGTAAAGTGTCATGTACCATAAAATCAAAATAGTTTTTAATATTTAAGAAAAAAATTGCTGGTCTTCTTCTTAAAGGCTTATATTATTATAAAAAAAGGTAAAAGCCTCGTCTGACGAAAGTGGCCAGACGGACACCCTCCGGCTGAGGAGTCCAAGAGGACGGAGGTCAGGGTGACAGCGAGAGAAAACGTCGGACTAACCGGGCTAATACAGCCCGGTTATTATATTATTAAGGATAATTTATAGTGTAAACTAAGAACTCTCAAAAACTAAGATTAAGTACTTACTTTGATGTTAATTTATGTTAAAAACTAGAATAGAATAAAAAAGTAGAATATCGAAAAGTAATACTATAATAACTTTATCCATTAAATGTATTTGTTGTCTATAACTTTGGGGGGCTTACCTAGCACTATATTTATTCTGCTTATCATACCAATTGGCGTCTGTAGAGTCGAGAAGCCAGTGCGGATGTACCGTGTCCTCCCGATCTGAGCACGATGGTCTGAATCCAGGGTTGGACAAGGTCAGTGTATGTGATGAATAGTGATGATAGAACGAAGCTGAAGCGGTAAATCCTTATTGAATGTGAAAGTATTATGGTGGTACGCTTATCTGTGGTTCTAAATGGAGTTACGTACTGAATACGGACTAATGCAGTTGCATTTGTACATGATAATCGAACACAATCGATGTCAACAACCAAAACAAAACACTTAAAATGTAGGGTTAGAAGCGGTATCTTATAAAGAGCATTTGTTCACTAGAAATATAATTTGTACTTACATTCCTTGGTTATTTTGAGCTAGACAAGAATTAAACGAAAAATCTCCAAGAATATCAATTTCGTCGTCGTCCGCCATATTTGTTTATGGAACTATTTTTTAAATGCAATTGTCAAGTATTTGCCTAAGGAAATTCCATCAAACAGCCTTAAGCAGCTTGAGCAAGCAGCTGTTATTGTCACTTGATTTTGAAACAAGCCCAACCAAACCAATTAATACCGGTGTGTATTATCGGTTATCCATTATTTGAAAATAACACTTGCCAAAATAAAACGTTAGCATAATAAACGTTTGTCTTAATAAAACTTGACGCAGTAAAATTATGCGAAATGATAATTTGACCAAATGAATAAAATGCGATATGAAAACTTGCTAAAGTTTCATTTGGGAAATGAAACTGATAGCATAAGTTTATTGGGAAGTAAAATTTGGCGAAAAATACTTTGGCTAAACGGCGGTATCCCATCGATAATAGATTATATTTATCGAATAAAATTACCATATAATTTTTTTTCATTTTCATTAATTTATCATTCATCCAATTTGTAACTCATGGACACCCATTACAAGGTGTCATCGCGGTGCGAGGCAGAGGGCGGCGGGGTGGGGTGAGTGAGCGGGCGGCGGGCTGGCCGGCGCACGATTTGGCCGGTCATTCATTCAGTCCGCGCGCATTGACCTAGGTGAGTGCACGTGCGCCGTTTCCGCACTTCCTGCAGTTGAAAATTACGCGCGCACGATGTTTACAAACCGCGAGTATTACGAAATGGTTCGTAGTTACTTTCTCAGTGGGGAAAATACAGTGCAGCTTGGCGGGTATACGCTGAAGAAAGTTTGCCCCGCCTGATAAATGCCGGTTTTATTGAACCTCAAATACTCAACACCAGGACATTCATGAGAGTGACGCAGCATTTGCTAGACTACGGACAGTGCACTGCACCAGCGCACGCTCAAGGCCGAGGAGGGAGACCTCCCTTGGCCGTGGAGATCGAGGAACAGATATTCGCGTTCTTCGAGGAAGACCCCAGAAGGAGCACCAACGACGCGGTACGAACGGCGCACTTCGGCGTTAGCCAGTACGTGGTGTGGAAATTCGTACCACTACCAACCAGTGCAAGCATTCCACGCCGGTGACGGTCCTAAGCCCGTGCAAGTATGAAGGAAGAATTGAAATCAAGTAAGATTTTTTTTGCTACGTCATACATAAGTCATACCTACTGGCTGCGCCGCCGCCGCCGCTTCTTTTCCTTCCCGCAAGCCGCGCGCAGTTGCCAGTTCGTGCGTTTAGTTGTGCTCATGCGTAATGAGTCCATATTTCTTTAAGATTTGCGGATAAGTTTAGACATAGGTATTTTTATTTTTTTGTACCAACGGGGTAGTAACAAAAGATGTTGGTATTTGTATTTTGGACTTAGTATTACGTATGTTGATTTATTGTACCGGTGAAAATATCGCCCTGTATAATGATACAATAACTTACTGGTTGGTAATATTCATACCTATTAGGATTTAAAATTCGTGTCACGCGTGAATGAAGAAAGTTTCATATTTAACATAAAGGAATGCCAAGATGTCATCTCGGTGTTCTCAAAAAAGAAACCTCTTGTATATTTTATTCAGATTAGGATTTTTTAGTTTTGAGACTTTTATTACATACATAAAACGTTCTCTCGGTTTTAGTAGATCCTTTTTTCGATTTTTAAATGAATTAAGCAGCCCAAATGGCAATACTTATCCCACCTGTAAAACTTACCTAATTACGTATTTTTCTTGAAAAAATAATTTTAAAAACTGTACGTAATTACAAGCGCCACTATTAAAAATTTATTTACGAAAGGTGATTTTGGGGTACAGTCGACAGCACATCAATCTTCACATTTTAGTTGCAAAGTCGCCCGTAATGCAACGGAGCAGTGAGCATGGGTGTATATACGATGATGTGCTGTCGACGACTCGACGTACATGGCTAAAAATTTTTTTTTTCTAATTTTGTCGAAATGGCCGGCCGGCATCTGGCATCACTAATCCCAACAGCTCAGAAGAAGGAGTACCATAGAAGGAGCGTTAAAAAATGAAAACGTGCCACATAGTCTGTTTCGTCAATCTAAATAGCCGCAAGCTACGTGTTAGAAAGAGAAAAATATAGTCGTGTCTTTGTTGCTTTTTTCGAGCGTACAACCCTTAAACGTCAGTTGGTTACCTTTGGTTACCATTACGCGACCAAATTAGAACGGCTCAGAAAATGACGGCATGCAATGTGCCGCCCAATGACATTGATTTGGCAGAGGGTGTTCTGTGTTTGGCAGTGTGTTTGAGAAGAGGTTTGGGAGTGCGCCGTTTTCAAGAAGCTTGTGTATTTTATATTTACTAAAGCACCATTTGAAGTGAATTATAGTGGATTCTCATGGTATATAGTATAAGTAACCATCGGCATGGCGTGTGTTGTGTTAGAATGTATATCTCATTCTTCCCGAGAAGATAATGAAACAACATTCATCAGCTTCCACCGGTAAGTCTCAATTTTGTGTACCTAAAAGGGTATTTTCTCTAAGATTTCAACTATGGGCTACTAGAATTGCAAATTAGCTATTAGAGAATGGTGTTTTCATCATGATTATTGTGATATTTTCGATATAAATCATAATAAAAGTTTGTTGTTTGTTGTAGGGGAATAGGGATGAGACTTTCCCACTTTCTCAGTGAAAAAAAGTATCGATAGTTCGTAGAGAATATTTAGTTATTTCTTGCGTTCGTATAGTTGTTTTAATTGTTAATTATCTATTGCAGGTTACCCGAAGACAGCACAAAATAACAAATGTCGATGACGCAGTATCACGTACAAAGTAGTCTTGGAAAAATTTACACCGCATTTGCAGCAAGCGACTGTTTCATAAACAATAGCAAGTGGCGTAGGTTGGAAACAAGTGCCGTACCTACTTTACGCTTTTCCTTAGCCCGCGGATCATTGGTAAGGTTATAATTATACATTATAATGATACTTAAAACAAAATAAAGTCTACATACTGCACAATTATGTCGACTGAGGTGCACGTTTTGCTGTATGTATGTACATCAGGAATTTCACATGAGACCCGACTGTCTCGTTGGTCTAGTGGTTACTCCACTTGGATAATAAAACAGGTTGTCGGTCCCAACCTGCAAGGCGCCGTATATCACTTGTAGAATTTTTCCCTGATTATTGCCTGACTGGGTGTTTTTTTCTATCCTGGACAACGTTTAGCAGTTAAAGGTCATAACTAGTTTAATACTATCATAGTCTGATTCTGGTGCAAGTGATTTTTATAATTTTTTATGTGGAAGTTATCAACGTGAAGTACTTAATAAAAACAATTTTCAGGTCGCGCCCTCCGCGGAAATGGACAACGTTCGTGAGCTGCAACCAAGCTGATTTCATTTGAATTTCATAAAATATTATATTATCTTTTACATTATGGCTGACACATTTTTGTGAAAAAAAAAACGTTAATAGGTACTTGTAAAACAGAAGTCAGGGATAAAAAACATATACATTATAGTAATACGTGTTGGTTTCTTCTCTATTGAGCTGCAGCCTGCCACTTTTTATGTGAAAAGCTTGAAACTACGTACTTTATTTGACCAAATAATCTTGTACCAATAAATCGTTTGGTTTTTAATTTTTATTTTATTCCATCGAACCTGGACTGATGATGTTATTACAACGGGTGCCTTGAGTAACTATGCTAGGTGATAGGTATTTATTGGAAACAAATACGTAATCTATTAACACGACACAGGGTATCATAGTGTGGGGCCAGAAGCAATCTATGTGCCTGTGTGTAAATGTTATGTTATGTTATTAAATAGTTTTTCCTATTTTGGTCTTGTTTTATTCATTATACTTTCTTACAGTGCCACCATCTCATCTGTTCAGTTGATAGCGGCGCTAGTGGAGAATTTAGTAGTAACATTTGAGAAATTTACCTAGAAAAACGAGAATATTTTAACCCATCTTTCAATTTTAATGAACATATGTCTATAAATCTTAGTAAATGAATAAATAAAACAAAAAATGGGGAACAGGATTTACAATTAATTACTTAGTTACAATTTTACCCACCTGAACAGATAACTTGGTGGCGCTGTATATGGTGATTATTGATGATTTGCAAACATATTTAAAAAAAAGGTTCTATATTCGCCGTACATATACATTTTGACATGTTACCACATAACTCGGTAAAATCTTTCTTCGATTCGCTATAGCCCTATTAGTCCCATTTATATTATTGAAAACCTGATGTAGAATTACTTACTGTTACTTATGAATATTTATTGTAACTTATATGGTATGTACCACACTTAGCACATAATAACATAACCGTAAGGGGTTCCAGCTGGTTCACTAGCACCACCAAGGGAAAAATGATATTTTTTTAGAGATAAATACATTGATAATTAGATAGATAGATAATGGTGATAATAGCGATTATCATGGGCCCATGACTGTAATTTAAATTAATTGGAATTGGAATAATGGAATTTAGTCGTAGGTTTTTTGGTACACAGCCATGGGTCCGAAAAATCACTATTAAACATGGTGATGGGATTGAAAAGATCCTTTTTGCAAATTGTGTAAAAGAGCTATGATTTTTTTATCATTTAATATTAATACTTAATTACCAACATTAATTAAAAAAAATACACAGATTATGTAGATCGGAATAAATAATATCGACATCTTTATGGTGTTTGTCCCAGCCCTATCGATTTTGGCTTTGTTCAGTAAGGATTCCGTTTTCAGCCATCATGGCGTAAAGTTCCATTTTTTTGTAACAAATGTTTTCCGAACATCCGTTAGGGCTAAAGTTTCGTACAGGCCCTGTAAAAATAAATATATAATAATAAAATTTGTTCAGTAATCTGTGGCAACCGTGTACGATTGTAACATTTTTAGTGCATGAGTACACTACAGCTGTCTTTTTCTGGCGCAGAGATTTATCGTAAGAGTAACATGGACAGCTATACAACTGTTACTTTTTATTTTATTCCTCCTTCTATGGTACTCCTTCTTCTGAGCCCAACAACAAAAAATTGCCAAAACAAGTTTGATTTTCGGATTTTGTTCGCGGATTTTAGAATCCTCAGCCATTATCACAGTGAGCTTTAAAATGCCGCGGGTCAAAGCGAAGATCACAGCAGACGCGGCAGAGGCAGCGAATATGATCAAACATACAAGAACTAAAACCACTGGAGCTTCAAAAGCTCTGGCGGAAAGTTTGGCTAACTCCAAAATCATAAAAGAAGATAAAATTAAATTAGAGCCTGAAATTTCTCCTAAAGTGGAAGTACCAGTGGCCAACCTAAGTCAGTTCAAGTTTGAGAAAAGACCGCACGTTAAAATTGAGTACGACAAGGAATCATCGACGAAAGATGAGGTACCGTACCGACAATGAGAGATTTCTAGGAATGCATTGCAAGCATGCATGAGATAATAATATTATCTGTCGTACACCAGTAGAAATTACATTCTTCTCACTTACAGTGCAGCTACAAACATTTGGACTTCCAGTCCACAGTCTTGGCCTCCTCTACAATTTTCTTCCAGTTGCTGTGAAGCTTAGTAGTCTTGTTCCACTTGGTGACCTTTCCCAACGCATTGGGGATCCTTTTCCACAGTCATTCCACTGCTTCTTTTGTCAGCCTTTAGGTCTTTCATTACCTAAGTATGACAAATTTTGCATTTACTTTCACAGGATCCAAAAGGTATTTGGGAGCCTCCCAATTGGCGGGAATTCCTGGCTAACCTGCGTGTGATGAGATCCAAAAATGACGCCCCGGTTGACTCTATGGGCTGCCATATGACTATGGATGTTAAGGCACCAGAGAAAGTGAGATGGATTTTTTTTTCTTTTCCAGACCTATTTGTTGTTACCAGAATAGATGTTACTTTAACCACAGGGGTTAACATAAGCCATTTATCAGACTATGTGGCTCTTCTAATTTTATGGAAGCTATAAAGAGGATGTAAGGAATATAATCTTGTAAAAAGAACATTTATGAGGAGTGAAACGAAATTTGTTAATCTTTTTATAGTTGTGTAATGTAACTTACTTTGAGGCATACTTCCCATTACATCACATACTATTTGGCTACACTTAGACTGAGTAGGATTTGTCGTATTTGCTGCAGTGTCCGCTGTGTCAAGTTATAAGATATAGATCTTTCTTTTTTTTCGCAACAGGTAATCAGGTACCAGAGTCTGTTATCCCTTATGTTATCCAGTCAAACCAAAGACCAAGTGACATTTGCTGCGATGGAGCGCCTCATCGCTCGTGGCTGCACAGTAGACAGCATCTTGGCACTCAGTGATGAGGAGTTAGGGAAGCTGATATACCCAGTTGGGTTCTGGAAGGTGAGGAAAGGCCCAGACTTGTTTAAATATTATTTAATATAGATTTTTTTTTTACAACCTCTGTGGTACAGCGGTTTGCGTATCTGTCTACCATGCGAGAGGTCTCAGGCCGAGGACTAAGAAAGTATGCCAGATCTTGGATATTTATGGATTGGATTGTTTGTGATGTCGCAGTTTCTGGTTCCCACCACACAGGGTATCCTATTGTGGGGCCAGAAGCAACGTATGTGTCTGTTTATAAATGTTTATTCATATATTGTACAGAGGGGATTTGGAATTTTTGTCTACAAATCACATCCCTATCTGGATGAGATGTCTAATTTTTGTACATTTTTTGTTCATTCACACTTAAGCCTCCACTCAGTGCCTAATGGGATTAATGAAACATTATTGTGGACAAATATTTTATTAATCCCACCAATGAGGATTTTCAGTAGGGTTTAATGACCTTACCTTACCTTTTACCTTAAAATCGGGCTTTTGGTGTATTGATTAATATTTCGTTCTGAGTATCCATGCCTACTAGATACATAACCCCTTATTCCAGACCAAAGTAAAGTACATAAAGAAGACCACAGAAACACTAAAGAACCAGTATGACGGCGACATTCCTGACTCGGTGGACAAGCTGTGCAAACTTACCGGTGTGGGGCCTAAGATGGCCCACATCTGCATGAAGGTGGCCTGGAATAAAGTCACAGGGATTGGTAAGTGTAGACACCCACCTCTAACACATTTGTTGTAAACATAGTATGAATAATTTGGCACTAATAAACAGGGTGTAACAAAATACCCATTGACAATATGATACAAACAACTTTAGCTGTGGAGAATAATTTGAAATTAGAAAAAAAAAAACAATTGTTTCACAACAGTAACTGCTTTTCGTGAAGGATAATAATATAATAATAATAATATAAGCCTTTATTAATTTTTTCAAAATAATAGTTAATTACATGCAACAATTAGAAATTGAAATTGACATATTGACAATTTTTATAAATAGTAAATTATTATTTTTTTTGCATTTTTATTAGGGTGTCCTCTCCGAGACATGCTTGGCCTCCCACAAGCCTTGTGGTATGTGGATCGTGAAGGATAATCACACATTATTTAACCTTCCACCTCTTATATTATTTACAATGTAGAATCCAAATTTTATGACACTTGATAAAACTTTTAGAACGTAATACATAGACCCATAGAATTATAACAATTATAAGAAATTTTCAATTTTTCTAGGTGTCGACACTCACGTCCACAGAATAAGCAACCGAATAGGCTGGGTGAAAAAACCAACCAGTACACCCGAAGATACTCGCAAAGCCCTAGAGACCTGGATACCCTACGACCTGTGGAGTGAAGTCAACCATCTGATGGTAGGCTTTGGTCAAACAATATGTCATCCTGTCAGTCCAGCGTGCGACGAATGTTTGAACAAACACATTTGTCCCTACACTGGTAAAGTTAGGAAGTCGCCAAATAAAAAGCCTGATGTCTCTGCCATGGTAACGCCCGTCAAAGCTGAAGTAAAATTAGAAGGCTCAGATGATGATGATGATGATGAAATGAACGAATTTGAGGTGAAGAAGCAGAATTTGTTGAATTTACCGAAGAAGGCGCCGAAGCGGAGGGCGTCGCCGAAAATTAAAGGCTTGGCAGCCAATGCTCAAATTGACTTGATGAAACAGGAAACTGGAGAATTTGAAGATGAAAACTACAGTGCCATTAAGACAAAAAGTAAGTCTCGTAAAGTGACGTCAAAGGCTATGGAAAAACAGAATGGTGGTTCCGTTCGGAAGTCTGAAAGAACTAAAACTTGTGATTTAAATAATTTTGGGATAAGACTATAACATAATCAATACCACGTTAAAAGGTTGTGGAAAACTGGAAATTACACACATACTCAACTTTGTTATTTTGAAACTTCTTATACCTACTGATTTTAATGTGAGTTTCAATTTTAAAGCAAAGCTACCTCATTAGATTTACGATTTTATTGTTTAACTGCAAATCAAGTTCTGAGAACCCATGATTTTGTTGTGATATTTTTCATCTGTGCTGTCTAATTAAATCGTGTGATGTTTTCAAATAAAGATAAGCATTTCTTTTCAATTACATCTAAAGTTGTATTCAATGTTTTCTCCTACCAAACACTTTCCTTCCTTTAGTTTTCTGTGAAGCTTTCTCCTTTTTAGGCGGCCCATGATGCCCCCTCTCTCTTTTAGCTATAGTTTTCTTTACATGCTCCTTCTTTTGATGTGACTTCTTTTTATTCTTGACTCGTTCCAACTTGTTCTTCATTTGAAATACTTTACTCTTTTGTATCTTTTTTGTGGCCTGCTTTTTGAGGATTTTCTTTAGGTCTTTTTTAGAGCTTATTTTGGTTTTATCGTCTTCTTCCTCTGCTTCTGAAGCAGATTCATCTTCTTCGACTTCTGTATCTGAGTCCATACCTTTTATTTCAACTGCACTGGGTTCTCTTGATTTCTTTGCTTCTTTGGGAGCCTTCGTGCTTTCTTTAGGTTTGTTCTCTCCTATGAATAAGTTTTTCTTCTGCAGAGTGTGAGATGACAATTCTACTATTTTGACATTTACATCCTCATCTTCATATTCATCTTGCAGTAGTTGTTCTATGTCAGGAATAGGACGACTTGATACTATTAGTTTTTTGTATGATTCTTTATTCTGCGAAGGAACAGGATCATTTAGAAAAATTGTTCTGGTAACAAAGGAATTTTGCAAAAGCAGTTGTACATTTGGTGTGTATGTTTCTCACACATTAACAAGTTGCTTTTATTTTTTGTATTATAGTGTTAGTAGTAGAAGTAATTGGGCGACAGTGGCCCGGTTTCTCAGAAGAGGATTTTCACTAAGAAAATACTTAAATAACGTTCTGTCACACTCTTTTCTGAGAAATTTGACGAGACACTTAGGTAGTTACTTAGCGAAAATTCTCAATTCAGAAATTGGCCCAGTAAGTTGCAGTAAGGTGAAACTTGAGGGGTTATTCTGCCCAACAGAGCATATCTGAAATTGCTGCAGAAGTACAGCTATTCAAGTTCTGATACCCGGTCCGGGTTTCATAAAACTAACATTTATAGTTATTGTGAAAATTTGAGGTACATTGTGTAGCAGTGTAGTATTGTGAATCTGTGGGTTAATCAACTTTGCAATGTAGTCCAAATTGTAGTAAATCATGAATTGTCGTTTATTGACATACATATTTAATATTTATTTCTGTTGCTGAGTATAATAACTCACTTACATTTTACCAGACAGGGTTAAAAATTTTTTGGTTACCTCTTGTTTAATCCTCTTTCTCTCTCCTTTTAGAAGTATCTGTAGTTCTTCTTGGGCTTTCTTTTTTCGTTCTAGTTTCCTCTTACGAAAGCCTGTTAGGAATTCCCTAGAAATTTAAGGTAAGTAAGTGACATTAAGTTTTAAACTCGTGAGAGAAGTAGGTTGGGTAAATGGATAATTACTTGCGTTTGCTTTCATCAAACACTAAGGTAACTTTCTTTTTCTTTTCTTGGTTCTTGTTTTTTCTCTTCGCCATTATTTTACACGAAAGCCTCTAGTGTCTGGCGTCAGAAATCACGATTTATAGAAACAACATACAAAACAAACATCAGTGTGCCAGTTAACCTCAAATATTCTAAGTGTTGTGTACGTTCCGTTTTTTTTGTATTTGTTAAATGTATTTTCACAAAAAAATTCATGTACAAAAATTGTTCCGCATTATTTTACAACTAATAATTTCGGAAGCTTCCTGTTTTCCCAATCAGTTAATTTCAGCGGTTTAAATAATATTGGACAAATATTTTACAATGATAGCGTATGTATGTTCATATTGCGTGTATGGAAATGTTATTGACAGTTATTTCGTGCTATGTTTTGTCTCACAGTTTGTTTTGCACCGTGAATCTTGAAACGCGACTTTGGCGCGGCATTAATATTTTTGAATACTGCAAAGGGATTGGTGGAACAAAGCAATATATTTTTTTTTAGGCCTTTGATCCACCAATCAGCGCCGAAGTCCAGAATAAAGACGAAATCATCAGCAGCATGGCTGTCAGTATAAATTTGAAGCTTGAACGATGCGCTTCCTCTCCGTGCGTTGGTTTTTTTTATTTGTGCAAATTGACGAAAATGTTATCGAATGTGGATTTATGTGGCACAGGATATGGCAAAATGTCGATGCAGTAACTTAATTGGAACTGTTTTAACCAAGGTAAGTTGAAGAAACATTTGGAAGACCAATAGAAAAGCCGAAAATTAAGTTTTAATGTTAGCAGCTGACTGGTGGATTATCGAGTCGCCAGCAAAATCAATCCGAAAGTTATCACGTACCTATATGCCTTTCATTGTACCTAATTAGATTAGGCTAATCCAAGGTCGGATGTAGGAAACAGTCAAAACCGTTGTAATGTAACAGAGGCCAAAGAAGTGTGCGCGTTATAATCGATAAAAAAAACCCCTCGGCCATCTGTTACTGTGTGAAAGGGTCGCGACTTGCGATCTCATATTACCTACCGTTACTATTCTCGACATTGTTTTGATCCATTCGCCGCGCTGCTGTTTTTTGTCGAAAGTGACGAGAGATTGCAATCGAATGAAAGGGCGGTAGTGGGTGCACCTATCGTAGTCCCATACTCTCAGAACGATCTTTGCGGTGGTCCTTGTTAGTGGTCTTTCAATGGAGAAGAAAAGATAAGACTACTCAAGGCAATTACAATAATATAATCCTACACTTTTTTTTGTAAGAAATAACTTCAACTTAACTTTGTGTTTTACTCAAATTTTAATAAAATGTCTAACACATTGTAATAGGCTGTCTAAGAAAAACATGCATTATGTATAAAGTTTCACTTGATGTAAAAAAAAACAATGTTACAGACATCTGTTTATTGATCTTATGTTACAATTTTCTATGGTTAGTTCGGAAGAGAATTTGCACCATGTTTCTTTGCAGAAAATCTGTAATATTATAAGTACTTATAGTATGTACCCACATGATTCTTATTTGTTTAAACTAAAAAAAATTAACATCCATAAAGGGCGCTGTTACTGTCCTTATTTTAATTCGGACAATTCTTAATTTGAAAGTTTGTTACATTACTCTGTATGTTTCCTGGCTCAGCATGGGTAGGAAACAATAAAATAATCAATAATAATGCCACCATTTATGTGAATTATGAAATGACACTACCTACCTCACTATCTGTGAACCAATAAAAAGTTACAGGCCAGTTTATCTATTGATCAACACTTGACATGCATTGTGTATTATCTCTCAAAAAAAATAAACAAAGAAATATAAAAGCAGTGCATTGAGTCCATAAAATAGAATAGAATTGTGAAAGTAACTACAGAAGTTTCATAAAAAATATAGTTACGAGTATAAGAAGGACCATAGTTCAACCACATCGACTTTAATTTTGCATGTCGATCTCTAAGTATTAGAATGTAAATTTTATCACAAACATATCACAACAACAAAATTAAAACAAACAAACATTAAGTTAATATTATGTTTTTTTATTTTATTGTGCAATAAAGTGTAACAACAACAACAGACAAGTATCTACAGTCCACTATTCAATCACTCTAAAACACTGAGCGAATCTTCAATTTTTACAATTCCACTGTGTCAAATTAAACACACTGTATAAATTAGACTGTTCTTATATTTTTTTAATGCTTGAAAATCAAATATCAAGTATACCCTTAATCAAACCGTGGGAGAATAGCTCTCACATTAAATTGAACGTTATCAACTTGAAATAAAGTCCAAAACCAATGAAAAATTCATACTACCCTTGCCTGATTAAGGGTTAATGGATGAAATGTTGGGAGTTTCCAGAAAGTATGTTTTTGTATGTGTTTACCATAGCACACACAAAAACATATGTAAACATAATTGACAGAAACTGATAACTTAATAAATAAATAAATAAACTTGTGAGAATAACTCTTATTTAAATATTTGTAATCACTGGAGACCGACTTATATGCATTTGTATATTTAGCACTTTTTTAGCGGTAGTTTTATGTATAATACATATTTTCGAATATGTTTTTAAATCATGGTTATGTACGCCCTATCTCGAACTTGTTCTCAAGAAATGAGAAAAGTATATAAAAATAGTTTATAAATTCGTTGTCTGAGCGATTCCCATGTAAACTCAAACAAAAGTTTGTTTCAAAACATTACTGAACCATAACCCTCCGTTAATAAATAATAATAAGCCCTTTTATTCCGAATTTGCTTAACGTTTCACATTTCAAGGTAATACAGAATTTAAGTTATTTATACTATGTCTCGCAAATTGGCGTGCCTTTTGGCATAGGCCTCCTCTAGCTCTCTCCACTGAGCTCTGTCCTCAGCTACTCTAGTCCGGTGCCTCGTAGTCACCTCAGTGGACACAGAACGGTCCTCTTCCACTCAAAACAGGTTGTAAGAGATTGTAGATACAATTTGCCTTCTATATACATTTGTAAACATAAAATGTACATTTTATTGACAAATAGAATTATTTGGTGATTTATATTTTCGCAGATACATAGAATGGTCCTTTTCCACTTACAAACAGGTATTAAGAGATCGAAGATACAATTTGCCTTCTCTATCCATTGTAAACATAAAATGTACATTTTATTGACAAATACAATTATTTGGTGATTTCTATTTTCGCAGATACAATTGATTGTCCCCTACTTTCTCGTACGCTAACAAGCTGTTTATCTACTGTACTGCAGATCTGTCAACTGTTGACCGCTGCCAAATGTTTTTTTAGTATGTATTTTGGCCAACCGACACCTGTTAACAGTAGATTAACAGCTTGTTAATGTGTGAGAAACAAGAGGTGTATGTAATATTAGCTTTTTAAACTAAAACACATTGGTTTTTATTACTTCATGAATGGCATTTTATGGATTTTTTCTTGCATATTTGCATGGATATTTTGGGATTTTAGTGTTACATAAAAAGCGTAAGCGTAATGCGGTCTCTCGTAATCACTGAAATATTAAACAACAAACAAACATGCATAGCTGTAACAACAAAAACTAAAAACAGAATAAAATAAATATTTAAGGCTCCCATACAACAAACTTATTTTTTTGCCGCGATTTGCTCTATATTAAGAACAAGACCAGGCAGACGCTTGAAACATTCACAGAAAATTTGCACATTATGTCACACTGTTACATTCTGGGACTTTTTTCCTACTAGGTAGTTCATACTCCGAACTGTCACATTATTATTTTGACTCTTTCGGGTTGTCTAAATGCTTAACCCGATAGAGTGGAAAGTTACGTAATAAAAGGGCTGTACTCAAAATGACTCTTGCCCCTGTCTCTCTTCTCTTTCATTTGTATCCACACTATTAAGCATGACTGAGGCTTGTTTTTCAGCCTCCTAAGGCTGAAGGGTATACAGACAGCATTAACAGCAGCCTTTATGCCATTATTGTCTTGCACGCGCGGGAAAAATACACAATGAATAAAAACTCTTTCCTGTTGCCTTACGGATGCCCTTAAAACGTCAATTGTTACTTATCTAGTTACTTATCTAGCAGTCTCCTGTTAGCCTACTTCCAGTGGCGTATCCGGCGCAATACTTACGCCTTATCGCGCTCATATTTACATTTGCACGAGTTGTTATAGAATCCCCTGCCTCGCCCAGTCTCTCTATAGTGGCAAGCTAACGGCCAGGACCTAGTTCTGAATCGAGGATTTCGCTAAGCAACTACTTAACTGTAATGCTGTCTCGTCAAAGGACGATGCGTAAAAATGTATGAAGCGTGGGCCTCCTCTGGAC
Source organism: Yponomeuta plumbellus (assembly GCA_947310845.1). Taxonomy (NCBI): domain Eukaryota; kingdom Metazoa; phylum Arthropoda; class Insecta; order Lepidoptera; family Yponomeutidae; genus Yponomeuta; species Yponomeuta plumbellus. Next base: position 19,380,355 of record OX371202.1, on the reverse strand, counting down.
CTCGAATAAAAATGTCTTGTTTATTAAATTAAAGATCTAGATACATTACGTTCATTAACAGCCAGCATTCGCTGCCAGTTTTTTTTTTAAATGAAGTGATTGCTAGAACTCCACAACCCAGAAGGACAACCAGACGTGTCTTAGGTCAGGTATGCAATGTAGTCTGAGCTAAGGCCTAAATGGCGACATCCATAGGCTGAAATGGGTTGGTTATTTACTATTATAGTAAATGATGTAGCATTAAGTGGTTTACATTATTATAACCAAAAATAGTATTGTTTTATAAGCCAAAAACTTCTGTTTAAATAACCAAAAATATCAACTTATTTTAGATCGAAAAACTCCAGCCACAGCGAATTCTGGTGTGCACCTTCTTATAATGAACATCTGTATCTAGACCTTTGATTTGATAAACAAGCCATTTTTATTGGAGGTGGACCCATTTTGCTAATCATCTTTTCTCAGAAAAGTGCGTGACAGAACGTTACTTAAGTATTTACTTAGTAAAATTCTCTATTCAGAAACCGGCCTTAAGGCACCAACGCATTGAGAGAAACCACTTCTACGTTTTTAGAAACCTTGAGACGCACAATATTATAATCATGAATGTTTGTAATTCATCAGTACATTTATTACATAATATCACTAATTGCCAAAATACACGACCACTTAGTTTGGCAATTAAATAAATAACTATACCAATAGCCGTTACGTGATTTTGTAAAGCCCTAAAGGCTCGTAATACGCTGTTTGTTGTTTTATGATGAGAAATAAACGTTACTTACTTACTTACTGTTTAGTCATTGACACCATATATTTAAAAAAACTGAAGCCCTGACGCAAAACCAACGCGTACAGTAGAGCAAGGCTCTTAAATGTTCCATACTCTTCAATACAATTGTACAACAGACAGATAATTAATTTATTTACACAAGACATACACACGTACACATACATCCATACACAAGCTCACGCCTGTATCCCAGAGAGGTAGGGAGAGATCAGGGATTGCCACTTGCCACGATCCTGACAAATCACTCAAAACACACGTACACAAACAAAGCAAATGAAATCTCATTACAAGCCACAGCACTAAGATAGCATAGAAAAAAAAAACCGTAATATATGTATGTACATATAATAATAAATAAATAAATTCGTTTATTCATTAAATAGAGTATCAAATTACAAGAAATTGCGTCGGAGCCATGTACTAAGCCGAAGCCTGTGTTTCAGTAGCCCCGCTCCTCCTCTGATTTTCTTTGACAGAAGTAATTTGAAAACATAATGAAGCGGCAACACATGGGAAAATTAGCCATACAAGGTACGGTAATGTATCTGGACAACGAGTGACCCTCGCAGGTGTGGCGAATGTAATGGGCTCCAACTCAGCATGTGCTGAAAGTTCGGGAAGAACTTCTGCTCTGATATTCTCCCAGTACCTGTCGTGGGGCCAGACTCTGCTAATGCATTGTAGTACAATGACAGTTGCACGACTGCGTCGATTTCATTTCATTGCTTCTTCAAATCAACGCGCGTAGTAGGCGTCAATGGAATTAAAAAACATGTCCCGTGACCCGACCATGTAACTCTAATAGAACTATAATGCAATAAAAGAATCGAGGCCCTGGCCCTATAATGGTTTTTCTTTGCATTACTGGTGGTAGCCTAGTAACCAAATGTGTGTGTGTGTGTTTGTTTGTGTGCGCGTGTGTTTGTTTGTTTGAGTGTGTGTGTGTGTGTGAGAGAAAGAGAGAGTGTATAGCGAGTAATATTTTTCTTCATTAAGATAGATATTAATTTCTATTAGGACAATCGTACAAAATCGTCTCGTATTCTCCGAAGAAACAAAAAAACATGTCCGTTTCGCTTTCCTTGATGAAGGACGAGGCGTAGGTAGGTATCTGATTAAGCGTTCATTTGTTCGAAGGCTAAAATAACACTGCCTTTGACGAGTTTAATTGGAGCAACCTCGAATTGGTGCCACAAACCCAGTCTTTTAAATTCCTTAAAACACTATAATTTATAAACGCCGACTAAAATAGTAGTGATTAGTGTGGTAGACTGCCCGTTGGGCTAGCCGGTTAGGCGCTTACCGAGTCAGAGGTCGTGAGTTCGATTCCCACTGGATGCCGCCATACATTGTATAAATTACCCTACTCTGGGTGGCTTTCCATGTTTATAGTGACCTTGCCTGGTTACCATGGCACAAGGTATCCTAGTTTGGGACCAAGTCATGTGATGATTGTGTGGAATTTATTATTATTTTACAAGGAAATACCGTATCCACAGATAGCATAAACTGCCTCTGACGAGTGTTTTAACGGAATCGTATTTTTTTTATCAAAACATACACATTTACATACAGGCACATACATTGCTCAAATGCACATAGCACGAAGGACTGATGCCCGATGGGGCCGAAAGGTTCTTGAATGGAGACCACACATCGGCAAGCGCAGCGTAGGACGACCAGCCACAAAATGGACGGACGATCTCATCCAAGTGGGAGGGAGACGCTGGATGCAAGCCGCTTCCAACCGGTCTTTTTGGAAATCCATGGAGGAGGCCTATGTCCAGCAGTGGACTTCTTGTGGCTGAATGATGAATGATGATGATGATGACGTACATTGCTTCTGGCCCCACACTAGGATACCCTGTGTCGTGGGAATAGAAACAGTAAATTGACCGTATATCTTTACTTGGCTATCCAGCAGCTTCGAATCGGAGTGCTGTGTAGCCCTTTCTTCTTATCGATGTTTGCTCCATGAACTAAAGAATGCAATTAACACAATGACTGTGTTACACGCCCTCCAGAATAATTTACAATTATACAATACAATATAGGCGCCAAAAAGTAACACATAAATTATCAAATTTCGTCCTGGTTTTTTGGACAAATAATCCATTTTTCTCTAGTTGAAATGCCTTAAAGCGGTTTGAAGACTCATAATGTGTACGAATATAATTGTATAAATAATACTTTTTTTTTCACACTGTCAAATAGCCTATTAAACCTATTATCGGCAATGCAACCCATATCACCAACGAGAAGAGTGAATCATTATGAATGTTGCGCACAGTCGATTGTACTGGTACACAGCGGGCGGGAGGATATTGCGCATTGCCCTGAAAAAGATCCGATAGAGTTCAGTTCACTGAACGGGAGCTATAATAGGATCAGACAGTACGCTGCCTGATCCTGAACAAAGATTGTAGTGGATGTAGGGCGGTAAAAAGGAAAAAACAATAGGCCATCCTATTGTTTTTTTAGTTTTGGAGTCGCGGATGATAAAATAAAAGAGAAAAATATGGGAGCGTCCTTTCGACTCTACAAATTTTTCCAACGGAAAAAAAAAACACATGGCTGAATGGCTGCTCCATTCCTCCCGCCAGATGTCCGAGATGGGTGAGGTGCGGGCGGGGGGAACAGTCTCATACAAAGAAAAGAGGTTGGACGTGGCTCGCTCTCATTTCTTCATCCACCTTTTTATTATTGTCCAAAAAGGATTTGCAAAAAAGTTTGGTATTTACAAGTGAGATTATGCGTTACCAACAAAGATAGTTAAGTTGGAATGTTCGTAACTGTGTTTCACTAATATTGAAGTGAAGTGAAATGAGTAAATATGAAACTAAGTAATTGGCGCGCGTACTTAGGGGCCATCCATAAATTACGTCACACGTTGCGGGGGAGGGCGGGGTCGACGAAGTGTGATATTGTGTGACAAGGCGGTGGAAGGGGGCGACGAAGTGTGATATTGTGTGACAAGCTATGGGAGGGGGTCGACGAAGTGTCATTGTGTGACAACGGGTTGGGAGGGGGTCGACGAAGTGTGATATTGTATGACAAGGGGGTGGGAGGGGTCCCAAATTTCGTGACGTCACATTTCAAAATCTATAATCATAAAAGTGTTAAAACACGAACTTTGAACTATAAACGAAAAGCTCAAAAACATTAGCAACTCTATCTGTCCCTAGGGAACTGATGTTTTAATTTAATAATTTCTAAATATCAAATTGCAAAATATGTGACGTCACACTAGGGAGGGGGAGTCTCAGTAATGTGACCAGCTGTGACAAGGGCGGGGCGACAGATAAAAAAATCATGAAATTTGTGTGACGTAATTTATGGACGACGTAATTTTTGTCAGGATCGTGGCAAGTGGCAAACCTTCAAACATCTCTCGCTAAGGAGATCGAATCGCGCGAGTCGCCGAGTAAAGACATTGCACGTTTAATACCATTGAAATGCGATTGGTTACTACACTACTAATAGTGTCAATGAATCAACCATTACCAATCTAATATGAGTCTATTGGGCCGAGAATAAATAGTATGCACTAAAAACTTCCCACGCACTTGAATGTTTATTTCGGCATCAGTAATGTCATCGACCCATCGGGTCACCGGTCTAGCGATCGCTTGTACCGTTTGTACGACCTTGGCCATCAGCGTCCGACCTCTGCGACCGTCTGGATCATAAGTTCTCAAACAAAGTCATTTCGCCCTTCGCCCATTTATAGATAGATAGATAGATAGATAAATCATTTATTTGCATTTACACACACACGTAATAAATACAATATCAAGCTGGCAATACAGTAGTAAGAAAAGCAAACAACACATACAAAACACAATGAAACAATTAACAAAACAAAAACATTAACAAGGGAGGCATGGAAAGAGAGATCCGCCAGTGTGGGTGTGGCAAATGCAAAAGGGCTCTGACTCAGCATAAGCTGGAGGAATGGTACTCCAGCGCTGATCTTCCGTCAGTACCCTTGAGGCGGCGTGCAGGGCTCGGAAAGTTTGTACGAAGTGCGAACCAGTTCAAAATAAATTAAAGAAATAGAATATGAAAGAATAGTCAAGTACGATAATAACTAGTATTGGTAGATGAGATAGCAATGCGCGAGTTAATCTTCGGGTTAACGAAGTAGACAGCTGAATCGATGCTAGTAGGATGTCAGTGAAAGAATAAATAATTGCAAAAATTGTAAAAAGATAAATAAAATTGCATATTAATAACGAAATGTCAATTTAGGTAGTTACACATATAGAAACAGAACCTAATTCTGGACTCCTGTTTTTTTAACCCATCTTGCGGCGCTAACATGTAACAATTTGTCAAGCAGTGCCCGTAGACGATCCCATTGCCTACTTTGAGAAATATTGGTCTAGATCATAGGCTCCTAAAGTGGTCCAGGTGGACCCCCATGGTCCATAGGAGACCACACGGGGATCCACGTAGACGTGAAAAGAAAACAGGGCTTCACAAGTTGTAAGTGGGGTCCACGAAAAATTTTCTGGTTTTCATTATAAAGTTCAAAAATTTTGGCTTGGATTTACTTATCAACGTCAATTGTTGATTGTTTATAATAATGAATGTTTAAATAATATTGTATTACATACCACAAGTATTATTTTAATAAATATTTTTCTTCTTAACTACCCCAATTTAGGGTGATATTTTTTAGGTGTTTTGGGAATACAGTAGAAACGTAGCAGAAGGAGTTACCGAAAATAGTAAAACTTTGTAAGTGGTCCACGAGAAAAAAAGTTCGAGAACCTCTGGTTGGTCGACTGCCTTAATGCATCTTTGTGTTAATTTTAGTCTTTCACTGTTTCAGACGGACTTGGCTGATGAACGCTGATCCTTGCTTTAAGATGGCTTCAAGGTAAAGTGACTCTAATGATAGATTGTCAGTTCAGTTAGAATTTATCGTGTAAAATGCATTATTAAATTAATAAATGTACATGTTAGTAAATTGATTAAAATTAAATAATTTATTTTCGGTCATAAAAAAATAGCTTTGTATGTAAAAAAAAAGGTGTTTTTTTAATTTTGCTTACTCAAAAAGCTTGAGTAAGCAAAATTAAAAAGAAAAACACGGAAACTGCAAAATACATATTTAGTTTTTGCGTTTATTTCAATAACCAACGTATTTTAGACCTGGGCCCAGTTTCTCCAAGCTCTGTTAATGGTCTAACAGTCTGTTACATCTTCTGACGGACTGTTAAATGCTGTCGAGTGTCCCACCACGCTCTGATGGACCGTTAACTTCTTTAACAAAGCATCAAATCTAATCCTGGCATTGGAGGTCCGTTAAAACATTAACAGTCGATTTAGTTCCGTCAAAACTGTCAAAATGGACGCTGCCTACAATGTTATTTTTGAAAATGAAGATGTTTTAGAAAATTTGGATAATTTGGAGCACTTTCCTAAGATTTTCAAAACACAGCGTGACTACTTTGACGAATACGACGACCTGGGCCTCAATTCTGTTGGTGCATTATAGTTCGATGACAGATCCACGGTCAGGTCACGCGACTTCTTTTTCCATACGATTGACGCCTACATTGCTTGATTTGAGTTTGCGCGTAGACTTGAAGCGGCAATGAAACTAAATCGCCACGTTCATCCAGTTGTCATTGTACTACAATGCATTAACAGAATCTAGGCCCTGGACTTCTGCAGCCATCCTTCGTGTTTCATAGAAGTCGTAACGGCGTCTGTTTTTTTTATTTTCCACTACATCTTTGTTCTTTGACACTAAATGGGTGAGGATATCCTATTCGTTAGCAGAAAAATTGCGTTATCGTGTTTTTTTAGACATCCCTTGTAATTTAATTTAGAAAACGCACGAATTTAACAAAATCACAACAAAACAAACCAGAACAATCTTTCCACAACCTCAAAAGCGTTGAACCACAAGTAAAGTAAAGTAAAAAAAGTAAAAAAATCGTTTATTGCTCATAACTTAAAAGTAAATACATTTTCCGGCGGCACCCACACCAGGAGACCCCGTATCGTGGGTACCAGTTTTATCACATTGTATTATATTACGGCAACAATAATGCACAACTTAAGTATCGTCTAGGACTTCCACAGACGCAAATGTTTGACGTTTGACAGGAATTTGAATGACTGGTTTGCGTTTCATTCACGTAATGCTTGATTTACTAATGGTCTGTTAAATTTAGCTCATAGGACATGAACATTTTAACATTGCTTTAACATCCTTGTTAGTTTTGACGGCTGATTTATAAATGCCGCGTTTACCACTAACAAACAGAGTTTGATGAAACCGGGCCTTAGGCTCGCTTGCACCACCGACTAAAATACATTTAACCCCGAGTTAAACAGAATTTTGACAGGTCCGCCATACTTTATCTGTCAAAATTATCGAAATAACCCGTTAACTCGAGTTAAATGAGCTAACCCGGGCTGACAAAAGTGGGCCTAAGGCCCAGTTTCTCCAAGCTCTGTTAATGGTCTAACAGTCTGTTACATCTTCTGACGGACTGTTAAATGCTGTCGAGTGTCCCACCACGCTCTAATGGACCGTTAACTTCTTTAACAAAGCATCAAATCTAATCCTGGCATTGGAGGTCCGTTAAAACATTAACAGTCGATTTAGTTCCGTCAAAACTGTCAAAATGGACGCTGCCTACAATATTATTTTTGAAAATGAAGATGTTTTAGAAAATTTGGATAATTTGGAGCACGTTATACGCCGTCCTAAGATTTTCAAAACACAGCGTGACTACTTTGACGAATACGACGACCTGGGCCTCAATTCTGTTGGTGCATTATAGTTCGATGACAGATCCACGGTCGGGTCACGCGACTTCTTTTTCCATACGATTGACGCCTACATTGCTTGATTTGAGTTTGCGCGTAGACTTGAAGCGGCAATGAAACTAAATCGCCACGTTCATCCAGTTGTCATTGTACTACAATGCATTAACAGAATCTAGGCCCTGGACTTCTGCAGCCATCCTTCGTGTTTCATAGAAGTCGTAACGGCGTCTGTTTTTTTTATTTACCACTACATCTTTCTTCTTTGACACTAAATGGGTGAGGATATCCTATTCGTTAGCAGAAAAATTGCGTTATCGTGTTTTTTTAGACATCCCTTGTAATTTAATTTAGAAAACGCACGAATTTAACAAAATCACAACAAAACAAACCAGAACAATCTTTCCACAACCTCAAAAGCGTTGAACCACAAGTAAAGTAAAGTAAAAAAAGTAAAAAAATCGTTTATTGCTCATAACTTAAAAGTAAATACATTTTCCGGCGGCACCCACACTAGGAGACACCGTATCGTGGGTACCAGTTTTATCACATTGTATTATATTACGGCAACAATAATACACAACTTAAGTAGCGTCTAGGACTTCCACAGACGCAAATGTTTGACGTTTGACAGGAATTTGAATGACTGGTTTGCGTTTCATTCACGTAATGCTTGATTTACTAATGGTCTGTTAAATTTAGCTCATAGGGCATGAACATTTTAACATTGCTTTAACATCCTTGTTAGTTTTGACGGCTGATTTATAAATGCCGCGTTTACCACTAACAAACAGAGTTTGATGAAACCGGGCCTAAGTCTTACACCGGTCAGATTGTTTATCGGACGGTTTATCGGAGATTGGATATTAACTAATTAATCAAAAGCCGAGCCAGAGCCGGTAAGCCTTCATTTGATGAAATTGTGCACCAATTTGGTGAGTGTTACGTCCAGACAGCAAACGCCCACTCCCTGGATACTAATGTACTGCTCTCCCACTCATCGACCTAGAATTCCGACAAATCCCTCGGAGGAGGGTGTTTTGATAGTTACCACCGATACTTTGGGAACATAGAGCTTAGAGCCGAGTTGGTAGTATTACGATGTCAACCGATACCGAATATCGGTGATACGAATATAAATATTAATGAAATGAAGCAGGTTCAGCCGCCCACATACATCAAGCACTTACTTACAGTCTGTTAGCTTTTAGAATATACCTCGGGCTCTAGAGTAGGCTTCGGTTTTCGCCGAAAGCACACGAGTGTAATACTACTTCCTACTCTTTATTAGTCTATTTCCGTCATATTAGTTCCGATTTCGAAATGAATTGTCATATTATTTTCGAGTACCTAGGTGACCGAGCTTTGCTCGGTACTTTTGTAATATAAAATATGTAATATAAAATTAAAATAATCCTTTTTCAACAAAAAAAGATCATGAGAATTCAATGTACCTACATTACAAAGCGACAACCAATAGATAACACCACCAATAGACTTAATAGAAACAGGCTGCTGATTTCCTGACGATTTGCGAATCAAAGTTGCAATACCACGGTCGCTTTGAGAATGCATAACGATGTATTGTTATTGAACTTTATTGCAAAGGGGCCATCCGTCACATCCATCACACGAATTTCATTATTTATTACCCGTCCCCCCGTCCTTGTCACAGCTGGTCACATTTCGTGACGTCACATATTTTGCAATTTGATAGTTAGAAATTATTAAATTTAAACATCAGATCCTTAGGAACAGACAAAGTTGCAAATCTTTTTTAGTTTTTCGTTAATAGTTCAAAGTTCGTGTTTTTCACTTAGATTATTATAGATTTTGAAATGTGACGTTTGAAATTTAGGACACCTCCCACCCCCTTGTCATACAATATCACACTTCGTCGACCCCCTCCCTCCCCCTCAATTTATGGATGGCCCCAAACGACACATTTAACAGGAGATTACATAAGAAATAATAATAACAAAGGCGAGCTTTTCTCTGTATTGATTTATACTGTCGGCTTTTTAACCAGAGTGGAATTACCAGGAAAATAACTTGTTTTGAGAGCGCGTTTGGCTAAGAGACGACTAACTGTACCTGTGATACTAACTAGATTCCAGTCGAATTTAATTGCAATAAGATGAAATATTAAAAAGGAAAAAAAAAATTGATAACATATTGACATTGTGGATAATTAATTTCTAAACTAAATATAAAATCATCATCAGCCCATTATGTCCCCACCGAGAGGCACGGGTCTCTTCCCTGAGGAAGGTATACTAGACCAAACTCCACCACGGGAGACTAGTCCGGAATATAAAATAACAATGATAAACTAAAGAAATATAAAAAAATGTCTCTAGACCGCTGCCGTTGGGGAGAGTTCCAAAGTTACTGGCATTCCCCCTCTAAATGGCCAGGCTGATGCACTGACCGAGGTGGCTACCAGCTCTAGGATCGCCTGACGAGTTGATGAGGCGCGTTTACGAGTCGATATTTCTTTGAGAAGTACAAAATAATAATACATTTACGTAGCAACAAGACACGCCACAGAAACGAGATGAACAGACAAGTAACATATTAATATTGTGCAATAGCAGGTGAATTTTCCTGGAAAATCCGGCTTCCACCCACACATTCGTTACGTATGTGACATACTAAATATTATAATATAATACTAGTTAGAGTCCGGAAATTCTGAGATTATGTGTCAGGTTTGCTTGCGATATCGTCCGCTTGGACGTCGGCTCATATCTTTGAAGAGAGATATAATAGTTATACTAATACCACATTTATAAACAACATGCAACAGGGCCCTGGTGGGAACACCGTCTTAAGAATGTTTCTTGTGGAATCTTTTACGAAAATTTTCATTAGGTATAACAGTGGCCGTAGAAAGAGCGTGTTAGTTTACTCAATACATGTATGGTTTTAGATTTATTCGATTACTTTTGAACGCCTACCAACTCTTTCGTTTTATCTCCTGCGGTGGACTGGTAGAAAGCCATAGCATAAGCATTAAGTCCGCCGCATTGTACTATATTTTTACTTTAAATGTAAGTGCAATAAAAGTATCAATCTATATAAATAAAATTCAAAGTCCTGACTGACTGATTCATTCACTCATCAACGCCCAGCCCAAGCCGTTGGACCCAGGAAGCTGAAATTTTGCACAGAGGGTCTATATATAATGTAGGCGAGGAATAAGACCGGATTTTTTTAAATTCAACCCCTAAGGGGGCGAAAAGGGTTGCCAAAATTTGTACGGGAGGTATAAAAAATGTTGTCCAATTTTCTTGAAACTTAAAATAAATCCTCTTCAACACAATTGATTGAACACGCGTTTCGCCGTTTTTCTAATTTTAACCCTTAAGGGAGTGAACGGGGTTGCAAAATTTTGAACTAAAGTCCACGCGGACGGAGTCGCGGGCGAAAGCTAGTAAGAAATAAATAAATAAAACATTATATCTCTTCAGCCAGGGTGCCAGGTGAAATTAGGTGATTTTCGGAAGCCGTTTCACAAAAGTTTGTTATTATACTTCATTGCACGCAAAGAAAGAAATTTACACAAACATTTACAGGGAACCCCTTTTGCCTTAACTAATTCCAGAATAAGTGGTTCCAATGAAACGTAAACACACTTAATTAAAACAAATAACATTTGTAGATTATTAACGTCATTCCGGATACATTTACTTCACTTTTTAACGGAAGAATCCGACCAGATTTCGCTTTCAAAGAGAAGTAAGTTTACCCGGAATAAATGTGTACTGCTTACGAAAGTTTTACTTCGAAAACATTTATTTTATAGACACATAAAATACTAATTACTGTAATTGTTTAGTGTGATACAGTGTGAGTCTTCATAAAGTGCACATATCAAAATCAGGGAAACTACACCCCATTTCATCGACGGGTAAAAAAAAATTGTATTTTTTATGATTTTTTAAAAATTATGAGTTGCACCTGTTGACCCTATTTAGATAAATCGTCATTATTTTTAAACTAAGTGTGTTATCGCAGTGAAATAAATTTTGTGATGATGTCTAATAATAAGCCGTACCCATAAAGTTAAAATATCCAAGAAAACTAACCCTATAAATTTATAATTAAGTGAAACTTGAAGAAAATCTGTATTTTTTTTCATCATCTTTGCATTTGTTTTACAATTTCTCCTAAAATCATGCTATTGACCCTACTTTTTTTTCATTCTAGCTTATTCTACATGGCATTAGCTTTCTAAAAGTAAAAATTGCACGTCTATTACTTAAATACAACTTCTTAAATCAGTTTAAAAAATGCAGTTAACTGAGTTAGAGCTGGAGGATGATTAAAACAAAAGTATTTTCGGCATAAATCATTTATTTTCTTTGACAAATTAAAATCAAATCAAATTAGTGATTATCCTAATGCATTAAATGTTCAAAATGACCACCCTGTTGTTGCAAACAAATTGTTGCGCGAAGCAAAATTTGCTGCGTTGCCCTTTGATATCATTGGCTACTCGCAAAACCCTTTCTTCAAGTTCCGCTTCTGTATTAATGAGGCTGCTGTACACCCTTTGTTTTATGGTCCCCCATAAAAAATAGTCCATGGGTGTGAGATCGGGGGAACGCGCCGGCCACCCAACTGGTCCTTGTCGACCAATCCAGCGACGTGGATAATTTTCATTTAAAAATGACCTGACGATCAGCGCATAATGGGCGAGACATCCATCCATTTGGAGCATCATTCTGCGACGGGTTAGTAGTGGCACATCCTCCAACAGCAACGGCCGGCAGTTCGTCTCTCAAAAGTACGAGAAATCTCTCTCCAGTTAAAGTTCTTGGGAGTATTATAGGACCAATGAGAAAATGGTCGATCATTGCGGCCCATACATTTAAGGAAAATTTAACTTGGAACGTAGAAGCCCTCTTCAACCTAGGGTTTTCACCTTTCGGGCACCACCGATGTAAATTTCAGCAATTGACGATGCCATCTCTTGTAAATTGGGCTTCGTCTGTCCAAAGAATCCTTTTAGGGAACTGTGGATTGTCTCTTGTTTTTCTTAAAATTCTGTCACGGGTAAAGTCTGTTCTACTTAATTAATGTTCCTATTCCTATGGAATGGAATTTAAGTGAAACAAACACTCGTGGCTAGGTGTGTTTGTTTGGTGTGTAAAAACCCTAAAAATGACTAGGGTTTTTAATATAAATTCACACAGTCCCGGGTTCTTTCAACGGTTAGGTACGCTCGCCTGGGAAATGCCGTGTTGTGTGCGCGGGCGCTCGTAATCGGGACGGACTATACTTCTGCGGCGGCCCGGTGATGGCGAATCTTGATTTTCCCAACCAAATGGCGGCGTAACGTTGGTGTAGGCAGGGCTACGGTGGCACCTCCACCCAGATCGTAAGCCCGAACTTAGGACCCTGGAACGCGTCATCCAAATCCATTACGAGAAGGTCCGAAAGCGATTTGTGAGCATCCCGGCGTACGGCAGTAGAAGAAAAAGGTACCTACATGTAGCAGTGATGCCGTGGATGTTCACAATCAGAGACGCTACTTACATTACTGTGAGTCAACAGTTGTGGTGAAACTAGTGACTCATGCTAGATACTAGATGTTATTGAGGGCATGTTTATTACCTACTTATTATTAAAAAGTTTAAAATCTTTTATATGCCAGACTCCTAAGTTTTTGCCTGACATATCCTCTAAAACATAAACTAGGGGTGAGCGTTTTTCAATAATTCGACATTTAATGTACTTAGGCGCTAACTTTTTACTAAAATATTTATCCTTATCGCTAAGGATGTAAGTGCGCTTAAACACTGTGTCACCTACATTATATTCTGCCGGCTTCCTGCGTAAGTTGTAGTGAGCAGTATTCTTTACATGTGCATTCCATAGCGAGGCCTGCACATCATTGAATACTAATGAAAGATGTCCTATGTTTTCGGCATAAATATCGCGCGGCAAGAATAGAACCTCGTCACCTAAATCATTGTCGGTGTAATGTGAGCCACATACGACAAGCTCTCTGCCATGAACCAGAAAAGACGACGTATAACCAGTTGCTTCGTTTACCGAGTTGTTCATGGCAAATTGCACTTTTGGGATATAAGTATCCCAAGATCTGTGGTCGCTTTGGACGAAAGTAGAAAGGCACGTCACAATCGTCTTATTATGACGTTCAGTTAAGTTAACCTGGGGGGTGTATCTAGGCGTGAAGTAGATATTTGGCACCTTATATTTCTTAAATAACGCATCTGTGGTGGAACTTATAAATTGACTACCATTATCAAGAAATATGGTCTGGGGTACACCGTAAATTAAAAAGATGGAGTCCTCTAATATTTTAACTACTGCATCGGCAGTTGCACGCCGAAGGGGAAATATGTTGCAGTACTTTGAGAAGCAACATGTCACAACAAGCATGTAACAGTTCTGCTTGCGAGTTACTGGGAGAGGACCAACAAAATCAATTGAGATCATTTGATGAGGTCGAGAGCATTGCTTAGGGCGCCCCATTTCTCCCAATGTAGTGTGATTTTGTGATTTATAAGACAGACAGACGGAACAAGACCCAACATATTGAACGACACTGTGATGCATCCCGGGCCAGTAATAAGACAATGCCAAGCGATTGTAAGTTTTAAATATGCCGAGATGTCCAGCAGTTGGTACAGAATGGTTATCAGCTATAATTTGGTCTCGAAATTCAAGGGGAACAACTTCTTTCCACTCAAATTCAGAAGTGAGCCGTGATTTAGTTTTAGAAAGCCTGAACAACGAATTATTTTTAATGATAATGTTTGGAAATTGTGTAGGGGAATTTAGACATCCGTTATAAATTTTGGTGTACCAATGGTCTTTAGTACTAGATATCGCATTGGAAAGAGAGATGGCAGCAACTGGAAAAGCACGTGACAGAGCATCCGGTATAACATTATCTACGCCACGTCGATGTTTAAGGTCAAAGTTGAACGATGACAACCGTACTCCCCAGCGAGCCAATCTACCTGTTGGATTATCTAGCGACAAGAACCACTTCAACGCAGAATGGTCTGTGTATACAGTAAACTTATGGCCGTTCTCTATATAGCAGCGCCAGTGCTCAAGAGCAGCTAACACAGCGAGTGTCTCCTTCTCTGTGATACTATAATTCTTTTCAGCACCTGTGAGAGAACGACTCATGTAGGCTATTGGGTGTTCCTTTCCATTTAGAGTCTGCGTCAACATGGCACCTATGCCATAGCTACTTGAGTCAGTGTGAACTTCAAAAGGTTGATCAAACACGGGGCAAGAGAGAACCGGGGCAGATACTAAGCAATCTTTTAGAGCATTAAAAGCAGCGTCGGCCTCGGGCGTCCATTGAAAGGGTGGTACTTTCTTACCATTTGAAGTCAATCTGTTTAGCGGGCCAGCTACCGTGCTGAAATTCGGTACAAAACGTCGGTACCAGGTTGCAGTACCGAGAAAGCGTTTCAATTCCTTTACTTGTAGGTACAGGGAAATTTAAAATTGCCTGTACTTTTTCTGGGTCTGTACGGAGCCCACGAGAATCTACTACGTACCCTAAATATTTTAATTCATTTCGAAAGAACTTACACTTCTCGAAGTTGACTGTCAAATTTGCGCTTTTTAACCTGTCCAAGACGCGCAATAGCCGAGACACATGTTCCTCAAATGTTGAACTTACGACAATAATGTCATCGAGGTAAGCGAAAGTCTTAAATTCCATGTCAGCAAACAACATATCAACCAGTCGCTGCTGCGTTGCCGGCGCATTGGTCAAACCGAACGCGGTGGTTTTAAAACGTAGGGATCCTCTTGATGGTACATAAAAGGCGGTCTTATCGCGGTCGGAAGGTTCTATTGGGATCTGCCAAAAAGCCTTCGAAAGATCAACGCTTGAAAGGTATTTTGCGTCTCGAAGATTATCTAGGATTTCCGAGACGTATGGCAAATTGTACGCATCACGTTTAGTGACAGCGTTGAGCTTCCGACTGTCAAGGCAAAACCTTGGCTGACCATTTTTTTTATTCACAATAAGCACCGGTGAAGACCAAGCGCTCTCACATGGCTCAATAACATCTAGTGCCAACATCTCATCAACTTGTTCCACTAGAATACGCTGCTTCTCTGGCGACATCCTGTAATATCGCTGCCTTATAGGCTGAGCGTCCCCGGTATCTATCCTATGGGTAATCAAGTTAGTCCTACCCAAACCTTTCTCCTCCATAGATATAGACTTAAATTGAGCGATAACATTATCCGCAATAGACTTCTGGGATTCGATCAAATTGTCGTATGACTTTATATAAGTAACAGAATTATTTACTCTTAATTCAGCCAGGGGACTCTCAGACAATGTTATGCTGCCTAAATATTTGGGGCAGATTTGGAAAGCACGCCAGAAGTCGATTCCTAGTATGATGGACGTTTCCACCTCGGGTACAACGTAAGCCTTGATAATATGAAACTGACTTTCAAAAGTGACGGGCAAATACATGTATCCGATACTCTTCAAAGATTGGCCACCTGCAGCTACCATAGAAATAAAATCATCCTGTTGCAAAGTGCAGTCGCTTAAATGAAGGTGGGCATTACGTCCAATCAAACTCACTGCAGCACCAGAGTCAAGTAACGCGCAGGCGTCCAGATCGTTTATTTTAATGTTCACATAAGGCCTAGGATCATTCTGAGGTTTTGAATGCAGAATTGTTGATATTTTATAAGTAGAAGAAAATGTTTTAATGAATGCAAGCCAAGTATCCCAATCTTGCTTGTCAAAATAACTACAATTCTGCTCATTTAGTTTTTTGAAACCTTTCCCTTATTGCACACGGGACAGTCAGGAGTCTTAGTGTCCTTTAGTCCACATTTAAAACAAAAAACATCCCTACTTGCCTGACATTGCCGAATGTGATGTGAGTTGCTACGGCACCTCGGACAGTATGGTTGTTGTTTGGTTGCCTGAACTGTGTGTATATAATTTTGATGCTGTGTTTTATTATTGTTTTGTTGATAATTTTGATTTTTAGAATAATGTGCCTTGTTGAAATGACTGTTTTGTGTGAAATTAGCTTTATTAAATGTGTTATTGAATGGCTTATAACCACTTTTATTTGGTTCCTTGCAATATGCAAATTCAGGCGCTACTGTATCTGAGTTCGCCTTTGGAGGCTCCTGAAATTGTGAAAGACGAGAATGAAAAGTCTCGTAGTTACGACATATTGAGCGTAAAGTGTCGATAGTCGTAATCGCGGCGGCAGATGCTGCAAGTGTGCTGGCATAGCACGGCCTAATATTATGAAGGAGAATTTCGAGCTGCTCCGCTTCGCTTAGAGACCTAGTTAAACGAGAAAACATTCCACTCATAATCGAGAGATAAATAGTTATGTTTTCACGCTCACCCTGAGTGCGAGAACGAATTTCCGAAATAAGTCGATAATCGTAATCCGATTGGTCGAAATCTTCTTTCAGTTTGGTGGCCAGCTCAGGCCAAGATGAAACTTTGTCCCTAACCGAGCGGAACCAATGAAGGGCATCATCCTGAAATATTTCAGTAGAAAAAGCTAAAACCTTCGCAGAAGTAATGTTACGTGCAACTATGAATTCATCGACGCGCTGTATGAATGAGCGCACGCAAGATTTACCATTAAAACGCAATTTATTAAAATCGGCTATTGAGCGATCGCAAGTCACTGATATCAGATTTTGCACTTCTGGAACACATGTTGAAGGCTCGCCAGAGGGTGCAGCGCTTTGAGCTGTGCTGGTAGAAGCGTGTGCTGCGGCAGCTGGTTTTTTCGCGAGAAGCGCCGTTAGCTTATTGGATAAAAGTTTATGTCCATCTACAACCGCTTTATATTCTTTTTTAGCAACGTCACTACACGTTATCCTCGCTAGGCGATTATGAAGGTGATTTAACATGTTTTGTGTTCTCAACAAGGTAGGTACATTCGGATCAGAAACATCGAGATTCATCTGAATTTTTGTAAGCACTTCTAAGCAACCTTTAAGGTCCTGTTGAATATCTAAGGGAGACTCCAATATGTGGTCGGCCGGGTATTCTGAAACCAACTTAACAATTTGCTTGCGTAATTCATCAACTGAAGAAGCAGCAGTAGCACCTCGGATTTGAACCTCATATTCGAGCTCCGATTTTTGAAGCGAAAGATATTTGACAGGAAGCATTGTGTTTATAATAAACAATTGGGTAAGTGGTATCAAGGAAAATTATTAGCGTTAAAATGAAAACTCCGATCTGTTACAAATTAATTGATCAATGATGAACGTTCTGGTTTTTTCCCTGAATAGTAAAAATAAAAAAAAACAGGTTAGCAGCAAAAATAAATAAAAGGGTGCTACTAATGCGTACTTTTCAATTTTAAAATCTCAATAAAATAGCAATAAAATGCCTTGCAGTAAAAATAAATTAATAAAAATAAAGACAATGCGCAATAAATAATTAATAAACTTTTCACAAAAAAAGTGGGTAGATCTAAAATTTGCAAAAAAAAAGTTCGTTGCAGAGCTTTGCAGATGATTACTCGTATAGTAACAATATATTAATAAGTACACATTTGAGTACACTTTAGTAGCATAAAAAACCAAAAAATAAAACAATAAAACGTTTCACAAAAAATAAGCCACAACATACACTATCTACAAAAGCCGTAAAAAAAAAACAGGATCTGTGTGAATTTAACCACGTATATGGGCGCCAGTGTCACGGGTAAAGTCTGTTCTACTTAATTAATGTTCCTATTCCTATGGAATGGAATTTAAGTGAAACAAAGACTCGTGCATAAAAATGTATAATTAAAATAATAGATTAAAATTAAAAGCAGGTAAAAATTTTGAATTTGGAAGAGCGGGTCGTAATCAAAAATGACTAGGGTTTTTAATATAAATTCACACAGTCCCGGGTTCTTTCAACGGTTAGGTACGCTCGCCTGGGGAATGCCGTGTTGTGTGCGCGGGCGCTCGTAATCGGGACGGACTATACTTCTGCGGCGGCCCGGTGATGGCGAATCTTGATTTTCCCAACCAAATAGCGGCGTAACGTTGGTGTAGGCAGGGCTACGGTGGCACCTCCACCCAGATCGTAAGCCCGAACTTAGGACCCTGGAACGCGTCATCCAAATCCATTACGAGAAGGTCCGAAAGCGATTTGTGAGCATCCCGGCGTACGGCAGTAGAAGAAAAAGGTACCTACATGTAGCAGTGATGCCGTGGATGTTCACAATCAGATACGGAGATAACAATTTAGAAAGATGATGCAATAATTTACTTTTATTTTTGTATGCCAAAATGAGGGTGGAAATAAAAAGTGCATCGATTAAGCTGTGCTCGGATGATGGTGCAAAATCAACGAAATAGAATTAAGCACAAGCATTACAATTATCTTAATAACTAAATCTAATTGCTAAAGTTCCCAAAGCGTTATTAAAATGTACCACTTACCCGATATGGGGTTGAATAACACTCGCGACAAACAATACTTAGGGATTCATTACTATTTGTATCGAGGAACGTTTAGTGACGAACACTTTTATATATTTCGGTTGCGTTTAAAAAATAATATTAAATGGTATGGAGTACGTCTTCACGCATTAGAGACCGAGGATATGTGACGTGCGTTCAACTCAATCTATTCGGTAGTGTCACGAATGAATGAAGATCCGCAAATTCAGTTCACTCATTAGAAACAATAGGAACAAGTTCCGTGAGCGCTAAAATTGCGCTTCGTGAGTGGCGGCGGGAGCGCTAAGACGGCGCCGATGAATTCAAGTAGCATTTTAACATTTTAGTATTGTTTTTATATTAATAATTTGTAAATAGTTTAGGATAAAATTAGTTTTAAGATTGTATATATGTTTTTAAAGTGTTAGTTTTAATAATAGTATCGTACATGTAACATTACAATGTTACAATTCATGCAGACATAACGCACCTTGGACGCGAATCCACATCTCGGTGTAAATGCTGCACCCTTTGATAGTGGTATGGATGCAACGCTGCTTTTCTTAAGATGCGCCAAACTGATTTCTGGGACACGCCATGACGTGACGCCAAACGTCTCGTACTGGTAGTCGGGTCACAAAACAAATCATCCAAAATTGCTTCGTCGATAGCAACATCGATAATAACACCTGGTTCGCGGCGATTCGGAGGTACAAAAAGTCCAGCGCTAGCCAGTCTTCTATGGACTTCTTGGAAATTACGGGCTGATGGCACGGGGCGTCGATTTGGAAATGCAGCTAGATAAGCTGCGCAAGCAGCTCTAGCACTCCCTCGGTGCATTCCATAGTAATAATGGATATCGGCAATGTGTGCCGGAGGGAAATCACTTATACGCGGCATGGTGACCACAAAGCAAACGCGTGATACGTAGGACAACGAAAACTGATAACGTTGGTAGGAGAAATACAAATAGCAGCACCGAAAGGTTCGGAGCGACTGGCTACGCTACAAAGCATAACATTCAAATTCTTCTTCAACAGGCCCCTCTTCCCCTTTCGTACTTCAGCCCGCGTGCCTCTACAATGACTCACCAAAAAAAAGGTCTCTACCTGTGATAAACAATGGTGTGTAGCAAAACGATGCGCATGGGCTTTTTTCAAACGGTCATAAAAACTGTTGTTTTTGAGTAATAAACGTGCAATTTTTACTTTTAGAAAGCTAATGCCATGCAGAATAAGCTAGAATGAAAAAAAAGTACGGTCAATAGCATGATTTTTGGAGAAATTGTAAAACAAATGCAAAAATGATAAAAACAAAAGATTTTCTTCAAGTTTCACTTAATTACAAATTTATAGGGTTACTTTTCTTGGATATTTTAACTTTATGGGTACGGCTTATTATTAGACATCATCACAAAATTTATTTCACTGCGATAACACACTTAGTTTAAAAATAATGACGATTTATCTAAATAGGGTCAACAGGTGCAACTCATAATTTTTAAAAAATCATAAAAAATACAAATATTTTTTTTTTTTTTTCCGTCTATGAAATGGGGCGTAGTTTCCCTGATTTTGATATGTGCACTTTATGAAGACTCACACTGTATAAACGAGTATAGTTGACAGCACGTCAACCTTCACATTTTAGTTGCAAAGTCGCTCGTAATGCAGCGGATTAGAGTGCATGGATGTATAGATTGGTGTGCATAGCGACGGGCGGCGGCGGTTGGCCAGCATCTGGCAACACTAGGGTACCTAAAAGCTTACCGTCCGGCAGTCGCGTCCCTGCGCGCGCAAGGGCTGGCCATGGTGCTCCCAACAAGGTACTAACTAGCATTACCTTCGGAATATTGTATCTAGGGATCTTATCTAGAGAATACGAACTTACACCATAGTTGAGACTGAGCGATAACCACGTAATTCGGGGTATAATTTCCCTTAGGATTTTTTATTTGATTTATGTTAAATTGGGGTCAGAAGTAAAAAAAAAATTATTGAAATAACCTCCTAACGCCCAAAGACCTAAAAAAAATCCTTTTACAAGTTAGTGGTTGCCGCCCAGCCTTTAGTTCGATTTTATAAGCCTGACGCCCAAGGGATTTTTAAAAAGCCTTCATTTTCAATAGCTCATTAACTACACAATTTCAGTTACTATGACAAATATTGGTTTTGGAACGTTTCTGTTAGTGTCTGTATTGTCTATCGACCATCAATGGTGCCAACTGAATTTTATTTTATCTGTCATTTTCGACGGATAGTGAGACAAGATGGAGGGACGTCGCCGGCATGGTAAATAAATCCGAGTTTTTCTTTGTTATCTTTGCTTTATTGATTGATTTTATTTATTAAATCTGGTGTCGAAAAGCTATGTTTTTGCGTGGTATGAATAGTTTTGGCCAAATCCCAAAAGTTTATTTTATATAACTTCTTAAATTCAGAAGACCTTTTAGAAGGTATGTGGGTTTCAACATTATCCTGGATTTTAAAAGCCTTACGGATCCCTACATTTGCTAAGATTTTAAAATGCTTTTGGGTCTTTATGCTTATTTAATTTCCATTTTCTTTATCGATGATATTACATATTTTACTAGTTTTCGTAAGTGTGTTCTCTGAGCCAAAGCATTGAGATTGCAGTATTAACAAGTTTTATTATTATTTTTACATACAGTAAACCCCTTAAGAGATGCGGAAATTGGAAAATTTTTAAATGAATCGGACTGTGACATCCATCCGTTTGAAGATGACGACGACCATCGCGGATTTGTACTTGTCACAAGAAGAGTATTTTTATGTTTATTATTTGGAATGTTTATCATAAACCTATTATTATTTTTGTCTCGCGGATGAGAAGAAAAAGGTGTTTAGTTTTACAATAAATTTATGTTTGTATCGTTAGATAGTTATAATTTGAATGGCTAAGTTCCTTTTTATGTTTTCTTTTGTAAGAAAAATTATTGTTTTTTAATTTTGATTTCAAATAAAATGAGTTTTTATTAGAAGATTGATATTTTTAATTACTTAAATCATACTGATATTATTGAAAAATTATGGAGAGGTTTTTAAAATGCTTACGGGCTTCTATCACTATAACAGCTGCTTGAACACTTCTCTAAAAATATTTGGAAATATTCCAATAATAGCATTATTTATTTAAGTTTTAATCACTTTCACCTTCTAGGTTAACTATTCAGCTTTCCATTAAGTAACATAGAATGCCACTTTTCTTTGAAAATTAGACTAATTTATACCTTTCTGTGGTTGACGGTCAGATTTGAAAAAAAGATTAAGATGAAAAAAATACAAATTTAATTTTTTGCTATTCTTCATAATTTTTACATCATACTTTCGTAAAAATGAACCATTCTGCGATAGACACAATCAAATATCTTCAAAATTGAAAAAGTTACACAACTGATGTTCACTAGTGATTGCGACCCAGATGCCTTTTAAAAGGTTCTTTAAATTTGGCTTTCTTCCTAGCTAAAAACTATATTTACAAATGGTTTATCCACCAAAAAAAATCCCACGTTTGTATGATCAGTTTTAAGCACATTTTCGAACGTCGAAATCTCTGGGCGTCTACCATGCAAACCTTTTAAAAGGACTTTAGGCGTCTAGCACTACTTGGGCAACATAAAGCTGGGCGTTAGGAGGATAAAAATTGCTATAAATCTTAGAGTGCAAGTATGAAACCGAAGTTATTTTGATGGAGGTTTCATAAAATGTAACAAAATATTTTAGTTTTTTTTCCAGTAAAATTTCCGGGAACAGGGAGGAGTGCAGATCTAAAGGGGAGGCCTTTGCCCAGCAGTGGGACACAAAAATGGTTAAATAAAAAAAAATCCTCATAGCTTGCTCTTAAATTTTGTTTTGCTTGTTTTGTATAATAAATACACTTTTCGTTGGGGTCTAACAGTGTTTAAAACAAATACAATCCCTTATAACACTCCAAAAACGCCGTATAAAATTTGTTTTTGTTGGATATTTTACTAGGGGAAAACTTGACTATGCTGCCTTTATAGTTGCTGTTGCTGTGAGTAAGTTGATGCCCAGAAAGGCGATAATCGATGGTTGTGTGACACTCAAATGAAAGACGAAATGACGAGATTTTAAAATTGCGTGACTCCGAGATAGCGTAAACCCAGGGATTACTATAAGAGTCGACAGCACGTCAACATTTGCACCCGTGGACCTCAATGTAACATAGGTTACGTTGAGGTCCACGACAAAGTCAAAGTAAAGTGGCAAAGTCGACGGTTAGGTCGACTTTGCCACTAAGATGTAAAGGTAGTTTCAAACCTGTAGCAAACTTTTGTAACTAGTTTGAATAAAACGGACGCTTCCGTGGCTGATAAGTTGTAAAAAAGGGACAAATGTAAAAAAAGTAAATATAGCGTTAAAAAAAAAACAAAACAAAAAAAAATTAAAAAAAAAACAAAAAAATCAAGTAAGATTTTTTTTGCTACGTCACATAGGTACCTACTGGCTGCGCCGCCGCCGCCGCTTCTTTTCCTTCCCGCAAGCCGCGCGCAGTTGCCAGTTCGTGCGTTTAGTTGTGCTCATGCGTAACGAGTCCATATTTCTTTAAGATTTGCGGTTCAGACATTGGTATTTTGGTTTTTTTGTACCAACGGGGTAGTAACAAAAGATGTTGGTATTTGTATTTTGGACTTAGTATTACGTATGTTGATTTATTATACTGGTGAAAAAATCAGGCTGTATATAATTTTTTTTCAATTCTTCCTTCATACTTGCACGAGCTTAGGACCGTCACCGGCGTGGAATGCTTGCACTGATTGGTAGTGGTATGAATTTCCACACCACGTACAAGTGCGCCGTGCGTACCGCGTCGTTGGTGCTCCTTCTGGGGTCTTCCTCGAAGAACGCGAATATATCTGTTCCTCGATCTCCACGGCGAAGGGAGGTCACCCTCCTCGGCCTTGAGCGTGCGCTGGTGCAGTGAACTGTCCGTAGTTTAGCAAATGCTGCGTCACTCTAATGAATGTCCTGATGTTGAGTATTTGAGGTTAAATAAAACCGGCATTTATCAGGTGGGGCAAACTTTCTTCAGCGTATACCCGCCGAGCTGCACTGTATTTTCCCCACTGAGAAAGTAACTACGAACCATTTCGTATTACTCGCGGTTTGTAACCATCGTGCGCGCGTAATTTTCGACTGCAGGAAGTGCGAAAACGGCGCACGTGCACTCACCTAAGTCAATGCGCGCGGACTGAATGACCGGCCAAATCGTGTCGTGCGCCGCCCAGCCCGCCGCCCGCTCACTCACCCCACCCCGCCGCCCTCTGCCTCGCACCGCGATGACACCTTGTAATGGTTGCCCATGAGTTACAAATTGGATGAATGATAAATTAATGAAAATGAAAAAAAATATATGGTAATTTTATTCGATAAATGTAATCTATTATCGATACCAATGGTGTGGTAAAATTTATTGTACTGGTGAAAAAATCAGGCTGTAATATAATATACATTTCTATTTAGATTTTAAAACACCGTAGGTTAAGTTTAGAATAAGACTTATAGTAAGGCGTGTGAAAAGTACAAATCCACCTGTACAAAAAAAAAAAACAAACAATGTAGCTAAGTTTAAGTGGTAGTACTAATGAGAAGATAATAAAAGGAAAACTAAACAAATGAAAAAAAAAAAGGGTCGGACCTAGAGTCTGTGGAAACATAAGCCATAACATAGCCTATAAATATATAAAAAAAAACTAGTTTGAATAAAGCTTGCGAAATTGATTCTAAGTTTCAAACCTGCAGCTGTGTTTTCAATCGACAAGTTTTAAACTGAAACTCTCTTAAGCACTACACATTTTAAACTATATTATCCGCATACACTTACTTGATTTTTAAGCGAAACCTGGTCGAACTCTCCCGACAAAAATCATTTAACTGTATCCGGATAATACAGTTTAAAAAATAAGTTTTAATTAAACTTCCCTGTTTCCGCACCGCAAATTTCATGCTACCTGTGTCGGCTTCAGCAGAAATCATCTCAATCCGTCTATTGCAGACTCGACCGCCTATTCGTGTTGCTGGAGGCCGGCGCCGGCGCCGCCACCCGGCGGGCGGCCGCGCGACAACTGGGCGAGGTGCAGCGGGCGCATCCCGAGGAGCTGCACCGACTGTTGGCACGCCTGACCCGGCATCTTCGCTCACAAGCCTGGGAGACGCGGGTTGCTGCCGCACAGGTAGGCGCTAGGGACAATGCTCACTGCAGACAGCCGCAACTGGGCAACGGTGAGGTGCAACTAGCGCATCCCAGCTGCACTGACTGCTGGCACGCCTCACACGGCAACTACGCTCGCAAGCCTGGGAGACGCGGGTTGCCGGCCGCACAGATGGGCCCTAGTGCGTAGTACAATTCCCACTGCTATAGGCGCTCAGGCATAGCCGGCACACAGGTGTACCGCAGGTATCAGATAGTGTGCCTCGGAGAGATTACAAGTTTTTGCCAAAAGCTAGGTTCTTCACCCTCGGTGGCTGTAATTTCTAATATTTGCTAGTAGTACTCTATTGTTGACATTTTCTGGATGATAATTATTCGTTCGCGGTGGATAAAAAAGTGGTATACAATGAGTTAGTCCACTTCCCTCGCTGCTGTTACATCTGAGAGCTGTCTCGCTCATTATAAGTATACTTTTTCAATGATTGTGACAAAATGAGTGTACTGTTAATAAAATTGGTCTGAGGCTATTTAACACATTTTTACTTTGTTTTAACGCATTGAAATATTTCACATTGAATATAATGTTCTCTTTAGAATCGTAATAATAGGAGGCAGTCTATAAAGTTGATATCACCATCACGCCTGTCATCGCTGGAAGAAATTCAAAACAACACTCGACATTCGTATAACCTTGAACTCTATCTAAACAACAGAGAATAATTTCGCATGATTTATTCATCAATCGTTTTGTGTGTATTTGTATGCGACTGATTGCGGCTCTCAGACGCCAACAATACCCCTATTCTGAGAGTAGCTCGATATTCTCTCAGAGCTTGCTGTGGGTAAAACCCTACAACTGTGTAAAATATTAATTTGTCTATTGAATACCGGAATAGCGACCCAATGTCTCGATTTATCAGTATAATGTTTCCATTGTAAACCACGTATCGATATGCGTTGTTTGTTACGACTTATACTTCGATATAGAGTGTGTAGTTTGGTACAAAGAGACAAATAGATGGCGCGCTTTGTCACTCCTATGCAAAACGCAAACGCTCTCGCTATCGAAAGTGAACGACAAAACTCAGTATACGCACTCTGTATACGCACTCAGATGCTGGCAAACATGTTTGGCTAAAAGCTGAGCAAAGGGACCGACTTCTCAATTAGTTAATTTGACTGGCTCATCGGTCTAGCTGTTAAGGCGCATACCTACGAAGCCAGAGGCCGTGGGTTCGATCCCCACGGGTCCCGCCGTCCATTTGTACGAATGGCCTTCGTCTGGGTGTTTTTCCATGTTCGTAATGTCCTTGCTTGCTTGGTTACTGTAGCACAAGTCAAGTGATGTTTAAAAAAAAAATCGCGTGGCCCAAACGATTCTCTGCAAACATTCTCTTCATGCAGTTGTCATTGTGGTACAATACATTAGCAGAATCTATGCCCTGTTCTAACTTAGACATTTTTGACTGACTTCAATAAAGGTTCTCAATTCGACGCGTATATTGCGTACTAGCTGTGCCCCGCGGTGTTACCCGCGGTTCATCGATTTTCCCGTAGGAATAAGATATTTCCCCGCGGTAAAACGTAGCCTGTGTTTTAATCCAGGGTATCGGCTAACTCCATACCAAATTTTATTAAAATCTGTCCAGCCGTTTCAGCGCTAAAGACTGACAAACATATAAACACACACACAAACTTTCACGTTTATAATATTAGTGTGATGTGATATTCCTTTTTTTAGCATAAAAAAGGAACTTAAACAGAGATAGTACTGGGTTTCGATTGTATTAGTGAATTACAGTACGATGACAGATAAACGGTCTCGTGACGTGTTTTTCCGTACCACTTACGCCTAGAAAGTTTAATATTGTGTGCGCGCGTAGACTTGAAGCGGCAATGACACTAAATGTTCATGCAGTTGTCATTATACTACAATGCATTAGCAGAATCAAGGTCCCTAACTACTGTACTGTGTGTAGTACTTTGTCTTATAATTTTCGTTATATTCTCGGTGAAACTCACACACACACACATACACACGGCAACAGTTAGGGCTGAAATATGTTATCAAAAATCTATTACATACTAAAAGGAATAACACAGCTGTAATTTGATGAATTACAATAATTATTACAGATTACACCTTATCTTTTACGTGGATGTGTAGTCAAACGATTTCGATAAAATCACCTAGTTTTAGATATGAACTACAAACAAATAATTATACATAATTGTTATCATCAGAGGTCATTGTTGTTAACCTTGTGTCATCGTAAAATTCATTCTATATTTGGTATTTAATTTATCTATCTATCTATCTATATAAATAAAATTCAAAGTCCTGACTGACTGATTCATTCACTCATCAACGCCCAGCCCAAGTCGTTGGACCTAGGGCATCCAATCCCGCAGCATTTTTGTGATCTCGGTATTTGCGGGATTGATATTTCTCAATCCCGCGGGATCTCGGTATTGGCGGGATCCCGCAAGTGTGTATGTGGTACATTAAATTGTATATTAGTAAATATAGTGTAAGGATTGAAGGATACAAAAGAAATAAAAATCAACATAGCTTTATTAGTTTTAATTATCAAATCAAGCAAGAAGTACGATTATAATGACATATTATTTTTTTTGGAAATTTTTTCGTAAGATACATAATGTATCTAATGTATCATCTGCCAGGCTGCTGCGAATATGTGAAGCTAAATATCCGGCAGCTGAAAAAGCCCTCTCGGCTTCTACGCTAGTGGGCGGAATGCATTTAAGTGCATTATATGACAAAGATAAATATTTGCCTAGTGTACCTCCAGATTCATACAAAGTCATCTCTTTTTTTATGATGGAGTCAATAGAATTGATTTGGCACAATGTGCGCCTAGGAGAAGCAACTGAAGCCAAGGTAAGTTCTAATTCCTCTTGCAGAGAGAGAGCTCGGGGTTCGTTGTCTTCATCGATTTGTGCCGATTCATTCGCTCCAAGAACAGAGAGCGGTAGGTCGTCTTCTTGATCTTCAATATCATTTCTTGATTTCTCGTCAAGTGATACGCTGTAATTCAATCTCTGGATTAACTCCTTTATAATCTTTCTAAGCACACTTTTTGGCGGCAAGCTAAAGGTTTCATCTTCTTCCGAGGCTGAATCTTGCTGGAGTTGGCGGTAACCACCAGGATTTTGGAGATATATCATCAGCGCAGTCAAATTGGTTCTTCTCTGTGAAATACGTCGTCGCAAGGAAACACCTAACTCGGCAGCTAACGACGAAGTCGATTTGAGATCATCTAGTTTATTTATCATAAATTTCAATGTTGTTTCTGCTGTTAAAAGACTAGCGTCTTGACGACAGAGAACCTCAACAGCAATCTTGACAGGTTTGAGTGTTTGTTCCAGTTTTAACAATGTGGTTAGCTCTTCCTCTGAAAAACAGTATTCTGTGTTACTACCAAGACCAAAGTCGATGAGAGTTTTAGCGATGCACAGTTTTAATTTATTAAATGTTTCAACCATATTAGCCAGGCTGCTCCATCGGGTTTTGCAGTCTGCTTGTAACTGCAAACTTTTCCCAAACTCTTTCCTGACGTAATCTTGCAGTTTGTCGTTTTTTGTTGGTGAATTCCTAAACATGTGCACCACTTTGCGTACTTTTTTAATAATATTATTGAAGTTCGGGGCTACATCAGCTTCAATATTTGGGCAAATTGTAACATTAAAAAAGTCGTTATCATTTTGTGAACCCATTTCATCTACAGAGCCTGGCTCTGGCGCCTCTGGCGTGCTTTGGCTGGGGTACTCTGAAACTTCGTCTGTCAATGTTGAAATTGGCGGTTCTGCTTCGCCATCTGAAGCGATAGTCGTTTTTTTATAAATAACATCTAGAATTCCTAACTGCAAAGCATGGGCATAGCAGAGTTGATGATTTGAGGAAATTAATTTACCAGCTCTAATCATTACTGCCGCACCATCTGTTGTAATTGCAACAATATCTGTATCTAGGTTGATGTCAAATTCCAAGATCTTCTTCCTCAAAATTTCTACACAAACTTCAGCTGGCATATTACCAGCTAACCAGACCTAAATTCCAAAACGTTGGACTGGAATTCACAAAAGCATGTATATTTATGTTCATAAAACGTCTGTTACTCGACGATGTCCATTCATCAAATGTCAAAGAAAAACGGTTACCATTTTCTTTAAGTTCGGATAAATCTTGTCTTATTTTCATTCTAAGGGTCATTCCGTACTTCATCACCATCAATCGGATTGACGTTTCAGATTTAGGTAAAGTGTACCCGTCACCTTTAAAAAGATCTCTTAAGTCAGATGACGTAGCAAATACACGAAAAGGTATTCCGTCTTTAGAGGCCATACGAGCCACTCTTTCTTCCATAGAAATTCTATTTTGGACAGGAAAATGGTCTGAGATCTTGACTTTTTTATTCGGAGGAGATTGAAGAGACGAACCTGCGTCAAAAGAAGGCCCCGGCTTCGCCCCCGACTCCGAAGACTCCGAACCCGAACTTGCTGCTTTGCCACTCAAATCTTGTATTCCGTGCTTTGATTTTAAATGGACGTGTAATCCCTTTGTAGATCTAGCAGTAGTTTTCAATACCGAATTGCACATTTTACATTTGGCAGTCAAGTTATCATCTGATTTTACAAAGTATGTCCAAACTTTACTCGTATACGTTTTATGCACTGCACTTGTCATTTTCGATTCGATAAATCGTAAATAATGTTAGTAATGTTCGTTAGTAATGTTAGTAAACGCAAAAAACAATTAACTATGTTAGAAAACGAATTTTGTTTAACGAACGAATAATTACTTGTCACTTCAAGTAAACAAATAAAACAAACATGGAAGCCGGCCGCCGCGGGCGCGGGGGGCGCGACACGGCCGCGGCGATTCACTCTTTTCGCTCGCTTGTCAGTAGTCGCGCGGCAGCGCGCGTAGGAGGGTGTTTCTTTGCTGCAGATCAGTCCCGCAAATCCCGCGGGATCCCGCGCATGTAATCCCGCATTGTGCGGGACTGAAAAATGATGCGGGATCTCGGAATAACGAGATCTCGGAATACCGGGATTGGATGCCCTAGTTGGACCTAGGAAGCTGAAATTTTGCACAGAGGGTCTATATGTATATAATGTAGGCAAGGAATAAGACCGGTTTTTTTTTAATTTAACGAAACGAAAAGGACAACGGGAAAGGAAAGGGGACAAGTAAAACGGACGAATAGGGTTGCCAAAATTTGTATGGGAGCTATAAAGAATGTTGTCTAATTTTCTTGAAACATAAAATAAATACTCTTCAACACAATTGATGGTACACGTGTTTCACAGTTTTTCTAAATTTAACCCTTAAAGGAGTGAACGGGGTTGCAAAATTTTGAACTAAAGTCCACGCGGACGAAGTCGCGGGCGAAAGATAGTATTTAATATTATCGTGTTCTGTTACGCTGGCAAGCCCAATCGTCTATAGTGAGTTGTACTCTGAACCAAATGAATCTTCTGCAGTAAATAAATCGATGAATCCGGCTAAGTGCGAGTTGGACTCGCGCTTGGAGCGTGAGCTTATATTTCTATCTAATCAACCCCTAAATTGAACCCACTGTTGGGCATAGGCCTCTTCTCTTTCACGCCAACCCATTCGGTGCAGTGCTAGTCTCCTCCAATGTTTCCCAGCCGCTTTCACAATATCGTCGGCCCATCGGACTGGTGGTCTGCCCATCGACCGTCGACCCGTTCATGGCCACCACTCCACTAATATTTTTGTTCTGCTTGTTAAAATATGCTGAAACTTTTTTTTTTTTAATTTCTTGTGTACACTCAAGCTTATTATAAGGGAATATTGGCAAATATTTCTCTTTCTGTTATATTTATCTCTTCAACTTCGTACTGGTTCCTAGCTAGACCTCGACTGACATTTTAAACAAAATGTAACGTTTTCTACAATACTAGCAATGTGTGTCTATCTATCTGTGCCGCAAAAAAAAAGATTTCATTGTTTTGTTTATTGAACGCGCATCTGGTACTTGAGTGTACGCGTGTAATTGCTGTACAAATAAAGGTTGGGCCGCGGCCTTTTCTAAATACACAAACATGTTCAAACACTACTCGACGTCACTACATGGCAATTTATTAGTGGACCATTTGCATTGTAGTTGATATCGCCGGTGTCACTCGAAGGTTAGGGCGCTGATAGCAGCTAATTGAGTCTTATTTAATCTGTAGAAGTTTTTGTGGGCCTATCATAGTCTACCCATAGCAATGTTTTCTAATCATAATTTTATTGTTCTTTTAAAGGTCATAAGTCATAGCGCAAATGATTAAACTAATTTTAGCGTGTGCTTTGGAGAATTGTGTTTTGAGAGTAACGCTGTTTGTTTTTCGAACAAAATTGTTTTTGTAAGCTTTGTTGTCATGTCAGAATCGCTCGTAGCCTGGGCTGCCTGACGATCACTAAGGTTAAGCAACATACGGCGCGTTCAGTCCATGGATGGGTCACCGTCTATGACTAACGCTAGTGGCATTTTTTCGAGCGATTCCGTGCTTCGCAAGGCACGCTAAGCAGTTGGTGCCGGCTGCCGTCGATAGATGGCAGTCGTTAAGCCAAGTCAGAGGCCTTAGGGCGGCTTGAAAACTTCTGACAGTAAGACCAGCCACTAGTCTTACAAGCCTCCACCAATCCGGACTTGGCCCCCGTGGTGGAGTATGGCCTATACCTTCCTCAGGGAAGAGACCAGTGCCCCTCGGTGGGGACATGATGGGTTGATGATGAAGTTGTCATGTCATGGTTGTGTAAAGTTTTGATCTCATATTTATTGTGCGTATTTTTGTTATTGTTATTAGTGTTCTCTATCTATCTATCTATCGATCTATCTATAGCAAATTAACTTTTGATGTTATAGCAAAACATGGTTAGTATAATAAATTCTACCAGTGTACGTACCACTAGTATGGCCGAAACGTATGCACGTAACTATTAGGAATGATTTTTCATTTTAGCTTTTCTGTCCGAATCGCATTGACATCGTCGTGATTCTATTTTAAAAATTAGACTTATAAAGAAAAAAGGAAAAATGGAAGTAAAAACATAAAAAAAGAGAGAGTATGGGCTTAATCCCCTCGCGGGCCCACCGCGCCAGGTTTGCTCACGATATTTTTCTTCACAATTAGCGAGTGATATTGCTTGACAAATTCATAGATGTTCATAACTTAGAAAAAGTCGTATATCAATATGAAATTCTTGATAAAGTAGATGCCTATCTGGGAACATAATATTTTTCTCCAGAACAGATTATAATCTGAATCCCTCGAAGAAAATGCGAAAGTCACTCTGTCATATAACCGTCTAGCAATGACATCTATATTATTTACTTAACTTTAGCGATAAAAACGTATTGTATGCGTACGTACGCATTGACTGTAGGTGCAGACTGTATTTGACGTATACTTAAAGTTACAGAAAGAAATTGTCTAGCCGAGAACTAGTAGGAAATGAATGACTCATTGATTGGTTGGTTGGTTGAGTGATTGTTGCATTGATTTATTTAATTCCACACAATACACACTTGTCCTGATCCCAAACTAGGATACCCGATGCTATGGTAACCAGGCAAGGACATTATAAGCATGGAAATACACACACTGAGGCCATTTGTACAAATTTACGGCGGCCCCCAGTGGGAATCGAACCCACGACCTCTGTCTTGGTAGATAAGCGCCTTAATGGCTAGACCAACGAGTCAGTCACAATTGGGTATTTGACAGGATCTCAAATGATTTACTTTTAAAACGGAATTTTGTATGAAAATACTTGCTTGTGACGTCACATTTCAGAGCACTCTTTTTATGTTTCATCTATTTAAAAATTGTAATAACTAGTAAATGATTAAAAGAAATACATTTTCCGAATCATTTTGTAATTTTTTACGATTAAATCGAGCATCTCAAATAATTTGTTGTTGATAGTGTCAAATACCGTATTATTCATTACCTCTGGATTACCTCTACTTAGGTACCTCTGGTGGGTATGATTTGAATTTGAATGTTTGTTCCAGGCCGTGGAAGCGATACTGTCAAATGTGCCGGAATGGAAGCCGCCACCTTTCTTCGGCAAGAGTGGTAAGTGCCTTTACCCAACTACCATAAAGACGCGCCCGCTTTAAGTATTACCACAGACTACATAATAGTACAGGTACAGAAGATTCACTCCGTAAAACTGCCCTCGTAAGGAAGAACGCAGTAATAGCCATTACTGCGTTTGTACTTTGGATGCAAAATTGGGCTCCCTGGTGGTATATCTATAGGTGAATAAATAATGGTGGCTGTAGGTCTACTAGAAACCTGAAATTTCAGTAAGAAAATATGCAGTAATGTATGAAATCCTTCTAATCCTAAGAAATAAATAGCTATTTACTCAAAACTGCGTTTTTACGATTACTGCGTTCTTCCTTACGAGGGCAGAAAATCAATTAAAGAAAAAGGGACTCTAGCAGCGATACAATTAGGTGCAATTCAGATCGCACGGCGCTAAAAAAGCTACGTTATAATCACCTACATGTTGCCTCTCTTTCTACCGCGTAACTCTTACCTCTTCTGGCCCCTGAATTCCTACCTATTTGCCACTCCGTAGTGGTCGCCGCATGTACTTACGCGTTCGATACCGTCACGCGTAGTGAAACATACCTGGTATTACATTACAAACTAAGGGCCGGCTTCTGAGTTTTCACTGAGGACATACTGAAGTAACGTTCTGTCACGCTCTTTTCTGAGAATTTTAGCGAGACAGCACTACAGTTACGTAGTTACTTAGTGAAAATTTTCAACTCAGAATCACAACTAATCGGCGTATTTCGAAAAAAAAGGAGTTAAAACCCCTCCTTTCTTTTCTTCCTCCTAAACCTCCTAAAACACCTTTAATAAAACTAGTTTGGGAAGCTATCTGATATTATTTTTTCAATTTTTTTTTCTGGTTGTGCTATAAAGTGTTCTCTATCTATTCAAATAAAAAGATTTTTAACTTTAATGTGCAAACTGTGCGTCGAGAAGTAATTTGTAGATGAAAAAAAAATCTGATACTTAAGTGTTAAAAAAAATTATATAAATAAATATAAATAATAAATTTATAAAACGATAAACCATGGATAAATACATAATGCACAGAATCATTACCTCACTGTGCAAGTATAAAAAAAATGTTTTTCTTCTACCTATGAGACGCTCAAGACGACGATATTATTTTTCCATCTACCTACTAATTAGTTCTCGACGCGCAGTTTTAGTCCGGACGCCCCGTGACAGGACGAGTATGCCCCCATGCCCCGACCTACGCGATTTTTAGGTTGAATTCCTTGTCTCCCGCACCTCCGGGGGACATTTTATTTTTTAATTTTGAACATATGAACGAATGAATGAATCTTATTGTGTCTAAAACATAATTAACGCTATGAAACTGATCTATAAACTAATTAATATAAACAATACTCGATAAAATTAATATGAACTATGTAAAAAAAGAGAAAATCATCATAGGTTACATTAGCGGTTGTAGTTGCTTACATCTGAATCTCCATGTTCTACTTTTTCAATTTACAATTAACATGCATAATAACATGTGTAGGTATGTAGTTACATGTTTGTTCTCATAAAATATAGCCACTCTCGGAAACCTTTTCGGTTTAT
This sequence comes from Yponomeuta plumbellus, assembly GCA_947310845.1. Taxonomy (NCBI): domain Eukaryota; kingdom Metazoa; phylum Arthropoda; class Insecta; order Lepidoptera; family Yponomeutidae; genus Yponomeuta; species Yponomeuta plumbellus. The sequence continues at coordinate 19,345,452 of OX371202.1, read as the reverse complement.
CTGTTAGCGGCGAGTATGAAAGCTTCGTTGTTATAAAACACGATTCAGATTCCTCTAAAATTTAGTTTCTAATTTTAATTTGGAACTGTTAAATAGATTACATTGGTAAAAAAAAAAACTCACGCCCGTTATCCCCGAGGACCAATCACTATAATCACTATCATAGTTTATGGTCTAATGGTATATATGTATTTAGTAGTTTTGTGTTAAGAGAAATGCAAATGAAGGCCTAAGTTGAATCACATTTACACAATTTTACAGTACAGACTATTTAAGTTGTGAATGTGTTCTATGGCTGACTCAAATAATATATTTGAGGAGGAGCAATTGATTTAAGAAGGCAATTGGACATATAGAATAAGTTCCTGTATTAAAATTGCCGATTTTTGTGGCCATAGACTACAAAAACTCAATTAAAAAAATAATGGACGTAGCCAATTTTTCCCCTTAGCCCTTCAAATGTAAACTGCGTTTGAGAACCGTTTTAGCCTTTACAATTTATTGGTGTGCCGCTCGCCGTAGCAATGGTTTTTAATTAACAAATTATAATAATAATGACTTCCACACAACACAATCGATCCCAAACTAGAATACCCTATGTGGTATGGTAACCTGGCCCTTGCCAACGTTAATGTCCTTATATTACAAACATGGAAATACACGCAGCCTTGGTCTGGATTCCACGTTCCCCGACCCAGACTCTGTCTTGGTCGTGGTTGTCTTGTCTTGTCCTGGGGTGCAATTACGTAAGACTCCACTGTATGGAGTTGTCTGAGTTAGCCCATTTGTTCCCGGAATGTCACACCACCTTATGTCACACTGTTACATTCTGCGACTTTTTTCCCAATAGGTATCTCATACTCCTACACCGAACTGTCCTAGACATTCTTATTTTGACTCTTTCGAGAAGTCTAAATGCTTAACCCGATAGAGTGGAAAGTTACTTAATATAACGGCTGGTGATCACGCAACTGATTAGTCTGAGTAACTCAACTGCATAGACGTACAGTCGACAGCACGTCAATCTTCCCATTTTAGTTGCAAAGTCGCCCGTAATGCAATGGAGTAGAGTGCATGGGTGTATTGTATACCATGATGTGCTGTCGCCTGTACCATGCGTTATTGGCTTGAAATGATTGTGTTGTATTTGAGTTGTTTTGTTTGTATTGAATCACATTGTATGTCATATGTATGTCTTTGTGGTGTTAAATAAATGTTATCTCTCTCTCTTTCTCTCTCTCTCTCTCTTTCTCTCTCTCTCTCTCTTTCTCTCTCTCTCTCTTTCTCTCTCTTTCTCTCTCTGTCTCTCTCTCTAACTCTTTATAGTACCATTTATACTCTTTATAGTAATTCGGCGGTTGTGAAAACAACCATCGTTATACGCGGCGTTCTTTGTTTAGTGTAAGAAATAGGAGTATTAGGAGATGTTAGGAGTTTCGCAATCGAATTAAATACCCATTTTCTTAGAAGTAGTTACAATGTTTCTACTTGATGTTGAAAGCTGTTTTTGAATGAAACGGAAACAGCAGCACCAACAGTTTCACAAGTTCAGGAAAACCCATTGTTTGCCCCTTCCATTCCGGAATTGTGTGAGACATCTTAAATTAGACTGAAATAGACTGGCCAGACTTAGGTATTGACCCAGATCTCAAATAGGCCAATCGAAATGGCGAACACTAGGATGGGGGGACGTTACGTTAGTCGCTTTAGCACGATGTTTTAGTGACTATACTTGAGCCATTACAAACGTGCGATCCGAAAGTAAAATAAAAAAAGTGCATTATAAAAGTGCGAGCGAGAGTTCCGATATGCCTGATATGTATGCCTCCTATATGTGTGAGAGAGAGGTCTGATATAAATGTTTATGACTCAGTTCGAACGTTTGCAATGGCTCAAGTATATAAGGTTGAATTCTTTATTAACTTTATTCCGGATACACTCTTGAATAAAATTAATAATGTCTAGTGCCTACGAAAGTTTTAGTTCAAAAATAGGTTTTCTATAATTATAATTTTTCGTTATCATTTCTTTCTTGTCAGTGCTGCAATGTTTTGAAGTCGGTTTTTATTTTTTATTTAAATTTATTTTAGTAACTTTTGTCCAAGGATGATCGATCTTGCCTTAGTTACACTGCAAGTAATGTCAGTTCTGAAACGAAACTGTCTTCGTTGATAAAAGGGGCTCTTCGATTTGTAGTTATAGAAATAGCTCAGCGTTAAAAAGCGCTAAATTTGATGTCCGACTGGCTCCCATTATTCCGGTCCAGACTCAGTCAAAATAAAGCAATAGGCATAAGTTAAGGCGCGCTTAAACGGCGCGAGGTTGTATGATCCCACACGAGCCGCACCATCCGTGTAGAAGCGGCTCGGCTAAATTCGAATGCAAACCTACTCCTTTGGGGCCGTACATAAATGACGTCACACGAATTTCATATTTTTTTGACCCCTCCCCCTTCGTTGTCCCCAGCTGGTCACATGACACTCCCTCCCCCTAGACTACGGCACATATTTTGCAATTTTACATCAAAAAAATATTGAATTGAAACAGCAGTTCCGAAATAAGTTTAAATTCGGATAGAGTTGCAAATAGAGGTTAGGGACTGAGAGTTGTAAATTTTGTTAAAAGTTTGTGTTTTAACACTTAGATTATATTATAGGTTTTGAAATGTGACGTTACGAAATTTAGGAACCCTCGCTCCACCTTGTCACACAATATCCCACTTCGTAACGTGTGAGTTGTGTGTGACGTACATTATGTATGGCCCCTTTACATCGTGTAGCGTATACCGAACTTTGCCGAGCCTCGCCGAACGTTGGCTGTTTATGCGGCGCGGAGTCTTGCTCGGCCCGCGTGTTCGCGCGCAGCTTAAATGCACCTTTAGAGAACTGAGTCAAGGTCGCGCGTGGCAACTGGCGAGACGACCGCTGATTGAGCTATTTGTAGGTTTTTCCGATCCACTCCTCTTGGGGTCCCGCGAGCAGTTTGCTTTGTTACTATTCTCGGAACGAAAATACTGCAATAATGTACCTAGGTCTATACAAATAGGATAAGCTAGAAAAGATGGATCACAACGTCCGCTTCGTTGGTGTAGTTGTTGACACGCTTGACAACCAAACCGGGTCGTGGATTCGATTGTCACTTGTTGTTGGATTGTGCTTGTATTGTGTTAAAGATCTGGCGAGGCCTACCATCGGTGAACCAGGGAAATCAGTGTGGAGGCCGAGAACAGGCCTAGATTCTGCTAATGCATTGTAGCTCAATGACAACTGCATGAACAAGGCGATTTAATTTCATTGCCGTTTCAAGTCTACGCGCGCACTAAATAAACAAGGCGTCCATGGTGTAAACAAACAAGTCATGTTTGACTGTCGGTGGACAGACCAACAGCTCGATGTCGGAAGTTGTCGTTGAGTCGGAGGAAGGTCCGTGGATGCGGATGGCGAGGAACTAAGAGATGACATTTGGGTTGACACTAGGTATATTATGCGCATCAAATGTGAATATTCCAAATTTTACAGACGATTGGAAGCGCTGAGATCGTTAAGATTTGTGTATCTAATAAATAAATAAATAAATTTTGTGCGCATAGTTGACGACATTAGAACCAGAGTGATCTAGGGCACAACAGTGATCCAAGTGCATCGCATCGGTCTGGCATGCCTTCACTTACCAGACCGCACCAATTCTATAATGGGATGTTGTGATCTCTCAATGGAGTTAGCACTTAAGAGCCCTTAGATTAATATGGAATGAAAGTATTATGGTTTCTTTATGCCGTCATGTAACAACCTCATCTATATACAGTGTGGCCCTGGATAAAGTGCAATCCCGAAAGGGGATGAAACTAGACCATGAATCATTGACTAGAAAAATATTAAAAAAAATTATAAAAAATTATTGTAGGATTTATTGGTATTTTAAGATTTTCATGTTTCATTAAGGACTCTATGTACAAAAGTATTGATTTCTTCCAAAATAATGGGTCTATTTCTTTGAAATAAAAAAAAACAGTATGCCTAATACCTGGCGATGACCATGAAATAATAAATAGTCTGCAAAAAAGTAACTATCTTGGGTAAAAAAATGTATTTTTATGAAAAAAATGATTTTTTTAGACGTTTATTTTAAAAAACTTCAAATTACTAAAAAAATGTGCCCTATAACTATGTAATTTTATAGCTTACTTTTATTCTTTACCATTTTAGCTTCCAAATAAAAAAAAAGCAATGTTCTAACTAAAAAAACACGCTATCTACGAACTTTTAAAGTGGAGCCTAATCATGTTACCGTGCAGGTAGAGACCGTTTTTTCCATTGTTTCCGTCCTACTCTGTGCCCTTCGGCAGTCGCAGTCCTTTTGTTCTACACTCAGGTAGAGGGAAGGCGAGGGGAGGGGAGGCAGGGGGTTCGAAACAGGACTTACACAGTCGCTCCGATATTCTCGCCGCTGCTACTACTGTTCTCGTTCTCGCATTGTGTTCTCGTTGATTTGTTATTAAGTTTTTGTTACATTGTTGACTGTTACGTTTTCTACTGTTCGTTACGTTTGGACTGTTCCTGTTCTGCTGTTAAGTGTTGACGAAATGCCGCGATTGACAGAGTTCTCACCTCGAGAAATAGCCGACATGCATTATTATTATGGCATGTCACATGGTCGCACAACAGTCGCTCGGACTGCATACATAAATGCTTTCCCGGGCAGACTCATACCCTCAGCTCGAAATTTTCAAGAGATTCATAGGAGGCTCTCCAACATTGGACTTGGTTTGGCACGAGATCGCCGTGAGCATCCAGCTGTCGTTATTGACAATGCGATAGAAGAGGCCATTTTAAACGATCTGTTTGCTGACCCTACAACAAGCATAAGACGATTAGCGTTGCGTCATGGCATATCGAAGACGTCTGTCTGGCGAATTTTGAAAAAGGAGGGATTGCATCCTTTCCATTACCAACGAGTACAACATTTACACGAAAATGTAGATAATCGTCCAAGATGCGTAATGTCGACGTGGATTCTAAGAAAAATTAGAGCTGACCCAAATTTTCCCAAACGCATTTTTTGGATGGACGAAGCGACATTTACCCGAGACGGCATTACAAACTGCAGAAATTTGCACCAGTGGTCTCACGAAAATCCACGATTGAAGCGGGCATCTACTTTTCAAGTAAAATTTTCAATAAACGTATGGGCAGTCTTAATCGACGACATTTTAATTGGTCCAGTCATTTTACCCAGAACCCTAAATGCTGAACGTTTTTTAGAATTACTACAAAATTTACCCATGTTGATGGAAGATGTTCCCCTGGCTACGAGACGGCGTGGGCGTATGTATCTCCAAATGGATGGATGTCCTGCACATTATGGGCGGGAGGTGCGGCGATTTTTGAAGGAAAATTACCCGAACCGGTGGATTGGCCGAGGAGGGCCAGTAGGCTGGCCAGCGCGTTCACCTGATCTGACACCCCTAGATTATTTTTTATGGGGTGTCATGAAGCAAAGAGTATACAGCACGCCAATAAATACCGAGGCACAGTTGCACGACCGAATAATTCAGTGCGCAAATGACATTAAAAATGATCCAGGAATGATTCGCAGAGCCACTAAGCAAATTAATATTCGTGCAGTAATGTGCTTGCAAAATCGAGGAGGCCATTTTGAACATTTAATGCATTAAATAAAAATGCAAAATTGTAAATTACGGATAATTTTATTAATAAAGTTATTGTGATTAACGTCTGACTTTTATTACCTATTAAAATGTAAATAACTCCTAGCCATTTTTTTAGTTAGAACATTGTTTTTTTTTTTTATTTGGAAGCTAAAATGGTAAAGAATAAAAGTAAGCTATAAAATGACATAGTTATAGGGCACATTTTTTTTAGTAATTTGAAGTTTTTTAAAATAAACGTCTAAAAAAATCATTTTTTTCATAAAAATACATTTTTTTACCCAAGATAGTTACTTTTTTGCAGACTATTTATTATTTCATGGTCATCGCCAGGTATTAGGCATACTGTTTTTTTTTATTTCAAAGAAATAGACCCATTATTTTGGAAGAAATCAATACTTTTGTACATAGAGTCCTTAATGAAACATGAAAATCTTAAAATACCAATAAATCCTACAATAATTTTTTATAATTTTTTTAAATATTTTTCTAGTCAATGATTCATGGTCTAGTTTCATCCCCTTTCGGGATTGCACTTTATCCAGGGCCACACTGTATATAAAAGGAGAAGCTGACTGACTGACTGACTGACTGACTGACTGACTGACTGACTGACTGACTGACTGACTGACTGACTGACTGACTGACTGACTGACTGACTGACTGACTGACTGACTGACTGACTGACTGACTGACTGACTGACTGACTGACTGACTGACTGACTGACTGACTGACTGACTGACTGACTGACTGACTGACTGACTGACTGACATATCAACGCAGGGCCTAAACTATAAGGGTTAGAAACTTGAAATTTTGCACAAGGGTTCCTTTTGTAACGTAGAGGAGCACTAAGAAAGGATTTTTGAAAATTCATCCCCTATGGGGGTAAAATGGGGGTTCAAAGTTAGTATGAAACTTTGCCGTTTTTGAAGTTATTGGAATGAAATTTGGTACGAACATGCTTCATTTAAAATTATGAAACACGTGTAAAATAGTTTTTTGAAAATCATCCCTTAAGGGGGGAAAAAGGGGGTGCAAACTTAGTATGAAACTTTGCCGTTTTTGAAGTTATTCGAATGAAATTCAATATGAAGTTTCTTCATTGAAAGTCATGAAAGACGTGTAAAGTAGTCTTTCGAAAATCATCCCTTAAGAGGGTAAGAGGGGGATGCGAAGTTAGTATGAAAACTCTTTCGCATGCGCTAAAAGTATCCCTATCTTATTTGCAAACACTTGACTCAACTAAAGCCCACGCGGACGTAGTCGCGGGCAACAGCTAGTCTATATATATAAAAGGAGAAGCTGACTGACTGACTGACTGAATGACTGACTGACTGACTGACTGACTGACTGACTGACTGACTGACTGACATATCAACGCAGGGCCCAAACTATAAGGGTTAGAAACTTGAAATTTTGCACAGGAGTTCCTTTTATAACGTAGGGTAGCACTAAGAAAGGATTTTTCAAAATTCACCCCCTAAAGGGGTAAAATGGGGGTGCAAAGTTAGTATGAAACTCTGCCGTTTTTGAAGTTACTCAAATGAAACTCAGTATGAAGTTTCTTCGTTTAAAATCATGAAACACATGTAAAATAGTTTTTCAAAAATCATCCCTTAAGGGGGAAAAAGGGGGGGGGGGGTGCAAAGTTAGTATGAAACTTTGCCGTTTTTTAAGTTATTCAAATGATATTTAGTACGAAGGTCCTTCATTTAAAATCATGAAACATGTGTAAATTAGTTTTTCAAAAATTATCCCTTAAGGGGCAAAAAAGAGGGTGCAAAGTTAGCATGAAACTTTGCCGTTATCCAAGTTATTCGAATGAGATTCTATATGAAGGTCCTTCATTAGAAGTCATGAAACATGTGTAAAATAGTTTTTCGAAAATCATCCCTTAAGGGGGAAAAAGGGGGGTGCAAATTTAGTATGAAACTTTGCCGTTTTTGAAGTTATTCAAATGGAATTCAATATGAAGGTCCTTCATTTAAAATCATGAAATACGTGTAAAATAGTATTTCTAAACTCATCCCTTAAGGGGGAAAAACGGGGGGTGCAAAGTTAGTATGAAACTTTGCCGTTTTTGAAGTTATTCAAATGATATTTAGTACGAAGGTCCTTCATTTAAAATCATGAAACATGTGTAAAATAGTTTTTCGAAAATCATCCCTTAAGGGGGAAAAAGGGGGGGTGCAAATTTAGTATGAAACTTTGCCGTTTTTGAAGTTATTCGAATGAGATTCTATATGAAGGTCCTTCATTTAAAGTCATGAAACATGTGTAAAATAGTTTTTCGAAAATCATCCCTTATGGGGGTAAATGGGGGGTGCAAATTTAGTATGAAACTTTGCCGTTTTTTAAGTAATTCAAATGAAATTCAATACGAAGATCCGTCGCTAAAAGTCACGAAATACATGTAAAATAGACTTTCAAAAATCATCCCTTAAGTGGGTAAAACGGGGTGCAATGTTAGTATGAATGAAACCCTGCCGTTTTTTAAGTTATTCGAGTGAAATTCAGAATAAAGGTCCTTCATTGAAAGTCTTGAAACACATGTAAAATAGTTTTTCGAAAATCATCCCTTTAGGGGATAAAAGGGGGTGCAAAGTTAGTATGACACCTGCCGTTTTAGAAGTTATTCAAATGATATTTAGTTCGAAGTTCTTCATTTAAAATCATGAAACACGTGTAAAATAGTTTTTCAAAAATCATGCCTTAAGGGAAAAAAAGGGGGCAGCAAATTTAGTATGAAACTTTGCCGTTTTTGAAGTTATTGGAATGAAATTCAATATGAAGGTTTGTCATTAAAAGTCATGAAATACATGTAAAATAGTTTTTCGAAAATCATTCCTTTCAGGGCGTAAAAGGGGGGTGCAAAGTTAGTATGAAGCTCTGCCGTTTTTGAAGTTATTCGAATGAAACGCAATATGTAGGTCCTTCATTGAAAGTCATGAAACACATGTAAAATAGTTTTTCGAAAATCATCCCTTTAGGGGATAAAAGGGGGGTGCAAAGTTAGTATGACACCTGCCGTTTTAGAAGTTATTCAAATGATATTTAGTTCGAAGGTTCTTCATTTAAAATCATGAAACACGTGTAAAATAGTTTTTCAAAAATCATGCCTTAAGGGAAAAAAAGGGGGTGCAAATTTAGTATGAAACTTTGCCGTTTTTGAAGATTCGAATGAAATTCAATATGAAGGTTTGTCATTAAAAGTCATGAAATACATGTAAAATAGTTTTTCGAAAATCATTCCTTTCAGGGCGTAAAAGGGGGGTGCAAAGTTAGTATGAAGCTCTGCCGTTTTTGAAGTTATTCGAATGAAACGCAATATGTAGGTCCTTCATTGAAAGTCATGAAACATTGTGTGAAGTAGTTTTTAGAAAATCATCCCAAGGGGGGTGCAAAGTTAGAATGAAAGCTCTCTGATATTCAAAGTTATTTCAATAAAATGTTGTATTTGGGTTATAAGTTCCTGATAAAGTTATTGATTATTGCCGACAGCCCTTTTTGTGAATTCAATACTTATGGGGGTTGCAAATTTAGAAGTTATAAAAGTTCTTCGTATGTACTTCGTATCGTCGCTTCGATTATTAAACATTTCGCTGCGATTTTTGAATTGAATTTCTTTGTTCTTCCATGTGTTTAAATACCACCTTAAATACTTGCTTACTTTCTTATTTTTTTCGTATTGGTCGTTCTAACTCTTGAATAAATTTTCTCAATTCTTCTTATTATTTCTCCGTTCATGTTCATAAATATTTCTCAGTTCTTTAAAATACAACCCATAGTAAACAGCCTATACGAGTATATGTTCCACTGCAGGGAATAGGTCTTCTCTCAGAGAGAGTAGTATGGTTTTATTTATTTCGCATGCGCTAAAAGTATCCCAATCTTAATTGCAAACGCAAACACTTTACTCAACTAAAGCCCACGCGGACGAAGTCGCGGGCAACAGCTAGTCTATATATATAAAAGGAGAGGCTGACTGACTGACTGACTGACTGACTGACATATCAACGCAGCGCCTAAACTATAAGGGTTAGAAACTTGAAATTTTGCACAGGGGTTCCTTTTGTAACGTAGGGGAGCACTAAGAAAGGAATTTTAGAAATTCATCCCCTAGGGGGGTAAAAGGGGGGTGCAAACTTAGTATGAAACTGCCGTTTTTGAAGTTATTCAAATGAGATTCAATATGAAAGTCCTTCATTAAAAGTTATGAAACACATGTAAAACAGTTTTTCGAAAATCATCCCTTAAGGGGGAAAGAGGGGGGTGCAAAGTTAGTATGAAACTTTGCCGTTTTTGAAGTTATTCGATTGAAATTCAATATGAAGTTTCTTCATTAAAAGTCATGAAATACATGTAAAATAGTTTTTCGAAAATCATCCCTTAAAGGGGTAAAAGGGGGGTGCAAATTTAATATGAAACTTTGCCGTTTATAAAGTTATTCTAATGAGATTCAGAATGAAGGTTCATTGAATGTCTTGAAACACATGTAAAATAGTTTTTCGAAAATCATCTCTTAAGGGGATAAAAGGGGGAAAAGGAGGGTGCAAAGTTAGTATGAAATCTCTTTCGCATGCGCTAAAGGTATCCCTATCTTATTTGCAAACACTTTACTCAACTAAAGCCCACGCGGACGTAGTCGCGGGCAACAGCTAGTTATTGATAAAAATGTCCATTGGACCACTCTGCTTCTAATGTCGTCGGTTCTAACTGGCTTAGATTATCTTAATGTTTAGGACAGTGCTTTAGTACAATTGGGCCGGTTTTAGAGTCACGCTGACACTCGGCGCTGACAGGCCAATATGTACATACTACCTGTGGCGAGCACATGTCAACTCTGCGCGCGCACTATAAACATTTCTGCATCGCGCAATGAAAGTTTACACAATGACATACTATAAATACAACGTCCAACAGATTACAGTTGGACCGGCCGTCCCCAGGCAAACGATCTGCCTGGCGGGAAATTTCCCTTTATAGTGGAAGAGCATGATCACCCGCTCTTCCCTATACTACCTACTAAGGAGCGTTTTAGAAAAACGCCGACCGTTCAGCACTGACCAGCCATACATTTTGTCTATCAGCGCTGACAGTCAGCGCGTGGTCCGCGTGACTCTAAAACCGGCCGGCCTTCGAGAGGCAAGTGCTTTAGTACTTTAGTACACGTGCGAGTGAACGTTTATATTTCTTCCAGTAGAGTGTTATTTCGTCGCGAGGATAAACAATGCACGTCGCGAAATAAGCGCTATTTTAATGGAACAAATAAGTACGTCAAGGGCCACTTATGCACTCGCCTAAAGTTCTCACTAAATTGTCAGTTTACACAGATAAGGAACGAGGATAGTGACGCGTTCAGGTGACACTGGAAACAAAAATAGAAAGCAATTCTATTTTGATTCTAATTTAAAGACAACTGAAACCGTACTAAAGCTAGTAGCGTTTACCCATTTCTACTAAAGCACACTCCTAATGCACTATCCTAAACACTAAGATATAATCTAAACCGGCCATTAGGCTCCTGATGAGGTTAATTTGACGCACGACTAAACGACAGTACGTAAATGTGGTTCGGTTTACGTAAAAAAACGTTACGACGAGTACAAAAACTAATGCAAACATGCAGATAATATGTAAGCGATAGGTGACTAGGTACTGGAAAGTATGCCGGGAATTCAAGCGCAACAAGCTGGTGGAATGAACATAAAATGTATGTTGAGTTGGAAATAAATTATGATGCATTTATTTGTACCAGTGAAACGAATAAGTTAGGTAACATAAGCTGAATACAGATTACATAGGTTGTACTCTGTTCAATTGCGTTATGGCTGTTTTTGCAACAAACGGTTAGAAAAAGCAAAGGGTTAGAAAAAGAATTGGCCCTGCTATTTATTTTTCATGTAATATGTATTTTATAATTAATTTGAAAATATTGACCAATTTAAGAAACTAATTCTAATATTTTTCTAAAATTTTGGTGTTTGTGACGTCATCATATGATTAAAGAGATATTCTTTGCCTAGATAAAAATAAATGTCATTAACGTCAGTTGGTCAGATTTTTTTGTAAGTTTATTATGTACGTGTATTGTTATTTGTGTAAGTATGTATATTAATACTCATTTTTGCACCGAACTACCCGTCTCCCTTTAGAATTTTTCCATCATAGGGCTATCTATAAATTGCTAGAACTAGCAATAAGGTCGCCAATTGTACTATTACCTTGTAAAATATTTTATGTTTCTGTTTTTTCCTGTTTCTAACTAAACTGCAAACACCGAGCTGCTGTCAATTGTACTTTGTTTGTCGACTCCTTTATCAGAATCTTATTTCCGGTCTAGCTACTCAACCGTTGAACAGTTTCAATGACCTAATGAACGTTAAAGTCGTAGGTAAAGACGAACGTTAAATGAACGTAGCTATTGCACTGAACTCAGGTTCGAGGTTTATATATAGTTAAACGATAAGACTGCAGTTGTACTGCAGTTGGGTACATACTTCCGGAAAATAAAGACATAATGTTGTCATATCTCTTTCTAATTAGTGCAAATCATTTTTGGTCTCGGTAGTGTTGAATCCCTCGCTCCTTCAGCGATTCTAAGTTAAAGCCCTCGCTTCACTCGGGCTTTAAATGCAAGAATGCGCCCTTCGTGAACAATCTACTATTTCCACACAACACAATCACTTGTCCTGGTCCTAAACTAAGATACCCTGTGACTTTTTAACCAAATAAGGATATGTTAATCATGGAAAAATACACCTCGACGGTTTAACGCTTACGGTTTTAATAGCCAAGATGGCATCAGTGAGAACTCGGAGAAGGGATCATGAGTCATGCGGCCATCGCACTCCCCAGCCGTAACAGACTCCGTGACCAAACCCTGAAAGAATCATCGTCATCAAGTTACAAAGATAACTTTGGTCTATACTGGTTTTTTGTTCCAATCGCCACAGAAGTGAAAACGGAGGGCGAGCCGCTACGCCTTCACTGCGAGACCTTCGACATCGACCGTGTGCTGCAGAACAGCGAGCACCTCATGGGCTCTGAGGGGAACGAGTACGACCTGGAAGAGGAGGGGTTGAGCGCTGGAGGTACGTACGCCGTGTCAAGCGTAGGGTGGAAGATATTGTACTGACTCTAGGGTTCTCTCTGTCAAACACTTATTGATTGGAGGTGAATTGATAGCATTGACCGTTTGCTCAGAACAGCGCAGAGCTCGTGGGGTCCGAGGGGAACGAGTACGACCTGGAAGAGGAGGGGTTAAGCGCTGGAGGTACGTACCCCTTCGGCCGTCTTGTCAAGCATAGCATCCCACAGCCATGCATCATACAATGGCCCTAATTTCAACCTAAGCGGAAGTCATAGCTCTACCTAAACTGACTTATGAGTAATCATAACCTACGCCAGTTTAGAGATAAGCATTATGAATATTCATGTTTGCACCGACTACCCGTCTCCTTTTTCCTTCAGAAATTTTTCCATCATAGGGTTGTCTGGAAGAAATTGCTTTTAGCAATAAGGCTGCCAATTGTACTGTTATCTTGTAAATATTTTATGTTTGTGTTTCTCCTCGTGTACAATAAAGAATATTCTTATCTTATCTTATCTTATGATGCTGGATGACGCTGGACGCGTCACGAGCATAAGAGGCTTGCTGCACGGCTCCCACAGCCATGATTCAAGCTAAGCGCGGAAATCACAGCTCTACCTAAACTGACTCTACTAACTTATTTAATCATGACCTACACCAGTTTAGTTTAAATGGCTGGCTTCATCCACAGACATAAAGGAGCGCCTAGCCAAACAGCGGCAGCAGCTAAACGCGCGTCTCGGCCTCGACGTAGCAGCCAGCCTCGGCGTGGACACCACCCCGCTCTACAGCAACGAGGACCTATGTCCCGCCGTCAAGACCCCTCCTAAAGAGCCTACCCGGGTTTGTACCTCCTTTGTAATTGTACAAAAGAAGAGTTAAAAAAAATGGTTCCAGCTAGTTAGGGGCCGTCCATTAATCACGTGAGGCCTGAAAGGGGGGGAGGGGTTTGACAAAAATCACGAAATGTCACAAAGGGGGAGGGGGGTATAGTACTAAGATATCACGTGTATTTATTTTTTCAAACGCGCACGCGTTCAACACGCGCGCTTGCGCGGGCAAGACAATTCTAGTTCTAAAAAAATTAAGATTTTTTGTAGATACGAAAAATACACGTGATGTTGGGTCTGGGGTAGTCTTAAACCTCACCATGTATCACCAAGGGGGAGAGGGGTTGAAAAATGCTTAAAAAAAGATTACGTGATTAATGGACGGCCCCTAACACTAAATGACGTAATGCATAGTGGGTCGTGGACTCCACTCCGCCCTACCCCAACAAGGATCTCTGTCCCGTCGTCAATCCACCTGATAAAGAACCTACTTGAGTTAGTACTAACTTGAGTGAGTGACTCACGATACCAAGAAGACAATCCCACTTAAAGAGGTCTCTTAAAAAATCTAATATTCGCTTCGATTGGCTATTTTTAAGACACGAATTTCGAACTTCGAATGGTATTGTTACTTTAATAGATACCACAATTAATACCACAGGTTAATGTTGTTGACGCGAGTTTTGTCAGGATGATGGCGAGTAGCAAACCCTGGTATTTGCCCATATCTGCGGGAAACATACGTGACCGGAACTCTTTTGACGATTATTAATCCAAGTTTCTGCTATATGAGTGCCGTTGCAGGCATTTTATGGACATGCTGATGATTTTGTGTTGGATGACGGTCTTATGCAACAGCTGTGTTCCAGGCAATTTGTTCTGATAACCTGGTTCTTTCACGGTGCCTGTGCACCCGGGGTGTGTTTTGTGAAACGCAATCCTAACCTCTAACACGTCTTCAATTTCCCTACAGCGGCCAGTGCTAGAGATTGTCCCCCTCGCCACAGTGAAGCCTCTCAGCTCCCGAGAGATGAACCTGGCCAAGCGCAAGGCGCGGCAGGCCGCGTTGAGCAAACAGAAGTCGCGGGACGCCGACGAAGGACCGTCCGCCCCTCCCGAGCCGCCCGTTAAGAAGATCAAGATCGACATTGCTGAGGATAACCTCGGTACGTGTATAGGCTCGTCGTTGCCTCGGCACACGTGTGTAGCAGTGTGTGAACAAGCGTAAGTCGCTCTGCAAGCAAAAGTTGTAGAAGCATGGGGATGGCGGAACGTCTGCCTCGCCTGAGCTGCCCTTCAAGAAGATCAAGGTCATTATTGCAACGATAAATACGAGTAGAGCTGTGTGTGAACTGGCACTTTTCGAAACTTGGTTCTATTAGCAAGGGATAGTCTTATTTTGTTTGGTATGTTTTTATTATTAATACGTTTATTACGCATAAGCAAACATGCCGGCTGCTGCTGATAGATGGCAGTTGTTAAGCCTAGTCAGCGGCCTTAGAGTGGCATGAAAACTCCTGACAGTAAGACCAGCCACTAGTTTTACAAGCCTCCACCAATCCGGACTTGGCCCCCGTGGTGGAGTATGGCCTATACCTTCCTCAGGGAAGAGACCCGTGCCCCTCGGGGATATGATGGGTTGATGACTGGCATTAAATAGTAGTTTAATATTAAATTTAATCAGCGGATAAATGTGTCTAAATAGTCTTCAACACATCCAAGAGTTTTTTTTTTTAATTTGTAATTTAGGCTAAAACTGTTTTGAAAAGAATAAATGTGGAGTTTCTTTGTTAGTTTCTTCTCCATGTAATCTATTAATTGTGAAACTAACAACATTGACGTTCATAAAGTAAATATTCTATTTGGATTATGAATAACAATATTTGAATTGAATTGATGATGAAACATTACAGTGGCAATGCGGCGGACTTAATGCTATAAATATTTATCTACCAGTCAAGTTTTTAGATTGTATTAACCCTATAACCTCTCCCAACAGTAGACACCGGCGCCCCAACCCCCGACTGTGACGGCAGCTGGGGCGAGGCAACCCGCTGGCCGCTTGAGAACTGGTGCTGTGCGCTTCAAGCGCAGCTGTTCAGCTCTTCGTGGGAAGCGAGGCACGGAGCCTCCAGCGCTTTGCGGGAATTGCTTAGAGCTAAGATCGGTGCTGGCGCTGCCAAAGAGTCCCATATGACGGCAGAACAGGTGTGAAATTTGTCTTAAAAAATCGGATATCAGAAGTGGGAAAAACTGGATCCCACTTCTGATAGTTCGTGGCTTTAGTGAAGAACTGTTTTTTTTTTTTTCAAGTAGCTGCGATGAGACGTCTGCTTGATCTTATTCCGATTGATGCTTTACTTAAAATACAATCAGAACTCATGTACCGAGGGTATAGTATAGGGATTAGTATAGTTCAATTAGCTCTAAGCTTCGAACGAAACTACATATTCAGCGCTCTTTGAGAGGCGAGACATCGACCGGAGCTGTTGAGAGCTAAGATCGATGCCTTTGTCACTCATAACAGCACAATAAGTGAGAATAATGACTTACTGTGGGGAAAAATCTGATATCATAAGTGATATTCCGTTGTGATATTCTTAATATAAACAAGAGTTTTGTAAATAATAAAAAAAATGTGGTTATGGCGAGGATTCTACTAGCCATAAGTAGTTCATGTGTCGTGTTTGTTCCAGATGGAGGATGCCCACCAAGAATGGTTAGAAGACATGGCGCTCAGACTGCTTTGCGTCTTAGCTCTGGATCGTTTTGGAGATTTTGTGTCTGATCAGGTAAATAAATCGGCTCATTCCTATATCTATTCTTAGATTCAGTTGGAACTTTTTAATCAGCCTTAACATACTAGGATACGCTGTGTCGTGAGAACCATAAACAGCGACATCACAAACAAATATTATGAGATACACTTTTTTTGAACCGAACAGGTTTCGCTCTGAATCGCAGAGCTTAACAGACGTGCCGACGACGCGAGCTCCGTCTCTGCTCAACATGATTAAGCTCTGCGAATCAGAGCGAAACCTGTTGCCTGGTAGCCTGTATGTAAATGTTATGTTAAGTTATATGTTTTAGTTCAAAAATAAAGTAATATTGCTTTAAGTATAATTGCTTTTAATAAGGTCGTAGTATCGTAGGTCGTAGTAATAATAATAATAATTTATTTGCTTCGAACAACAAGATTCATATTTGGTTAGTACATATTAAACTGAAATTTATGTTAGTAGTATCTAAGCTAGGACAATAATAAGGCCGCCAATTGTACCATTAACCTTGTAAATATTTTGTGTTTTGTTTTTTTCCTGTGTGCAATGAAGAATATTCCTTATCTTAGTTTATGTATTGTCTGTATGTAAATGTTTCTATTGTATGTCGACTGTAGGTAGTGGCCCCGGTGCGCGAGACTTGCGCGCAGACGCTGGGCGTTGCGCTGGCGCAGCTGCGGGCCGAGCGCGCGCGCGCAGTGGCGCGGCTGCTGGCGCGGCTGGCGCGCCACCACCAGTGGGAGGCGCGCCACGGGGCGCTCCTCGGATTCAAGTACCTGCTGGCGGCTAGGCAGGTGAGTGACCTGCATTTTGGTGCAAAAAAAATTGAAATCGGTTCAGTAGTTTCCGAGTAATTTCAGTTTGAAGATAGTGTAAAAAAAACTGCGCCATCAGAAGTGGGATTCTTGAATTAATCGAAACGAGCTCGTGGGAGGCGCGTCACCGGACGCTGCTCGGCTTCAAGTACCTGCTGGCGGCTAGGCAGGTGATGGACCTGCATTTTGGTGCAAAAAAAAATTGAAATCGGTTCAGTAGTTCCCGAGTAATTTCAGTTTGAAGATAGTGTAAAAAAAAACTGCGCCATCAGAAGTGGGATTCTTGAATTAATCGAAACGAGCTCGTGGGAGGCGCGTCACCGGACGCTGCTCGGCTTCAAGTAGCCGCTGGCGGCTAGGCAGGTGAGTGACCTGCATTTTGGTGCAAAAAAAATTGAAATCGGTTCAGTAGTTCCCGAGTAATTTCAGTTTGAAGATAGTGTAAAAAAACTGCGCCATTAGAAGTGGGATTCTTGTTGTAACCGAAGTGTGCGCGTGGAAGGGGCGTCCCGGGGTCCTACTCGGCTTCCAGTATCTACTGGACGCTAGGCAGGTGGGAGACCTAAATTTTGGTGCAAAATAAAATTGGAATAGGTTCAGTATTGTGCGGCCGCTGGGAGTATACGATCCTGACACATGTCTGTTTCATATGACTAGTGATGGGAGAAAATCAACGTTATCATTCCTTACGTTATTCTTAACTAGCTTTTGCTACTGACTCACGATTAAGTAGTTTTGTTTTTTAGACGACCTTCACTCAGTCATCTCTTGTGCCATTTTCGCAGGCATTTTAGAAGGGTCATCATCTTTTTTGTGCCGAATGGCGGTGAAGTGTTGTGGCGAGCTGTGCGACCTTTTATTTGAGCCCAGATCAGCTCAGTCGCTTTGTACGGCAGTGGTACGGAGAGATTCTGAGAACGCGATGATCTTTTTCTAAAGCCTGTTCATCAACTTCGTGTCGTTAAAGGGACCGTTATTATTTTCGTTATTTTTGGTACGTCACTACAAAAAAATACGGTTGACATAACCTTGTGACAGCGTAGTAAGGATTTTACGCACAAACATTAAATATTGATTTCTTCTTATTTAATATTTAAATCACTGCAAAATATAACATTGATTGTAAGTTTACACAATGATATATATTCTATTTACTGAAGTGAACGACTAAATGTAAACAAAGACACAGCGTCTCTCAAACTTACAACTCACTCAAAATAGCTCATGCACGCAGCTTTGCTTGCATCGTATATGTACATAGGTTTGGCAGAATCGGCGTTGGGTCCCGGCTCGCCCATATTTTCCGTTTCGTAATAACAAACACAAAAAAAAGTACAACAACAACTGGACGATGGACCAAAAAACTTACCAATACCTTATTTACAATGATGAACAGACTAAAGAAAATAAAATAGCCTAGAGAAGTTGCACTCGCATCAACAACGTTAATCGTGAGTAAATATGGCGTCGATGTGGCTATCTTACTTTTTTTTGCCTTTAATTAAAAAAGAGGTTCGTAGTCAGCTTTCCATACTTCTTCCTACACGTTCATAATTGTTCAATCGTTCATAATTGGCCTTTAAACAAAAGTCCATCATCTTTGCTAGTTGCGAACATATTTGGCAGCAGTAGGATCGCTTTTATTTGAGGACCACTGATGTTTTAGGTATTTTTTGGGGCATAGATTTCATAAGCAAATGGTATTTTCATGACAAAATAAAATATTTAGTTAAATAAACTGCTAGTGAGGGATAAATCAGGTAATAACAGAGTTATTGTGTTTATTGCTTAATGTTATTTATTAGGCACATCGTTTTATATAACTTTGCTAAATATTATGCAGTGTTATAAATGTGGCATATTGAAAAACCAATTTTTTGACATGTTGATATTTAGTCGTTCGCTTCAGTAAATACGGTGTAGTTTCAATGACAATTATTTGCTAGTAGGATAAATAGGACATAAAAATATTTTAATCGAAAATTTAACGCCACTTCAAGGTTACGTCGTCCGTTCTAACATGACCTGTCAGGATCGTATACTCCCAGCGGCCGGACGGTAGTTCTCGAGTAACTTTAGTTTGAAGATAGTGAAAAAACACTGCGCCATCAGAAATGGGATTCTTGAATCAATCTAAGCGAGCTTGTGGGAGGCGCGCCACGGGGTGCTGCTCGGCTTCAAGTACCTGCTGGCGGCTAGATAGGTAAAAGATCTAAATTTTGGTGCAAAAAAAAATTGGAATCGGTTCAGTAGTTCCCGAGTAATTTCAGGTTGAAGATAGTGTAAAATAACTGCGCCATCAGAAGTGGGATTCTTGAATAAATCGAAGCGAGCTTGTGGGAGGCGCGCCACAAACCGCTAATTGACTTCTAGTAGCTGCTAGCGGCTAGGCAAGTGAGAGACCTACATTTTGGTGCAAAAAAAATTTAAATTCCCGAGTAATTTCAGGTTGAAGATAGTGTAAAAAAACTGTGCCATCAGAAGTGGGATTCTTGTAGTAACCTAAGAGTGCGTGTGGGAGGCGCGTCACGGGACGCTGATCGGCTTCAAGTACCTGCTGGCTGCTAGGCAGATGAGACTTACATTTTGGTGCAAAAAAAATTGCAATCGGTTCAGTGGTTCCAGAGTAATTTCAGTTTGAAGATGTGTAAAAAAACTGCGCCATCAAAAGTGGGTTTTAGAATCGTGATGCGTGCTATCCACATTTGGAGGCGCGCCACAGGGTGCTGTTCGGTTTCAAGTATCAAATTATTGCTAGGCAGGTGTTAGGAAAAATTTACTTTCTTTTAGTGCAAGAATTTTTTGGCGACCTCTGTGGCGTAGTGGTTAGCGCATCTGCGTACCATGCGAGAGGTCCCGGGTTCGAATCCCTGCTGGGCACAAAAAAAAAAGAAACCCAGGTCTTGGATGTTTACATGTTTGTGACGTCGCTGTTTCTGGTTCCCACGACACAGGGTATCCTAGTGTGGGGCCAGAAGCAATGTATGTGCATGTATGTAAATGTTATGTTATGTTATGTTAAGAATTGCTAAAGTCGGTTCAGTAGTTACAGAGCAAATTGAAGTCAAAAATTGCCTAAAAACTGTGCCAACAGAAGTGGGATTCTTTAACTAAAAGGGGCTAGCTTGGGGGGTAACACAGGGCGCCCTAGGCTAAAAGCATCTGCTGGTTGCTAAATCGATGAGAGGGCTATATTACGATACAAATATTTTGTTCATTGAGTCGACTGTCTATAGATTAAATAACCCAGAACAAATTAGAGCTCTTTAAACGAATCACAGTGGCAGTGGGCGGGGCACATAGCACGCAGAACTGATGGCCGATGGGGCTGAAAAGCTCTCGAATGGAGACCACATATCGGCTAGCGCAGCGTAGGACGACCGGCCACAAGATGGACAGACGATTTCATCCAAGTGGCGGGAAGACGCTGGATGCAAGCCGCTTCCGACCGGTCTTTTTGGAAATCCATGGAGGAGGCTTATGTCCAGCAGTGGACTTCTTGTGGCTAAATGATGATGATGAAGTGCAAGAAGTTTTATAATCGGTTTAATAGTTACAGAGTAAATTGAAGTCGAAAATTGCCCAAAAACTCCGCCAACAGAAGTGGGATTGTTTAACTAAAAGGGGCTACCTTGGGAGTGATATGGAGCGCCATAGCCTTGAAACATCTGCTGATTGGTAAACCGGTGAGAGGTCTATATTATAACATAACATAACATTTACATACAGGCACATACACCGCTTCCGGCCCCACACTAGGATACCCTGTGTCGTGGGAACCAGAAACAGCGAGCGATTATACGGGGTGCCCTAGGCTTAAAGCATCTGCTGGTTGCTAAACCGGTGGGAGGACTATAAATCACGATGCAAAATTTAATTTAATGAATCGACTGTCTATAGATTAGACAACCCGGAACAAATCTCAGCTCTCTGAACGAATCACAAGTCTGTGGTCCACAGGAAGTGGCGTGCGAGTCGGGCGCCCTAGAGCACCTGATCGCGGGGCTGGGGGACCAGGCGGAGGACGTGTCTGCCGTGGCGGCGGGCGCGCTCGCGCCGGCGGCGGGCGCGCTGGCGGCGGCGCGGCCCGGCGCGCTGCCCGCCGTGGTTTCGCGCCTGTGGCGGCTGCTTCACGAGCAGGACGACCTGGCGGCGCCGGCCAACTCCTACATGGCCTTGCTGGCTGCGCTCATGGCGCTGCCGCAGGCTGCCAACATGTTGCAGTGAGTGTCGCGTAGGATAGTATAGAGTACAGGGCTCGTAGTAAGGAGTTATAGTACTGCTACACTTGAGTTGAGTCTAGGTGACGTTGAAGTAGAGGAAACTCGCACCATCTGTAGTAGAATAAATATATTGGTGAATGTACCGATAGGTAGATTATTGACAGTTCCTCTCTCTAGTACAGTATGCGATTGACTAACTTACTTGTACAAGATTCCTACATGGCCTTGCTGGCTGCGCTCATGGCGCTGCCGCAGGCTGCCGACATGTTGCAGTGAGTGTCGCGTAGGATAGTATAGAGTACAGGGCTCGTAGTAAGGAGTTACAGTACTGCTACACTTGAGTTGAGTCTAGGTGACGTTGAAGTAGAGGAAACTCGCACCATAAGTAGTAGAATAAATATATTGGTGAATGTACCGATAGGTAGATTATTGACAGTTCCTCTCTCTAGTACAGTATGCGATTGACTAACTTACTTGTACAAGATTCCTACATGGCCTTGCTGGCTGCGCTCATGGCGCTGCCGCAGGCTGCCGACATGTTGCAGTGAGTGTCGCGTAGGATAGTATAGAGTACAGGGCTCGTAGTAAGGAGTTACAGTACTGCTACACTTGAGTTGAGTCTAGGTGACGTTGAAGTAGAGGAAACTCGCACCAACCGTAGTAGAATAAATATATTGGTGAATGTACAGATAGGTAGATTATTGACCGTTCCTCTCTCTAGTACAGTATGCGATTGACTAACTTACTTGTACAAGATTCCTACATGGCCTTGCTGGCTGCGCTCATGGCGCTGCCGCAGGCTGCCGACATGTTGCAGTGAGTGTCGCGTAGGATAGTATAGAGTACAGGGCTCGTAGTAAGGAGTTACAGTACTGCTACACTTGAGTTGAGTCTAGGTGACGTTGAAGTAGAGGAAACTCGCACCATCAGTAGTAGAATAAATATATTGGTGAATGTACAGATAGGTAGATTATTGACCGTTCCTCTCTCTAGTACAGTATGGGATTGACTAACTTACTTGTACAAGATTCCTACATGGCCTTGCTGGCTGCGCTCATGGCGCTGCCGCAGGCTGCCAACATGTTGCAGTGAGTGTCGCGTAGGATAGTGTAGAGTACTGGGCTCGTAGTAAGGAGTTATAGTACTGCTACACTTGAGTTGAGTCTAGGTGACGTTGAAGTAGAGGAAACTCGCACCAACAGTAGTAGAATAAATATATTGGTGAATGTACAGATAGGTAGATTATTGACCGTTCCTCTCTCTAGTACAGTATGCGATTGACTAACTTACTTGTACAAGATTCCTTTCCATCACCGGACATCCAGGAGAGGAGAGCGACTTCATCCTTATGTTGTACAGACACCTTTTGTGCGTACGAAGCGTTTCGCCTCGTCGTTTCTAATGCGCACCGCTAAGGAATGGAATTCGCTCCCTTCCTCTGTTTTTCCGGAAAGGTATAATTTGGGTGCCTTTAAGGCTAGAGTGAATAGGCTCTTACTGAACCAACGAGGAACATCGTCGGCTCCATCTTCACTTACCATCAGGTGAGATCGGGGTCAATCGTTGGTCAGTTAAAAAAAAAAAAAAACAAAAACACGGCCATGTTGGCTGCTCTCATGGCCAACATGTTGCAGTGAGTGTCGTGTAGGGTTGTCGTCAGGTAAGTTCTAACAGTGCGTAAGTAAAAAATGTCAGCTTTACAGGAGAGCGGAAAAACTGTAAAATTTCAATTAGCTACATTAGAGGTGTACATTATTTTGGGAAAAGTATTTAAAATCAACTTATTGAAGATAAAATAAGATTGATTGATAAGATTGGTCGGAAAGAAGCGCGCCACTTTTCTTCATCCAATGGTATCAAAAGGTCAAACGGCCAAAAATGACTTTCGCACTGTTAGAACTTAACTGACATTGTGTGATTGCAGTGGACTGGATTTTCAATCATTCACACGGAGCCAATACTTGAGACAATCCACTAAGCCAGTCCAATATTGGCGTCGTGTAGGATTGGACATTGGATTATCCTCACGTTGCCAATATTAGACTGGCTTAGTGGATTGTCTCAAGTATTGGCTCCGTGTAAATGGTCCATAACGCTCCTTGTTCAATATGGATATGTCGCTTTGAAATGTGGACTGTAGTAGGATGGATGATTGGGTTGAAAATGATGTGCGGATTATCTTACAACACTGGTTTAATGTGAACGCGACATGCTTTGCGTGAGATCTTAGAATGATTAATGGATGACGGCGACGATGGCTCTGCTGCCCCTCCCAGTACCCGCGCTCGCTCCCCCGATCACGTATGAAGAAAACATTTGAGCTTGTCTGTTCGTCTAATGCGCGACACTCCTTTCTTCAGGAAGACACAGTTTCTTGACGACCTCAGTGGCGCAGCGGATTGCGCTTCTAAAATCAATACCATGAAAGAGGTCCCGGGATTTAAGCCCGGGAGGAGACAAAATTGACCCCCAGGTCTGAAGTTTCGTTGTTTGTGATGTCTCTGTTTTTAACTGTGGCAGATATTAATGTTTTAATGTTAATTAAAAATACAATAGTCCCTGCCTAAAGGGATAGTTATCAAACAGCTCGACTCGTTCTAAAAGACCGACTCATGTTGAAATTTTACACTTTTCGTACCTGAATATCACTGAGTGCAGATTTTAAGCGCGTCTCAACAATACAAAACCATTGTTCTTTTCAAGGTTAAACTTAGCTACAGGCCTAACTTCCAAATCACATTTACAATGATTTTTCAATCTTACCGAAATATTGAAAAGTCGCCAATTTCACAGTTTGTATCTGTTCCAGTCCCATCGACTTGGAAGACGTCCTTCCCCGCCTCTGGCCATACCTCGACCACTCGACCAGCTCCGTACGTAAGGCAACGCTGCAAACCCTCCGAACAGTAACAAAGCCGCTAGTCACAAGCGATTCTGCGCTTAAACCTGAGGAGGGCGATGCCGAGAATGGCGTGGAGTATCTCATGTGGACTCCAGAGCTGTTGCAGGATGCGATGAGATTTATCTACCAGAGGGTGCTGTTTGAACACGTGGATGAAATACAGGATATCGCTATGCAAGTGAGTTGACAGTGTTTTATTTATCTGTCAATCAAATAACAGACAGTGGGTCCGTTTCTGAATGAGGCATTTTCTGACAGCTATTAAAAAAAAGAAGATAGTTCTAAAAGCTACGATGTGATAGCGCTTTATCGCTATACCTTTTTTTCTTATTGCTTGCCACAGATAAAAACTTTATTGCTGTTCTGGGATTTCATCGACTGGAAGGAATCTGTGATCAACTAATCAACGTCATTCGATTTCTCCTGTGGTTACACGAATGTTCTGCTCTTCTTCTTCAACGTTTTTTTCCATGATTTTAGCACCCAAAGTTGCCGAAAATCCAATCTCAATCAAATGCAAGAGCCAAAAGAAAAGAGGAAAGACCACAGAATAAACTGGCAAGCCCCTTTAAAAAAACAAAAACCCTTACTTTAAAATGCCATCTACTGACTAATTTGGAACTACTTTTCTTAGGTGTCAGAAAAATCCCTCATTGACGATTTCGCTAAGCAACTACTTAAGTGCCGTCCCGTCAAATTTTTCAGAAAAGAGTGTGACAGAACATTGAAATAAGTATTTACTTAGTGAAATTCTCAATTCAGAAACCGATCCACAATTTTTTTTATGATTGACAAAACAATCTGTTTCTATGCGCACAAAATCCTGAGCGATTCCATTCGTGTAACTATCAAGTTCCATAGTAATTGCTATCGCGAATATCAGGATTCGGACAGGTATTTAATGCGAATAATAGGTCCCTGAACCTGAACCGCTCGTAGCCCCAGCTGCCTGAAAGATCTTAAACGATCACGTATATTAAGCAATATTGGGCGCGTTCAGTGCATGGATGGGTGACCGTCTACGACTAACGCAAGTGGCATTTTTCCGAGCGGTTCCGTGCTTCGCAAGCAGTTGGTGCCGGCTGCCGTCGATAGATGGCAGTCGTTAAGCCAAGTCAGAGGTTTTAGGGCGGCTTGAAATATTCTGACAGTAAGACCAGCCACTAGTCTTACAAGATCAAAATCTCAAAAAGCCTCCACCAATTCGGACTCGGCCCCCGTGGTGGAGTATGGCCTATACCGTTCTCAGGGAAGAGACCCGTGCCCCTTCGGTGGGCTTCGGTTTTCGCCGAAAGGACACGAGTGCGTGCCTTCGCGCTCTGTATAAAACATTGCTTCACTATTTTGAAAAGTTATGTAAAGTTATAAATAACAATACAAAATAAACCTTACCTTCATCATCAACTCATTGTGTCTCCACTGAGGGGCACGGGTCACTTCCCTGAGGAACCTCACCTCATTGCAATATAATCGTTTCTAACCGATAGTAGCCGAGGTATCTATCTATCTAATCTCTTTAAACGAGCAATTCTTGTATATATCACATCACACTAATATTATAAACGTGAAAGTTTGTGTGTGTGTTTATATGTTTGTCAGTCTTTAGCGCTGAAACGGCTGGACGGATTTTAATAAAATTTGGTATGGAGTTAGCCGATACCCTGGATTAAAACATAGGCTACGTTTTACCGCGGGGAAATATCTTATTCCTACGGGAAAATAGATGAACCGCGGGTAACACCGCGGGGCACAGCTATATTTATATATAATCAGAATCTCGGAAACGGCTCCAACGATTTTCACGAAATTTTGTAGGCAGATGCTTTCGGGGGCATTTAATTGATCTAACTAGGTTACATTTTTAGAAAACGTTGTTTTATCCGTGTTTTAAGGCAATTGAAATTTGCTATAACAACATACAGAGGTAAATTTCGCATCCATCTGCAAGGTTGGGATAGTTCTGACGGGAAAACGGGCGACCGTTTCG
Source organism: Yponomeuta plumbellus (assembly GCA_947310845.1). Taxonomy (NCBI): domain Eukaryota; kingdom Metazoa; phylum Arthropoda; class Insecta; order Lepidoptera; family Yponomeutidae; genus Yponomeuta; species Yponomeuta plumbellus. The sequence goes on along the minus strand of OX371202.1, from coordinate 19,319,150 downwards.
GGCCGATTTCAAGAGACCCGGTTCGAGTCATGATGTTGTTTTTCCAAGTTCTTTTAAGGATTTTTTATATTACAAAAAAAGTACCGAGCAAAGCCCAGGTCACCCAGGTACTATTCTGGAAGCTAACAGAGCGTACGCGTCGGCAGGTGTGGGAGAACCTGATCCGGCACGCGCCGCTTGGCACCGTGCTGCTGGCCGCGTGCCCCGCGCTGGCGCGCTGGCTGTGCCTCGCCATGCAGCCCGCACGGGTCGCCGTCGAGCCCGCGCTGCTCGTGCACCCGCCGCCCAAGGTAACCCGGGGGAGGGCTGCTGCCATGGCGCGCTCGAGTGAGAATGAGAGTGGGAGTGGGAATGGGATTGGGAGTGGGAGTGGGAGTAAGAATGGGAATGGGAATGAGAATGAGGATGAGACTCCAGGTCTTGTGTTTACATGTTTATGACGTCGCTGTTTCTGGTTCCCACGACACAGGGTATCCTAGTGTGGGGCCAGAAGCAACGTATGCGCCTGCATGTGAATGTTTATATGTTATGTTAGAATGAGCATGAGAATAAGAACAACAGCATTCGCTGATAAATTGGGGATACCGCCGTTTAGCCAAAGTATTTTTCGCCAAATTTTACTTCCCAATAAACTTATGGCATCAGTTTCATTTCCCAAATGAAACTTTAGCAAGTTTTCATTTCGCATTTTATTCATTTGGTCAAATTATCATTTCGCATAATTTTACTGCGTCAAGTTTTATTAAGACAAACGTTTATTATGCTAACGTTTTATTTTGGCAAGTGTTATTTTCAAATAATGGAACGGGGGGTCGGCGATGTAAAGAATACGTGACAACAGAAATATAGGTGCGACGACGCGCGTAGCGAAGCGGAGCGCGTCGGAGCGTTAGGTTCTCTATGTAAGATCGAAAACAGACTCGACTTTGATGCGTTCTTACCTTGCCTCTTGTTGCCTCTTTGGTAAAATGAATTTTGACCAAGTATTTATTTGGTAAACAATAACTTGCCATAATAACTTTTGCTAACTGTTTATTTGCTTTAAGTTGTTTTGAGAAATGTTTTTTTGCCAAGTGATAATTTGCGGAAAATAGTTTGGGAAGTAATACTTTGGGAAACGATTTTTGGCAATACATTAGTAAACCGATAAATTGTGCAATAAAGGCTTGCCACTTGTCACGTTTGGGACCTAATAAACTCGACAACACGTGGGCCCAGTTCTAGTGATTGGTGCCTCTGCCTCGGGGATAACGGGCGTGAGTTTATTTTTATTTTTTTTATTTTTATGAGAATATGGGTCTATTTCACAATCTGCAGATAAAGTTCCGGATAAGCTATCCGCAACCAGGGCTGCCGTTTGTTCTAAATTTGAGCCGTAAACGAACACGCAATATGAGAAAATTTATTTAAATTTAGAACAAACGACAGCCCTGGTTGCAGATAGCTTAACTTCCTCAGTCCCGTGACGACAAAATAACAATAAAAACTATATAAACTAAAAAACAATAAAAGACTATTGTTATTTTCATGGTCAGCACTGAAGTGGTTATATGGAACTTTATTTGAACATATATGTGAAACAGGGGCTAAGAATAATTTATTGAAATAAGATTGCATGCACAAGATAAAGTTTATAAATCGTCGCCTTAGTAATAAAGAGAGCTATTGCAAACTTGAGTGGTTCCGAGATAAAGCCAATTGAAAAAAATAAGTATAATGTAATGTAATAAACTCACGCCCGTTATCCCCGAGGGGGTAGCCAGAGGCACCAACCACTAGAACTGGGTCCACGTTTTGCCGAAAAAAAGCCAAAAATAAGTGTCTGCAAAAAAATGTTTTTGTTGTAAGCCCTCTATTTGTGTTCAATTTTCAATATGTATTTGGATGGTATGCTATGGATTATGCTGCTAAAATTAGTGTATTTAAGATTAGTAGCTAAATTAGGAATTAGTAGTGTAGTTGTGTTCTCTGTATCTGATTTCTAGGATTTCTAATATAAAGAAAAGGTGGGTGTAAAACTTGGGTATATTTAGGGATTGAGAAATTTCTCCTCAACACTGCGTGTTGCAGAGTTGACAACGTCACGTTGACAAGTTCTCGCCCGACGAGCGACAACATCTATTTATCAACAATTGTTGACGTGTGTGGAGGTATTTGCGACCGTTTATATGGCAGTAGTGTGGTGGAGTAATGATATTTCAATCAAAGGCATAATTTTTTATGGGTTTCTTCAATCAAAGATTTCGCACCCACTCTTCTTTCTTTTTTTATCAGAAATCGTATGCATCAGACACAGAAACCACAACAACACTATTTCACACTATGACACCACTGACGCGAATTGGGTGCATCGGTTTGGCTAATGCCGCCTCTACACATAGGCCAATGCGTTGGCAAGCGCGTTGGCCCAGCCACTGGCCCAGTGTGTAGAACGGGCGTTGGCGCATTGGCGGTAGGTATTTGAACGTTGGCTGGCGCGCTTGCGAGCTTGCCGCGCGGTGTCGGCAATATCAAAGGACACTTGTCGCAAGCTTGGCGCACCATCCAGACATTGGCCGCGCGAACAGTTTGCCCATAGCAGCGATCAAGAGTGCACGTTTTCTTCATGCGGCGAATTAACACCTAACTTGACGAAATGGCGAGCATGAGTAACGAGGAAAGATTTAAATTTATTGAGCTCTTATAAGCTGTGTGTCTCAACATCCATTTTGTTTCGGCCCGAACTAAACCATACTGAACGACCTTCCAATGTGCGGATTAACTCACAAGCGCGTTGGCAAGCGCACCGCCAGCGCGTTGGCGAATGCGCTGGCCTATGTGTAGAGGCGGCATAAGCCTTTACCTGTAGCGTTTCCCTCCGGCAGGAGAAGCGCGGGCGGGCGGCGGTGGGGGCGGCGGGGCCGGGGGCGGGGGCGGCGCAGCACGTGGGCGGCGCGCCGCAAGCGGGGGGCGGGCGGCGCCGCCACCGCGAGGCGCGCGCGCGCTGCCGGGCCGCGCGACTGCTTGGTAAACCTCACACGCTCTGTAAAGGTGGCGGTTCGCGCCACGACATAGACAAGCGACCGAGACAGGAGACTGAGACGGCAGACCGTGACAAGTGTCTCGGCCTCTTCTGCATGTACTGTGGGTCGAGACCGAGACCGGAGACCGTGACAAGTCCTTTGAACACTGCTTTGGGCGCGACACGAGACACTACTGGTCAGAGGCAGCGACCGTCTCGCTATCTCTTGTCTCGCGTCTCTGTCTCCTGTCTCTGTCTCGCTCGCGAACTGTCACTTATACATTGCCTAACGTCAAATAAACGCTCGCGGTCTCTGGTCGCGGTTTCCTGTCTCGGTCGCTTGTCTCTGTCGCGGCGCGAACCGCCACCTTAACAACATTACACCTATGTACGGTCTACCACAGCACACATTGTATTTTGCTGCGTTAGCGCTTTACACGATCATACGTATTTCACCTGTATTCAGGTAGTAACGAACTAACTGTAGAGTAGCTAACACGTTGTACAAGTGACAATAAAGAAATAACTACGTTACTCCTGTTTAACTGAAACTCCAACCATCTACTGCAACTAACGAACTACAACTTCTCCTGAATCGGCGTAAAACCCCATTCAACCTAAAGCCTGATTTTTAATTCAATGCAAAAAAATAAAACTGTCTCGTTGACATCTCAATACAATCCAAAGGCTGTCAACGTCTGAATGTCGATAGTACGCAAAAACCAAATAACCCCATTTTACTTCCAAGTAAAAATTGTTTGTGCTACGTAGGTGTTTTTTTTCAGACTTTGCTCTTATGAGGAATTAAATTTTAATGTAGGTATTTGATGTGATAAGGATTTTGGTCACACAAGTCTTCTATTCACGGTAAAAAAAATCTACCGAATAAAACTATATATTTTATAGCAGTAACACCGCGTCATTTTTTTTTGCATCGAATTAAAAAACGGACTCAATAAACAACATCATCTACCCCTTATGTCTCCACCAAGGGACACACTCCACCACGAGGGCCAAGACTGGATTGGTGGAAGCTCGTAAGACTGGTGGCTGGTCTTATTGTCAGAAGTTTTCAAGCCGCCTTACGGCCTCTGACTTGGCTTAACGACTGCCATCTATCGACGGCAGCCAGCAGCCACCAACTGCTTAACGTGCCTTACAAAGCACGGAACCGCTCGGAAAAATGCCACCAGCGAAGGTCACCCATCCGTGCACTGAACGCGTCCTATGTTATTTAACCTTCATGATCGCTTAAGATCACTCAGGTGGCCGGGGTTACGAGCGATGAGATGTTGTGATCTCTCAATGGGTTAGCACTGAGAAGCACTTAGATTAGTGTGGCTTGAAAGTTTTATGATTTGTGTATGCCATTGTGTAACAATATAATTATTGGCAAAGATGTCACTTTGATCACTCTGGTTCTAACGTCGTCATTATTGGTGTGCAGGTCTCCTGTCCTGTTACTTAGTCCAGCCGGCGCCCGGTATCGAGTACAAAGCTGAGGACGAAAGCCCCATCGACTGCTATGTTAAGGTATCGGTTAGGGGTTACTTTTATTTTTTAAATAATGTAATAGAAAACCATACTACTTTAAGTATGAAATATGTATATCTGTTCTTGGCAATAAATCGTTATTCATTTATTCGTTCATTCATTTGAACAATAAAACGAGTGTAATATCAGCGAACAATATGTAGTTACAATATTTTAGTCATATTTCAACTATCGCTTTTGTAAGGGATTCAGATGTGGACTGGGTCTCAGAGCGAGCGCGGGTCACTCGTTGGTTCCCGAATTGAAACTAGTTTTGCAAGGCGGGCGACCAGCATATCTGGTTTGCCACATTACCCTCATTCGCATAATATTTATTAGAACAGCTAAGGACTATTTAAATTTCAAGTAAGACAGACATTTTAAATAGGTCATGTCAAGTTAGTGTGTACGCGTCGCCTACAGGTTTAGTTCAGCGCCAATACTTGGGCCGCGCGACCATTAGAAGTTTTGTACGCGATTGTACACATGCGCAGACGCACCCACCAGTTCCGTCGAGCGCTCATAACTCGTGACGCTACATATAAAAGCTGGGGCCTAATAATTCGCATTAAATACCTGTCCGAATCCTCACGTTTGCGATGGCAATTTGTATTGAGTTTGACAATGCAAAAAAATAAAACGGTCACGTTGACATCTCGATACAATCCAAAGGCTGTCAATGTCTGAGTGTTGCTAGTGCGTAAAAACCAAATAATCCCATTTACTTCAAAGTTAAAATTTTGTGTGCTATGTGGGTGTTTTTTTTAGACTTTTCTATTCACGGTAAAAAAATATCTACCGAGTAAACCTATTTTATAGTGGTAAGCACCGCGTAATTTTTTTTTTGCACCGAACATACTTTAGTAAATATAGTAAATTTTCCCCCCTAACTAGTTCTTTCTACCGTAGGTCCTAACGGCGTACCTCCGGTCAGGCAGCGCATTGCAACGCCTCGTCACCAGTCTGGTCATTTCGGCGTGGGCGCAGTACTCTGTGCGCCTGAACATGTTCCCCCCGTCCCTGCCACTTGCCAACGGGTGCGAGAGAGACGCCGCTACTGGCTGCGCCCAGGGAGAAAGGGACAACAATACTGAACCAGAAAGGGACGGTGACGCGGTTCAGGCTGAGGTGACCGGCAATGGTGCGGAAAAACGTGAGACTGAAACTGGTGAGTTAAATCCTGGTGATTACTGACATGTAACCCCCCTCCCCTGGCCAGTCGGTGCGAGCGAGATGGCACTAGCAGCTGTAGGGTGGGAGAAAGAGAGAAGAATACTAAACAGGAAACTGTCAACTTTTAGTCCGGATTTACTTACGGGTGTTGTTATATCGGAAGAGTCCGACCAGGTTTCGCTCCGATTCGCAGAGCTTAATCAATAGTTGCTTAGTTGACAATGTGTTGTGCTTACGAAAGTTTTAGTTCAAAAACAGGAAACTGTTGAGGCTACTGTTGCATAGAGCATGCTGTCTCACTCGCACTAATCGAAAAATGTTTCTGAATTCAGAATTTCGATAAGTAATCACTTAACTATTGCTGTCTCGTCCAAATTCTCAGAAAACAGCGTAACTGAACGTTACTCAAGTATTTACTTAGTGAAATTCTCAATTCAGATACCGGATCATATGAGTTAATCTAATCCGCATTACATCATCGTAATAATCATTTATCTAGATGTCAAATATTACTTATTGTCAATGTCACAACGTGTTTCAAGATGGCGTCAGTACAAGCAACCACGCGAGCGAGGGAGAGGTCAGTAGGGCCGGTGCGAGTGAGGGAGACGGCAAGAAGCCGGACATTTCGTCGCTGGCACCGCCGCTGTTAGTATCGACGTTGCATCAAGCGCTGAATCAGACGCTTTACTACGACGAGGTGGCGATGAACTGTAACAGGTTAGTTGGTGCTTATTTTGTTTGTGATAGAGTCGAATTTTCTGTGCATTTCTTTTTCACATTACTTATAATAAATTCACGTGTGTTCGCGCAGGGTTTGCCACTTAAAATTACAGTAGTAATTACAGTAGTACCTATATTTCTAAAGATAAAGATAAAGATTATTTATTTGTCAAACATGAGTTAAAAAGGTTGTTTCATTATAATAAATATGTCCTGTGCATGTTTTGTCCTTCGGGACTTACAAAATTCTTGAGAGAGCACCTTCCATTAAATTTATGTAAAAAATTAGATTATAATCATAATAATATTAATTCATTAGTAAATACAAAAATCAATAAAAATAAAACAATTTTATAGTCAAGATGATTTAGTACACACAAGGTCAATCAAAAAAATAATAATAATAATGTCGGAGTTGTAGTGAATAATTAAATTAATTCTATATATTCATTCAGTCAGGAATTCCATTAAATTATAATAACATTTTTCCAACAACATTTTTTTCAATTTAAATTTGAATTGGTCTATGTTTAATTCTCGTAATGATCTTGGTATTTTATTGTAGATTGTAGGCCCCATACAAAACACACTCTTTTGCATAAGCGCAGTGTTGGCTCTACGAATATAAACTCTACTTTCGTCCCGTTGTAAGCGATTTAACAAATAGTCCCACCTCTAGAATGTACATTGAGGGAAGTGTCAGAATATGGTTGTCTTTAAAATAGGATTTACAACTGTCAGTCTTTTTTAATCTAAACATTGCTTTTTGCGCCTTAAACGCTATATCTCTATCAGTTGAGTTACCCCAGAATATTAGGCCATACCTCAGCACTGAAGCAACAATACCATGGTATGCAGTAATTAGAGCATCAGTATTAGTAACAGGAGCAAGTTTATAGAGGAGGTAGGCCGATGAGCTAACTTTTTTGCAATCCCGCAATATGCGCTTTCCAATTTAGATTTTGATCCACCGTCAGTCCTAAAAATTTTGTAAAATTTCTAAATATTCTATCATAGGCTTTATGAAGACAAATATGCTCGCTTTATTGGCTCGCAGGTGAATACTCTATAATTTTGTGTTTTAGACTTTCTGTTTCGTGAAACTAAATATGTGTGTATAAGATTTGGACCATGAAAAAGTGAAAGAGATACTTAATGCTTGTCTCAAAGAAACACCTACCATGCACTCATCTCGGTAGCAAACACACACACACAAATATAGGTACTTACACTTTCACCAGTCACACCACGTACGAACATACGTTGTTATAGTTTTAATTAGACAATAATAATTTTAAATTTCTTTATGATACCTAGTCTGTGGCTTGCACCAAAATCGTTAAACGTGTTTAGTTCCTAATTTTATTTAAATGTGACAGGTTTGTATACTTTTACAACTGACTAATATACGTTTAGCCGCTAAACATATTTAATTTAACAATCGTGGTGCAAGCCGCCATGTTTTTTCATAGAAACTTTATGTTTCCTTTTTTTAACTTTTACTTTACTTTAGCGTTACCAAACCTGACGAAAATGATTTCTGTAAGTTTTACCAAGTCACTGCGGTACAGACTTAACGGTCTAGTGCAGATATAGGTCTGTTATCTAAAGCTGGCACGTTCACAGTACTCACACTTATGCAATTTCACTATACAGGATGTTTAAAAATATATGATTTTGATTCAAAATGCGACTCTAGTTTAAGTGTAGACTAGAGTTAGGTTTTAGTAAGATAGGTGCGTTGTAGATAAATAAATACAAATATATGGGTTCCTTGTTATAACCTATTTTTAGCAAATTCGAGCGAAAAGTATTAAAAACAATTTGGAATCAATGGTCACAAAATAGTTTTAAATTTCAATAAATTTTCACATGAACAAAAATAATTTCACCTAAGAAAATCTTTACCAAAACAGAAAATAATTATCCCAGAAATCCTCAACAATTTAATTATAATTTAATTATGTAACAAAGTGTAACGGACGCTCAGTGGTCAGTTACTGGATGAATTACCCTACCTTTTTTTCTAATTGCTTGCCACAGATAAAAACTTTATTACTGTTCTGTAAATTCATCAACTGGAAGGAATCTGTGATCAACTGAGCAACATCATTCGGTTTCTATTGTGGTTACGCGAGTGTTCTGTTCTCCTATTCTTCTTCTTTTTCTTCAACGTTTTTTTCCATGATTTTAGCACCAGTAGCAGTTGTTCGAAGTCCAATCACAATCAAATGCAAGAACCAAAAGAAAAGAGGAAAGACCAAAGAATAAACTGGCAATTCCCGTTAGAAAAACAAAAACCCTCTCTTAAAAATGCCATCTACTGACTAATGAGCCGTTTTAAGAAGAAAAAAAAAACGAATGGCTGTCAAAGGAATGCAGTTTTGGACCTCAGCCCAATAGCCATGTGTGATGTATACATGTTATTTTTTTGAAATTGAAAATGTTAGTTTTTTTTCAATACAATATAACTCCGAAAGGACAAACATTTGGCTGTTGACGTCATAGAGTGCGACAAGTGAGTCCTGGCACAAGCCTTTGGCGGGAAATTTAAAAATCTTTTAGTTGATAACCCTGCATCTAATGCCATAAACCATCTTGATACTTTTGCTTAAGTTTATTATTTGTTTAATTAGTTTGGAGTCTCCAATGAATTTTGTCCAAACATAAATAAATATAAGCAAAACGAAAACATTAACTACATCAAAACCAACATTTCCACTCCACCAAAAACAGGGATAATAAAGATGCACCACATAAACTTATAAACATTTATTAATGCTGAACCATAATCAAAATCTGATTCATATCTTTTTTCTCCAACATCTTTGAGTTCTTTGACTAAGTCTTCGATCTGACGTTTAAAATTTTCGTCATCCGACAGACCTTACAAGAAATAATTCATGTTTGTTTTAAAACATTACTCGTATGTATATACTAAAACATAGGTAAAATTATGTTGAATAGAAACAAAAGTTCTTGTTTAAATCTAGGACGAGTATAAAACTGTTTGGGCTGTCTACTTGCTGCTGAAATACCTAAGTTTGACAGTCAGAGTGTGGCCATATGAAGAATTCGAAATAAATCGCGTCCCAGGACTCTCTTGTCAGACTCTAGTAACTTTTATTCAGCTCGGTGAGACCTATTCGATGATGTATCACACATGGCTATTGGACTGAGGTCCAAAATTGCATTCCTTTGACAGCCATTCGTTTTTTTTTTTAGGTCTTCTGAAAGCGGCTCATTTGGAACTACTTTTCTTAGCTGTCAGAAAAATCCCTCATTGAAACGCACATACGGTTGAATACCAAAAAGATCACGCTGTATATATAAACAGTAGTAAAAGTAAAACTATAACTGTCCCCTTCACACTCATAAGCTAGACCGCGCGCAAGAGAGACGGGCAGACTTTTCATGATGCGCATGCAGTACACGTCACGCCGCGCGCTTATTCACAGACACTACACAAGCGCAACGTGTAAATGTGTTGAACGCGCCAGCTTTACTTAACTGACCTATACCGCGAGTATTGTAACCACGCTTTCTCTATAGTAAATAAAACTTCTTTACCTAATAAAAAACAAAATTATAATATATTATTTGGTCCAGAATATGTCTAACTTTCGTGTGGAACTACATCCAAGGTGTTGTTACCAGGATACTGCAAGAGGCGCGCGATCTCTTGGCGATGATGAAGCATTACAAGCTGCCAGTGGACGGCGAGGAATACACCAACATATTGAGGCTAGAACAAGTGAGTTCTTCGTAAATTACATACATACCTAAGCTCACGCCTTTATCTCGGAGGGGTAGGCAGAGACCAGGGACTGCCCCTGCCACGATCTGACAAATCACTTTGGCTTCATCGACATTCATTAGTCTTTGGATGCACGCACGTCGGTTTAGGGTAGTTGGGGACAAAAAAAGCCCCAGGTCTTGATGTTTACATGTTTGTGATGTCGCTGTTTCTGGTTCTCACAGAAATCAGAAATTTATTTCAACGTAAAAAGAATTTACATTCTGTTTGTTGAATGTCAATGTATATACTAATGTTAGTTGCTGCCTTGGGGCCGAAGGTAGTGGAGAAAAAGGTAGCAAAAAAAAACTCCACTCAGACCATCTATTCTCAAATCACCTTAAATCTAATACAAATTTGGTATGAATGTCCATCTACCTAGAAATCTCGAAATTCAAGACCCATGAGTGTAATCAAAACTTGCGGCCCCTTAGGGGTTGAATTTCAAAAAATCCGTTCCTTCTCATTTCTCTTTCCTTGCCTAAATAATATATAGACCCTCTGTGCAAAATTTCAGCTTCTTAGGTCCAACGGCTTCGGCTGAGCGTTGATGAGTGAGTCAGTCAGGACTCTTATTTATGGGGCCGTCCATTAATCACGTGATCTTTTTTTTGAGCATTTTTCAAGCCCCCCCTCCCCCTTGGTGATACATGGTGAGGTTTAAGACTACCCCCCACCCCTACCCAACATCACGTGTACTTTTCGTGTCTACGAAAAATCTTAAATTTTTTAGTACTAGAATTGTCTATCATCGCGTGCGCGTTTGAAGAAATAATGAAAACATAAATACACGTGATATCTTACTACGTCCCCCCTCCCCCCTTGTGACATTTCGTGATTTTTGTCAAACCCCTCCCCCCCCCTTTCAAGCCTCACGTGATTAATGGACGGTCCCTATACAGATGCTTGTTCCCCCCATCTTTTTTGAGCCTCGAACGGGAGTGTCACGAGGATCTGCAGCTTCAGACTGCGAATGACCTGGCTGGCGCCACGGCCAACCTCCACGTCTTGCCAGAGAAGTTGAACCCGGTAGTGCGCCCATTGATGGAGAGCGTCAAACGGGAGTGCCACGAGGATCTGCAGCTTCAGACCGCGAACGACCTGGCTTGTTTACTGGGGCAACTGGCCTCTAGGGAGCCTTGTCCCAATGCCAAGGTGCTGCTCAACTTGAAGGCTTTTCTCAGATGATACAGATGGGATACCGCCGTTTAGCCAAAGTATTTTTCGCCAAATTTTACTTCCCAATAAACTTATGGCATCAGTTTCATTTCCCAAAGTTTTCATTTCGCATTTTATTCATTTGGTCAAATTATCATTTCGCATAATTTTACTGCGTCAAGTTTTATTAAGACAAACGTTTATTATGCTAACGTTTTATTTTGGCAAGTGTTATTTTCAAATAATGGAACGGGGGGTCGGCGATGTAAAGAATACGTGACAACAGAAATATAGGAGCGTTAGGTTCTCTATGTAAGATCGAAAACAGACTCGACTTTGATGCGTTCTTACCTTGCCTCTTGTTGCCTCTTTGGTAAAATGAATTTTGACCAAGTATTTATTTGGTAAACAATAACTTGCCATAATAACTTTTGCTAACTGTTTATTTGCTTTAAGTTGTTTTGAGAAATGTTTTTTTGCCAAGTGATAATTTGCGGAAAATAGTTTGGGAAGTAATACTTTGGGAAACGATTTTTGGCAATACATTAGTAAACCGATACAGATATTTGTTCCCCCTAGGTGATCCAGTTGACGTCGGCGAGCCAGCCTCTGGTGGCGGCTATGAAGCTGAAGCGCGTGGCGCACACTCTGGAGGGCCGCCGCGCCAAGCTGCAAGCCGACGTGGCGCACACCGCCGCCGAGCAAGCCGCCTTCAACGTCTCGTGAGTGCGCCGCGCCCACTTGGCTCCGACAGTGTCTTATTACCTTGCTGCGGCCACACTCGAAGGCGAAGATTCGTGTTCGCGTTGTCGCGACAAAATTTCGTGTTCGCTCTACGGCGAAGAGCTTGGCCGCATCAAATAAACCTTCGCTGCGTCGCGACAATCTAGAACGTCACTAAATTCATTTTGCCCTTTGATGTGAGGTGTTTTACAGTTTGTATTCGCGATGATGATTCGCGATAGGACGAATTTTTTGGCCAGACATGTCGCGACAACGCAAATCTTCGCGTTATTGCGATAGTGTGGCCGTACCATTATAGTAGATTAGTAGCCAAGGGCTGTAAGGCATCAATTGCAGCCCGAGTTATTTTCACACATTTCAAAGGCATATTTACAGTTTGAGGGTGCAATTGATTCTTACACCCGAGCTAACTACTCTGCTTTACATCTCCATTGTGAGGTAAGTAGAAAAAAATTACTCGTTTTGCTTTTCGCGACTTCATGAACTCGTCGTAAGTTTCAAATATTTCTCTTTAGAACTTTCAGGCAAAATATTGTTAATTGCTGCTTCAACTTCCATTCTCATAGAATCGGGAGTGCAACTTATATATTCATCACTTGCAGAACTCATGTTTTTTTCCTAATTAACACGTAATTATAAAAAAAATCCCATAAACAAACAATATTTAAAGTAAAACTTTTCTATTCCCGCCTTTTTTCATCTTTTTTTTTATTTTTTTTAGGCACGAAATTGAGCTTCGCCGTTCGATATTTAAAATTGATGACTATTATACTCATACGAAGACAAGGCTGAATAGCGAAGCAACCTCCTTTGTCATTGGGCTGAATGCATGATGTCTTTGCCAGTATGATGGTTACGCGAACTTTTTGAAAGACTGAAGAGTTTTTTTTTTAAATTACTTACCGCCCTAGGGCTTTTCTAGCTACATTATTACCCTAGAGCGCTAATTGGTCACCTACAAGCACCAATTGGGGGTAATAAGGAGCTACTTACCGAATATGAGAGATGTAAAGTATATTAAATAATGTTTGACTTTGCAAGTATTGATTGCACTCATGGATCTTGAGATTCTTGGTATACGAACACTCATACCTAATTTGTATTAGCTTTAAGGTGATTTGAGAAGAGATGGTCGGAGTGGAGTTTTTTTTCGCTACCTTTTTCTCCACTACAGACGGCCCCAAGGCAGCGGCTAACATTATACATAACTGTATGTACATTGACATTCAACAAGCAAAATGTAAATTCTTTACGTTGAAATAAATTTTTGATTTCTGATTTCAGTGTAATCAATTAATACTAAACATACAGGCGCATACATTGCTTCTGCCCCACACTAGGATACCCTGTGTCGTGGGAACCAGAAACAGCGATACCACAAACATGTAATCATCCAATACCTGAGGTGTTTTTTCTGTCTTCAGCCAGGGTTCGCACCCAGGACCTCCGGCATGGTAGGCAGATGCGCTAACCGCTGCCCCACAGCGGTTGTCAATAAGATGTGTATTATTAATTAGAATATAATATATGTATGTAAGTATGAGTGAGTCACCAAAAGAAATAAAATCATTTTTATATTAAATATGGTTTTTGCCTAATTATAAATGCGTCATCAACCCCTTATGTCCCTACTAAGGGGCACGAGTCTCTGCCCTGAGAAAGGTATAGGCCATACTCCACGACGGGGGCCAAGTCCGGATTGGTGGAGGCTTGTAAGACTAGTGGCTGGTCTTACTGTCAGAAGTTTTCAAGGCGACCTAAGGCCTCCGACTTGGCTTCACGACTGCCATCTATCGAGGGCAGCCGGCACCAACTGCTCAACGTGCCTTGCGAAGCACGGAACCGCTCGGACAAATGCCACAAGCGTTAGTCATAGAACCGTCACCCATCCGTGCACTGAACGCGCCCTATATTGCGTAACCTTCGTGACTCAAACGGCCGGGACTACGAGCGATTATAAACGTACATTTTTGTTATTTTTTTATTATTAGAGGGAGTTCGTTGCAATTTTTTACTGACATGTAATATGGGCTGCACTTTAACATTTTAAGTCTCGAAATTAATATTATGTGTATCTTGTAATATTTTAAACAAACTATAGGTACAAAAAACGCAGAACATTCATGGGGTTGATTCGGTTACCCCTAGGGGTGCTCTATCTCTGGACTTCCCCTTGACACTGTTTTTTGGACACCCTGTATAAAAAACCGCCTCTGAAACCCGTGTAGGTTTATCTGTGAGGTGACTAACTATCGCGTCTCCTCCAGGGTCCAGGCGGCCTTAGCTGGCGCCACGGCCAACCTCCACGTCTTGCCAGAGAAGTTGAACCCGGTGGTGCGCCCGTTGATGGAGAGCGTCAAACGGGAGTGCCACGAGGATCTGCAGCTTCAGACCGCGAACGACCTGGCTTGTTTACTGGGGCAACTGGCTTCGAGAGAACCTTGTCCCAACGCCAAAGTTCTACTCAACTTGAAGGCTTTTCTCAGGTTAGTCTTGTTAACGGAGCGTTGCATCACAAGATGTATGCTTTCATGAAGATTCCCTAGGTGGTGCTAGGCGTTTTCAAATGGGGGCTTGGCAGTCAGATGGGTTTGATTTTGAGCCTCGAACGGGAGTGTCACGAGGATCTGCAGCTTCAGACCGCGAATGACCTGGCTTGCCTACTGGGGCAACTGGCCTCTAGGGAGCCTTGTCCCAATGCCAAGGTGCTGCTTAACTTGAAGGCTTTTCTCAGGTCAGTATTTGTGATGTGTGTTCCATAAAGAGTCCCTAGGTGGCGCTATGCGTTTTCAAATTGGGGCTTGGGAGTCAGATGGGTTTGATTTTGAGCGTCAAACGGGAGTGTCACGAGGATCTGCAGCTTCAGACCGCGAACGACCTGGCTTGCCTGCTGGGGCAACTGGCCTCTAGAGAGCCTTGTCCTGCTCAATTACTCACACACACTAATGCCAAAGTGCTGCTCAATTTGAATGCTTTTCTCAGGTAATTGTTATTAATGGAGCGTTTTGTGATGTATGCTTCCATAAAGAGTCCCTAGATGGCTCAGGCCTTTTCAAATTGGGGCTTGGCAGTCAGGTGGGTTTGATTTTGAGCGTCAAACGGGAGTGTCACGAGGATCGATATGCAATTGATAATGATAATGAAATAGTCTTATGATCCAAAAATTTACTTCTGAAATAAGGCAGTCAGTTTTAGAACAAAAATGTGTTCTAAAACTCACTGCCTCATTGTTCATTGTCTCAAACTCGCTACCAAACAACACGTGCTTCAAGGGCTGATTATTATTTGTTCGGATTGTTGATTGGAAATTCTTTACTGCACAATAAAACGTTTGTACATAGGCGTGTATGTTCATTACCATATTCTCGGGTGCCAACTCAGGGATGCTTTCGTCCCTAGGATGTTTTTTTGAGACTAATAAAAAAAAAAGCGGTGGTGGCGTAGTGGGGTTGACCCTTGCTTCTCGATCATGAGGGTCTGGGTTCGAACCACGCATGTACCAATGACTTTTAGTTACGTACATTTGTTTGTACAGCAACACCATTCGCTGATAAATTGTGCCCGGATAACGGCGACAGGCTTGCCACTTGTCACGTTTGGGACCTAATAAACTCGGGAAAACGTGGGTCCAGTTCTTGAGACTTGTGCCTCTGCCTACCCCTTCGGGGATAACGGGCTTGAGTTTTTTTTTTATTATTTTTATTTTAATCAAAACACTGTTGACTACAGATGCGACCCCGAGTTCACCCCGCGCGTGTCGCTGGCCGAGAACACGGAGGAGTCTTCGAACGGAGACAGCGACAGCGGCGGCGAGGGCCGAGACAGCTCCGCCACCCATGGCCCGGACCGTGAGTCAAAGTCCTAATATTAATGAGCCGTTTTCAGAAGAACTAAAAAAAAAAATATGGCTGTCAAAGGAATGCAATTTTGAACCTCAGCCCAATAGCCATGTGTGATACGTCATAAAATAGGTCTCAGCGAGCTGAACAAAAGTTACTATGACGCCAACAGCCAAATGTTTGTCCTTTCGGAGTTATATAGTATTGAAAAAAAAACTAACATTTTCAACAAAATATAACTCCGAAACGACAAACATTTGGCTGTTGGCGTAGTAGTAACTTTTGTTCAGCTCGCTGAGACCTATTTTATGATGTATCACAAATGGCTATTGGGCTGAGGTCCAAAAATGCATTCCTTTGACAGCCGTATTTTTTTTTTTTAGTTCTTCTGAAAACGGCTCATAGGGAAGAGAAAGAATATGTACAAGTACCTATCGACGGTTAAAAGGTAATAGGGCATAAGTGTCATTTTGGCCCAAAATGACTTTTGAATGCCATCTTACTTAAAAAAAAAATCTGCGTCGAATGCGCTTACTCCCGCGGCTCTACGATACAAAAAAGTCATCGTAGAGCCGCGGGAGTAAGCGCATTCGACGCAGAATTTTTTTTTAAGTAAGATGGCATTCAAAAGTCATTTTGGGCCAAAATGTCGCTTATGCCCTATTACCTTTTAACCGTCGCTATGTACATGCTGGCTTGCTTGAGACTGATTGTATGTGGAGTGAGCTGCGAGAGCGAAGGAAGGTTGACAATGTTCTGTCAGGGGTCACCACTATAGGGAAGAGCGGGTGATCGTGCTCTTCCGCTATAAAGGGAAATTTCCCGCCAGGCAGATCGTATGCCTGGGGACGGCCGGTCCAACTGTTGTTTGTTGGACGTTGTATTTATGGTACGTCAATGTGTAAACTTTGATTGCGCGATGCAGAAATGCTGGAGTTTATAGTGCGCGCGCAGAGTTGACATGTGCTCGCGACAATTTTATTACAGTCCTTCTATATGGCTATTTTATGTGTGGTGCTCTGCAGCAGAGCCACCACCTTAGAATCTGATCATTTATGTCTTAAAAGGATGTACGTCAAACGTACATAGTGTGCGTATGCCGTTATGTGCTGTACGTGCCTTAGGTAATGATAAAATAGACATTGATTGTGGCTCTGCTGCGGAGCACACTCTCTAGCAGAGCCACCAAAAATATGTACTCTGGAAAGATAAACGCTCCCGTTTTTGGATTAAAACTGTTAGTTGTACGAGTAGTGCTTATTGCGTACGTGTTAAAAAATATCAGTATCAGACAGCGGATTTCGGACAAGAATGATCAGATTCTAAGGTGGTGGCTCTGCTGCAGAGCACCACACTATTTTATAGGTCCAAAGTAAGAGCCTTTTCACACTGTATGTTCCGATATCGGTGTTGGACGCCGAACTGATATAGAAATAAGTAAACTGTGTGAAATATGTACCTGTATTCCATAATGTCCAGTCCGATATCGAATATCGCACCCGACACCGATATGTTGGCGGCACCGAACGGACGCCGTCTACCATATTGTTTGTGTGTGTGCTAAACATGTCGCACCCTTGCAATAACAACGTGATATTTCGAATCATACAATTTTTTATTCATAGATTTTTTTTATTTTAACGCGATTTTATTTACTCCGAAAACGCCGGAATAATGAGCAAAAGAGACACTGCATCGCGTTATAGCGCTATCTCTTTCAGCCATTACTTTGAAACCTTAAAAAAATGCTCTCATATAACGTAACGGTTTAGAAATAACACGTTGTTCTTGCAAGTGTGCGATGTATCTAAATTGTCTCTGTGTGCGAAGAACCCGAACCATACCCGCGGTGGCCATTTTGAAAATGGCCGCATCGGAACGATTTTGTCACTCGAACACTCCAATTAGCACTCCAACCAATCTTGAGGCACGTCCGCGCCATCGGGACCACTGCAGTGGACAAATACAACGACGCTCCGACCTTGTGGGAGCGGCAGCGCGAAAACTCTTCAACGCCGAAAACGCGAAAACTCTTAAAAACATTATTTTTATGGTTTATTTTTTGGCCAATATTTCTATGTCCTACGGTGTAAAGTCAAAATGCTAAAGCTCGTTTCCCGTGGGCGAGGCCTCTGCAGTGGACAAATACAACGGCAGCCCGACGCTGAGAGAAAAACGGCGCGTGGCCTCTGAAAAAACGATTTTTATGGTTTATTTTTTTTGCCAATGCCTCTACCCATAACAAGAATGTGCCACACACCCTTGCTTTCTTCAGAAATTTGACAGATGACAATAACAAAACCGATGTTAAAAGTAGAATCTGCCCAAAGTAGAATCTATCCGAAGCACAATCCGTCTAAAGTTGAATCTGTCTAAAGTTGAATCTATCCAAAGTATAATCTGTCCGAAGTAGAATCTGTCTAAAGTAGAATCTGTCCAAATTAGAATCTGTCTGTTTAGAATATGATGTCCAAAGTAGAATCTGTCAATAGTAGACCAAACGGTTTCTATTATTATTATTATTTATTAGATACTCCAACAGTATTTTCACAATTAATTTAAAAACTACTTATTCTAATTGTGTATGATTCAGTGTGAAGCACCTTTACAGGAGTAAACATCTTTCAAAATTGTGTGTTTAGTAAAAATAAAAATAGATAAAATAGTTCATTAAAGTCCGATCATTATGTCCTACAGTGCACACTGTAGGACATAAAAACATTGGCAAAAACACATTGAAAGTGCTAAAGCTCCCGGGCGGGACCTCTGCAGTGGACAAGTACAACGGCATCCTGACGCTGTGGGAGCAACAGCGAGCGGCCGAGAAGGTCGCCCCGAAGCGCGGCCGCCCGCCGGCCGTCGCCGACGTGCCCGAGGACACTCTGGCGCAGGAAGACGAGGTGAGGATTTTTGGCACCCGTTTTCTGTAGGTACAACCGGTCCATATATTTACAAATACAAATACAAATACAAAATCATTTATTTGTGGAATGTAGGTGGATATATAAGTTGGTAAATACATTTATGTACTCTACATTCTGCTAAAAAAAGCATACAAATATTTTCATTACTTATAGTCTAACATGCAATTCTAATAGTTCATCAAATTAATGTCTTTAACAAATTCCAAGTCTCAATTGAAGTTTATCATACATGTTATAGAAAGTGGCTCAGTGGCTCTGTATTTAGTAGGTCTATTTAGTAGGTCTGTGGTGATTTCGTTTATGTAGGTACAGTGCCACCATCTTATCTGTTCAGTTGATAGCAGCGCTAGTGGAGAATTTAATAGTAACATTTAATAAATTTACCTAGGAAAATGAGAATATTTTAATCCGTCTTTAAATTTTAGTGAACATATATCTATAAATCTTAGTAAGTGAATAAATAAAACAAGAAATTGGGTACAGAATTTACAATTAATTACCCCTTGAGCGCTTAGCGTACACCCGTGTGTACGCTAACTTTTTGTGCCCCAACTGCTTAGCGTACACACGGGTGTACGCTAAGCGATCGATGGATTTGACTTCTATTATCTGTGGTGTTTTTATTCTCTATGGCCCATATCCGGTTTTCTCTTGACCAATGGTTACTAAGGATTACTTTTGTCAACCAACTACAGTGCCACCATCTTATCTGTTCAGTTGATAGCGGCGCTAGTGGAGAATTTAGTAGTAACATTTCAGAAATTTACCTGGAACTATGAGAATATTTTAACCCGTCTTTCAATTTTAATGAAACTATATCTATAAATCTCAGTAAGTGAATAAATAAAACAAAAATGGGGAAAATGATTTACAATTAATTAGTTAGTTACAATTTTGCCCACCTGAACAGATAACTTGGTGGCGCTGTAGATGCCATGCCAAAGAAAAAAATGTCACCCACACAGCGACGATGACGTCATAGAAAAGTCATTCAAGGTCAAGAATTTTTATTGAATATCTTAAAGAAAAGTCTTATTTACAAAGAATATCGCCAATTTTGGGTAAATAGCGTTCGTCAAAGTAAATAGACTCAAAATTGGGGTTTGAATCTATTTACCTTTAGGTGTCTTTAAGTAAATAGACTCAAAATCCAATTTTGAATTTATATACTAATGCACTCATTTACTAAGAAGTCGGACTTCTCTTTCACTCTTGACGATTCGTCCTGCATCTATTTCGCTCCAACCCAAGCGATAACTTTTAAAACCGAGTTTGGAACTACTGAACTTCCAAACTCTTTGCTGCAAAACTTTTAACTAATTGTCAAATATTTGAAATTGGAACGCAAGTACGCATTTTCATTCCTCTCAGATGGTAGTGAAAAGCAGAGTGTTATACTCGAGCGCAAATCAGTTTTGGTCTCGGTAGAGTTGAATCCCTCGCTCCCTCGCTTCGCTCGGGCTTTAATGCAAAAATCGCCTCGGTTCGCTCTGGCTTCAATTTCACAACCTCGACTCAAAAATGTTGTTTGCGCCCTTGGTGAACAATCTACTATTAATCGAAAATTCAACGCCACCTCAAGGTTACGTCGTCCGTTCGATCGCGAACTGTCTGTATTCTCCCGGCGGCCGCACTCTAATGCTGCGGCCACACTTGAAGGCGAAGATTCGTGTTCGCGTTGTCGCGACAAACTTTCGTGTTCGCTCTACGGCGAAGAGCTTGGCCACATCAAATAAACCTTGGAAGGAATTTCCAATATCAGCCGTTTAGGGGGGGTTGGGAGGGGGGGGTGTCAGGGGGGAGGGGTATATGCCCCCCTGTGAAGGGGGGCGTCGATAACCAGTAGTTTTTGAGAAAAAATAAAAACTAATTTTGAGGTTATGTTGGCAAAAATCAAATCTTTGTTAATCTACTACGTATCATAGTACCGATGCGTTTAAAACGCCGAATGTCAAAAGATCTAAAAATGGAATTAATAATAATAATTGTACGCAGCAAAGTCGAGTCTGTTTTCGATCTTACATAGAGAACCTAACGCTCCGACGCGCTCCGCTTCGCTACGCGCGTCGTCGCACCTATATTTCTGTTGTCACGTATTCTTTACATCGCCGACTCCCCGTTCCATAAAACACCAATATTTCGTTCAATTTTGTTTTCAATTTGCAATCATTGATATTTTATCGAAATTCAACTTTACAATATTGTACCTAAATTATTATGTTCACCCTCAAAATAATTTTTAGTATTAAACTATCGTGTATTCTAGCGTAATTTAGGTAAATCTATTTAGTTAGTACTTGTACCGAAACGCAATGCAACGTGAGGTGCATTCCGAAACAAAAATGGCGTAAATTTCGTAAGTTTTGTTACTTTTGAAAAAATCATAACTCCGAAACTACTGGATATAAACGGAAAAGACTGAGGGATTATATTTGTTATACAGGGTGGCCGGGGGAATGACGTCAAAAAAAATAATTAGGTCTCTCGTGTCATGGGGTATCCGAATCACCCCCATGTATGTTCTATTTTTACCAAAATTGATAAGGCGAAAACCGTTGACGTCAATCCCCCGGCCACCCTGTATAAACATCTTTATGCAGTATTAATTTGAAGCTTCAACTCGACGGCAGAGATTCGAAAACTTAGCCTAAACCTTCGCTACGTCGCGACAATCTAGAACGTTGCTAAATTCATTTTGCCCTTTGATTTGCGGTATTTTACCGACAGCAGCGCGAAGGGTGTTTGCGTATTCGCGATGATGATTCGCGATAGGACGTATTTTTTGGCCAGACATGTCGCGACAACGCAAATCTTCGCGTTATCGCGATAGTGTGGCCGTACCATAAATGAATCGGTAGTTTCAGAAAGAACATTAGTCCAAATTTTGTGTGATTGACTTATTGTTGTGTATGGTATCCTTGAGGGTAGATCTGCAGATCCCTATAGAAAGTACATTAGTCTAATGAATATCAGTTGAACCACGTGTACGTACTACGTCTCAGTAGACGCAGAAACAACATTAGTCCCACTGAGGGGTCAGTTTTTTATGTCTCCTGAAAAGAAAGCAGATTGTGACTAATGTTCTTTCTGAAACTACCGATTCAAATGTTTCTGTTTAACGTGTCAGGGCCGCAAGCAGCTGCGGATTCAGCGGCGGGGCGCGGCGCTGGCGCTGGTGAGCCTCACTCAGTACTGCGGGGACGCGCTGCCCGAAAGTCTGCCCAAGCTCTGGGAATTCATCAGCGAACCGCTGGAACGGGTGCTGGACGACCATGGTAAGATTCCGGGCTCTCGTCTTGTATCATCATCATCATCAACCCATCATGTCCCCCTGAGGAAGGTATAGGCCATACTCCACCACGGGGGCCAAGTCCGGATTGGTGGAGGCTTGTAAGACTAGTGGCTGGTCTTACTGTCAGAAGTTTTCAAGCCGCCCTAAGGCCTCTGACTTGGCTTAACGACTGCCATCTATCGACGGCAGCCGGCACCAACTGCTTAACGTGCCTTGCGAAGCACGGAACCGCTCGGAAAATTGCCACTAGCGTTAGTCATAGACGGTGACCCATCCATGGACTGAACGCGCCGTATGTTGCTTAACCTTAGTGATCGTTTAAGATCACTCAGGCAGCCCAGGCTACGAGCTATTCTTGTATGGGTTTCCCCAAACATCATGATTTGATTGCTTGATCTATCTATATAAATAAAGTTCAAAGTCCTGACTGACTGACTCACTCATCAACGCCCAGCCCAAGCCATTGGACCTAAGAAGCTGAAATTTTGCACAGAGGGTCTATATATGATGTAGGCAAGGAATAAGACCGGATTTTTTGAAATTCAACTCCTAAGGGGGCGAAAAGGGTTGCCGAAATTTGTATGGAAGGTATAAAGTACGTTTTCTAACTTAAAATAAATACTCTTAAACATAATTGATTGAACACGTGTTTCGCCGTTTTTCCAAATTTAACACTTTAACCCCTTACTTAACACTAAAGTTCACGCGGACGGAGTCGCAGGCAAAAGCTAGTTGATAGATATGATACGCTTGATATTGAGAACACTATAGAGTTTATTTGATTCCGATAACAGACGACACACGGATAATGATAGTTAGCGGATTTTATTTTGATAAAAGATCCCAAAGAGCCAAATCCCACACTAGCCCCCGTTCCCCACAGAGCTGGAGAGCCAAGAAGTGGAAGCGGCAGAGGAGCTGATCTCCCGCCTGCAGGTTTTCGAGACGGTTTGCGCGCACATCGGCGAGGCGGCGTGGCGGCGGCTGGGCGGCGCGGGGGGCGGCACGGGGGGCGGTGAGGGGGGTGACGAAGGGGGCGGTGCGGGGGCGGCGGCGGCGCTGGCGGCGCTATCGGCGCACCGCTACACGGCCGTACGGCACATGGCGGCGCGCGCGCTGGCGGCGCTGGCTGCGCGCGCGCCGCAGCCAGCAGTGCACGCGCTCGTCTCGCAGGTGGGGGCGCCACTGCCGCTTTTTTAAATATCGTCAGTTAAGCTCTAACTGTGCGAAAGTCATTTTCGATCGTTCGAGTCGGGTTCGATCCCCGGCTGGAGAGAAAAAAAAAAAAACTTCAGGTCTTGGATGTTTACATGTTTGTGACGTCGCTGTTTCTGGTTCCCACGACACAGGGTAGCCTAGTGTGGGGCCAGAAGCAATGTATGTGCTTGTGTGTAAATGTTTATGTTTATGTTTTGGCCGTTTCGACCTTATGATGCCATTGGATAAAGAAAGGTGGCGCACTTCTTTGCGACCAATCCTATCAATCAATCTTCTCTTATCTTCAGTGAGTTGATTTTAAATACTTTTAAAAGATAATGTACACCTCTAATGAAGCTAATTGAAATTTTACACAGTTTTTTCGCTCTCCTGTAAAGTTGACATTTTTTACTTACGCACTGTTAGAACTTAACTGACGATATCTTTATGGTACGGCCACACTATCGCGATAACGCGAAGATTTGCGTTGTCGCGACATGTTAGGCCAAAAAATTCGTCCTATCGCGAATCATCATCGCGAATACAAACACCCTCCGCGCTGCTGTCGGTAAAATACCGCACATCAAAGGGCAAAATGAATTTAGCAACGTTCTAGATTGTCGCGACGTAGCGAAGGTTTAGGCTAAGTTTTCGACTAGGCTAAGACAACGCGAACACGAATCTTCGCCTTCAAGTGTGGCCGCAGCATTATAACCTGGGCCGCACTCATCGCTATAACATTCGGGCGATAAACTTCGTCTTAGGTCTGCGGCGAATCCTCGCGGCCACACAATGCGCGATGTAAAGTTTATCGCGATGTGCAAGCGATGTCAAATGCAAAAAACAAAACGGACGCCGCGGTTGCTCTGTATTTTATGGCAGCGAATAATGATTTTTTTACATTTATGTCGTTGTTATTATTTATTTATTCGTAGTTTGCAATAAATTCTAAAATTTTATCATTACTCCAATCCATCGGCTATCGTTACGCTTCAGCTTATGCACCTACTCTGTGAAATAACACGTCCGCCACGTTTGACAGGCGCACGCTGACTGAAGTGTGGCCGCTCAAGCGAAGTTCATCGCGATAAAACTCTTTGATCTGTGAAAGTTTACCGACAGCTATGCGAAGTCCTGACGAAGCTCCGAAGTATACGCGAATACTTGGCTACACACATCACGATAGCCCGAATCTTCGAGTTATCCGCGATGAGTGCGGCCCAAGGGTATTTGTAGGCTCGATTCACGCTAGCGCAGAGTCGAAGCGTCGCGACGCGAAACAGTTCGCCTCGTTGACTGCAGACATCGTTGATATTTGCGCGCGAACCCGAGTGGCTCTTTCAGGCGAAGACGCGCGTCGCTGAGTGTTATAAATTTTTGGCACCACAAATTCGTACCGTATAATAGAGAAATAGACGGTTCTAAATTCAGAACAGTTGAAAAACGTGACGCTTTGCGCCGCGACGCGACGCTTCGACTCTGCGCCGGTGTGATCCTCACACGACGCTTCTGCTTGCACCATAGTCAGTGTTGCTAACTCGGGTCGGCGGAGCGCGCCGCGGCATTTCATACAAATTCACCAACGAATCGATTCACAATTTCTTGATTTCTTTATTTTCTGATTATACTCCACCAATTAACAAATCTACAGTCCACTTGTTTATTTATTTCACCAAAAATTGCGTACGTATTATGTACGCGAACGAGTTTTTTACGTTGTTGAAGAATTTGACGCACAAACTTGTGTAAACGCAGATTTACACCTCAAAAATCTAATCTAGCTACGAGTTTTCCGCATCATAACAATTGGAACACCTTACCTGAATAGGTGTTTCGGACAGAATTAGGCGGTGATTGGCCACGAGTCGATGTCGAAGGCCCCCCATTTATGCAGAAATGGGACACAAGAGGCTATGCACAAAAAAAAATTAAAAAGATTATTATTCTTAAATAAAATTAGCACGAGTTTTTTTTTCTTAAAAGACAATTAACAAATCTTTTTTCAGAAAAAATACTTGCTAATTTTTTTTCAAGAAAAATTAACAAGATAGGTGTTTTTAAAAAAAAAAAAAAAATTAACAAGTTTTTTTTTTTTTAAAAGATTAACAATATTTTTTTTGTAAACTTTTAGTCCGGATTTACTTACGGGTGTTGTTATATCGGAAGAGTCCGATTAGGTTGAGTACGAAAGCACAGTGAAAGTGAATATCGAGATCGACACTGCACGAACGAAGACGTCGTGAGCTGTGTCTGTGCCGTCATGCCCAGCGACATTGACGACGGGAAAGCAGCAGGCGCCGCGTCGCAAGCCAGCGGGAGTCCCCCGCAGCCAGTGCCGGCACCCGCCCCACCCATCTCGGCGGGTTTACTAATGTATTGCCAAAAATCGTTTCCCAAAGTATTACTTCCCAAACTATTTTCCGCAAATTATCACTTGGCAAAAAAACATTTCTCAAAACAACTTAAAGCAAATAAACAGTTAGCAAAAGTTATTATGGCAAGTTATTGTTTACCAAATAAACACTTGGTCAAAATTCATTTTACCAAAGAGGCAACAAGAGGCAAGGTAAGAACGCATCAAAGTCGAGTCTGTTTTCGATCTTACATAGAGAACCTAACGCTCCGACGCGCTCCGCTTCGCTACGCGCGTCGTCGCACCTATATTTCTGTTGTCACGTATTCTTTACATCGCCGACCCCCCGTTCCATTATTTGAAAATAACACTTGCCAAACTAAAACGTTAGCATAATAAACGTTTGTCTTAATAAAACTTGACGCAGTAAAATTATGCGAAATGATAATTTGACCAAATGAATAAAATGCGAAATGAAAACTTGCTAAAGTTTCATTTGGGAAATGAAACTGATGCCATAAGTTTATTGGGAAGTAAAATTTGGCGAAAAATACTTTGGCTAAACGGCGGTATCCCATCTCGGCGCGGGCGCGCCGCGCGCTTGCCCGCAGTGTGAGACGAGCAACCGACGACGCGAGCTCCGTCTCTGTTCACCATGATTAAGCTC
This sequence comes from Yponomeuta plumbellus, assembly GCA_947310845.1. Taxonomy (NCBI): domain Eukaryota; kingdom Metazoa; phylum Arthropoda; class Insecta; order Lepidoptera; family Yponomeutidae; genus Yponomeuta; species Yponomeuta plumbellus. The sequence continues at coordinate 19,292,750 of OX371202.1, read as the reverse complement.
TGCGAATCGGAGCGAAACCTGGTCGGACTCTTCCGATATAGCAACACCCGTAAGTAAATCCGGACTAAAAGTTTACAATGTGTTGTGCTTACGAAAGTTTTAGTTCAAAAATATTTTTTTATGCTACACCTGCTTGGAAAGTACCTTGATACTTTATCAAATTTACGGTACGGAAAGTACGTCATTGCATATCGAACAAATATGCGGGGAGAAAACGCATCTGAGCGGGAGAGAAAAGTGTATGAAAATCCATTTCTTACGTGGTTTTTCTTTTTTAATTTTGGGTAAGACTATGCGCCGGTAACCTAAATATCAAAAGCCAAAAAGTTCGCAAAATGACACTGGCCACTAGCAACAATTTCAATATAAATTTCAATTAGTAAAGATTTCGTTTTTTATTTCCCTTGTAGGTGTAGTATAAAGCACTACGTATCACTCGAGAGAAACTGCGATTCCCGATCTCAGGTGTTTTAAAGCCCTCGCCTACGGCTCGGGCTCCAAACGACACCCTCGACGGTGATCGGTCACTTTCTCCTCTCGGTGAACAATGTACTATAATACTTTATTTTCATTTATTTGCTTCTTACCAAGTAAGTTACAGAGTGAGCCTAAAAATAGCAGATGATTTAAAAGGATGTTCTTAGATTTATTAGTGGCCTACTGAGTTCAACCCGTAACGTGCGTAACTGTAAGTGTAACTCTGGTCTCCTCGCTAGGTTACCCTGTGTGGAGGAAACCAGTGAAACGGACTTAATAATTTTGATTGAGAATTTAGAGTTCAGAGGATAAGAAGGAAATAAACAATAATAGCAAAGAGAAACAAAAACATATTATTATAAGTATTGTATTTACATACATATATATGTATATATATATACTACATACCATATTAAACGTATCATTGACATTTTCTGGTATCATTAAATATAAGTTAAGTGGCGAGAAAGTGTTTTGGATATATCTACGAACATTACCGTGAGTACTATTTTCTTAAGGGAAAATTTAACGCGGCAATTCCCGTCCCAGCTGCTGCCGGCGCTGGGCGACATGCGCACGCGGCGCGCTCGCTGCGGCGCGGCCGAGGCGCTGGCGCGGCTCGTGGACGCGCTGCGCTTGCGCGCCGTGCCCTACATCGTTCTACTTCTCGTGCCGCTCTTAGGTCTGCGATCATCATAAATATATTGACATAAAATAAATATGTATAAAAATTAATAATTATTATGTAGGACATAGAATCGCTCGTAGCCTGGGCTGCCTGAGTGATCTTAAAACGATCACTAAGGTTAAGCAACATACGGCGCGTTCAGTCCATGGATGGGTCACCGTCTATGACTAACGCTAGTGGCATTTTTCCGAGCGATTCCGTGCTTCGCAAGGCACGTTAAGCAGTTGGTGCCGGCTGCCGTCGATAGATGGCAGTCGTTAAGCCAAGTCAGAGGCCTTAGGGCGGCTTGAAAACTTCTGACAGTAAGACCAGCCACTAGTCTTACAAGCCTCCACCAATCCGGACTTGGCCCCCGTGGTGGAGTATGGCCTATACCTTCCTCAGGGAAGAGACCCGTGCCCCTCGGTGGGGACATGATGGGTTGATGATGATGTAGGACATAGTCAATATAATTATGTACACTATGATTATCTCCTGAAAAGCCTTACAAACTTTGACACTTAACATATTTAATTTAATTCAATTTTTGCATGCCTAAGAAGGTGAATTGTGAAGAAACTTATTTATTAGTACCAGCCTAATGTACCACTTTTCGCGCAAATAAACAATTTCATTTCATTTCATTTCATCATCAAATGAGGGGTGTAAAAGCAAAGCCTTGCCAACTCTGTCCATGAAGTGTCAAACTGAGTTATAAATAAGCGACATTCGGTTTTTTTTAGTCAACAGCGGTCATAGAGAAAGTTTGTTTATTTAAGGAATAAAAATAAAGTCTCAGATATTCAAAACCCGAATTAAAATGCTTAAAACATTCGAATATACGCAAGTACAAGCTAAACTACATTCACAGGTTAAAATATTCAAAAAGTGGACAGAGTTGAGTTTGCTTTTATACCCCTCAAATTCAAATTCAAATTCAAAAATTTATTTCAACGTAAAGAATTTACATTCATATACCTTTCTCAGTACCTATAGTTTGTTTAAAATATTACAAGATACACATAATATTAATTTCGAGACTTAAAATGTTAAAGTGTAGCCCATATTACATGTCAGTAAAAAATTGCAACAAACTCCCTCTAATAATAAAAAATAACAAAAATGTACGTTTATAATCTCTCGTAGTCCCGGCCGTTTGAGTCACGAAGGTTACGCAATATAGGGCGCGTTCAGTGCACGGATGGGTGACGGTTCTATGACTAACGCTTGTGGCATTTGTCCGAGCGGTTCCGTGCTTCGCAAGGCACGTTGAGCAGTTGGTGCCGGCTGCCGTCGATAGATGGCAGTCGTGAAGCCAAGTCGGAGGCCTTAGGTCGCCTTGAAACTTCTGACAGTAAGACCAGCCACTAGTCTTACAAGCCTCCACCAATCCGGACTTGGCCCCCGTCGTGGAGTATGGCCTATACCTTTCTCAGGGCAGAGACTCGTGCCCCTTAGTAGGGACATAAGGGGTTGATGACGCATTTATAATTAGGCAAAAACCATATTTAATATAAAAATGCTTTTATTTCTTTTGGTGACTCACGGAGCATCAAAAAAGAAAAGACATGCACTCATACTTACATACATATATTATATTCTAATTAATAATACACATCTTATTAACAACCGCTGTGGGGCAGCGGTTAGCGCATCTGCCTACCATGCCGGAGGTCCTGGGTGCGAACCCTGGCTGAAGACAGAAAAAACACCTCAAGTATTGGATGATTACATGTTTGTGGTATCGCTGTTTCTGGTTCCCACGACACAGGGTATCCTAGTGTGGGACAGAAGCAATGTATGCGCCTGTATGTTTAGTATTAATTGATTACACTGAAATCAGAAATCAAAAATTTATTTCAACGTAAAGAATTTACATTCTGCGTGTTGAATGTCAATGTACATACGGTTATGTATAATGTTAGCCGCTGCCTTGGGGCCGTCTGTAGTGGAGAAAAAGGCAGCGAAAAGAAACTCCCATTCGACCCATTACGTCCCGACCGAGGGGCACGGGTCTCTTCCCTGAGGGAGGTATAGGCCATACTTCCCCACGGGAGCCGAGTCCGGATTGCTGGAGGCTTGTAAGACTAGTGGCTGGTCTTACTGTCAGAAGCTTTCAAGCCGCCCTGAGGCCTCTGACTTAGCTCAACTATCTTCGGCAGCCGGCACCGACTGCTTGACGTGCCTTGCGAAGCACAGAACCGCTCGGAAAAATGCCGCTAGGGTTAGTCATAGACGGTGACTGATCCATGGACTGAATGCGCCGTATCTTGCTTAACCTTAGTGATCGTTTATAATCACTTCGGCAGCCTAGACTACGAGCGATTCATAATTTATAAAATACTAGCTGTTCCCCGCGGTGTTACCTGCGGTTCATCGATTTTCCCATGGGAATAAGATATTTTCCCGCGGTAAAAGTAGCCTATGTGTTAATCCAGTCAGCTAACTCCATACCAAATTTTATGAAAATCGCTCCAGCCGTTTAGACGTGAAGAAGTAACAAACATACACACAAACTTTCGCCTTTATAATATTACCCCCTTATTCATAAAAAATTTTAAGCATTGGTTAAGTAAACAACTGATTAAATGTCATGCTGTCCTTTATATTTCAATGACATCTGTCAAGGACAGCATGACATTTAATCAGTTGTTTACTTAACCAATGCTTAAATTTTTTTATGAATAAGGGGGTTAGTGTGATAAGACTCATAATTTCATAAGTCAGAGGCCTTTAGGGGCGGCTTGAAAACTTCTAACAGTAAGACCAGCCACTAGTCTTACAAGCCTCCACCAATCCGGACTCGGCCCCCGTGGTGGAGTATGGCCTATACCTTCCTCAGGGAAGAGACCCGTGCCCCTCGGTGGGGATATAATGGGTTGGTGATGATGATGATGAAGACTCATAATTTACAAATAATACTGTTATTCACACTGTCAGATACCCTATTGTAGTATTCCGTATTTCATTTAAAATATAAATAAACACGCCTCCCAGGGCGTATGAGCGACCACTGCGAGCCAGTGCGCGTAATGTCGACGCGATGCTTCGCCACGCTGGTGCAACTGATGCCATTGGACGGCGCCGTGGCCGAGCCGGCCGGGCTGTCGCCCGAGCTGCGCGCGCGCCGCGCCAGCGACAAGCGCTTCATAGAGCGCCTCTTCAACCCCAAACTCATCGAGGACTACAAGATACCCGTCGTCGTCAGCGCCGAGCTTAGAGGCTATCAGCAGGTGAGTGCGCTACGAAATAATAATATCGAAGTCACTCATGCGAATAATTAGGCTCGCGGTGGTATCAAGCGCCTTATGCAGCGCCTCTTCAACCCCAAACTCATCGAGGACTACAAGATACCCGTCGTCGTCAGCGCCGAGCTTAGAGGGTATCAGCAGGTGAGTGTCTTAGGAAATCAAAATATGGATATTTTATCACAACACTAGCTGGCCAGCCCGTAGAATCAGTCGCGCGAATAATTAGGCTCGCGGTGGTGAGCGCTTTATCCAGATGTGTCGTGGGAACCAGAAACAGCGACGTCAGAAACATGTAAAGATCGAATTTTAAAAAAAGCCCAGGTCTTGGGCTTTTTTCCCATGCCGATATGCGAACCCGAGACCTCTCGTATGCTAGACAGATGCACTAACATCCTGCGCCACAGAGGTCGCCCGTCGTCCAATTTATTTCATCACTAGCTGGCCCGGCCTCAGAAACATTCGCGTGAATAAATAGGCTCACGCGCCGCAGTGCTGATATCAGCGCTTCATCGAGCGCCTCCTCAACCAGACACTGATTGAGGAATACAAGATTATACCCATCGTGGTGAGCGCCGAGCTTATAGGGTATCAGCAGGTGAGCAAATTACGAAATCATGAATCAATATCTCAAGACTTGCTGGGCCGGCAAACTTCGTACTGCCGAAGAATCACTATCGTAAATCACCCGCTTCGTAAAGCGTCTTTTCAATCCAGAACATAAACATTTACATACCGGCACATACATTGCTTCTGGCCCCACACTAGTATACCCTGCGTCGTGGGAACCAGAAACGGCGAACTCAAAAACATGTAAACATCCAAGACAAACGTTCATGAGCGCTCTACGCTGGATCGGTGTCCGCTGGCACGATGTTAGACCGTTGACAGTAGACCTTTTCAATCTCCCACAGGCCGGCGTCAACTGGCTGCGTTTCCTCAACGAGTACAAACTCCACGGCGTCCTGTGTGACGACATGGGACTCGGGAAGACGTTGCAGTCCATTGTCGTGGTCGCCGGGTCGCACTATGAGAGGGCGCAGGATTTCGCGGCTAAGGGGACTCCGGATAGGGCACCCCTGCCTTCGCTGGTCGTATGCCCGCCTACGCTAACAGGTATACAGATCAGTCAGTCAGACATTGCTCCCTGCTAAGACATGGGACTCAAAGAAAGTCCTAACAAGTTTTTCTACATTTTAAGCCCATTTTATTTACACAGTAATGACAATTACGTTGAATCAGACGTTTATATTATATACGAGCCATTCATTACATCAAATCTCCGTGTAATCTCCTTTTTTATGTACGATAAAGTGTTCTCTATCTGTCTATCTAATCCGTCACTACTGCAGCTGTTAGTGAGATGAAGCTTAATCGTAAGCCACTACGCCTATTGATAAATACTTTTACATGTTCAAGTAATCACACAATGCGACGGACATATCAAATAACTTCAACCATTAAAAAGTTTGGTTTGGTTTCAATGAGGTCAAGATGATTTGAGTTGCGCCAGAGAAAAGATAAGTTAACAATATACTTTCTTGCACACAAGAAAATTAAAGTTACGGTTTCAAAAGTTTTCTAGACAACTTCGAAGTGGTAATTTTTTTCCATTTTCATGCACTGATAAATACTTAATTACCTTAGGGCCGGTTTGTGAGTTGAGAATTTTCACTAAGTAAATACTTAACTGTAGCGCTGTCTCGCCAAATTTCTCAGAAAAGAGCGTGACAGAACGTTACTTAAGTATTTACTTAGTACAAATTCTCAATTTAGAAATCGGCCCTTAGAGAGTTCGAGAGAAATATACAATTCTTTTACCCGTTTTTTGCAGTCTTTTGTACAGTTTTTTTTACAGTTTACTATGTAACTGTCAATACAGTGTGTTAGTACATTGTTACCTTACATTACGCGTGCGTGCGTGCGTGCGTGCGTGCGTGCGTGTGCGTGTATACCTAAAGGTCCAACCGTCCCACAGGCCACTGGGTGTTCGAAGTGACGAAGTTCATACCGAGCAAGTATCTCCGTCCACTGCAGTACGCTGGGCCGCCCTGCGAAAGGGAGAGACTACGAACGCAACTCCGGCGATACAACCTCGTGGTGGCCTCTTACGACATTGTGCGGAAGGACATCGACTTCTTTAGCGCGGTGCGGTGGAACTACTGCGTCTTGGACGAGGTGAGTCAACAATATTTTCGGTGTAAAACTTTCGTAAGCACTTCGCAGCACATTACAATACAATACAAATAAACTTTATTTCTCTATCCACAAATTAGGTACAATAGCTGATGTGATACAATATGGCACAATAAGAATAATTTGTGGAAAGACTGGGTCCTAAACTAGATCAAAGATCTTAGGATGTCAGGCCACCCAAACACTAGGGCAACAAATTATGGAACATACTGTAGACACAAGTCAAGACCAACAGAAATGACAGGAAACAAAGATAGTAATACAAAAATAAAGACACAAAAACCAAGTAAACGGGTACTTACACTCATAAACTCAGCCCTATCACTAAGTCTTGGGATCGGGTTTCAGCCACTGAGTGTATGAGTGTAGGTGTGTGTGTGTGTGTGTGTGTGTGTGTGTGTGTGTGTGTGTGTGTGTGTGTGTGTGTGTGTGTGTGTGTGTGTGTGTGTGTGTGTGTGTGTGTGTGTGTGTGTGTGTGTGTGTGTGTGTGTGTGTGTGTGTGTGTGTGTGTGTGTGTGAACTGTGATTGTAAACTTTTAGTCCGGATCATCTTACGGGTGTTTTTATCGGACGCGTCCGACCAGGTTTCGCTCCGAATAGCAGAGCTTTATTATGGTGAGCAGAGACGGAGCCCGCGTTGTCGGTTGCTCGTCTCAAACTGAGATAAACTGATAAAAACACCCGTAAGTCCGGACTTAAATGTTACAATATTTTTGGGGCTCCGAAGCAAAGGGTGCTGTAGGTGTACCTACTGTAAACGTTTTGGATTTTTTGTTACTCTTCTTTTATTTTTGCTTCACGTCTTTAGTTCCAACCTTGAAAATAACAATGGAAAGGATTGTTATGTTCGAGGTTAAGACCGAGTTTGGGATCAACATCATCAACCCACCACCACGGGAGCCAAGTGGATTGGTGGAGGCTCGTAAGACTAGTGGCTGGTCTTACTGTCAGAAGTTATCAAGCCGCCCTAAGGCCTCTGACTTGGCTTAACCCGGCAACCCTTAAGCCGGCACCAACTGTTTAGGATGATTTAAGTTTAATATTTAATTTGATCCTGATTATTTCGCTACTAGGTACAACGTAATCTCTGTTCTCTCAGCTACTATTTTGATAAATGAAACCAATCATTAATGTCTTCCATTTTATTCCGTTGCTTCAATTAGGGTCACGTGATTAAGAACGGCAAAACGAAGGCGTTCAAAGCGATTAAGCGTATCGTGGCCAATCACCGCCTCATCCTGTCTGGGACACCTATACAGGTAAGATTTTGCAATTAATTTTGTGTGGAAAACTTTTTCTTCATTTTCTTCTTGATGGTCGTCCATTTCTGCAACTACGTAGAATGGTTCAAATCAAATATTTTTATTCATAATAAAAACAAAATGTTTACTTTGCGACAATCAAATGCTTAATTAACAAAGTTTAAAAAACTAAACACAATCGTCCTCTAACTTCAAGATTAATCTACATTTTAACACCAGACATCTTTGTCTTCTAATTAATTTATTTTATAATAAGCTTTTTTGCACAGAGTACGCTTAACAAATTTCTTAAACCGCGACGGAGGTAACTCTAATATATGTTGCGGAATCTTGTTGTAAATTACTCTTTAGAGGCAAGTCGAATTCGTGGAAATTAATGACAATTTGTGTTTATTTCTATTATGAGGTATATTCTAAGTTTTTAATATTTTTATTCTAATGTACATAATGGCTGCTACACACTATGCCGGCGGCACGGCCGGCGGGTTTTTGCCGCGCGAGTATGCCGCCACTCTTACAAGCCTCCACCAATCCGGACTTGGCCCCCGTGGTGGAGTATGGCCTATACCTTCCTCAGGGAAGAGACCCGTGCCCCTTGGTGGGGACAAAATGGGTTGATGATGATGATGATTAGTATGCCGCCGGGTTATTCAAGCCGCCGGCACTTGACGCTGGTTGCCGCAGAGCATCATTGTCTCTGCGGCATCATTTTCAAGTTGTGAGCCGGGTAGACCAGTAGTGTTGTACGTTTCGTGTTCCTAGTTCTTATCAATGGACAAGGAAGCAGTTGACACAGAGTGCGACAAGTGAGTCGTGGCTCAAGCTTTTGGCGGGAAATTTAAAAATCTTTTAGTTGATAACCCTGCATATCGTCTGAATAAACCATCTTGATACTTTTGCTTAAAGTGATTACTTGTTTAATTAGTTTGGAGTCTCCAATTCATTTTGTCCAAACATAAATAATTATAAACAAAACGAAAACATTAACTACATCAAAACCAACATTTCCACTCCACGAAAAACAGGGATAATAAAGATGCGCCACATAAACTTATAAACATTTATTAATGCTGAACCATAATAAAAATCTGATTCATATCTTTTTTCTCAAAATCTTTGAGTTCTTTGACTAAGTCTTCGATCTGACGTTTAACATTTTCGTCATTCGACAGACCTTAGAACAAGAAATAATTCATGTTTGTTTTAAAACATTATTACTCGTATGTACATACTAAAACATAGGTAAAATTATGTTGAATAGAAACAAAAGTTTTTTTCTTGTTTAAATCTAGGACGAGTATCAAACTGTTTGGGCTGTACTACTTTCAGCAAGTTTGACAGTCAGAGTGTGGCCATATGAAGAATTGAAATATATCGTGTCCCAGGACTCGCCTGTCAGACTCTAGCCATCGCGGTCTTAATATTAATTTTAATTAGCAAAAGGTTCAAAAAAAAATGATATTTTGGGCGGCAGCTGCCGCCGGCTTAAAGCACAACCCGCCGGCACACGGCTCTATTATCGGACGTGCCGCCGGCGTAGTGTGTAGGAGCCATTATTTTATTCAATACTCGTATGTATATGTACCGCGTATAATAGGGTAGTTTCCAGGGTCAAAATAATTAAATTCTATTTAGTCCGTATTATAAAATATTATAAAAAAAATAAAAAT